>CM041786.1:15157508-16357508 GCA_023375725.1 Nephotettix cincticeps | reverse complement strand
GCATTAAGATATCTTAAAATTGGGTCTCATTACAAACATTTTTATAAACCATTACAAATATGCTGGTTCCACCCGGTCTTTTCACATAGCATAACGACTCATAGTAATTCGAAAAATTTCGGACCCATATAAAAATTTTAAAATGGCTCTGGTCCTCAGTTCCTATATCTTGAGATGGAACTTTGTATTCAGCTTCACGTGGTTCTAGCTTGCCTACCTATGTCTACTTTCAGAGTTCCTTAAAGCAGCAAACCTGCATAACCTTCCCCATGTTATTCTTATGAAGAATAGACAAACACTTTTATTTATCGGCAGATATTGATCAAACTTGCTATATACTATTGTTGTCATATTATTGATTTAGAAATTCGATGAGTACGCAGATCTACTGTGACAGCGGTATTTCACTCTGTGTACTTCTATATGTGGGTTAAACACGTTTCGTACCTTTTAATTTTTATATTAGTGATATTTAAAACATATATATATAGTAGATATTTATGTACTAACTAGGCTACAAACCTTATCTGTCGAAACAGTTCTTATTATATTATGCGACTATGCACATTTCAAATTTTAAAGACTTCATCTTCAGGTCATGGATCATGTCAAAATTTCGTCATAAAGACAAGTAGAACTATTTGAGCAACACAAAAACATAATAAAGTTCACAAAAGACGATACATATTACTCTATAATAATAAAAGTTTACAAGGCCTATTTTCAGTCATTAGCCAGCCAGCAATAGATTCCAACTCGCTGGCTTTTTGTATTATTTTGTGAACTTTGTTTTTGGGTTTTTTAAATAGTTCGTCTTGTCTTTATGACGAAATTTTGAAATGATCCATGACCAGAATGAAGTCTTTGACTTTGAAATATGCATAGTTGCATAATATAATAAGAACTGTTTGGACAGATAAGGTTAGTAACCTAGTTAATTCTCACATTAGTTTAGGAGGCAATAATAAAATAAATAACATTTACATGATAATAATTACGTTATGTTCTTATTTTCTCTTCTTACTGGCATTGACGTTGCTTATTGAATGTTGTATACCACACCATCAGGTTTATATGTTGATGTTATAATGTAGTTGGATCATAATATATTACAGACTGACGTATTGTGGCGACTTCCTACTAGTCAGCTTTATGCCCACGGTTTAACAAACGTATAAATTTCATCTTTTGAATGAATTCATAAGCTAAGTGCGCATGGTGCCTGAGGCGTTTCTTAGTCCGGAACTTATTAGCTGAAAGAAATAAAACTATATAACATATATAAGAAGATAGTAATATGGAATTTTTAGAAGTAAAATTTATAAAGAGTATAATCAAATAAATAATTCAATTGCTAGCTCTGCCTCTTCGGGTCTGTCCCGCAAGCACTGAGCCCACCGCTTATGTATGAGGCAGTTGCGCCGCAGCCGTGCGATGCTTTCGCTCCACCAGTAAACTGGTTATTTTTCTTTGCGTGCCTTTTTGCGGGACATTGATGCATCGCATGTCTGGCGGATAAGACACAACGTCCTTCCCATGAGAGCTTCAGCATTCGCTACTTGGCTGGTGCCCGGGAATCCGAGGGAAACCCCTTGTACCAGTCAAAAGAACGTCTGCAAATCTTCATTTAGGGAAGTAACAGCTTACAAAAGTAACTCCTTTTCTAGTAATAAAGGAAAAATTGTCACCACTCCCACTAGCCTCTACAGGAACTGCGCAGAGGTTTGGCACAGAGCAGCCCACCCTGTGCAGTCAGGGAACTATAATGGACCTTTGGGCCTGTAAGGCTCGCTTACAAAGAAATAAAGAGAGAGGGGAAGAGATAATTAATCTATAATTTTAAGTAGTAAGTAGTAAAATTGCATAGGAAAATAAAAATTCGCTTAGTATGCAGGTCTGCTACTATAAGGTTTTTTGACATGGATGTGTCTTAGCTTTGGGTTGGGGAGTTATTATTATTCCGTCAGACATCATTTGAAACGGGTGTGGCGTTATATAGTTATAAGAAAACCTAATATGAGGAGCTGAAAACATCCCAATTGGACATATCCATGATCTAAGCTATTTCCCAAAGAGAAGTAAATACCTTTTTATATTTTCTTACTTACCTTTAGCTATCAAGTCACTGGGACAGTCAGTTTTTCTAGTACCATACCGTTTGATAGTCAACCATTTTGGTTCACGCATTTTCGTGTGTTTATACTCGATAGCTGTCGCATAGAGTCTCTCAAAACAGTCACCATTATGCATCTGAAATATAATTTTAAACTCACTCTCTGTGTCTCTCTGTCTCTCATTGCCTTCCTGTTTTTCACACATGAACGAACCCGTAATTCCGTCGTTCTCGCACGTCTGTACAGCAACTATGTCCAGATAAATACGACGAATTTCGGTTAAACGCGACATAACTGAGATGTCAGCCACCAAAACGTCTTCGTCTGTGTCGAATCTTTTGATCGGACCGCAATGCACAAGTACTTGCTCACATCCATAGCTCACCAAGTTTATTGGTTTATCATACACACTGTATTTCGTTGTTCGACGACTTTTGTCAAATTCTCCCGATATACTCCATGAATTAACTGAAAATAAAAGAATTATAATGTAGTATTTTGTTTGTACTACAAGAGATGTGATAAAATTCAAACAATATTTGATTTCAATCGTCCCACAGAAGACGAACCATCATATAATATATATATATACCGAATAATGAAGCATTATTCGGTGAAATATACAGAGTATTTCAAAATTGGTCTAGGGTACTTTAGGATATTGTTCCTGAGGTTAAAACAAAAAAAACATGTCCCCCATATGGCCTATCTCACTCTGTTTTACGAAACCACTTTAGATACTAGCTTCAAACCTAGTACGTGTTCGAGTACTAATAGAACCTACTATTGTCATAGTATCAAGTTTCTACTTGTACCATTTCAAAATGCCGTCCATTTCATTTTTTAAAAGCTCAATATTTCAAAATCCATAGCGCTTAAAAAAAGGAAACCAAAGACAAAATATCCCGATCACAGCAGACATGCGTATTCAGTGAATTTCCGAATCAATAATATAATAATTGTTATATGTCATGTTTTATTAATATCTATCGATAAAATATGAGAGTTATTTGCCAGGTTAGCTGCTGTGAGGAACATTGATAGTTGGTATTTCTAGCATAAACAGCTTTTATTGCAACCATTTATACAAAGTTTCTCAACATCTGTCCATAGATAAAGGAATTTACCGATTCTCTATGATTAACATGGGAAGAGAGTATGCAAGTTAGCTGCCATGATAAACACATAAACTATGATTTTAAGCATAGATGTATGGATCTCAACCACATGAAGCTAAATATCATGTTTCATCTAAAATATGGATTTATTTGTGAAATACAGTATTAATTTTTCCTTATTCTCCATAATATTAACATTGTAGCGCCAAAATACAACTTAAACGTAAAACCCCCAATTTTTCAGTACAAACTCCCCCCCAACTATCCGTTCCGTTCCGATTGCCCAATATGTCTGGATTACGAACTCGTCCAGCCATGTGCTCATTGCATGTTAAATCAGCTCTAAACATGGGTACGGATGAATTCTCAAAGTTTGAGATGGCATCCATTTGAGTCTTTTTGATAGGAGTATGTTAAATGTTTTTCATCTTTTTGTCACAAGGTTTGCTGCTTCTCTAAAGATATACGTGAGGAGTATGTTTGAATGTTGAATTTGAGTTGTTCGGCGTAGAATGGAGGCTTAAAAGTGGCAACACTGTCAAATTTAAAGTGTATGTTTATCTTTAGTTTCTGCCGCTAAAGTGGCTACCAAAACCCAAAAATGCGATGTGCGTATGCACCATATGCACCAGCCACCATATTCAATGTGAGGGTTTTAGAATTTTTTCGCAGCTAAATTTCATCAATAATTCATGCATACAATACTATCTTTTCTTTATGGACATTTACATCGTCATCTCAATATGCATTGTCTCTTTACGTCACGTCGTTTTTCAAGTCAAAAGCAATGAAACTGTAAACTTTAATTAAGCTCATGCAAACAAATAGTTAAGTTTGAGTTTAATGATATTGAGACTTTAATCTGATTTTTTCACTACCACGATAGCTTAGTTGAGTTAGTGGACTCAACTGTAATTGGTGATTGCTATTATGATTCTGACAACTCAGTCAGCTGATTCTTGTCAGTTACATAGCTAAACCACATAAAATTCAATACTTCATCATTCTGTTTGATGTTAAAATACCCAAAACGCAAACCCAAACCCAACCCAAACAGCAAACGTATAAAATGTACCGACTGCCCTTAAAAGGGAAAGGCTAGGTCAGGAATATGTCAGAGAAAGAAATAATCCACACAATTCTATTTTCATAGAGACCAAACTCTTAATCTATAATATTATAAAGAAGAGGTGGTTTCTGTATGTTTGTTTGTGGGCTTGTGGGTTTTTTGTGGCAAGTAAACGCAAAAAATACTGAACCAAACAGTTTGAAATTTTACACAAAGGTAGATCTTAAACTCATGCAACACATAGGCATACTCATTTCCTTAAAATCCTCTCGGGCTACGCCCTGTGAACGTCCTAAGTTTCAATGTTTACATTTTTAGAGAATGAAAACATAAAATTACTTGAATGTCAACAGCTGTGAACACTAAAATTTGACAGTTCGGGAAGAAGAAAAAGAAAGAGCTGCCGTGACCGTCATAGGTTTCAATGTTTACTTTTTCTAATGACAACATCCGTTTGCACTATATTTTGACAGTTCGGGAAGAAGAAGAAATAAAGTTGATTTTTCAGATAAACTGCTTGATCAAAATTAGTGAATTATTTGAAATAGTGGAATGGTAGATTTTAAGTTTTTTTCCGACGACTGTCTCTATTACATTAATCCTTATCCTTTCCCAATATTTGACAGATGTTACTTTGAAATGTTGTAGACACTCGTGTTTTGTCATTTTGTAAACAATGAAGAATTAATTAACAATAACTAAAATGTATCAGTAGAGCCTACACCTTTCAGCCTTTTTTAACCCGTGCGAAGAACGGGTACTTTGGCTAGTCATAAATATCTTGAGCTCCTTGACAACACTTCCATTGCATTTTTGTGTCCCTTAAATCACTAATGCCCCTCCCCACGGCAAACACTCGTATTAAAAATCATTGGGTTGTTAAAAGAGTGTGAAGCTTTCTCATAAGCTAACAAGTTTCTAAGAAGCTTTATTATAAAATGATAGAATGATTCTACAAGCTAGTTTTCAATGAAAACCCACAGTTTTCCCTTAAATATTGCATTTAAATCCTTTACTGAATTCTAGAACGTTTGCAATTAATTATAGCGTTAAACTAATGGCATTCAACTGGAGGTGTTTGTCTTATATACTATTGTTCATTATTGTGTCTGACATGTTAATGCTCAAACTGACAAACATCGAAGACGGTAAAGAGGAGTTGATATTTGTGTTCAGAATGCATTTTCCTGTACAATAGTTTTATTTAGTTACTAGCTGACCTGGCGAACTTTGTAACGCCTAACAGTAAATACATTTTAACTTTAAGATTGGCAATGTCCTGAAGGCAATTAGCATTACGGCTTCGTTGTGAAAGCTTTAAATATTTAACAGCTGATTATTATAATAAACTCAATATGTATAAACATTGTAATTATTTTTTATAAGGCAAACATATAAACACGTGACTTTTAATCATACAGAAAATAAAGACATATAAATACAGTACATAATTCCCAAAAACCGTAAACTATTAACGTGGTGAATAATGCTGTTCATTTTGTACAGCACACATTTACTTTATAGTTTTACATTAATGAATGATTCAGATGACATTGGATAGTAAAGCATATTGCTAACGGACTTTACACAAACAGCTGGTTTAAGAAATCAAATGTTTTGATTGTAGATGATTTGTAAACAAACTTATTTCCCATAAGATTAACATTAGAAAATTAAAATGCTATTAATGTAAACTAATTGATTTTATGGAAACTGAATATGCCTAAAGCATGACTGGAGCAGAGACGAATCCGAAAAATCGAAGACCATTAAAATTGGTCCAGCTCTTCTCGAGTTATAATGCGTATATATATAATGCGTATATGTATATATGGCAAGACTTAAGCCTGGGACCATGTTATTTTTCATCTTTAGGAACCCAACCACAAAAACAAAAATAAAAAAAACAAAAAGAACAAAAACAATAGTCATTATAATTTATATGTATAGTACCTGGTGACCGAGCTTTGCTCGGATAAAATAAGAAATAAGATAAAATGTTTTTACAAGTTAATTAGCAAAATTAAAACAAATTTACTGCTCAATGAAAACATTTATGTGGTTTAAATAAAACCGTTTTCATACCCCTTAATTAATATGGCATAAATACTGAACAAAAATATAGCCCCTGATCGATCACGCAACCTTAGTACGTGAGATCTGAGCTTACGCTCGGAAGTTCGTCTGGTTTAAGAGTTTTGCAAACCTCAATTAATTGTTTTAGCTAATCTTTAAACTGAATTGAAATGTCCATAATTTGTTATTATTTGTATCTGCTTTTTATTTCGCACAGAATTTTACCCTTTAGTGTTTTTTCTAGAAATTGTTTAGCCAATTTGAAATTTCATTTATTAATATATATATATATATATATATATATATACCTCTATTACATATTGTATATATAATCTATATATATATAATATATAATATGTGTTGTTGTGTGTGTGTGTGTGTGTGTGTGTGTGTGTGTGTGTGTGTGTGTGTGTGTGTGTGTGTGTGTGTGTGTATGTGTGTGTGTGACGGTCAATCGTAACGGGTAATTTGGGGGGTTGTACCCAAAAATTTTGGTTTTTTGCGTTTTTCATATGTAACTTAAAAATTTTCAAATTATATCATTGATCATTAGAATCAGCTTAAAAACTACCTAAACAATTTAGTTCCTTAAAGTTTTCCTCTATATCCAACGCTTACCGAGATATTAAAAAATCTAAACACAGTACGTTGTATTCCGGGGCTCCAATGATAATCTTATAGAGGATAAAGAAAAATTAATATTACATTTTTCAATCAATATTTTCGGATTACACTTGGTATTTACCTTCATGTGGTTGAGATCTTATGCTTCAAATGCTTAAAAATAATAGTTTATGTGTTTATCATGGCAGCTAACCTGCATACTCTTTTTCCATGCTAATTTTATATAGAATATACAAACTCCTTTATTTATGGACACATGTTTATGGAGCTTGGTATGAATGGTCAAAATAGTTTTTTTTGCTAAATATGCCTTATTGATAAAACCTTGTCAGATCATTATTAGATTACTGAGTTGGAAATTCTCTGAGTACGCAGGTCTGCTGCGCCGGGGTATTTTTAATTACTACACAATTTTTAACTGCGTCTCGTGATCAGTGAAGTCCATGGGTCGACCCGTAGTCTCAAAAAGGATGTCTTTGACTGCGCCTGATCAGTGCCAGAACCCCTCTCTTGCACTTTCATCTCGGCCAATGATTGACATCGCATGGATTAAAATTGTACTTAAAAGCCTTTCATTTAAAAATTAAGATCTAACTGTTATTTAAAATACCTCAAATTTTGAAATGTTCAACAATTGGCTGTAGATCTCTAACATAAACTATTTATATTTATAGGACGAAGCAAAACTCACGTCTTCCAACGCTACTTAATATATATATACAGTAGAACCTCGATTAACCGTCACCCGTTTAACCGTCAGTCTCTATTAACCGCCACCCCGCTAGCGCAAACAAAATTATGTTTCCACGTCAGTGCCTCTATGATGAGTAGTGACGAATGTACTGTACACGTTCAATGTGCGTGAATCATTGGCAGCAAGGATAGTGACCCAGCTTGTTAAGCCCTTACACTGTCTTCTGCATTCCACTGCTACTGTTTCATTTCAGTTCAATATGGTACGTGGCTACCAACGAACGCCAAAAATTTTGGTTTTTTGCGTTTTTCATATGTAACTTAAAAAATTTTTAAATTATATCATTGATCATTAGAATCAGCTTAAAAACTACCTAAACAATTTAGTTCCTTAAAGTTTTCCTCTATATCCAACGCTTACCGAGATATTAAAAAATCTAAACACAGTACGTTGTATTCCGGGGCTCCAATGATAATCTTATAGAGGATAAAGAAAAATTAATATTACATTTTTCAATCAATATTTTCGGATTACACTTGGTATTTACCTTCATGTGGTTGAGATCTTATGCTTCAAATGCTTAAAAATAATAGTTTATGTGGTTATCATTGCAGCTAACCTGCATACGCTTTTTCCATGCTAATTTTATATAGAATATACAAACTCCTTTATTTATGGACACATGTTTATGGAACTTGGTATGAATGGTCAAAATAGTTTTTTTTTTGCTAGATATGCCTTATTGATAAAACCTTGTCAGATTATTATTAGATTACTGAGTTGGAAATTCTCTGAGTACGCAGGTCTGCTGCGCCAGGGTATTTTTAATTACTACACATTTTGTAACTGCGTCTCGTGATCAGTGAAGTCCAAGGGTCGACCCGTAGTCTCAAAAAGGATGTCTTTGACTGCGCCTGTTCAGTGCCAGAACCCCTCTCCTGCACTCTCAGCTCGGCCAATGATTGACATCTCATGGATTAAATTTGTACTTAAAAGGCTTTCATTCAAAAATTAAGATCTAACTGTTATTTAAAATACCTCAAATTTTGAAATGTTCAACAATTGGCTGTAGATCTCTAACATAAACTATTTATTTTTATAGGACGAAGCAAAACTCACGTCTTCCAACGCTACTTAATATATATATATATATACAGTAGAACCTCGATTAACCGTCACCCGTTTAACCGTCAGTCTCTATTAACCGCCACCCCGCTAGCGCAAACAAAATTATGTTTCCACGTCAGTGCCTCTATGATGAGTAGTGACGAATGTACTGTACACGTTCAATGTGCGTGAATCATTGGCAGCAAGGATAGTGACCCAGCTTGTTAAGCCCTTACACTGTCTTCTGCATTCCACTGCTACTGTTTCATTTCAGTTCAATATGGTACGTGGCTACCAACGAACGACCTTTAATTAGAGCCCAACTGATAACCTCAATAAAGAGCCTAGCTAACTGAGTAATTCCAATTGTGTTATGATGCCTGCCGTCCCAAGCAAGATGGCTCCTTCCAATGCAGCAGTTTACCACAACAAAAGAAACATTAAAGTTACCGCACATTAACTCTAACTGTTCATTGAAATCTTAAAGAGCTTTTTAAGTTAAATCAGACCTTATTAAAATACTGTTCACGAAAATACTAGAGTTTGGAAATCAAGTTTTAGCGGTGAACAGCAGATCAGTCATGACGTGGAGCACTTCCCGTGGCCACCATTGTAACCTGCTCTCCCCCTGTAAACTCTCTTGAGGTTATTGGTACCCACATGAAAAAAAATTATTTTCAAATCATGCTTTTCATGTTTCAATAGCCTACACGTTATATCCTGTATCCAACCACCAGGACAACATTCAACAAAATGTTCATTGTTCACTTGCAAACCGAATCATGGAGTCTCCAATCAATAAAACATTTTGTTTGCTGACCTCACATTCAGCCTTTTCAATACGGAATCGAACACTCTGATTTGCTAGCCTGATATTGACACTTTTCCCAAAACTTTATTTATTTACAGGTTTAGGAAAATTTGTTTAAAAAGCTGAACTAGTATTGCTGTATTTGCATTTCTTTTTAGACTTGTTCGTTTCCAAACCCCTGCCCATTCTAAACAGTATTGAAGACTAATATTACATACTTTACAATTACGTACTTTTTAATTCTTTCTTCTCCATCTCAATCCAGATGTCAACCTGTGGCTGTAACAATACCGACAAGACATATAATTATGAATGGTGGCTATTGCCAATTCCAACATACGTCGACTTAAAAATATAAAAATTTTTAAACCATCAAATTATCTTACAATATCAATAAAGTTTACATCAGTCCACTAAATATTTCATAGCTTCTCAGAACATTTTTTCATAAACAATTTTAAAAGCTGCACAAGGTTGGCTATTTAATAACCATGTTTAAACGTCATTTTTAAATTTTCCGTTATTAAAGTGTACCTAAGCGTTGGCAGAACATCCGTCATCTTGGATTTCAAGACTATAAGAAAAATATTGTAAACTTTACATCTCATCTCTTAGGTCAAACAATTAGGTCCGATGATTTTCAGAGAGCAAGGAGTTAATGAAGTTCATTTTAAATTATGTACCAAATAGATTTTACCAACCAATTTAAGTACAAATAAAATTAAAAACAAAAAAATATGAATCAGTTAAAAATGCTGGATTGTTGCTCATAATTTATTGTATAAAAAGTAAATTTTATATCTCAATAATTCAGACTATGACCTGATGATGTCAAACACATAAAGTTTTAACTTATGTTTCACATATAGTATAGCTTGTAATTAACTTAAATGCTTACATCTTCGTCTTCATGAAATGGACGCACTACCTTCGGCCAATAACCAAGACTCGATACCTAAACATATCATTATGTTATTTGACAATGATATTTGAATAACAGTGAATATAACATTGAATAACTGCGTTGTGGGATTTATAACAAATTGCGTCAGTGAATATAATGTAAAATGAATGAAATTTTGTGCAAACAAATTTAGTTTGTGTATAATTTAGAAGTGTCAAAACCTGTTTAACTAAAACTTTCAACTGTACTGATTACTTGAGAATAAATATTTGGCAAAATGTTTTGTAGCATAGCTATATAATAATTATCTCATTATTATTAATACTGTTACCTTATTACCATTTGAAATGTGAATATTTTAATTTATTCCTCTCAGGAGTAATCGACTTTTGACAACACGGGATGCTCTCCTTTTGGGAAGGCTGGCAACCTCGAGGTACCCAAGGGGAAAAATGCAAGAATGTCTGTCCAGATCGCAGTTCTTCCTCCTTCCAGAGCGACGGCCTTTCTTCTTTCTTTTGGGCCTTAGTTCGCAATTTTTGTTATTTTCTGGGCTTGTCCGACCCCTTTCTCTCTTCGACCTCGCTTTCTGGGGGTGTTCTTCCTTCTTTCGACCGTCATGCACTGGATGCTCCGGAGAGTGCCCTACTGTGTTTCAGGGGCTGATGTGTGACTCTACAGCCGATGGACCCCTTCAGTGTGTTGATAAGAGGCAGTCACCTCGGTCCTTGTCAGAAAGTGCGGTATAGATTCATTGGTCGGGCTCTGTATTGCAACGGGCGACGTTAGGTTCCGGTGCTGGGAAAACAGAGACCAGGCCTCAGAGAACTGGGTAGTGGCAAGGTCCACGAGGTTACAGATCCTGGTTATTCTGGGTCGCCCTTTGACGCACTGGTACAAACATATTATGGATTTTCCAAACCCCCTTAAAATCAAAACAACGAAGAACCCCATCGCAAAAACATAAATTTAGGAGAAGGAGCTGTCGCCTTTTGCCCGCAGCTCGAAGTTAGTTGGGTCGCATCCAACGACGACCAAGCCAGGAGTTCTGAGGACCTCTCTGCCCTTAGCCCCCTTTCAGGACCCCAAAAGTTAAAAAAGCGCCCGTGGAGGCAGGTGGATCAGAGGACCCCTTACCTGGCATTGAGATACCACCAACAACTCTCCCAACATTCAAGGGGATTCCTAAATTGAGAAGCCCCGAGAAGTCCTTTTGTGGACGTGGAAGTCCTGCGATGTCAGATCGACACCCATGGGTATCACTCTTGCGTCCATGGTGGAGACGTTCAAGGTACAAAAGAACGTGTACCAAACCGTTAAGGCTGGCGTTCTGTCTCTACAGGAGGACCTTAGTTTCATCCAGGCATGCCGGGATGTGGCAGCAAGACCAAGGGCTCAGAAACGAGAGGTGACAAACAGAATCCTGTCCCCACTCTTCCCCCACAAAAGAGCCATAAAGGGAGGACGAGGTAACGAAGGATACCGACAGACGAAAGCTAGTCTCCTTCACTTATTCCTAAGACCTTTTCCTCCAGCACCTGCCACTGAGAGAGGCGTCTCCTGTCTTTGCTAATGTGAAGGAGCCTTCAGCTCCAATCCCCTGCAGCTGAAGGCGAGGCCCAACTCAGAGAACCACTTCAGCAAGGTTGAGATCCGTAAGGAAAAGCGGAGGCGGATGCGTGAGGGAAAGCGGGAGCTCCACCCCGATTCCTCCCCACGGAAGCACCTCCCGAAATAGATTAGATTATTTGAAATGACAACCATACCACAAGGTAGGTATTTTAAGCCAAGTATGAATGAGGATTGAATGTAAGATGATTGTGGCGCGATCTTGTAGTCTTGTTACTGACTAAGGCTGACATATTCCTTAGAAAGGACTGTTAATTAATAAGCCCAACAGCCGATGGCAACTAAGGGACCTACAGTTTAACGTGGAATCCGAACCACGGCCTCTGAAATACGAATTGGTCTAATTATGATGATGGTCTTTGTGGATTAACGTTGTATTCAGTAGTGCGGACGTTAATCCACGCAACAGAACACCTCACCCGCCGACCATCTCTCACAACTATCCTCAATTCGTGACCTCCAGTAGCTGGATTACAGGATGACGCCACCATCCCAGCCGGCTTCAGGGAAGAAGATTCCACAGAGAGGCCTGATGACGTTCTTATCTGGCCGAAATTTTGAGGTTCTGGCAGGCATTCGGAACGGTCATTCGCTCCGTGAGGAAGGCTCTTGAAGGCCGAAATGCTGAGGTAGGCTGGGTCGTCGGGAGGGTACGTATCCAGGCCGTGGTCACCCGCTGCTTCCAATGTTTAGGGTACGGGCACCAGCAGTCCGTCTGCAAATGACCTGATGGTAGAGGAAGCGGAGAGCAGGGACAATTTAAAGTCCGCCTGTACAGCAAAGGCCAAGTGCTGCCTCTGTGCGGAGAAGAAGTACTATCCCATAGAGCACATCCCTGGAACTCGAGCCTGTCGCGTTTTTTGTGAGGCTCTTGATGACTCCCAGCAGCGGCAGAAATAGATAATGAAAATCCTGCAGAGGGACCTCCACAGGAGTGTACTGACGAACCACCTCTTGATTCAGTTCTTCGGGGAGAGGGGTGTTGAGCTAATCATCATTTCCAAGAGGCACCACGACCGGTGAGACAGAGACAGTCCGGGGTGATTTAGTGACACTCTCGGAACAGCAGCTATCTCGATTCCGGATCTCCGGAAGTTTCAGATCTTGGGTCACGGTGACGTCTAAGGCTTTGTGTGAGTGAGGGGCAATCGGTTCACGGTGAGCTGCTATCTCACTCTGAACGACCGTGTTGTGGTGATACAAGCCAACCTGGAGGCCCTTGAAGACTTTTTGGTCGTTATTACCAACGTCACCTTCGCGTCGAAAATCTCATGCCCTTGATTTCAGTAGATTCGAGCGAAGTTGCCAGTTCCATGAGGAGCGGCAGCGCTCCTGGACCAGACGTTGTTCTAACAGAGGTGGTGAAGACTGTTGCCAGAGCTTGCATATCCTCCTGAATATGTACAATCGGTGTCTGCACGAGGGTATCTTTTGTCAGCTATGGAAGCTTCAGAGTCTGACACTGATTTGCAAGTGTATTAGAATCCCGGGAACGCCATCAGCTTACCGCTCTCTGTGTATACAAAATACGGCTTGAAAACTCCTCGTGCGTCTACTGAAGCAACGTCTTGTAGTGGCAGTGGCATATGCAGGTGGACTGTCGCTGAGGCAACACGGGTTAATAAAGGGCCGTTCTACCACCAGAGCCGTGGAGGCTGCACAAATCGCCCAGCGCGTATATCAATCACCATTCCCGCTGCCTCACGTTGCTTGTTACCCTTGACGTGACTAACCCGTGTAACTCCGCATGCTGGAGCGTTATGCTCCGTGCAATCGAGCACGTGTTCCATAACCCTGAGTATCTTCTTCAGATCCTTCGGAGCTATAAACAGGACAGGGAACTTACTTACATCGAAGGGCTACAACGGCAGCTGAGGGTTCTATCCTAGAGCAGGATCTCTGGAACATGTTTTATGATGGGATGAGACTGGCCCTCCCTGAAGACCCCTTCCTCGCGGGTTGTGCGGATGACGTTGCAGTGGTCATCGTTCCTCACAACATCCAGATTGCCCAGTGGAAGTTGAATCGGATGATGAGGCTTATCACCAGATGGATGGAGGACCACGGTCTGAGCCTCGCCACTCAGAAGACTGAAATAGTCATGATGACGGGACGCCGGATTCCTATGTTATGCGACTGTCATGTCAATTCGAAGACGATTCGAGCCAAGCCGGCGGTGAAGTACGTGGAAGTACGGCTGGATACCAAGCTCACTTTTAGGGATCTGATCCAATATGCCACGGAAAGAGCTGGGATCACAACGGCTGCTCTCAGCCAACTGATAGCGAACATCGGAGGCCTGAAAGCTGACAAGCACAAGCTCATTTTGTCTGCAACGAACTCCTTTATGGATGCAAAGTCTGGGCAGATGCGCTGAAGAAGGAGTGCTATCGAAAACAGATGGGTGTTGTCCAGAGAAAGGTGGCCCTGAAGATAGCGTCAGCTTATCGGACCGTCTCCGAGCCGGCATCGTTTGTGGTTGCAGGGTCGTATCCGTGGATCTTCTGACCCAGGAAAAGAAGCAGGTGTTTCAAACCAAATCCGATATTGGTGTCCAGGAGGCGACACGAGTGGCCAGAGAGGCCACAATGACATCGTGGCAAGAGGGATGGAACCGTGAGACGAGAGGTGCCTGGACAAGTCGTTAATCCCAGAACTGTCCGTGAACCGGTTGAGGTCAACTTCCTTACCACGCAGCTCCTCACTAGGTACGGGCTATTCCGCGACTTCCTCCATAATATGGGCAAGGTCAACAGTGCAGCCTGTCAATACGGGATGGTCCCCGGAACGACGCCTACCACACATTTTTTAGTATGAGCGGTGGGCAGCCCAGAGAAGAACTGGAGGTGGAGGCCATCTTGTCCGAGAATATTGTCCCTTTCTATCTCTTGACGATATCTCTTGAGAACTGGCGACGTATTACTGTATTCGTCAACGGCATTCTCAAGAAAATAAAGACAGAAGAGGACCAAGACCAGCTTTGATCCTTCTTCAGGTGACTAAGGAGATGCTGTAGCCATGCGGCTTCACATATAAGGCCCCGCCTTAATGTAATACCTTAAAGCGAATTTCAGCCTGAGACGAGGGTTTTATAGTGGATGCGAGTCTCACGCATCGGGGAGTGTACCCAATCTTTCCTCCCTGACGGTGCAGCAGTACTTACCCTCAAGGTCTTATTACATTTTGAAATGTGGATATTTTAAGCAAAGTATGAATGTGAAATGGGTGTAAGATGATTGTGGCGCAATCTTGAAGTCTTATTACTGACTAAGGATGACAAGTTCCTTAGGCAGGATTGTTAATTAATAGTCCAATAGTCAATGACATCTAAGAGACCTAGAGTTTAACGAGGGATCTCAACTACTTTTGCCTTATTTAATAGTGTAGATTTTAATACACCCCAGAGAATATCACATCCACTGACCACCACACATAACTATTCACAATTTGTTACCTCCGAGTATCTGGATTACAGGATACACCATCGTACCAGTAATGTTATTTAGTCACCTAGTAAAATAATTTTATAACAGCTTTGCATTTTGTTTTAGATATCTATTTAGGGACTTCTCATTCAAAATATGTGGTTTGACTGACTTGTTGAGTATTCTTAATATTTACTAGTTGTATAAGTTCTATTACAAAAAAAATTTCAAAGCCTAGGCCATTATTTTAACTTAAAATGGCATATATTGGTGCGAAAAAGGAAACTAGTTTAGTATACATGTTGTATAGAATTAATAGAACTAAACTTTACTAAGGTAATTGTAAGTAGTCTATTGGATACCCAACATAACTTTGATATTGTTAACACGTGTGATTAATATTGTTGGTTTTAAATAAATACTAGCTTTCAAATATAGGGATTGCCTACAAACTATTTCCTATATTAATCTTATTGGGAAAACACAAAATCGCTTATTTATCGACAAAATACGTCGAAAAATAAGAAAGATCAATGCATTATATAGGTCGACCTTGCAGTGTATTATTATTTTTTATTATTGATTTGAAAATTCCCTGAGAATGAAGATTTTCTGTGACTGGGGAATTTTAGCTTTTTATATGAACAAAACTATTTTTAGTGTGGTTTTTAATATGCGCAATGTGAAAAAAGCAGGAATAAAATTATGACGCGTAGACCGGTACAAAAGTGGTGAATGGATAATTTGGGTAAGGGTTAAAGGGAAAAAAAGGTAAATTGAACGGCACCGTACCTTTGCAACCTTACGGTAACCTTTGCAGTACTTACCACTTCATCAGTGCAATCAATCGGCTCTACGTCATCTCGTTTAAATGTTCTGCTTAGGTTGTCGTATTTAGTTGTGTACGTTCGTCGGTAGCACTTCTCGTTCACGTCTTTAAACAATGTCTCATATTTGTATCCATTCTTTTGCTTCACAATCGTCGTCTTCTGTAGCAAATTACCACCGTAGGGGCATCCTGTCACATCGTAGCTTTCTATTTCGATTACTTCTAACGTTGAGGCTACATCCATTACGTATCGATTGATTGGACGACCTCTTTCAGTTGCACCAATTGTAATAGAGCGGCAAGTGAGCGTCAGTGACTTGAAGATTTCTTCATCTTTCCAAATGTAGAAATGCTGTTCTTTATCCAACTCCATATGACTCGTTCCCTCAGGCGTCCAATCAATCGCTGTAGATAAATATAAATTAAAATACGTATGTCAATAAATTATATTTACAGCAGTCAAAATCCGTGACTGAAATCGACGATATTAAGTTATTTTTTCATTTCTGTCATTTGTTGCACTGTCCGTCTGTTAGGATTATTATGTTTTCTCTCAGGCGTCCATTCTTCCACTGTATATAAATATGAATGTAAAAATACTATATGTATATCAATAGTTTATATTTACAGTGTGTGACAAAATCCAAGATCGACTGTATTGTTTTATCAAATTAGAGATGGATAAAAAATGGAAAGTATTTTAGTTTTGCTGTTTTTTGAAATTTCGATTTTTACATACCATTCTCTTAATCCAAAACGCATTAATGCATCTTTGTAATTTAGATTGGACCTTTCATAATCTGACATTCTAAAAAAAGAAACTATACATAAGTTAATTTTAAAAATGGTTTTATATTTTCCAAAAATGTTTAAGTTTAAAATTAAATCAAATAGCACAAAAATTAACAAGTTTATGAAAAATGCTGAGGTATTAATTAGTTTATATAAAATGATAACACAAATGTAATAGACCTCAAATACTAAAATTGATTCAATGATAGGGTCTATGGCTAACTACAAATGAAAAGCTAAACGTAGTTTCTTGTAGTAAATAAGTCAGTTCATGGGTTTGTCTAAATTGAATGTTTCATTTTCCTCCAATCTTATAACCATATGACGTCATTGTTTCAAACAATTTTTGAACATTTTAGAAAAAAAAACTTTAAAGAGAAACACTCGTGCAAAGATGTAACGTAACTAAAGTAACCAAACACGTTTATGAATTAGAAGTTCTAACCTGTGTAATTTGCTTTTGTAACTCTAAATTAAAGAGTTCGAAATTCCACCTATTACACAAATAAATCAACATTCTTTTAGCCTGGCACACAGTTGAGTGGAACACTTACCTACTCCGGTGTCCTCGAGCTCAGCAGCCTTATGAAATCTTACTCTATCCCTTAATGAACCACTGGAGCATCTTGTCTGCTAACAAATACGTAATACTTCAACACACATTTCATGACCAAATTCACTGTTTCGAAATCATTTTTTTTATTATTTTACAAAGGCACGATTTAATGCGGACAATAATATTGTGATTATTATTTTGAGATTTTTAATATAGCTATAAAAATTATCTATATTGTATTGATTAAGACACGCTTGTTATAGATAATATAATAGACTCTCACCAAAGTAATCAGGATGATTGCAGACCAAATATTCATTTTCCTCTGTACCAGTTTTCATCAAATATTCACCACCGTTTTCGTCTCTCAACCATCCGCAGGAGCCTTGGCGTGGTTTGTGAACACTTGTATAGTTCATATTTGATCGACCATCAGTAATTACTCTATTAATAACAATTAATGTTTAGCAGGTGTTAGCATTTGCATTCCCCGTAGTTTGTAGAAGATTGCCTACTCAATATTATCATCTAGTTTAAAATATTTCACAAGAAAATAAAACCGATATTTTCATTCTGTAGGCTGCGTTATAAAAATAAAAATAAATTAAATTTAAAAACACTTGTGATATTATTAATAATTTATTCCTTATTTCTTAATTGAGATCAAAGACTTGCTATGTAAATTGAATTCAGTTTTCCCATTATAATTCACTTTAAACGCTTATATTTATGTACTTTGTGATAAACGAATGCCACCCCCCCACCAAGTTAAAACTTATAACCATTTGAAGTAAAAAATTAATACAAATATTACTTACTTAAACAAGTACATATGTATAAAGTTCAAAAACGAATAATAATACTAAACACCCCTAAATTAACTTGTTTAGAAAATATACTAAGTATCGGAATGTAATTCATGCAAGTGAAACTAAATCAGTGCGTGATAATGAGTTTATGTCAAACCTAAAAAGACCACAAAATAAATTTAAAACAAAAAAGGTCTATAAAAGAAACTGACTGATAAGATATAAGCGGTATCAGTACCTCGAACTTTATTCAAGTAAAATTGTTACCATATAACAACACTACCATATTCATGATTGCTTGTTAAATAATATTTAAAAATTATTTCAAAAATGAAGGTTCAGCTCTAGACCAACAGACGGTTTGAGAGACTGTTTTAGCTTCATCTTGAATTCACTGCTACCTCCGTCGCCGTTGTAATCGGTTTAGAACTAAGAGAAAGGTATTAGTGTTGCAACGTGCTCCGTGGAATAGCTATGCTTAAGGTAGGAGTTAGAGAATGGAGTTAGAAAAACGTCTTATTGTTTCTGTTAAAATATCCGGATGCAATACTACTATATCACAAAAATTACTAAATAGATTAATATTAATCTTTTTATCAAGGAGTCAGCATACATAGGAGAAGGTTAATTTTTCTTCTACTTGTTCAAAACTTGATAAAAAGTAATGCCGTTAAATACATTTTGGAAACCACTTGCCTAATTGGACTATATAAAAAGGTTTTGATAAGAAAATAAACCTAAGAAAACCAACAGTTTACTATACATACGCATAATAAAGTTATGGTAAATTACTTCTTCTTTGTAAGAATAACATGGGCAAAGCGTGAGTAGATTTTCTTACATGTAGAACAAAAGAATTTAGATATTTCAATATAGTAATATACCTTCATTAGATAAAATTGTAGGCCAATCCGAAGCTAAATCACAATTTCAAATAATGAGACTGATTTATCAATTTACTTACTCCAACAATAAGATAAACATGGGAAACACTGAAGTAGGCTTACTGCCATGGGACAAACAAATTATATTTTTCAGCATACATTATTAGAACTGAACTATATGAAGCTGTTTACCAAGTTTTATCTAATTTATAATGATAATTGACATATAAAATTTGCACCCCTTATTTGATATCCAAAAGACAGTGACAGGTTGGCATAAATTTTGAATATTTTAGAGGTATTAAGTTGTTTGTTTTTAAGAAGATTACAAGGGTCTTTTGGTAGGAATGTATTTCCTTATTTTCTAAGTTAATCCTAAAGCTAATTTATTACTCATAAGTAGCAAATTTGATTTCAATCAGACCATTTTACGAGAGTTATGTGTGTGTCTGTCTTTTTTTGTGTATGTGCGTGCGTGTGTGCAAGCAAATATGTTTGTGTGTGTCACAACATTATTCATTACATATAACCCTAATGTTCAACCGTAGAGACATCCGTACAATATAATTTTCTCTGATTTGAATTGTGTATGTCGAGCGTTTTAGGCTATTAAGTAATATGTTTATTCATTAGTGAATTTCCTATGGAAAATTGAGCTATTCACATGACCCGCATGGTCACAGTTAAGCCCGAGAAGTTTACAACACAACTCAACCTCCTGAACATGCTTAGTTACAAACATATAACATTCAAAATGTTATATGTTTGTGAAAAGCTTTGGTCCAATGGGTAGAAATGAGGTAGAAATGAGTACCAATGGATCGTAGTCAGTTTTGCATACCCTAAATAGCCATTGATTAATAGATAAATTCATAATATATTTTCTTTATTTTGAAAAGTACGGACATTTACTTAGTCGTTGACTAAGAAATATTAACTATGGCTCGAAATACTGGTATCTAAATTCTCCTAATCTACATCAGCTCTCAGACTATTGTTTCATATCAAAATGAAAATATCTAGTTGATTAACTATTGATTAATTTACTGTTGATTCCACATACTTATATATCTTCCCACACCCTTCGTCCCCCCCATCTTGGAAAATGAGGATTTAAAACATTATTTCCTAATACTTAAACCAAGACTTAGCTTCACGCGATGTCTTCTCCTGAATCGAACTCGCACCCTGACCTCTTCCAGCTACCCTACGCCGTGTTTTCCCTCTCCCTACCCCTCTCAGGACCATTGCCCGGCGTCGTCTGTGACGGGGACAACGACGGACGATAACGGCCGTATATAATGTCAGATTATTACGCTTTTTGGTGGAGTCATTACTTTGTGTAATATCTTGGACAAGTTCGTTTGCCAACACGTTGAGACTATATTTACTACAATTTTGGGGGTTTCAATTCATAATGTATAAATTTTAAAAAAATCTACTTTTATTCTTTTTTTAGTCGAATGAAAAACCAATTTATTTTAGTGAAATATGACTCTAGGTCTGATGATAGTTGATATTTATAAAATGGTAAACACAGTACTTTGTCAAATTTAAATCTTAAAGAGAATAACTAAAAACCAATAGTTTTCTTAGTTACTTAAATATTCTTCAAAAATTTGGAAAGCAGATCCAGAATAGTTAAGTTTTACTAATACATCCCAAAAACCCCAAAATGCAATTTTTCTTATGGCAAAAAGCCTAAGTACTGATTACCCTTGTAAATATTGTTGACAGTAGAAAAAATTGGCGTAACTCGCTTATACATTATTTACATAATTTGATAAAATTTAGTATGTGATTTTACTTAGACGACAGCCATTATATGAGCCATAAAACATAAGCCATAAAACCATGTAATAAAACCCATATTGCAGCAAAACTGCATACTCAGTACTATTCAATTGCTATTATGGAAAAGTTCTATGAAATTGGCTCGTTTATCCTTTATTCACTATGGTACTGACCACCTAAAAGTGGGTTGGCAGACCGCTAAGTTAGTTTCATGCGTGACACTTCAAATTTTTATTCCGAGTTGGTGAGGAAAATAGTCAAAAGAGGCTGTCAGACTTTTAAAACACCTGGTAACACCTATGATTGTCCATGGTGAACCTTTAAGTTATATTGAATATATTAGTAAGAATTTGTACTGTCATAAACAAATCATCTTGTAAAAAATATAATATACAATCAATAATAAATGTACAGTATTTTTTATAAGTTTCATCTTACACAGTGATAATACAAATAAGATCTGTACGTCCTCCATAAACAGTTAATTTAAAATTTATGACATGAAACAAGACTCCAGGAAATTCCATATCCCCGAAGCGTTTTTCATTAATGTAATTTATTCATTTCCATGCATTTTTAAACACTGATTCCAGAGAGAATTCACAGTTTCTGTGCTATTAAAAGTAATTTAAATGAATTAATGGGTTGTTTACGTTAATCGATTAAATTTTTTCGTTACAGTTAAAGCTTAGTCAACTAATTGTGCGAATTTTTTATTTCTCGTTTTAATTTTGACACTAATGTGTTAACTAGTTTCAATTTAGCATTAAGAGAAAATTGTAAAAAAATCGAATCCCATATTATTCTACATATGTATTTTTACCTGATCAGTACTTCCCAAATAAATGATTACACTTAGGTCCATCTATTGAACGATTGGAGAATCGTTAACAAAGACGCGCAAAAACAGCGTTAAAGTGACGTTTTACGTTTCACAACTGAGCAATGCGACCCACGTTTCACAACTGGGCAATGCGACCCACGTTTCACAACTGAGCAATGCGACCCACGTTTCACAACTGAGCAATGCGACCCACGTTTCACAACTGAGCAATGCGACCCACGTTTCACAACTGAGCAATGCGACCCACGTTTCACAACTGAGCAATGCGACCCACGTTTCACAACTGAGCAATGCGACCCACGTTTCACAACTGAGCAATGCGACCCACGTTTCACAACTGAGCAATGCGACCCACGTTTAACAACTGAGCAATGCGACCCACGTTTCACAACTGAGCAATGCGACCCACGTTTCACAACTGAGCAATGCGACCCACGTTTCACAACTGAGCAATGCGACCCACGTTTCACAACTGAGCAATGCGACCCACGTTTCACAACTGAGCAATGCGACCCACGTTTCACAACTGAGCAATGCGACCCACGTTTCACAACTGAGCAATGCGACCCACGTTTCACAACTGAACAATGCGCACCATGTTTCACAACTGAAGCAAGCGAACCCACCCACGTTTCACAACTGAGCAATGCGACCGTCACCGTTATCTACCAACTGAGCAATGCGAACCCCACGATTTAACAACCGATCAATGCGACCCACGTTTCACAACCAACGAGCATTGCGAACCCCACGTTCAACACTGAGCAATGCGACCCACGTTTCACAACTGAGCAATGCGACCCACGTTTCACAACTGAGCAATGCGACCCACGTTTCACAACTGAGCAATGCGACCCACGTTTCACAACTGAGCAATGCGACCCACGTTTCACAACTGAGCAATGCGACCCACGTTTCACAACTGAGCAATGCGACCCACGTTTCACAACTGAGCAATGCGACCCACGTTTCACAACTGAGCAATGCGACCCACGTTTCACAACTGAGCAATGCGACCCACGTTTCACAACTGAGCAATGCGACCCACGTTTCACAACTGGCCAATGTGACTCACGTTTCACAACTGAGCAATGCGACCCACAACCGAGAACGAACGGAAAACGGAGAAGATAAACCAATTGCATATGCTTCTAAAGCTCTGGGCAAAGCCGAGCAAAAATGTTTAAAGATAGAACGAGAAGCTTTAGTACAGTATTGTGTAAAATGTGGAAACTCGGCGTAATCTTGAAGAGGCTATGGCGGAACGTGTTAAAAGAAAAATTTCCAAATCAATGATATAATAATAATAATAACATATGACAAGCTTTATAAAAATCTGTCCATAAACATTAGTGTTTATGGACAGATTTTTTTTAAACTTGTCATATATTATTTTTATATTATGGATTTGGAAATTCGCTGAGTACGCAGGTCTGCTGCGACGGGGGTATTATAAAAATCTGTCCATAAACATGAGAATTATTTGCCTATTCTCCATAAGATTAACATGGAAAAGAGTGTTCAGGTTTGCTGCTATGAGGAACACTGAAGGTAGGCATTTCTACCATAAATAATTTTTATTTTTAACATCTATACCAACTTTCATCAACATCTGTCCATAAATAAAGGAGTTTGCCTATTCCCTATATGATTAATATGGGGGAAGAGTATGCAGGTTTGCTGCCATGATAAACACATAAACTATGATTTTTAAGTATAAATGGATAGATCTCAACCACATGAAGCTAAAAATAAAGTTTTATCAAAAAATATTGATTAATATGGGAAATAATAATTTTTCCCTATCTTCCATAAGGTTAACATTGGAGCCCCACAATACAACGTACTGTGTTTAGATTTTTAAATATCCGTTTGATATAGAGAAAAACTTTAAGGAACTTAATTGTTTATTTTTTTGAGCTGATTCTAATGGTGAAAGATAAAATTAGAAATTTTTAAAAATTACATGTGAAAAACGCAAAAAAACCCATTTTGGGGTACAAAACCCCCACAAACTACCCGTTCCCATTGACCGATATTTCTGGTTTACGAACTCGTCCGAGCACTTGTAGAAATACACGTCTCTACCAAATTTGGTCTCGATCGGACCATTTTTACGAGAGTTATCGTGTTCACAGACACATACACACACACACACACACACACACACACACACACACACACACATATATATATATATATATATATATATATATATATATATACATATATATATATCCATACATATATATATAATAAATTTTAACGACTATTGTTTTTGGTCTCTGGGCACCCAAAGAAGAAAAAATAACATGGTCCCGGGCTTAACTTTTGCCATGAGACCTACGGTAATAGCTTCTTTCCTATGGGAAATTCGCTTAAACGCGCCGACCAACTTAAGAATAGAAAAGATTTTGAAAACAAAGGAGACAGTCTGTAGTTTAGCCTCGGAAGTACGGTGAAGTATCTTCCTTCTAGTCTATCTTCCACAAGATTTAATGTTATATGTTTTAAAATAACTAATTTATTTTATATGTTGTTTTTGTTGTTCTATCTATGATGGCTATATCTATGATAAAATATAATCAGTTTTTATATCAATTTACTTTGTATTTGTAAGTTTATTTTGAATATACGTATTGTATAAATAATATTTTTCTCCAAATCTATTTATTTCCTTGTAAGTAAGTTGTATAGACATTAAAGATTAACTCCCTCCATCTGTATTTTTCAATGTCAGAGACTGTTATGACGTTTTTCTAGGATGCTGCTAGGTCCTGGTCTCGTTGCTAAATTATTGTTCAAATCATATGATGGTATTTATTAAATATATGAATCATATGTCTCATCTTCCGCCGTATTTTGGCTGTTAAACGCAGCACAATAATAAACAGTCCCGTCAGAACTGAGGGTTGATCTTTATATCCATTCCCCCTCTCACAGCCCCCCCAACCGTCACGTGATGAATGCTCTCCATTTCCGCAAATGGGCGGCCTGTCTCTTTTCTAGCTGTTGAAAGCTCGCTCAGATTTGTCTAATACCGTACCATCGGAAACCATACAGAGTAAGTGAATTTTTTCTTTTTCTCGAAACAGTTATCCGCCTTAGAAATTCTTTGTCTAGTCCCATGAATTTCTGGAAACAAATAAAAAAACATTTTTGGCTAAATTATTTAGGTTGAATAATTTATCCACAGTTATATAAATAACAAAACCATTATCAATATTGAAATACGTTTTACGTCAACACAACATTTAGATATAGTATAATTTTAAAATAGGTTTTGAACCAGTTATCAATCTAACAAATACCTAGCTTGGTTTGACAGCTGATGTCTGTTTTCTATCAGACCAACGGGATAGGCTGTGGCTTTCTGCAAATCCAGACACACGCACAAACACATACGGACAGACAGACATCACGTCGAAATACACTTTTTGGATTCAGTAGACCCCAAAATGAATATATCCACTCTCAACTAAAATTCGAAAATATTAACGAATACAATACTTTCACCATATACTATCGTATAAGGGGAGAAAGTCCTAAATAACAATAAATATAATAATTATTCCAAGCTGATTTTAAGGATTTAAGAATTTATTTTCTGGGATCAGTTGGAAACCATCAATCCCCACTTGGATAGAAACCTTTTAGCAGTGATAATTTATGTTAATTCATATGTAAATGAACGTGTTTGTTGTATACATAATTAACTTGGTGAGTGCGTTTGAAATATAAATTCCTCTACGTACATTTCACACTACATATGTGTTACTTGTGTCGAGACTTTGGACATTAAAAATTATGAAATGAAGTTGCTAAATATCTTTCTAAACAAAAGATTGTCAACATGTAAAAGATTTATTATTTTAAGATATTTTAGTAGTTATTTAGACCAGTATAATGCAGCACTCGTTATGTAAGTATTGCAATATTGTCAACAGATCTGCAGTAACAATGTCGTGAAGCCTTGGTGAATATGTGACTTGCCTCATTACTCGTAACAATGTGGCTCAACTTTTCCACTTCCATGAAGCCCAACAGTCGACTTGAGTCACTGACTTGTCATGTTCCTTGTTAAAAAGTGGTGACCTCGTGGTTTGATGACCGTATGAGTTTGTATACTCATTATTACGTGAACGTATTCGTACATAAACCCGTTAAGTACATAAATACGTTTGTGTGTAAACTCATGAGCTTAACTCGTGAATTTGGGAACTCAAGTCGATGAATTCACGAGACGATGTACGGTTTGATGAAGCGGTGAGACGACAATGACGCAGGTCAATGAACTCCTGATCTACGTTAGCCATTAGGACCCCTAATTAAGGGAGTAATTAGTGGTCATCGTGTAGTTTCACTACACATTCAACGTTTGCTACACAAGACTACCTAACCACCATACCTTAAAATACAATTCTCTGTTATACCGCCCTTTATTCCGGTTGTGTACATCAGTTTTAGAAAGCAACTAATCATCTTATCAAAATATTTACGTAAAATTATAATCTCAATTATTTACAATTTATTTAAAACCGGATTATGTTGAGAAAATTTGTATAAATACAATATCCTAAAGTACCCTAGATCAGCAAACCTGCATACTCTTTCCCATGTTAATCTTATGAAGAATAGGCAAACTTCTTTATTTATGTCCAGATAATTATAAAACTTGGTATATGGTCAGAATAAAAATAGTTTATGGTAAAAATGCCTACTTTTACTGTTCCTCAAAGTAGCATACCTGCACCTTGGAACTTGGAAGGAATTTATTGATTAATCTTGTCACATAGTATTTGTACTATTATTGTCATATTATTGATTTGGAAATCCGCTGAGTACGCAGGTCTGCTGTGACAGGGGTATTATTCAATTGGTACGATTGAGAATCGAGTATTTTCTATGTATTTTGTAAACTTTTCAGATATTTTAACGGTTAGTTTTAGGTGTTAATTATCATAAAGTGCGCTTTACATTGCTGGTTAAGTCGTCCATAAAAACTCCAAAAAGATATAGTTGTTACAAGGTGTGAGTTAATATAAAAAGTGTAGACCCTACGAGTACGTTATTGTGAACCCCTTTACTAAGTAAGTTATTGCAGAACCTACGCTAGGTACGTTTCGAATGTTAGGTTTTCCTCAGGTAGTGTAGGTGTGTAGCATAGGTATATCATAGTTTGTGTTATTGTTGAACCTAAGCTATGTACGCAGTATATGAAATCGGAAAAACCCCACATTAAAAACATAAACATATCGTCCGTTATTGCAAAACCGAAGCTGCATATAGAATGTACGGTTTTGTAAAACCTGCCAAATACATAGTGTACCCCACATTAAAAATATAAACATATCGTCCGTTATTGCAAAACCGAAGCTGCATATAGAATGTACGGTTTTGTAAAACCTGCCAAATACATAGTGTACACTATTACAGGACCCACGCTAAGTAGATGCGTTAGTTTATCAGTGCAGTCCACATAATATCATCCTTGGTCAGTAACAAGACCACAAGATCGCGCCACAACCATCTTACACTCAAACCTAATTCATAATTGGCAATCCTACCTTGTAGTAAGGTTGCCATTTCAATAATCTGATCTAATCTATTGTGTTTACACATACTTTTACTTCATACATTTCACGCCTACTTTTGTTCAATGTAGACGGACAAATTTTAGATAAATTATTATTTATTCAAATAATACCATTTACAGTAAGAACCAATATTATTCCAAATGTTATTCATCTCAATTCTTTATAGCTTTAAAATCTTTCATTAATTAAAAATAAACGGAATTAGTGGACTGACACATTGTAAATTTTAAAAAACAACGATATGTAGTAAAACCAGCATATTCCAAGTTTTTCTAAACATCATTTAATAATTTATTGTTTCTAAAATAATCATCCATTTACGAAAACAAAAACAAGTGAAACAAAGTTTAATTAATTGTTAGAAAGTGGCATTTTTGGGTGATATGACCTTAAACTGCATACCAAGTTTCATTTGGATTTCTTAATATTCTCCATTACGACGGAACCGCCGCTAGAATGACGTAATACTCAAAGTGAGCCGATAGCAGCAGATCTTAGATCTCGTGGGGACGATTCATCCCCATTTCGAGAACAACTTAACGCATTAATCTTGACTGCTGCCCGAAAACTTTGCAATAGGTTGGAAGGTGCTTCAAATAACGTCTTTGTTACAATCAAAATATCTTTTTATGTCTGTTTTAGGAATTTATCGTTTTATTACCGTACATTGCAACCCTAAAACTGTGTTTTTTCATGTTGTTAGCCTCTGAATCACACAGTTATAATAAATGAATGGTTTAAACACCTCAACTGTCAATCAACTGTGATCCTTATGCGGTGGTTTTTTCAACTCACTACTGCAGTCTCAACACCACGTGGGGTCTTCATCTGGTGAACTTGAGGGCGTCAATTTTGTCCAGAGGACGTCGTCATTAAGAATAAAATAAAAACTCTGAGAGCACAGACACAAAACGACACGAAAGGTACATTAAAACAACACATATTAGAGATTTTTAACCGGTACCGGGATTATCACGCGATTATGTGCTCTCAGAGTTTTTATTTTATTCTTAATGACGACGTCCTCTGGACAAAATTGACGCCCTCAAGTTCACCAGATGAAGACCCCACGTGGTGTCGAAACTGCAGTAGTGAGTTGCAAAAACCACCGCTTAATGATCACATTGACAGTTGAGGTATTTAAACCATTCATTTATACCTAAACCTGCTGTTCAACAATTCAATACATCGAACTTTATCAAAAAGGATTTGTAAACGTATCGTTAAAAAAACTATTAAATATTTGTTATAAATCAAATACTGTTAATTTTCTAAAAATTGACTCAAATATGACATCATATAACTTAGGACACTGTAAAGCAAAGCTTGTGTGAGGAACCAGACCGCTTAGTAGTTAGTATTTTTTCTTTACCATAAGCAGTATTTTGTCATTGATATGTCTAAGGTCTGGGGGGTGTTAGAATATTTGTGTAACGAAAAGAGTGCAGCGGATATATTTAGATCCTGTTTCCATAGTAACTACTAGAGCAATTTATTGAATTATTTGTTATAAGAATAGCTCTTTAGATGAAATGAAAACATTACCTTTAGACGTGATCCATAATCTA
This sequence comes from Nephotettix cincticeps, assembly GCA_023375725.1. Classification (NCBI taxonomy): domain Eukaryota; kingdom Metazoa; phylum Arthropoda; class Insecta; order Hemiptera; family Cicadellidae; genus Nephotettix; species Nephotettix cincticeps. The sequence continues at coordinate 16,328,264 of CM041786.1, read as the reverse complement.
TCCTATTTCCCACAGGGAAGTAAATACACACATTTTTAGGGTATCTTGCTAAACTAGAGGTTACCTTCTTGGAATTTTGTGTAAAAAGGTACAGAGGACAGGGTAAAATTCCGGGATACTTATTTGCGTTTGGATCACTTCCCCCCGCTACAAAAAATACGTTCGTGTGCAATCTCTTTTTTAATATAAAATTCGTAGAAGAAACCAACATAACAAAAACGAAAACACTGCTATAAGTTGCAGGACTAGTATTACTTAATTTCTATTGAGTTTTAAAACACTTGTACCAATGAGGACCCGATAAAATAAAAAGATTAATGAAAATGAAGTAAGGCAACACTGTGAGACGAGCGTTTACTGAGATAGAATGGGGGGGAGATAGAGCTGAGGTGGGAACACAGCCAGATGTGCCTTCTTGTTTACGACTATGCTTGTTTACTACTTTACGATTGCCGCTTGAATATAATTTCTAATTAATTGTTTCCTTTATGAATGGCTGTTGGCTTAAATCATTATTGGGTGTATCTTTTGGAATTTGTTTGTTTTAAAATATTTTGATTGAACCAATGGAAGCTCTAAAAATATTTCCGTAAGCAATACTTATTCTATCAAAGAAAACCGTACATCGAAAAATGTATCGAAGAAATTAGATTTCCAAAACATAGATTGGCATTTTTACTACACAAGATACAGTGCCAAACTATTTGTGTGGTTTTCTAATAATTTTACTTCATAAATTTTACTTAGTCTAGTAACTTCATCTTAAACCAAATGAAGCTTAAATTTAATCCTGATCGTCTGATTTAAACCAAACCAATGGGAGCGAAATTTTCTTCTTAGAGTTATAAGTGAAACATTCCTAAAATTAAGATGCATAACCTTTCTTGAGGTATCCTACCACAAGGAACGATGAACAACATAGGCTGCCTTTACTACAATAAATGCTCTAAGTGTAGTCATTTACTTCTTGACAGTAATGCAATCTATTAGGTAGGACCTTGGGTGAAATACTGCAGCAAGAATTAATTATTACTATTATTATTATTATTATACTATGTTGTCCTTACTTCCTAAACATATGGATGTATTGAAAATGGTGCGACCTTTTGGAATTTCAATTCCAACACCATTTTCAAGAGATTGGGGGAAGGGACTTTTAAATCACCCTGTATAGCTGTAAATATGAGTGAGATAAAGTTACATATTGAGTTATATATAGCTAGTTAGGAGAGAGAAATTGTTAAAAATGGCTTTACAAACTGTAACGAAACTACGAGAAAGCATACACATAACTACTTTTTATCAGCTTAAATAAATCGGAAATGTTGTTTTTTTTTATTTGGCTTTGTTCAGCCAATATAGAACTTCCACTATAGAATTAATGGATGTATTTATTTACGTTATCAATTGTTGCTTTTTAACATAAGTTTTAAGTAAAAAAATGTATTTTTTGTCAATATATTATTCAAAATGGCGTTATAGTAAATCAAACTTTCACAAAAAAAATGTTTGTATTTCCTTACCTGAGGGAAATAGGTTAGATCATGGATATATCTGAAGGGAATGTTTTCAGTTCATCTAAACAGCTATCTTATGTTTCAAATTTTGTCTTACAATCTTCTAACACCTCCTCACCCCTAGAGCTAAGACAATCCATGTCAAAATAGTAGAATTGTGTAACATACGTGAAGATATAATAATATACGAAATATATGAATTTAACAAGACCTCAAAAATTGAAATTGATCTACGATTAACAACGTTTTAATTTTAAAGATTGTAATTGTATCCAAAATAGTACGTTAGGCACGCAGTAAGACTCAATAAAATTTATAAAATAAAAAAGTATCTAACTGTCATAATATTGATTTAAATCCGACAATAATATTTTCTGGTGAAAAAAATATATTTTTATTTTAATTTGCCCCTTATTTAAAAAATACTCTGTTTAGTTTAGTTGTTTTGGTTTATCGTTGCATCTGGGGGTATATATTTCATTCAGATTTTGTCTAACTTCGTCTTTCTCCCTCCATAATTAATTACTCTGCTGGATAGATAAAATTTTATATTTAAATTTTTTATAAAAATTTCCAAAAATGTCAACTTTTTTAAATACTTTTGCTTAAGTGAATTGAAAATGCTTTATTTTAAGCAACAGTTTCAGAACGTATGTAAAATTATGTAATACCTTCTTCTCTTCGAAATGTCATAATCGAAATTTGCTAAAATGGAAAAAGGTCAAATATCCTACGGATATAAAGTACAATGCTAAAAACTTCGGGGAAAAAGAATATTGCAGTTTTAACTTTTAAGAAATCAAAAGAGACACCGTCAATAATTAATACTTTTCGGACAATTCAAACAAATCGTACTAACATGACAAAATTTATTATTTGGGAATTGAGATCTAAATTTTTAAATGATAATGACAACCGGTAAACAAATTAAAAAATTTTAATGCCTATGTATGGGTCAATACTTCTAAACGGGGGAATTTGAGAGCTAAAAGAGCAAATCATTTTTTCGCCAAATTATTTTATATATTTGATAAAGTAATAGGAAGAACTACAAATCCAGCAAAGGTACACTTTTGAAAATGTATATTACCGGATATATATGATATTTTTAAATTTCATTGGGAGGGACAGTAAAGACCACAGGAGAGACATCTAAAAATCAATAAGAATATTCTAACGAAGGAGGTGTACAGCAGGTAGTAAAATAAGTCAAATATAAAATATAGATTTCTTGAAAAGATATAACACTATACCTTATATGTAATCGTTTGCCGTCTTAGAATCGAGTTCCTAGACGTTTAATATATAATTCTTCAGTCTTTCAAAGAGTAGATAATAATCAGCTTTTAAACAGCCTTATATCAAATTCCATATTTCAGATTTGAATCTCAGTCTATAAAATAAATTGACGGATCAACTTCAAATGAAACTACCAGTTCAAAAATTAAAACTATATCTAAGTTTCCTGTTTCTCCCTCCAAAATATATAATTCTGTAGAACTGTGCACTGTGTAGTAAACACATTTTCCTTTAAAAAAACTTAAGTAGGTCCTTTTAAAATGCAATTTACTTCTTCAAATTGTACAGTATAATAATCATTTTCAACCAGACGAAACAGTTGACCAGTTTGAAAGTTAGTGTTGACTATTCGAAGAAAATTCACAGCAACCTCTCCACCTTCATCAACTTCACCCTTACAAATAGCAGCAAACCTGTAGAAATGCTTTATTGTTTTGTTTGTAGAAACTTCATGGAGTTCAACGATAGAATAAGTTTCATCCTTTATGTTACCGGATGAAAAACATGTGTTGTTATTCTCTATGTTAATTTCTTTATAATTATCAGAATATACATTAGAGTACATAAGACAGATATCACGTTAACGATGGATTTATTAATCAGCCGTTAAAACTGACACAGCTGATTTAAATTTTACAATCTTCACTGGCAGTATTGTTAAGGCTACAATCGCTTATCGCTACTAGTTCAGAAATCTAAATACTGGTGTAGGTTAATCTCCAGCGTCAAAACTAACGCTAGTTTCTTAAACGAGGGATCAGAGTAAATCAAGGTGGCAGTGAACTATCATGACTTTAAGCTGTCTTGTGTACAAGCAAACATAACCCAAAAATAAACTGTATTAGCATGAATGATAAACAGGAACAATGATATCAATGAATTGACTGACTTTGAAACATAATGTGTAAATGAATATATTGTTTTATTTTATTAATACAATTACAGGAAATGCATTGAATAGTACTATCTATCATCACAAAATGAGCATCAGAATATACCAGAAAGCACTTGGGACATGCCAAAGGATGTACATTTCAGGTACAAATCGAAAATAATTGTTATAACATAGTTCGAAATTAATTAGGTAACTTTAAATTTGTAATTTCATTATTACATAATATTTTTTCGCAATCCTCAGTATTCAAGATATTTTTACCGATTCTTATGTAGATAAATTGCAGGGACATCAATTAATCACGTGAAGAAATGTTCATCCGTATGTGTGATCATTTACAATGTGACGGCCTTCATATGAAGCAATAGTGTATGATCTTCGTTAGCCTAAACGGTATTTTAGAACCTGTTGCAACTGCTCAACTTGGATTGTGACAGAAATTTATTTCATAATTTCAAATAAAAAGATTACAATATTAAAATAATATCTATGGCCTTTATAAAAGAATGTGAGTAGTGAAAATTAAGTCTATCAAAGAGGTATAACAAAGGCTGCATTTTAAGTAGTTAAGAACGACAATTTGTAGAGCCGTTTTTACTGAAAGTTAGAAAGGTATCAGTGGTAGGGGGGGTTGATTTAACCATCCATAACTGCCATCTTCATAATTAGACCAGTTCGTAATTCAGAAGCAGTGGTTCTGATTCCACGTTAAAATGTATGTCATTTAGATACGTTATTTACTGTTGGGCTTAATTAACAGTTCTGTCTAAGGAACATGTGAACCTTTGTCAGTAACAAGACTACAATATCGCACCACAATCATCCTACACTTGTTTCTCATTCGTACTTAATTAAAATACCTTGTGGTACGGTCTCCATTTCAATAATCTAACTTACTCAATCTACCTTTAGAATTTAAAGTTTCTCAAAAATTCCCTCTTAGAACTGTTTTTTAAATCTGTTAATGTGTTAAGTGTTAACTAGTAAATCGATATGTAGTTTCAAATTATTGTAGTAACAGTTTTTATTGGTTTGAAATAGAGACATAAATATTATTTCACAGTTTGTTTCCTATTTCTAATGATTAATAAAATATTACTCGATTGGGCAGTGCCTTAGGACACTTTTAGTTTCCTTAATCATCTCTAATGTTGAGTAGATAGAAGCTGTACTGCATTAATTTTAAATTTTAATTAGATTAAAAAATTATCTTTCTATCATGTTGGTATACGAAGTACGGTTTCCGGACAGATAAGAAAACAAAAAAAACTTGTTGACATTGTTCACCAACTGTTTCAGCCCCTATTTTTGTGTTTATAAAAATCTATGCTAAATTTCACATATGATGGAATATATTTAGAAATTCACTGAGTTCCCAGGTTAACTACAACAGAGCTTCTTCGTGCTAGAGCGATAATAGTATACGCTCTTCTGTTTTGGGTGAGCTAATATCAGGTTCCGAAATATTATTAGCTAACCAAGGATCGTTAGACGGTACAAGTCACAGTCATAACAACGGTATTGGAAACCCATTGTTGCCGTTTTATTACTTGTGATACCGGGCTTAATAACAGTATCAGCGGAGAGATCTTATATTGCTTTGAAATCTCTCGCTGCGGTTTGAAACGTTTCATGTTTTAGTGGATATTCTAGTCAAGTACATTTCATAGATATTATGGATTGTTCTCTTTCTTTCACTCACTTCTTTATAAATTGTAGAAAAACATTTTGTTTTATATAAGAGTCCTAAAATTTTTCGCTAATCTCTATATATAAAAATGTATGCATGTATGTATGTCCTTTATGCATTACCAAACTACTAATCCGATCACTGTGAATATTTTAAGAATTTTCTCTATATGTGTTCGGGAAGGTTTAAGTGAAATAAAATTTTCTAAAACTCCATAAGTTTCCATTTTATGGAGTTTTCAATTTCTAATGTTAACCTGATGGGGAATAAGTTTGTTTACAAATTTCCTTCAATGAAAACATTTGATTTCTTAAGCCGCAGCTGTTAGTTTACCTTCCAATAGCAATACGCTTTACTATTTAATGCGATCTGAATCATTCATTAATGTAAAACTATAAAGTAGATATGAGCTGTAAAAAATAAACAGCTTTATTCGCCACGTTAACAGTTTACGGATTTTGGCGATTATGTTTGTATATTTTTTATAAAAATATTGTCTAAAAACAACCAGTTATTTTTTCTTCTTTAGGTGCCCAGAGACCAAAACAATATCGTTAAAATTTTTTATATATATTTATAATAATTATATGTTATATATTATATGTGTGTGAACACGATAATTCGTAAAAAAGGTCCGATCGAGACCAAATTTGGTAGAGACGTGAATTCCTACAAATGCTCGGACGAGTTCGTAAACCAGACATATCGGTCAATTGGAACGGGTAGTTTGGGGGGTTTTGTACCCCAAAATGGGGTTTTTTGCGTTTTTCACAAGTAGTTTCTAAAAATTTCTAATTTTATATTTCACCATTGCATTCAGCTTAAAAAACTACACAATTAAGTTCCTTAAAGTTTTTCTCTATCTTCAACGGTTACCGAGATATAAAAAAATCTAAACACAGTACGTTGTATTTTTGAGGCTCCAATGTTAATCTTATGGAGGATTAAAAAAAATTAATTTTTCACTTATTATCTAATATTTTTGGATGAAACTTGATATTTAGCTTCATGTGGTTGAGATCCATACATTTGTGCTAAAAAATCATAGTTTATGTGTTTATCATGGCAGCAAACCTGCATACTCTTTTCCAAATCATATGGAGATTAGGCAAACTCCTATATTTATGGACAGATTTGATGAAAGTTTTAATAAATGTTAAAAATAAAATTTTTGATGTATAAATGGCTACTTTCAGTGTTCCTCACAGCAGCAAACCTATCACTCTTCATTTAATCTTATAGAATAGGCAAAAATTCTCATGTTTATCGACAGATTTCCAAACTTGTCATATAATTATTATTATTTTTAAAAGTTTAACAAATTTCGACTATTTCTTTATTTTCTGCTGAAAAACTGTATATTTTTGAAGAAAAAACAATAGCAATGATACATATGTATTTTATAATAATCACTTTTTAATATTTCCTATAAAAGCCGTATTACAGTTAGATTTGGTTTGGGTTTAGGTTGGATTAGTATGTAAACTGTGAAACAATCCACTCAGATTTATTTGTTTAGTGGGAATGTTATTAATATGTCTTATCGTTACAGTATTGTTATTCACTATGCTGCGACTCAGAACATCACACAACGAAGCCGTAATGCTATTCGAATTCAGAACATGGCCAATCTTAAAGCTAACATGTATTTACTTAGGCGTTACAAAGTTCGCCGGGTCAGCTAGTCGTATATTTAATCTAAATATTTATTTTTATCATATTTAGATTAGGATATTACTTCAGTTTTCAGTTTTATGCTGGCTTAGTGTGGTTAATATACTAATCTTGTTATATACTAGCTCACCTCAGGATAGGATCAGATTCCAGATCCCGAAATGTAGTAAAACTTTATTTAACTACTCGTGATTGAAAGTGTACAAAAAACAAATGAACATAAACCCACCATCATCAACCACGAATTTAATACAACATAAGTATGTATTGTAATTAGATTTTTCAAAAGTATTTCTCTTAGAATGAGATACTTAAATATTCCACAAAGCAGGCTTTTCACATTAGATAATATATCAGTACTAAGCTTTTATAAGAGGTTTGCAGCCTATTTACCTATATTTTCTCAACCGATACAGTTGACTGTATAAGGGGAACTGTTTACTGATTTGTTTTCCCCTTAAATGCGAGTACCTTAAATATTAAAACGAATAGTGATGATGTTTACATAATAATAGGTCTACTTAGGAATGCATTCAGCAAAGCTAAATCAAAAGAGAATTTTTAAGTAACCAGGTGAAAATGGTTCTTTAAAACAAAAATATTATAATGAAATAGTAATAAGTACTTTAAATATAGGAATACTCATATCAAGCCATGACATATATTTCTTTATGTTTATAGTATCAAATACCCCCGTCGCAGCAGACCTGCGTACTCCGTGCTAGAGCATAGTATACGCTTCTTACCAACTTTCATCAACATCTGTCCATAAATAAAGGAGTTTGCCTATTCTCCATATGATTAACATGGGAAAAGAGTATGCAGGTTTGCTGCCATGATAAACACATAAACTATGATTTATAAATGGCATAAACGTATGGGTCCCAACCACGTAAAGCTAAATATAAGTTTTATCCAAAAATATCATTAATAATAAAAAATTGATTTTTCCTTATCCTCCATAAGATTAACATTGGAGCCTCAAAATACAACGTACTGTGTTTAGATTTTTTTATATCTCGGTAACCGTTGGAGATAGAGAAAAACTTTAAGGAACTAAATTGTGTAGTTTTTTAAGGTGATTCTAATGGTGAAATATAAAATTTGAAATTTTTTAAAATTACATGGGAAAAATGCAAAAAACCCCATTTTTGGGGTACAAAACCCCCCCAAACTACCCGTACCCATTGACCGATATGTCTGGTTTACGAACTCGTCCGAGCATTTGTAGGAATACGTCTCTACCAAATTTGGTCTCGATCGGACCATTTTTACGAGAGTTATCGTGTTCACAGACACACACACACACACACACACACACATATATATATATATATATATAAAAATTTTAACGACTATTGTTTTTGGTCTCTGGGCACCTAAAGAAGAAAAAATAACATGGTCTCGGGCTTAAGTCTCGCCATGAGACCTACGGTAATAGCTTCTTCCCTATGGGAAATTCGCTAAAAGCTTGATTTAAACAAAGACAGCAAGCATAAATAGGTTAAACGTATATAAATGGTTTGTAGAAAAGTAATTAGTGTAACATATATCGTATAAAAGCTCAGATAAAATCTCTCTTGTTACCAGAAAGAAACTTTGATCTTGTATATAAGTCGCAGTATTCAATATTTCAGAGAAAAAGACTAGCCGAGGAAAATATAAGTTGAGACAATCTAGAGGAAATGATTATCATATTAGTATTTATCTCACCAAAAAACTACGTATTTTAAAATAAAATGACTATTCAGCCGTATTAGGTAATTCAGTTATTATATAAACATAGTTCCAGTTTAAAGCAGCAACGAGTGTAAAATCGAATTAAATAATTCAAAAAGCAATTTATAAAGCCCTGTTGGTAAAGAAAACACCAAATATGAGTTTCAAAGTATAAGTCATAGAGGTTGTACTGTAAAAAGGCTAAATCAATACATAAAAGTAAACCAATACAGTAAAAAGGGGACAGTAAAGTGGGCTTAGGATAAATTATTTTCTTATCCTACTGCATGGCTTCCGATTACCTTTATTACTATTTGATTGTTTTCTTTTTCCACTTTAAAACCAATTCCCAGAAACAGATTGTTGGGTAAAATATGTTTAAAACATTTTTTTACGTTTGAAATGTACTCGTTATATTGCACCATAGCTTTTATTAACTTATGTGGGAGACAAATAACCTAAGATTGCCTTTAAGATTATATTATACATTGTACTATTCGTATCCGATTGTGTATTTTGGTCTTTATATACAACGTTTTAATAATATTTTAAATAATACATACTTGTTTAAACTAATGTAAAACAGGTTATTCTTTCAAAAAGATATTTTTGTAAACACTGCTTTAGGAAAGAGATATTATAAGGCCTGATACTAGAGATTTCATCTCATGCGAATATATTTAAACCCCTTAAATCATTAAGGAGATTTATACTAGAAATGTATCGGATTAATGAAAGTATCTATGAAGTAAAGTACTATCAATGAAAAAGAAAAAAACCTTCAGCTAATCAACCATGTTACAGTTATTAAAATATTATTTACTAAGTTAGATTAAGGCCGGCAGGACCATTACAAAAATAGAGCGATATGAGTATACTCTTCTTCGTGCAAGAGCGATAATAGGCTATGTAAAGAATGTAACTGTCGTGCTAGAGCGATAATAGTATACGCTTCTTCATACAGTTTCTACCGTAAATAAATAACCTTACGAAATATCTTAGTATTTTTTCATATAGCTTTGGATATTTCATTGTTTCTTTTTTGATTGAGAGAGTCATCTAATTTTTTATATTTAATTATTTTGTGCTAACAATCACAAGTGCTAAAATCTCACTGTGAGATGTTAGCGAGGTGCAATTGTATAGCGCTATCAACGTCAACAATTACCGTCACGGTGCTGCCATCTGCGAGCTAATACATGCAACTACTCGTGTAGTTCCCTGCTCTGCTGCTTGAGTTCATTGGTTTTGCCGCTAGAGTATGCATTTATAGCCAAATAAGCGCTTTCTCATACGGTGGTACTTTTGATGTAGACCGTTGTGCTGACGAGTACAACGGTTAAAGGACGAGGGTTCGAATCCTGACCATGAGCATTATTAAATCATATTAAGGTAATAGTTAAAAAATAAATCAAAATTATCTTAACGAAATAAAGAACCAAACCAGGAAACTAACTATAAATATTAACTACACCATTTCGAGTTGAACTGCACTAAAAATGGATAATTGTAAATACTCATAAAAATGAAAAATCGAATTTTATTTTAATATGTCAAAAGGATTACAACTTTTAAAATATATTTAACCCAATTTGGCTGAAAAATGTGTAGTATAGTGGAGTGGAGAGCCCGCCTTAAATAAACGGTGACCGGTTTTGGGGCACGAAACCAGTTAAACTCTCCGTAATATTAACATTACACAATGTACTGTGTTAAATATTATTTTGAATATTCCAGTTATCATTACTCGGAATACTAAATCATGCGTTTTTGAGCTAAATCCAATGGTAACATAATTGGATTTTCTCAACAGAGTTATAAGTAAGATTGTGGGCAATTACGTTGGCTTGGATGGAAAATAATTTGGAAAGGAGCCAAGTTTATTGCTGAGTGAATTCTTCCCTACATCTGAGGAATGTCTGCAAACATTTCACGTACCTCTCTCCATATGTGAGGGCTTACGGGGGGGGCGATTTTTGTTACCAAACAATACAAATCATTATTTGTCCACATCACAACACAGTACAAAATAGTGTTTATAAATTTAAGCCCCCATTTTTTGGGTACGAGAGAATAAAACATTTTAGTTAATGTAGTCCAATTGCGACTTTCAATTTATTTAATGATAAACAGTTTACTGAGAGTGCTAATCTGTTATACAGTTTAACAGCTGCATATTTAAAACTTTACTGAGTCTTTTATTTATTAGTTATGGAACAGTATTCTTTTGTCAATTTTTTCAGTTCGTCGTATTATAACTATGTGTATCTGAGTTGAGAGCTAAATTGATCTAGGGGTTGGCTGACGTAAATGAGACATTGGAATATATAAACGCATGGTAGAGGCATAATACTTCGCCTAATTTTACAGTTGCCTAATTTAACATAGACTAAAATTAAAAACGTAGACAATAAATAATAGGATTAATTGTTTATCATTGATTGAAAAACACAAAACACTTTTACTGAATCAAATGTATTTAAAATATATTGTGACAAGATATAATATTTCAAATAAAGAAATGTCATATTAATGTTAAATATATTAGGTATAATTGCGGCTGTTTAATTTTGAATGACCCCCCAAAACGTGTTCAGGGGGTCAAGCTACACCTTAACAGCAATTTAAAAATAACAACGGTTCAACAAACAGAAAGTAAAAAAATTAAAAACAATAGTATTAAAATGATCTAATAATATAAATAAAATACTAATAAATTAAATCAATTAATATAAATTTAAATGTTTTGTCCGTTAATTTTTTTCAATTCTATTCCTGAATAAAGGTTTATTTTAAGTCCAAAATATGAAAAACTCTTCTGGCCAAACTCAATCAAGCCTCACTCTCTGGAATTGTAGCTTGGGATCTCAGTTGGCACGCTGCAAAATCTCACTGTGACAGTTAAACCGCTCAATAAGGGTTCCCTGAGTGCTAGAGTTTTATGAGTCATGCAGTTGGTCATCAATTTCTTCTATCATGGTCCCGGGCTTAACTGCCACCATGCCATCACTTTTCACATAGTTCACTTTTCCACAGGAAATTCGCTAAAAATAAACTAAAAAGTCCTCGAGGAAATATTGAGGTCAACATCACGACATCCTGACACATGATCTATTACGTCTAGTTTATCTCTAGTCCTATTTTTGCGTTTAAAAATTAAAAATTAATGATCTTCATTTTTAGGAAAATAATCACTATATCACTATGTTTGCAGATGACATTTCCGTTTTGATACAGGTTTCCGTTCGAAAGGTAAAGGTAAATCAGAATAGACTGTAATACCTTTGAATGAATGGTTAGCAAGCAACAGTATTGTTCTAAATGTTAAAACTAAGTACATTAATGTTCCAACTATTCCTAAGAATAAAGTTAAACCTATTTGTTAGATAGGTATAGCGTATCTCTGCAGAAGTTGTGAGATAGATGTACTGCTTGATGTGTATCGTGGATACTGTGAGCCCATTGTTCGCTACGGGATTGATAATTTGAAAGGGAGTCCAGGCATAGATAGACTCCTCAAACTGCAGAAAATGATTTTCAGGGTTATTTTTAGCCTTTGTCACCAACATCCTTGTGAGTATAAATTAAAAAGGACTTAAATTTGTACGGCTCACTCAGTAGACATTCAAGAGGTTGCCTTCTTAACTTTTAAAAATAAAGACTCCTTTACAGAGGTTGGTCATATCCACAATTATAATGCTACGTATGGTATTAATTTTGTATTCACTCAACATACAACCTCTGAATATGGGAGGGTAAATATTTAATAAATTGCCTACGATTGTTAAATCTTGCAAATCATTGAGTAAATTTAAAAGGAAATTAAATCGTTTTTTTCATTAAATGAGTTTTATTCCATATACCGTATATCCCACTTGGAATAGAAATTTCTTTGACATGGATATGTTCTTATCTTTAACGAATATCCATCTCCGTTATTTCGTGATCTTCCATACATCAATTTAAAGTTTTCAAATTTGTATCTCTATTTCTGTAGGGAAAAGGATTTTAAGATGGAAAACATGTAACAGGTTTCCATAGAAACTACTGGAACTATTGTATTGAATTTTAAATATAAAAGAATAAGAACAGCTGTTTAGATGAATTGAAAGCATTCCCTTAGACATATCCATGATCTAACCTATTTCCCACAGGGAAGTAAATACAAACATTTTATTCCATTTGATTGCCTATTTTTATTTTCTTTATATATTAGATTACTTATTATTATTTATTAATTATTTATCATTATTTATATTTTAAGACGTAATTAATTCATTGTAATTAGATGAGATCTTTGTGAAACGTTTTGTCTTGTGGATCTATGTTTAGTTTAGTGTCTTGACAGTACAAAATATTTGAAACATTGTTATATGCAATAAAATATAAATGTGTAAATGAAGTACTTACGACTTATTTTCCTGAAAACACAAACCTAAAAATATACCTATAGTCTATAACTGTACCTCACTCATTTTTATACCTATGGCTCAATATGTAGCTATAGTTTGGACTCATCTGTACAACCTATAAGCTTAATATTTTGTATAGCTATCTCACTAACTTGAGTTAGACTATTAAACTAGATTAGACTATTGAAATGGTGACCATACCAGGTAGGTATTACGAGCCAAGTATGAATAAAAATTGAGTGCAAGATGATTAGAAACTAAATAGCCCGATGTGAAATCAATTTCACTTATTTGACATATTGCCTGGATACGAAATTAAAGTTAAAATAGAATACCTAAATACAACTACTAAATTTGTATTACTATACCTCAACGTGTTTAAAACCAGGATTCACTAATTGAAAGAGATTTTGTATTTCAACCTTAATTAACATCACATGTAAAGAGAATAGTATCAGTTTGAATCACTTAAAACAACTTCTTTCATGAGTGAAGATAGAAATCTAACAGGTTTGTTGCGTTTAAAATGCCATTATTCACTCCTGAATTAAACATAAGATTCGTAAAATATACAGCTGATTAACTCAAACAAACTCTTGAAATTATTTTTTAATAATAATTTTTTAATATATTGAATTGTATTCAAACTAGGAAACTAGAAAACTCAAACTAGGAAAATTCGTAAGTACACTGCCGAAAATCAAATATTTTGACTAAGATTTTTTTTATATTGTCTTTCTAAATATTTCAATTCTTTTTAGTGAAAATGTTGCCTTATACGTTATAAAAAATACAATAATTTTTAGGTTACCACACTTCTCCATTTGAAAAAAGAAAATTTTAAGTTGACAATTTTTATTTTATTGAAATTGAACCTTATTCAAGGAGACCCTGTTAAATTAGAGCTTTGTCAGGAGGGATCAAAATAAATACATACTTAAAAAGTTAAATATGCAAAAAAATTAAATTAAAGGAAGTGGCTATGAAGTTTGTATAGCTGTATCTTAAAATCATAATAACTTTCAAATACGTTCGTATTTTAAATGGATAAAAACACAAATTTGTGATTTTTGAAAGAAATGTATTTTGAGATACCCGGGAAATATTTTTTAATTATTTTTATATTAGTAGCTCTGATCAAGGCATTGAAATTTCAAGCTTTACATATTAGTTCTTGCTAAAACTATTGAGAATCGAAAAAACTTATATATAATACAAAGTTCATTTAATTTTCCATTTTATTATGAAATTATGAAACCTTTACAATTGTAAAAGCACCACATAAAGTTAATTATAAATTATTTGTAGTTTTATTTTTTTAAGTTACTGGGAGCGTCAGACAGGTATTCATGGGTCGTGTTAGTAGAATATAAAAAATAAAGAATGAAAATAATAAATGTTTGTTAATATAATAAGACAATATATTGTTCTGTTCAAAGTCAGGTAATCCTGTAATCCCTCACTGAAGACATATGACTTAGGGGAAGGGGTGTATCTCTGATCTCACAAATACCTATTAGTATTCAAATGTATTCCATCCTAACAAGGTTATAGCTGTTGTAGCCTAGACCTGCTTTGAAGGCCTCGCGTGCATTGATTATATCTTAGCCTGTTAATTCCATATATTTAGCTCCTCGTTATTATTTCTTTTAACTGTTACAAAATAGTATTGTGTAGCTCTTAGAATAATTAATAAATTAATATCTATATAGATTTTTGACTTGATAGACTTGGACTTATACTATTTTACATTTACCAGGAAATCCTAAATAAGCCTCATCTCAATTTCTATCTCTCTTTATTTCGATAACGCAAAACAAGGCCTTTTGTAACACTTTCCACTAAAAACGAGAACACCCTTAATTATGAAACTTATCCACATTATGCTATTCATTGTGAAGAATCTTAAACGGATCCACGCTCCGTTAAATGTAGATCCAGTGTAAAATGATTGTGGCGCGATCTTGTAGTCTTGTTACTGACTAAGGCTGACATGTTCCTTAGACAGGACTGTAAATCAATAGCCCAAGAGCCGATGGCAACTAAGGGACCTACAGTTTAACGTGAAAATCTTGTAGTTTAATCTAATTTATAATTAATACTTAATAGTTTATCTGATAATTTCTTTTTCTTTTTATTAGCGAATTTCCCATAGGGAAGAAGCTATTACCGTAGGTCTCATGGCGAGACTTAAGCCCGAGACCATGTTATTTTTTCTTCTTTAGGTGCCCAGAGTCCAAAAATGTATATATGTATATATATATATATATGTGTCTGTTAGCACGATAACTCTCGTAAAAATGGTCCGATCGAGACCAAATTTGGTAGAGACGTGTATTCCTACAAATGCACGGACGAGTTCGTAAACCAGACATATCGGTCAATGGGAACGGGTAGTTTGGGGGGGTTTTGTACCCCAAAATGGGGTTTTTTGCGTTTTCACATGTATATTTTAAATTTTTTAATTTTTATATTTCACCATTAGAATCATCTTAAAAACTACACAATTAAATTCCTTAAAGTTTTTCTCTATCTCCAACGGTTACCGAGATATTAAAAAATCTAAACACAGTACGTTGTATTGTGGGGCTCCAATGTTAATCTTATGGAGGATAAGGAAAAATTAATATTTCACTTATTAATATTATTTTATACAAATTTATATTTAGCTTAGGTGGTTGAGGTTATCCATTCATGCTTAAAAATCATAGTTTATGTGTTTATCATGGCAGCAAACCTGCATACTCTTTTCCCATGTTAATCATATGGAGATTAGGCAAACTCCTTTATTTATGGACAGATGTTGATGAAAGTTGGTATAAATGTTAAAAATAAATGTTTTTGAAGGTATAAATGCCTACTCTTAGCGTTCCTCACAGCAGCAAACCTGCACACTCTTTCCCATGTTAATCTTATGGAGAATAATCAAATAATTCTCATGTTCATCAACAGATTTTGACCACTTGACTTGTCGTAAATTATTATTATTATATTATTGATTTGGAAATTCGCTGAGTACGCAGGTCTGCTGCGACGGGGGTATTATTATTTTTTGCTTTGCTTTTACTTATTTTGATTCAAGGCAAATTGTTTTCTTAACAATAACTATAATATCTTTTAAATCATCGCTCACAAAGACTACAAGATCGCGCCACAATCATCCTACAATCAACTCTCATTCATACTTATAACAGTGGCAATTATCTGTCTACATCCCTCCCCTAATCCATCCCAGTACGGTATTATAGGAATTGTTAAAATATATGTTCAACCCAAATGCCTAACAGAAAATACATGATAACTTTAAGATAGGTCAGAGTCGGAGACTTTATCTTTTCTTCTTTTTCTTTTCTTTTTTAATAAGTTTCTTTCTTAAAACCGTAATCTATTGACGTGGCGAATAATGCTGTTTTTGAGTTTTTGAGTAATGAATTATTCATATGGCATTGGATAGTAAAGCATATTGTTAACAAAGAGTAAACCAATAAATGGTCTAGAGCCAGCTCAAAATATCAACAAAATAGAATTTGAATAATTTAGTTTACGACTAATGGCCCCATAAGATTATCATTAGAGAATTAAAAATTCTATAAATTGGTAAGTAATAGAATTAGTACGTTGTCTGAGATTACCTAATGTTACTCTTGTGCTTTGTACTTTATACTTTTAACTGAAATGTCAACCTACCCAGGTAGGTACTTTAAGGCAAGCATGAATGAGCGGAGCAGAGACGAATCCAAAAAATCAAAGAGGCTGACATGTTCCTTATACAGGATTGTTAATTAATAGCCCAACAGTCATTGGCATGCATGTAGCTAACACGACTTTGTTTTTAGTGCATAATACTATCTTTAAGTGCAAGGATGGTCTTTGCGGATTAATGTAGTATTTAATCGTGTGGACGATAATCCACACAAAGGAATGCTTCACCCACCGACCATCGCTCATAACTATCCACAATTTGTGGTCTCCAAGTATCTAGACTACTTGGACACTCTACGATCTATTTAAAAAATCTATTCCTTCTAGGATTAAATTTTAAAAAAATAATTAAACGTTTGTATTACCTGGTGGAAAGAGGAGGTCCCCAGAAAATAACTATATTTAAATAAACATTATATATTTTAAAAGTTTTCTAAATGTTGTTTCCTTTTAAATTACTTAAGGGAAAAAGTCTGTGCCAGTCCACTGATATCGTTTATTATATTTCTATAAACAGTAGACATTAATTACCTTGAGAAGAGTGTCCATTATTCTTAATTATGACGTTAGGATGTGTAATGTACCTTAATACTCCAGCTCGGAACCTCATTCCGAGTTTGGTAGAGTTACAACCGGACAGAAATCAGATTTAAATATTGTAACTTGATTTGCAGGGAATGTGGTTTTCAAAGAGGAGTTGGATATAAACCACCAGACTGATAAAATAAATTAAATTTCCAACACGCTACTTTGTGTTTGCGACTACACGAGCAAACTTAACGTGTTGAATGCTTTTAGTAGTTTTACACTAATACAGGCTGTTTGTAAACTCTTTTCTAAACATTTATGTGATTTTTTTGCGTTAATATAAATTGAAGTATGTTTTAAGTTCCCAATAAGTCGTCCCAATTACTCATAGATCAGTATTTTTTATTGTCAGTACAAGTTTTCTTATAATAAACGATTTAAGTGAACAGATTGAGCGGTTTACAAAGTATTAAAATTGTTAGATTAGATTAGGTTGGATTAGATTATTTTGAATGGGGACCATACTACAAGGTAGGTATTTTAAGCCAAGTATGAATGAGTATTAGATAATTGTGGCGCGATCTTGTAGTCTTGTTTCTGACTAAGGCTGACATGTTCCTTAGACAGGACTGGTAATTAATAGCCCAACAGCCGATGACAATTAATGGACCTACATTTTTACGTGGAATCTTAACCACGGTCCCTGAACTACGAATTGTTCTAATCATTAGGATGGTTATCAGGAAATTGTAGACAGGAAAATAAATACAAAGATAAATTAAGGAGCGGAGACAACTTTGACATTCCAAGACCATCATGCCTTTTCTCTACAATGACGGACGGATACCTTCATAGGTCCAAAATTCTGCAACAATCCCCGATCATGTAAAAATTAAAAATAATCTGAATTGGTTTTTAAGAAAAGTCCGTCACTGGTCATTTAGTATAAATGACATTGAAAGTAGTATTTTTAACATACTCGTGTAGGCTTTTTATTGGTTATAGGTAATAACATACCGAATCTTGGTCGAGACTTAAGCTACCAATTTTTTCTTCTTTAGGTAACGCAAAAACAAGTCTTGTAACATTTTATAAAAATATACAATATAATTATAAAATTATGTATAAATATATATGCTATTCATTGTGTTTAATCTTAAGGTACGCTGTTAGCACGATGTAGATCTCGTAAAATGGCCATGAAAAAATTTGTAAGACTGTTTCCTTACATCTACTGTATCAATAGCCCAAGAGCCGATCGGCAACTAGTACAGTATTTCTTTTGTACCCCAAAATGGGTTTTTGCGTTTTTCACATGTAATTTTTAAAATTTCTAATTTTATATTTCACCATTAGAATCAGCTTAAAAAACTACACAATTAAGTTCCTTAAAGTTTTTCTCTATCTCCAACGGTTACCGAGATAAAAAATCTAAACACAGTACGTTGTATTGTGGGGCTCCAATGTTAATCTTATGGAGGATAGGGAAAAATTAAATTTCCCATATTAATGAATATTTTTGGATAAAACTTGATATTTAGCTTCATGTGGTTGAGATCTATCCATTTATGTTTATCATGGCAGCAAACCTGCATACTCTTTTCCCATAATAATCATATAGGGAATAGGCAAACTCCTTTATTTATGGACAGATGTTGATGAAAGTTGGTATAAATGTTAAGATAAAAATTATTTATGGTAATAATGCCTAATTTCAGTGTTCCTCAAAGCAGCATACCTGCACACTCTTTGTTTAATTTTATGGAGAATACTTTCATGTTTATAAGATTTTTTCTTTTCATATTTATTTTATATTTTGATTTAATTCGCTGAGTACAGGTGCTCTCTTTTCTGTCTGTTTTGTATATTATATATAGTGTCTGTTAGCACGATAACTCAAAAATGGTCCGAACAAAATAGAATTTGAAAAATTGTAGAGACTGGTTTCCGAAAAGTGTATATTTCGTAAACCATGATAATGGGCAGTAGTTTGAGGCTTTTGTACCCAAAATTTTTTTGCGTTTTTCACTTTTTAAATTTCTAATTTAATTTCACCATTAGATGTTAAAAAACTACACAATAAGTTCCTTAAAGTTTGTCTCTATCTCAAATTTCCAACAGATTGAAAAAATCTAAACACAGTACGTTGTATTTGCTCCAATGTAATCTATGGAGATAGGAAAATTAATATTTATATTATTAATATTTTTGGATAAAACTTGATATTTATTCATGTGGTTGAGATTCCTTTATGCTTAAAAATCACAAGTTTATTTATTTAAATGTAACTATATCTTTTATAATAATCATATATTCAAACTCCTTTATTTAACAAGATTAATAGAACGTTTGTATATATTTAGGTAATAAATAATTATTTAAATAAACTAATTTCAGTTTTTAATGACCTACACTTTTATGTTAATGTTTAAAAAAACAAATAATTCTCAATTTATTTTTTTTAAACTAGTCCTAGAATTATTGTTTATATGAATGAGGAAACTATATCTATTTGCGACGGGAGTTATAATGTATATTTATAATATGTGTTGCAGATAATCTCTGTAAAAATAATTAACCAGATTTAAATGTTTTCCTAATAACTGCTGAGTTGTAAACAGACATACGGTCAATGGGAACGTAGTTGTTTTGTACACTAATGGTGTTTTTTGCGTTTTTCACATGTAATTTTTTAAATTTTATTTTATATTTCAATTGAATCAGCTTAAAAAAACTACACAATTACTCCTTAAAGTTTTTCTTATTGTCAGTACCAGATATTAAATAAAAATCTAAACACAGCTGATTGTGGGGCTCCAATGTTAATTTATGGAGGATAGGGAAAAATTAATATTTCCCATATTAATCAATATTTTTGGATAAAACTTGATATTTAGCTTCATTAGCTTATTTAGCTTTGTGGTTGAGATCTATCCATTTATGCTTAAAAATCATAGTTTATGTGTTTATCATGGCAGCAAACCTGCATACTCTTTTCCCATATTAATCATATAGGGAATAGGCAAACTCCTTTATTTATGGACAGATGTTGATGAAAGTTGGTATAAATGTTAAGATAAAAATTATTCATGGTAGAAATGACTTCTTTCAGTGTTCCTCACAGCTACCTGCACACTCTTTCCTATGTTAAATTGGAAAAAAATTGAAGTTTTTGATTATTTATAAAAACTTGTCATATATTTAGTAAATTATTGGTTTTGAAATTTAGTAACATACTCGTGTAGGCTTTTTAGTTTTTGTTAACATACTTTTTTCGACACTTATCTCGCATCTTCATTCTTTGGTAGGATAATTTTACTGTATTCTATTTGTTATTATGTAATATTCACCATAACTGTTATCAATATTAATATAATTATATCTATATTGTTATTAATTGTTTTGGCCATGCTAAGGTTTTAGCTTGACTCTGTATTATTGTTATGTGTATATATTTCATGAAAAGTTATTATATATGTGTGTTTAATCTTAATTAGTTTTCTATAGCCTGTATCAGCTGAAAATAAACGGTACCAGTGGACTGACACATACTTTCTCCCTTAAGTAAATTTAAAAAAGACAATCTGTAATAAAACTATCATGTTTTACAAAGTAATTCTAAATATCATTTAATAATTTATTGTTCAAATTGTATGGGGGAAACACCCCCCCCCCCCCGGTAATACCAAGCTTTTTTGAGCTGGTTTTGTTCGGTGATTTGACCTTACACTTCATACCAAGTTTCATGGAAAACGGGTGGAAAGTAAGGAAGAAATTGATTTTTTTATATTTTCCATAAGAATAACATTGGGCGCTTTCAGACAATGTACTGCGTTTATCGTGGACAGTAAATTTAACTTTTCTCTGGAACCGTTAGTCGTAGACAAATAATTCAAAATACTAATTTGTTTAGTTTTTTAAGCTGGTTTCAATGGTACCAGTCAAGTTATACTTTACTTTTATTGTTTTCGCTGAAAATTTAAAAATTTGATTTTTTTGACATTTAAAAGCCCATAACTTTTGAACCGTCATTTTTACAGACATGCGGGTGGTGTCAAATTATTTAGTACTCTGTGCACTATAAACTATCAAATTTTAATCAAAATCGTTAGAGCCGTTTTTGAGAAAATTGGATTTTTCACGTTTTTTAAGGGTTTTTAGGGGTGAACTACCCTTAAAAATCAAAAATTCAAAAAAATGAAAAAAACACCTGGAGATACGGTGACTATATATATACATGCCAAATTTAATCTAAATCGGACAAACGGGGTAGGCTGTGGCACTGTACACATCCAGACACACACACACACACACACACACACACACGGACGGACAGACATCACGCCAAAACCCACTTTTTTGGATTCAGGGGACCCCAAAACGGATATATCCACCCTCAACTCAAATTCGAAAATTTTGACGAAAACAATACTTTCTCCATATACTATGTATAAGGGGAGAAAGTAAAAGTAGGAGCTCCTTATTAGAGCGGTATTGTGTATAGTTTTCCCCCTAGGAATGTCATTTATAGTAAAGATTTAGGTAAAATTATGTTACACTGATATTGCAACAATACTCTTTTCTAGTTTAACTATATGATGGCTTTTATTTATGGCAGATGATAATTACTCGTAGATCAGTATTTGTATTGTCAGTACAAGTTTTCTTAAACGATTTAAGTGAATAGCGTTTGAAAATGATATTTTCAAATTTATTTTAAAATTGTTCAAACAAGAGTGTTTATTAAACTATTATTCCTACCCAAATTTTCCAAGAATCTCTCTTTCAAGCCACTTTGAGAAAAATTTAACGATACCTCATTTTTAATACCTAACAAGGTATGATATTTTGTTGTGTATGCCTGTTCGTCCACGTTCGATGAAGGTGATATTTCAGTACCGTACAGAATTGGCTGCGTGCCTGCATCATCAGCTACGCAACATAAAGTGCCAATTTATGTTTTTTCCTATATTTTATATGCATACATCAAGAATTGAGAATCTTTATTACCTTTGACTTTTATCGCTAATACAGGAATAGGAATAGTCAAACTTATGTACAATTCAGAGTTAAAATCTTATATCTAAAATACAGTTTAAAAATTCTTGGAGTTAAAATTAATACTATTTACGGAAACATTTACGGTGGCGACTCTATAAAAAGCACTTGCTCGTTAACGTAGTAAGTATCTTAATTTATATTCTATAAACTCTGATGGAATAATTACCAGTAAGTTTATATGCTTAAAACTAATAAACTTTATAAATTTATAAAGTTAAAACAATTAAATATGTTATAATTTAAATCTCAAACGCTTAGTTACTATCTATTCAGCTTTGATGTATATAATTTTATCTTGCAGTTTTCGACTTGTATGAAACAGTAGATTGTTTGTAAAACATGAAAGATCTTTGTCAAGTAAAATCAAAAATTAAAATAAATTATTAATGCTCTTGATTATTTTCAGACAAGCCTTTTTTCCAGTGTTGTAGAGTCCCACCAAAATCATTTCAAGTAAGACTATTTTAGTGTGTTATTTAATAAAAGAGCTGTTTATCATTTTATTTGTATTTAACTCCTAAAATAGGAGATAGGATTTTAATGCATACAGTAAGCAACAACTAAATTTTATTTGCAGATAAATGGTTCTGGATGATTTATAATATCCTAAATTCACTCAAAATTAAACACACCTAATTTGAATAGTACACTTAATTGGCCCTACTAGTGTATAAAGGTTGGACTAGCATCAATAAAATCTTATCAAGTTTTCTAAAACATTAGTTTTAATCTTTAACACCGTGTGAAAATTAAGTAAAAACTTTAGATGTGTTGGACCAAACTAAATCTATTGAACAAGAAAGTTTTTCAATTTTAAGTTTGCAAATCTCACCTCGACACGTATACGATAACTAAACCAGATATTCGACAGTGTTTTGCATACTTAGATCTGGATGAACAATGGAACAAAACATTATAACAGTAAAAAAAGTATTATTTTATTAGTTGAATTTGATTTTTTGTTTGTTTTAAAATTAGATATTTTTAGATTTTAAATAAGTTTTTATTAATTACTACCCACTCTTCATGTTTTTCAAAAGTAATATTTATTCAATTTCCCTATTACCCTATTTATCAGTGTCCTATTCACTCGTACCAGAAAAACTACATTGTGATTGGTACGTATCAAGATTGATAAGGAAAAATGAGGATTGATTGTTTTGACGAAAATCCAATACGGTACGAAAGTAAGATTTCACCCTCTTAAAAATTGTAGTAGACGTAACATAAAATAATTTTATAATTTTATTTCATATCTTTATCGCGTATTGGCTGGCCTTATTTCTGATCAATGGTAATTGTGGCAAATCACACATGTGTCGTCACACACATGTCTATTTATATTTTATTTTTATAGACTAACTTCTTGTACAACTTTGTTGTAATCAACAATGGCCAACAACCGTAAATAATCAAAGTCCAATACACTGTGCTACGCTTCAACTTGTCCAATACTCCAGACTTTGTAAGATGTTTCTCAGAAATAGAACAATTCAAATAGACAATAATATACAATATATATATATGTATTTTCTTCTGCTGAATTTCAGCATCTCCATAATATGTCTCATCTCTATTTCATGGATATAGTTACAATTTAAACCAGACTAAGTGTGTAAAAGGAATTCCATTATCGACTTTTGCATGTAAAAAATATTTTAAAAAAGAAATTTTATCAATTAATAAACTAGTCTAAATCATATTTTTAGTAATGAAAATGTAATTAACTACATATCTAGTATTGTTGGAATGCTTTATCGATGTAACTAAAACCTGTTGGAGTCCTATTGTTCAGGTATAATTAAATATTTGTTTTTAATTGTGCGATGTCCTCGTATCTTAAAAAATAATTTTCAAACTTATGACGTACAATTATGTATTAATTATTGTGTAAAAACCTTCGTGGATATGACTGACTGACTGATTCAGGGTTGATAAAAATGACGTAAAACATATTTATAGCAAAAGTACTACGTTTGGAAGACAGAAAGGTTTTTTCACCAACTGTAAATATAGACGGAGAAGGACAGGGATGTTTCGATGACCCTCACATCTGATAGCTGAGGCGAAATGAGTGAAGATAATCTATCGATAACTGTAATTAATGTCTAAAGTCGGCGAGCTGAGACAAACTGTTGAAGTAATTGGTCCTTCCCAGGACTCTCCGGGCCAGAAATATCATCACCACTAATTGCAAACTCATCCCTTACATTAATAAACAGTATCAGTGGACTGACACATACTTTCTTCCTCAACGGCAATATGTAATATAACTATCATATTCTTTTAGGGTTATCTAAATATCATTTAATAATTGATTGTTTCAAAAACAATCACAAACAATTAATTGAAAATAACAGCAAGAGAAACTAAGTTTAATTATTAGTTAGAATTTTAATAGGGGACCCTCCCCCCGTTAATACAAAGCCTTTATTGTTGATTGGGTTTTAAGGAAGGTATTGATTTTTTAATATTATCCATAACAATAACATTGCACACTCTCAGACAATGTACCGTGTTCATCATAGAAAGTAATTTCAATTTTTATCTGGAACCGTTAGTCGTAGATAAATAGATCAAACTACTAATTTATTTAGTTTTTTAATCTGGTTTAATGGTGGCAATCAAATTCAAAAATCAAATCAACACACACACACACGAACGGACGGACAGACAGACATCATCTAAATTTTTTGGACATCTTTTGGATTTAGGTACCCTAACACGGATATATCCACTCTCAACTCAAATTCAATTTTAACTAAAACAATACTTTCTCCATATACTATGTATAAGGGGAGATACTCAAAATATTCCCGTAGCCACACCAGCTAATATAAAGGGGAAAAACAACAATAACAACAGCAAGAAATATACAGCAACAACAGACAATAAGAGAATATCCATTGAATTAGGAATAAATTGTTATGATCCAAACTAAGTTCAATAAAAGGTTAAACAAGAGAATACTTAAAATTTTGCATTCTACAAAATAATAACATGTTATAATAACTAAAAAAGTACTTAGTTTGGCTTCAAAGAGAAATAAAATTAGATTCATCATCATTTATAACTTAGCTGTGTGAAGCTGAGTACAAAGCAATATCAGGATACTATAAATAATAAGGAATTTATGTCAAATTACTTATTATTTTTGGATTTTATAAGGAATGAGTAAGTAGTTTTGCTGTTACGAGGAATAAAAAAATTAGATTTTTCAGTCTACGTGATTACACCTTAACTATATGGTGCTGTATACAAAATTATTACAATATTTCTATATGTAAAAGTGAATGTTTGTATGTATGACCTTTATGCTTTGCAGAAATACTTATCCAATCGCCAATAAATTTAAAAAAAGTTGCTCTTTATGTGTCCAGGAAGGTTTTAGTGAGAACTCCATAAGTTTCCATTTCATGGCGTTTTAAATTGCTAATGTTGACCTTATGGGGACTAAGTTTGTTTAAAAATTTGCTACAGTCAAAACCCTAATTTTTAAACTACCAATGACTAGTTTGAATCAATGAATAACGCGTTTCATAAGCTGAGAGGTTCATAATATTTTCTAATCGAATTATTTCAAGATTATTTTTTATTATTCATTTTAGTGAGTTTTTTAAGTTAACATAGTAATAATACCCTGTAATATTCAGAATACGATGGAATAATGAGTGTTGATGAGTGTAACGATTTTAATGACATATACGTTTTTCAAAAACACTGCTGTCTCAATTGAGTTGACAAAAATCTTAACAAAACAAAATGTTTGTATTTACTTCCTTGTTGTAAATAGGTTAGACCATGGTTGTATCCAAAGGAAATGTTTTCAAATCTTCTTAACTTAAATTGGCTCATCGAAAAATACTCAAAATTAATTATCAGTTGAAAACAATATTTTAGTATATAAAACAATATTGAAACCAACACGGCATCCAGCTCTGGGGAACCACTTCTAACACTAATATTGTCATAATTCAAAGATACCAGTAAAAATACCATTAGAAAAATTGTTCAAGCCCCTCGGTATGTTTCAAAAAAGCTAGTAATCGTGACCTCAAAATTCCTTTTGTTCCTGAAGAAATCTCAAAATTCAGGGATAAGTATGAAAAAAATCAATGACCATCCAAATACCTTTGCTGTGAATCTTTTGGACAACAGTGAGACAGGATACCGGCTGAAGAGACACGACTTTACAAATCTGAGTAAACGTTTGAACTGTTAAATGTAAATTATAATAATGTTAGTTCATTCAATGGTTTGTGACTAAACTAATTACCAACTATTCAATCTGATTTACAATTGTTATAGTTTTATGTAACAGACTGTATATAAATATACTGCTTAGAAAAAACTTCTAAAAAGCTGTTCTAGTTCTTAACAATTCAATACAATTAATAACATTTATTTTTTAGTAGAATCTATGAAAACCTGTTTCAAATTTTCATCTCACAAATTACCAAGAACCCCGGCCAAGATAAGACATATAAATGTAAAAACTTATCTACATTTATTTTCAACATCATACATTGATGTATTCAAATATTTTTTTTAACTAATATTCACCATATACTTGATATGTTTCCTTATAAAAGGTTATATTAATTAGAATGAACAAACATTACAAATTTTATCTAGTAGATGAATTAGATACAATTTTTCAAAAAGCTTTTCTCTAACTTCAGAAGATTTTGTTAGGATAAAAATTGTATAAAGTATAATGTCTGAATGAGTTTAAAATCGATAATCAATGTTCTCCAAACCCCAACTCGCCATCGCATCTGCTATCGTATCAGTTCTTCTCTTTATTGCCTACGTGATAACACATTTTTCGTGTTTCAGATAGGTTTGCCGAAGCATCCACTGTGTTTTATTTTACCTCAATCTAAACCATATATTTTCGTCTCTTGAAGAAGTAAGCCTACAAAACTACAAAATGAGTTCATTATTCACATACTCTTAAATGAGGAAACAAGCATAAATAATTATATATTTAGGATTACCTCCTGAACAGATTATTTTCTGTAGTTAGTATTTGCGGGAAATAATATACCAATGAAATTTTTAAATTATTTTTTACCTTAAAATGAGTATGTCAAGTTTATTTTATATCTATTAGTTTTACTTTTTATGAAAAAATGTAATTTGTGTGAATAGAATTTATTGAAGTTTGGTCTGAAAATTGATTACAACTGTAGTATTTTTGGTCCATTTATGTCCGAGTGTGTTTCAGAGTGAATTTTCTCCTTTTAAAACTATGAATTTGTAATTACAGTAGAACTCCAATTATCCGAACTCCGACTATCCGAATCGCCGATTATCTGAATCACTTTCAGAAAAAAATTTGTCCAAAAAAGTCCAAGTGCGCTATTATTCTTCCCCCCGCGAAGCCCGAGTGTGACCTCTTGCAACTGCTCACCGTCAAGCGAATGCGTGACCTGGCTGCCCGAAAAACGATGAAGACCGCAAAACAGCTTACATTGACGGAGATGTTTAAAAAACAATGATTTTTATTCCTAAACTTGTACGTACATTTTATTTATATTTAAAACATGTGAAAATATCATGTTTCTTACATTTAATTCAATAAAAAAATAGTGCAATATCAAAACGTAGCTTTTTTCTCTCTAATGGCAATTTTAAAAAAAACTCCGATTATCCGAATATTTGATTATCCGAATGGGTCCCGGTCCCCATTAATTCGGATAATTGGAGTTCTACTGTATTTTTTAATGGCTAGAACAGTTTTGAAAATTAAGTATTTGTTAGGTCATAGTTAGCTGAATACAATAAAAACTTTATTATTCAACAACCAGTAAGCAAGCACATCTTTTTCATGTGTTATACGACCTAGTGGTAATTGTAAGAGTTTACATAACGTTTATACAGTAGTGTTTACGTTACTGTAGTTTCGATATTAGCTACCAAGGTTGGTATTAGATGCACGGTAGAGGTCATAATAACAATAAGAAATTACGTCAGTTATTACACACATAAAATGTATTTTTATTCTGTATTTGACATTTCGTTAAGTCAGATACATATGCTATGGGATGTACGATTTACATTCAATTCACTGACGTCATCTGTTTTGTTTACACTCCTACAGGATGTATTCAAGTAACCGTGTAAACTACTATATATTAAAGATTCGATGTACGTTTAAAATAAATGGACAATGCCAACAAAGTAATAGTGATGTTTGTAAGTAACTTATCCTGACAGGTTTTTTCTATTTCCGTTAAATCACTTTATTGGATCTCATGTTTGGTATAACTTGTAAAAATCTATCTAATATCGTTTGAAACTAGCTTTTTAAAAGCTTATTACTTTACTTTGGTTCGGGTCATTTTACAGAGATTTTTTTGTAGTAAGTAGTGGGTGCTCTCGTGTTTACGACACGACTAAGAAAAATGTCTTGTTTTGTGAATCTTCAGAAAATCCGACTCACTTCAAAAAAAAAAGGCAAATGGACGGATAGACAAACAGACGGATAAAAATTAAGTTGTGATTTTCCAGGAGTATAAAACTTAAAAATATCACAACTCCTAGCAAGTTTTAGACGAATTTTTCTATATACACTGTCACAAAGTAAAACAGTTGGTATAATAAAAACTTTCTATACTCTGCACAGAATCGTATAATTAGTTTATCTGGAAGTTAACTCAGGGTTAACGTTCTGACCCAGCAAGTCAAAGGTTGTTAGATCGAAACCAGCGGCCTGCGACTCCTTAAAAATCTTAAGCGGTCATCTGTGATTGGCTAGCCCATGTGACGATTGCTACAAAGGTACCTGGCTGTCTTTCATTCGCTGCAGGCCCTAGGCCCATAGTGATGGCCAGTTGAGGGCTTTTTAAGAAAATAAACGCATTTACGGCCTCACAAAAGGACTAGGTCAAATTGAAAAATACTGCAGGTAACCTTTTTTCCCACAACACAAATTAATTTTAAAATGAGAAAACAATATTTCTTTATAAAAGAATGGTTTTATAATATATACGTATGCACTCTTTTTATTAGTAAAAAAGGTTCAAACAAACAAAATCATTTGAGTTTCAATCGTGCATCATTAATTGAGCTATTTCCCTCATAAATAAACCAAATAAATAAACCTGATGTTAGCTTTTGCTTGGAATTGGTGTTTGATTAGAATCATATTAAATAAAAGTAGACCCCAGTACTCAATTTATTGTTCGTTATATATTTTGTTTGTTTTCAATTGTGCTGCGCGAGATCAGTAAATATTATAGTACAATTAATTATTATTCTTCCTAAAACATAATGTTTTATAAATAATCAACGGAATATTTGCCTTATGTGAATAATATTTTAAAGCCTTTTATGTTTATTAAAACGATTAATTCTTCCAAATTTGGTAGATAAAGTACAAAAAAGTAAATCTAGTTAAATATTATTAGGTATTAGATTATTGAAATGGCGACCAAGGTAGGTATTTTAAACCAAGTATGAATGATGATTGAATGAGGCACGATCTGGTAGTCTTGTTACTGACTAAGGCTGACATGTTCCTTAGACAGGAGTGTTAGTTAAAACCCAACAGCCGATGGCAACTAAGGGACCTACAGTTTACGTGGAATCCAAACCACGGCCTCTAAATTACGATCTTAATGGATTAACGTAGTATTTAATAGTCTGGGCGTTAATCCATACAAGAGAACACTATATCCACCGACCATCACTCACAATTATCCACAGTTCGTGACCTCCAAGTAGCTGGATTACAGAATGACGTCCCAGTCTATCAATATAGTGTACCGTAATCAATGCATCCATTAAACCCTCATATTTGATGTTTCTTATGGCAGCAAACCTACGTATTAATTGCCCATGTAATTCTTACGGAGAATAGATACATCAGTAGTCTATAACTCGCTTATTATATAATATTATCTAATTTCATAACATTTTATTTGTGTTTTTACTTAGTGAACAGCCCTAATAAGCACATTACATATAAAATAACCCTTACTGCAGCAAACCTGCATATTGCATACAGTACTATTCAATTACAATGATTGGAATAATATAAGTTCCATGGAATTTTCTCTACTCACACCAGCATGCTGCGTGTGATCTTGTTCTATTTCAAACCCAGTTTGAAATAGAACAAGAAATAGTTTGCCTTTGAACCATTAAACTGCACTCAATGTTATATGTTTTTAGGATTTGTTCAACAACAGCTAAGTTATACGGAATTAGTTTTTACATAATATTGTAGGTTTCATTTACCCAATTAAACCAGAAATCAAAATTTATAAACTATTTTTTGTTAAATTATTTATGTAATTTAATAATGAATTGGTGTTTTTATGTGGAAAGCAAGTGTTATATTTTGTATTGTTTTGTAAACTGTTGTACCTCTTGGAAATAAACTTTATTCTTATTCTTCCTATTCTTATTTTTGTCTTATAAACTGCATGTTGTGAGTTACGAATCCTTCACGTTTCACATAATTTTATACAAATCCAGCTTGTAAGTCACGATTATTTGTACATTTTTGTTGTTATTAAGTTTAATTTCAAACATTTTCATTACATTTATTCCACTCCTGTGATCGAGTTCACGAACTTTCGCTTCACTTCGGATTCGAAAATACTAATATACATATAATTTAAAATAAACAGCATCAGTGGACTGCCACATACTTTCTCCCTTAAGTAAATTTAAAATGCAATCTGATTAAACCATCATATTGTTAAACGTTCATCTAAGTTTCATTTAATAATTTATTGTTTCAACCATAATCATCCAATTTCTGAAAATAACAACAAGAGAAAAAAATTGAATAATATGTTAGAATTTCATGGGGGGTCTACCTCCCCCCCCTTTATGTCAAACTTTTCCGAGTGATTTTGTTGGATTTATTGTTTTCGAAAAAAATGTTACTTTTAAAAACCCATGACTTTTAAACCCTAATGTTTTAGGAGATTTAATTGGTGTCATTTTGTTTATATTATAACGGACATTAAATTTTCATCAAAATTTTTACGATCAATTTCTAGAAATTTCCATTTTACGTGTTTTGGGGAATTTTAGGGGTAAAATACCCTTAAAAATCAAAAACTCAAAAAATAAAAAACATTCCGAGATACCGTAGATTGTTACCTACATAACGAATCTTTAATGAAAATCAGACCAAGGCTTCCAAGGTGGTCTCTAGGCTTCTGCACTTCCTCACACACAAATTCAGGCAGACTTCACTCTAAAACCACTTTTTTCATTGAGGTGGCGCTATAATACATATATCCAACAGAAACTCAAATTCAAAAATGCTGACGAAAACAATACTTTCTCCTTATACTATCGTATAGCGGGAGAAAGTAAAGCAGCTTGAAATAAGTATTTAAAAAATAAATATGTTGGAGGAAAATGAGCGTTTATTAAATAATTTAATATAAATGTAGGAATCATATGTGAAATGGTATTTTTATCAAGGTCCCTGACCCATTTCAGTCGAGTGCTGGCAAGAGGTGGAAATGTTGGGGCGAGAATCACTAATGAGAGGCAGATCTCTTTAATCTTGGTCTTCATTTCACAAAGATATTTTTTACTCAGATATTTAATTTTGTTATTTTAGTCTTTAGTGAAACTAAATAATTTAGTACCTCAAATTTTTCGAATTTACAGCAGTCTTTTTTATCGCCCCCTTCTAGGTCATTGCCCGGAACCGTGTTACGCATTACTTCAGGCTAGACCTAGTGGGTTGCGACATTATAATTAGCAAAAGCCATTGGTTGTTGGTGGGATTCAAACCTGGGACCATGGCGATTGGCGCCAAGGAATTGACTGGGACCGTGGCGTATCCTGTATTCCAGCTACTTAGAGGACACGAATTGTGGATAGTCGTGAGCGATGGTTAGTGGGTGAAGTATTCTCTTGTGTGGATTAACGTCCGTACTATTGAATACTACGTAAAATATCTACTAACGTAAATAATTACTCTCGTACTTGGCCTATAATACCTACCTGGGTTGGTTCCCATTTACTTACTAACTAACTGGCCTTAGGAACCAAGGTCTCGCGGTCTACCCTTAGAGCAGCTTGTTGTCCGGGCTAGTCTATTTTTGTGATAGTGGGTTTATGTTATTTAGATTTTTATTAAGGACACTAGCAGTAAGCCCGTCCTTTGTACGGTCTGTAGGATTCAGTTTAAAGAAGAAAGATTATCATACCAAAATGTAAAACTTAAAACACATCAGTAAAAAGAAAATAAGTCAATACCCAGCTTTATTATTTAGCATTACTTTACAATTAAACCATTATTATTTATTTACACGTTAAAATAA
The DNA here is from genome assembly GCA_023375725.1 of Nephotettix cincticeps. Classification (NCBI taxonomy): domain Eukaryota; kingdom Metazoa; phylum Arthropoda; class Insecta; order Hemiptera; family Cicadellidae; genus Nephotettix; species Nephotettix cincticeps. The sequence continues at coordinate 16,295,463 of CM041786.1, read as the reverse complement.
CTTTTTAATATAGTATGATTTCGAAATGGGTTGAAAACCAATGACCAATATAAACTAACTAATATTAAATTGACAGCTGTTTGTTTTTCTTTCTATTAAATCTTTAAACTAAAAAGACATCATATTATTACCATTAGGTGGTTCAATGATAATTGAAAGCAAAATGCGACAAATATCACGTAAAAAGTGGATTTTTAAATGCTCGTGATTTACTTTTTAAGGGGCGGCGAACAATTTCAAGCTTTGAAAAACCTTCCCTGTAATGTAGAGAATGCATGATATAAGTTTCATTGTTATCAGTTCTCCCGTTTTTCGGAGAAGACAGCGTAAAAAGCGTCTTGGAGCGTCACAGACAAACAGAGACAATCTGAGATAAGACTTTAGTCTTCTTAGACTTAGTCTTCTCTAACGTATGAAACGTAAAAATAACTAAAAAATTAATTACTCCGGGCAATGTACAGACAAAACTTTGAACCCAGAACTCGACCCAGCCCCCAGTAGTGGGTGTGTCCCAAGAACTCGACCCAGCCCCCAGTAGTGGGTGTGTCCCCAGAACTCGACCCAGCCCCCAGTAGTGGGTGTGTCCCCAGAACTCGATCCAGCCCCCAGTGGTGGGTGTGTCCCCAGAACTCGACCCAGCCCCCAGTGGTGGGTGTGTCCCCAGAACTTGACCCAGCCCCTGAAACAAAATGGCCGTGGCAAAAAACCTGAAAACCACACGAAGTGCGTCCAACTGATATTTACATCTTGATTTTATAATCAAGATATTTTGTTATGTTTTAGGTTCTAGCTCACCTGAGGACGGGGTAAGATTCCAGATCCAGAAACGTCGCGAAACTTTGTTTTACATTCGTAATTAAATGTCCGTCATAAAAATCTAATAACACAATAGTAACATTATGTAACAATTTGCATTTATTTGTATATGGAACTCTTACATTCAAGATAAAATACTATTATTGAACATTCATCTACAGTACACTACAAGAAATAAGCACCAATTTAGGTAATTAGTAGAATAAAATAGAATAATGGAATGCTCAAATAAAGCTATGTTACTAATAACTTATATGCTTCGCTGTTTAGTTAATTTTAATTTTAATAAACGGTATCATATTTCTCAAACAAACAATAAAATTAGTTTTAACCAAAACAACACATTATTCATTAAGTAAATTTGCTACAACATACGAATATTAGTAATTCATGCTATTTTATTATGTATAAATAGTTATGTAAAAGCAATACTTTACACTCATATAGGCTAGTTGATACATATTCTCCTAAGCCTTATTCACATGCACATTCCCAACCGTAATATAGCCAATTTCATAAAACTTTTTCAATTCAGAAAATGTAAATGGGACGTAAAGTTTCAATAGCTTACAATATATCATCTTAACTTTGCGATATTGCAAATGGATTACAGTCATACATTTCATACCGATGGTATTTTATTATTTTTTCATGGAATTTACGTGCATAAATCTCTTTGAAAACTAATTCATTTATATTCAAAACATATTTTCACAGGATTGTCTACATACGGTTATATCTGACGTGTTTTGCATTCTGAGAGTTGTGATTTAAAAATTTGGCGGATTCTAAATTGTATTCTTAGAAAAAAACAAATAGTATATGTACTGGAATTTTTAATAAACCTGCGGAGGTGATTGCTTGATCCAGGTTCCTTCAAATTCTCCCTCGACCTCAGAGATAAGTAAAATCCCAAGTATTTTTATTAAATAGTTCATACGAGCTTAATCTTTTGAAAATTTAATTTCTTTTTACAAACAGAAGTTTTTATTGTAATTCACTGTTCTAATAACTCTCCAATAATAAAGTTAGCATTACATGAACGGGGAAGATTAATTTGTTTTTTCCTTGCATATTTGATCAACGTCCTACAAAGTTCTAAAATTTAAAGCACTGAAGTTAAAAGTAAATGATATTAAAAATTAAAAAAGGAGAAAATTTAAGATGTATCAAATAAAAATGTTTGTATTTACTTCCCTGTGAGAAATAGGTTAGATCATGGAAACGTATAAAGGGAATGTATTCAGTTCATCTAAACAGCTGTTCTTATAATCAAACTATAACGTCACTAACCATATGACGCCACTAATTAAATAATGCCGTCACTATAAAAGAAACCGGTCAAAAAACCTTCGTCCATGACGTCACTGTTTCAAATTTTCGTCTAGCAAATTGCCAACACCCCCCCCCCCAGAGCTAAGACATTTCCATGTCAAAAGGATAAATTTTGACAAGAATATGTCTTAGCTCTGTGGGGTATCGCCAATTCGTCAGTCCAAAATTAGAACGGGGATGTCATATGGTTTTAAAGACAGCTATGTAGACGAACCTAAAACATTATCTTTAGAGAGATTGTCTGCTTTGAGTTAACACTGGTTATGAAAACCATAATAGGTTTGAGAATCGCCTCAGTTGATACCTAGCAGCATCGATCAAGGACCAAAATTCTACCAATCAATTCCAAAGTTTGTAACAGAAATAGTCATTGACTCTAAATTCAAGTTAGCACTTAAGAAGGATTTAGTAAGACACTGTTTTTACAATTTGAGCACCCTAACAGACCCCATGAAATCATGTACAACAGCCTGTGAACTCCTAAACACCTAGAAAGTTACCTAAACTAACCTAACCTGGACCTTACCTAACCTAACACCAAAGTGGACCTTGTACTCTCTCACATACCCAGCCACCACAAGTGGACTTTGAACTCCCTCAGATACCCTACCGTAGGTAAAAGCCATCATACAGTTGAAGTAGAAAAAATATTGTTGCACTATTAGTGTAACATAATTTTACCTAAACTTGAACTATAAATGACATTCATAAGGGACAAAAAATAAACTATACACAATACCACTCTAATAAGTAGCTACTACTTTTTGAGCTGACACAGGCTATAGAAAACTAATTAAGATTAAAAACACATATATAATAACTTTTCATGAAATATATAGACATAACAAATAATTCAGAGTCAAGCTAAAACCTTGGCATGTTTGTTTTTATTGCGGACATTTTCCATCACGATTTTATGTAAAACAAAAAATCACGACGTTTCGGGATCTGGAATCTGATCCTCAGGTGAACTAATATCTAAAACATAGCACAATTAATTAACATATAATCCGGACCAAACCGGTATAAAGCTGAAAACATAAAAGTTTAAAGCAGTCAAAAAACTTACAAACAAACCATTCACTAACCATTACACACAAAAGAAACCAAACACGTCCGCTCGTTACGGAGACTCAAAGACAACTGAAAGGAGTGGGCGTGTCCCACAGGGAATCGGAAACAAAATGGCCGCCGCCAAAACCCTAAATCCAGACGAAAACACGTCCAAGAGTATTCATTATTATTATTTTATATTCAAATGCATATCCTTCCTAACGTACATGAAAAAATGTATGTTTTTTGCTCTGAAAAGTTATCTGTGTACTGCATTTTTTCCCAAACTTAGTTAGGGAGGATGATATAATGGAGAAACATTATTAGTCAAATGTGTAAATATATAATACATTTACTATAACTTTTAGTAATTTTTATTTTAAAAAGAAAGCCACAGATTTTCATTATTGGATGTTTAGAACTATTATGTTGATTACCACAGATAAAGAAGTCTTAAAAGAAATCTACTTTCATAATCGTAAAACCTCTTACCTAATTATATGAATTAATAAAAGGTTTAAATTGCCTAGATCCAATTTGTCCTGAGAATGGTATACAAACTAACATGGTTTCAAGTTCTGAAAACTACTCTTCAAGTTAAAAATCACAAGCTAATTCCATTGCATTGAGAAGTTGTCTTTATACCACTTCGAATGCTTTATTTAAAAACACTCAAGTTGGCATCAAAACAAAAACATATAAAACACTTAGATAATTTTGTTACTTCTAAACTTGCCAGCTGGCTGAACAAGGTACATTAAATCTTTTATCAAGGAATCCGCGAAATACGCGTAATTTAAACAACTTCATTTGTTGTTGTAAAATCTTTTATCAATAATATAATGATTTTATTAAAAGTTTCTATACAACTTTGTTATACTATATACTGTATTGGATAAAGAAAATCTAGTGTATTTTTAGTGAATTTGCCATAAAGAACAAGCTATTACCGTAGGTCTCAAGGCAAGACTTAAACCCTTAAGTCTTAAAGAAATTTAACATAGAACATAACAATAACATAACATAACATAGAACATTTAAGTCCTAAAGACTTAAGACTTAAATATTTTGGGGTTTCTACCCCAAAATAAAAGTACACAGTTAAGTACTTTAAAGTTTTACTCTATCTTCAATGCTTACCGAGATGTTAAAAAATCTAAACACGGTACGTTGTCTTTCAGGACTTTAAATTATAATCTTTTTTAAGATAAGAAAATTTTAATATTTCGCTTATTAACATATATTTTTGGTTGAAACTTGGTAGCTATCATGTGGTTGAGATCCATTCGTTTATGCTTACAAATCATACTTTATGTATTTATCATGGCAGCTAACCTGCATACATTTTTCCCATGGTAGTCATATAGAGAATAGGCAATCTCCGTAATGGACAGATGTTGATAAAACTTGAAATTGTTTATGGTAAACATGCCTACTTTCAATTTTACTCATAGCAGCAACCCTGCATACTCTTCCCCATGTTAATTTAATGGAGAATAGGCAAACAACTCTCTCATTTACTGACGGATATTAATCAAATCTTTCATATATTACTATTGTCATATTAACATTTGAGAATTCGATGAGTACGCAGGTCTGCTGTGACGAGGTTATTTTTAATTTCTAGACATCTAAAATATATATTATCATGTAGTAATTTACATAATATATGACCATTAACACGCCATTTCTTTATCTTAGGAATGTTTAAAAAATAAGTAATAGGAAGATGCAATCTGTTAATTGACGATCCCAATTCAATTGTATTGGTAACTCAAAACATATTAGAATATAAATCATCCATAGACATTTAACATATTAGAAGCCAAAACATCCATAGATTAATCAAAGACTCAAGCATCAAGTCCTCATATGATTTCTAGTGGCGTATATACTATAAGAATAAATAATTTAATATTAAAATTACAGCTAAAGTTTAAAAAAACCAATAACAGCATGTTTCATATGTGTATGCGTTGCATGTATTCAATATGTAATTGTATTGTATGAGAATTGTATTTTAATTACGTGTATCAATATGTAATATAATATAAAATATAGCTTTTTGTAATTTTCTTGTAGCTGATACATTCATCTGTATAAAATGTAATTATTGTACGTCATGTATAGTAATTACTAAAAAAAATATAGACTAATATTTGTTTTGGAAACGCTACTTACTATGTATTTCAATTAAAAGACTATTGATAAAGCAGAACAAGTTACTGCTATCAGGCTGTGCATGGAGCTGACGTGAAGAGTAACAAACTGGTCATAAAACTGTTTTACTGCTGAAGAGATCCACTGATGAAAGAGTAATTTAAAAATACGTTGTTGTCTAAATTACATTTTCTGTTTGTGACTTCAAATGCATCTGAAAACAGTTTAGCATTTACATACTGCATCACGCACAGGCTTTTCATACTTAATTATGTTGTGTTTTAACAATTCAATTCCTCAATCATTTAAATGGCAGGCGTATCTTTGTGTGGGATTTAGTGTGAGGAAAATATTTTTTTTTACTTGGACATGTGTCTGCTTGGGACATAGATGTAATAATAACGTATATGTAAAACGTAATTTTTTGTCAACGTTACGTCTTCATGAGTTGTACGTGACTGTAAGTGGTATAATTACTCTGATTGTGTGTTGTAAATCTGCAAGCTAGCCGTGTATCGGTGACTAAAGCAAGACTGTGGATACGATGTGACCGTGACTGTTATCCGCACGTTTCTGTGAGTGAAGGTAATGTGTTTCTGAGACCGACGAGAATCTGTGTTACACTTATCTGTGGATAGGACGTGACTGTGAGTTGGCCGTGACTGTTATAATCACGGTTCTGTGAGTGATCTGTGATCACGATGTGTTTCTGAGACCGACGAGAATCTGTGTTACACTTATCTGTGGATAGGACGTGACTGTGAGTTGGCCGTGACTGTTATAATCACGGTTCTGTGAGTGATCTGTGATCACGATGTGTTTCTGAGACCGACGAGAATCTGTGTTACACTTATCTGTGAATAGGACGTGACTGTGAGTTGGCCGTGACTGTTATAATCACGGTTCTGTGAGTGATCTGTGATCACGATGTGTTTCTGAGACCGACGAGAATCTGTGTTACACTTATCTGTGGATAGGACGTGACTGTGAGTTGGCCGTGACTGTTATAATCACGGTTCTGTGAGTGATCTGTGATCACGATGTGTTTCTGAGACCGACGAGAATCTGTGTTACACTTATCTGTGAATAGGACGTGACTGTGAGTTGGCCGTGACTGTTATAATCACGGTTCTGTGAGTGATCTGTGATCACGATGTGTTTCTGAGACCGACGAGAATCTGTGTTACACTTATCTGTGATAGGACGTGACTGTGAGTTGACCGTGACTGTTATAATCACGGTTCTGTGAGTGATCTGTGATCACGATGTGTTTCTGAGACCGACGAGAATCTGTGTTACACTTATCTGTGAATAGGACGTGACTGTGAGTTGGCCGTGACTGTTATAATCACGGTTCTGTGAGTGACTGTGATCATGATGTGTTTCTGAGACCGACGAGAATCTGTGTTACACTTATCTGTGGATAGGACGTGACTGTGAGTTGGCCGTGACTGTTATAATCACGGTTCTGTGAGTGATCTGTGATCACGATGTGTTTCTGAGACCGACGAGAATCTGTGTTACACTTATCTGTGAATAGGACGTGACTGTGAGTTGGCCGTGACTGTTATAATCACGGTTCTGTGAGTGATCTGTGATCACGATGTGTTTCTGAGACCGACGAGAATCTGTGTTACACTTATCTGTGAATAGGACGTGACTGTGAGTTGGCCGTGACTGTTATAATCACGGTTCTGTGAGTGATCTGTGATCACGATGTGTTTCTGAGACCGACGAGAATCTGTGTTACACTTATCTGTGAATAGGACGTGACTGTGAGTTGGCCGTGACTGTTATAATCACGGTTCTGTGAGTGATCTGTGATCACGATGTGTTTCTGAGACCGACGAGAATCTGTGTTACACTTATCTGTGAATAGGACGTGACTGTGAGTTGGCCGTGACTGTTATAATCACGGTTCTGTGAGTGATCTGTGATCACGATGTGTTTCTGAGACCGACGAGAATCTGTGTTACACTTATCTGTGATAGGACGTGACTGTGAGTTGGCCGTGACTGTTATAATCACGGTTCTGTGAGTGATCTGTGATCACGATGTGTGTTTCTGAGACCGACGAGAATCTGTGTTACACTTATCTGTGATAGGACGTGACTGTGAGTTGGCCGTGACTGTTATAATCACGGTTCTGTGAGTGATCTGTGATCACGATGTGTTTCTGAGACCGACGAGAATCTGTGTTACACTTATCTGTGAATAGGACGTGACTGTGAGTTGGCCGTGACTGTTATAATCACGGTTCTGTGAGTGATCTGTGATCACGATGTGTTTCTGAGACCGACGAGAATCTGTGTTACACTTATCTGTGAATAGGACGTGACTGTGAGTTGGCCGTGACTGTTATAATCACGGTTCTGTGAGTGATCTGTGATCACGATGTGTTTCTGAGACCGACGAGAATCTGTGTTACACTTATCTGTGAATAGGACGTGACTGTGAGTTGCCCGTGACTGTTATAATCACGGTTCTATGAGTGACTGTGATCACGATGTGTTTCTGAGACCGACGAGAATCTGTGTTACACTTATCTGTGAATAGGACGTGACTGTGAGTTGGCCGTGACTGTTATAATCACGGTTCTGTGAGTGATCTGTGATCACGATGTGTTTCTGAGACCGACGAGAATCTGTGTTACACTTATCTGTGAATAGGACGTGACTGTGAGTTGGCCGTGACTGTTATAATCACGGTTCTGTGAGTGATCTGTGATCACGATGTGTTTCTGAGACCGACGAGAATCTGTGTTACACTTATCTATGGATAGGACGTGACTGTGAGTTGGCCGTGACTGTTATAATCACGGTTCTGTGAGTGATCTGTGATCACGATGTGTTTCTGAGACCGACGAGAATCTGTGTTACACTTATCTGTGGATAGGACGTGACTGTGAGTTGGCCGTGACTGTTATAATCACGGTTCTGTGAGTGATCTGTGATCACGATGTGTTTCTGAGACCGACGAGAATCTGTGTTACACTTATCTGTGAATAGGACGTGACTGTTATAATCACGGTTCTATGAGTGACTGTGATCACGATGTGTTTCTGAGACCGACGAGAATCTGTGTTACACTTATCTGTGAATAGGACGTGACTGTGAGTTGGCCGTGACTGTTATAATCACGGTTCTGTGAGTGATCTGTGATCACGATGTGTTTCTGAGACCGACGAGAATCTGTGTTACACTTATCTGTGAATAGGACGTGACTGTGAGTTGGCCGTGACTGTTATAATCACGGTTCTGTGAGTGATCTGTGATCACGATGTGTTTCTGAGACCGACGAGAATCTGTGTTACACTTATCTGTGAATAGGACGTGACTGTGAGTTGGCCGTGACTGTTATAATCACGGTTCTGTGAGTGATCTGTGATCACGATGTGTTTCTGAGACCGACGAGAATCTGTGTTACACTTATCTATGGATAGGACGTGACTGTGAGTTGGCCGTGACTGTTATAATCACGGTTCTATGAGTGATCTGTGATCACGATGTGTTTCTGAGACCGATGAGAATCTGTGTTACACTTATCTATGGATAGGACGTGACTGTGAGTTGGCCGTGACTGTTATAATCACGGTTCTGTGAGTGATCTGTGATCACGATGTGTTTCTGAGACCGACGAGAATCTGTGTTACACTTATCTGTATAGGACGTGACTGTGAGTTGGCCGTGACTGTTATAATCACGGTTCTTGAGTGACTGTGATCAAGATGTGTTTCTGAGACCGACGAGAATCTGTGTTACACTTATCTGTGGATAGGACGTGACTGTGAGTTGGCCGTGACTGTTATAATCACGGTTCTGTGAGTGATCTGTGATCACGATGTGTTTCTGAGACCGACGAGAATCTGTGTTACACTTATCTGTGGATAGGACGTGACTGTGAGTTGGCCGTGACTGTTATAATCACGGTTCTATGAGTGATCTGTGATCACGATGTGTTTCTGAGACCGACGAGAATCTGTGTTACACTTATCTGTGAATAGGACGTGACTGTGAGTTGGCCGTGACTGTTATAATCACGGTTCTATGAGTGATCTGTGATCACGATGTGTTTCTGAGACCGACGAGAATCTGTGTTACACTTATCTATGGATAGGACGTGACTGTGAGTTGGCCGTGACTGTTATAATCACGGTTCTGTGAGTGATCTGTGATCACGATGTGTTTCTGAGACCGACGAGAATCTGTGTTACACTTATCTGTGGATAGGACGTGACTGTGAGTTGGCCGTGACTGTTATAATCACGGTTCTGTGAGTGATCTGTGATCACGATGTGTTTCTGAGACCGACGAGAATCTGTGTTACACTTATCTGTGGATAGGACGTGACTGTGAGTTGGCCGTGACTGTTATAATCACGGTTCTGTGAGTGATCTGTGATCACGATGTGTTTCTGAGACCGATGAGAATCTGTGTTACACTTATCTATGGATAGGACGTGACTGTGAGTTGGCCGTGACTGTTATAATCACGGTTCTGTGAGTGATCTGTGATCACGATGTGTTTCTGAGACCGATGAGAATCTGTGTTACACTTATCTATGGATAGGACGTGACTGTGAGTTGGCCGTGACTGTTATAATCACGGTTCTATGAGTGACTGTGATCACGATGTGTTTCTGAGACCGATGAGAATCTGTGTTACACTTATCTGTGAATAGGACGTGACTGTGAGTTGCCCATGACTGTTATAATCACGGTTCTATGAGTGATCTGTGATCACGATGGGTTTCTGAGACCGATGAGAATCTGTGTTACACTTATCTGTGGATAGGACGTGACTGTGAGTTGGCCGTGACTGTTATAATCACGGTTTGAGTGATCTGTGATCACGATTTCTGAGACCGATAATCTGTGTTACACTTATTAATATTAGACTCATAGTTATGATTTTACGAAATTATAGACGATATCTGAGTTAGACGTGTCAGTGAATATGGATGAGTCGTATTTTTTAGTATTTTCTGCATCTTGTGCACATTCCTACTTCCACCTTACTCTTTTTCGTATTTTGTCCAGGAAATATAAATAAATATAAGGTTGTTAACGACAAAGTTCTAGTTTATCACGTGTGTTTAGGACCCAGGGCCGGCAAGAGACTAACTGGGTACTGGATAAAAATTATGTGTTCTAAAACAACAATTATGAAATGTAATTTTTATTCATTTAATGGATTTTTTATTCAATAACAGTAAAGTAAATGTATCGGGCGACAGTCAAAACACAAAAGTAGACGCAGTCCCTTCCACATAAATTTCGGTGTTTTGGGTAAACATGTTTACTGTCACTGCTTAAATAACCGCATCGCACATATTACTGCTCCCTAATATCTAGATTAGGACTATTTTTAAACGTAAAATAACGTTATTGACATTGAAGTATTTACTCAGTAAATAAATTTTCCACTAATATTTAGTATTATTATTGTTATAACAATTAAAGTAGTTTCATCCAATAATAGCTTAATGGATATAAAGTAATGTATTTCGTAGTAATTTGTTTGTACTCAAATAAAATAGTATTGAATATCAGTTAAATTTAAGGCCCAGTATACTTTATATAGGGATTTTTAAGTGTGCTACTTCACCACTTCATAAATTCATTATTTTTCTCTCATGGATGCATCCCTGTGGCTCTTTAGAGTCTATGTAAATATATATGTAATAATAGAATAAGATAGAGTGCAGTGAGTGTATAAGTGCAAGAATGTACAAACTATATATATATATATATATTTTTTTTTTATTATATTAAACTACAAAGAACTCAGACCCTACACACAGGCTTATGCTTTTGTGGGGTCTTCCAGATTTAATTAATTGCATTGTTTGTATATTTTATATGTATGTCCTTTTCTTCTGGAATAAAGTATTTGATTTTATTCGATTTGACCACAAAATTTCACATAATAATAATATATGAAAGATACATCTCGCCATTTATATGGAGATTAACTTCTTTAAGTTGCATTTATGTTATAGTGTTTCTGAAATTGCATACGCAATAGAATATACTGAATGATAACTGTAGGGAACGAGCCATGCAAAGTTTAAGGGCCAAAGTTTTGATGAACAGTAAGGCTAGCCATGCAGTTAAATTTCTGAATTTCAGTTAGGGTTAAATTAGTTAATTCACATAGTTGCATTGAGAGTGAAAGATCAAGATTTCAATATACACACGTCCCAAGTTGACCTCCTCAAACCCCAGGACCCCCCTCCTAACCCCTTAATCTTGACCCTTCAATCTCCTACGAACAGCTGTTTAGTGGTATATTTCATTACAAGGATGAAAAGTGGTTGTTTCTTGGCCACGATCGAGTTTACACGCGTTTAGCCGAGCGTGGAATTCGATCAAGGCACGGAATAACACTTTTAATCCGAGTTACCGATATATTTCATTACACTGTAAAGAAGAATGATTTAAGAGAACTAATTAATTATTTAATATAATTTTTCCAACGGACCTTTAGATTCCCATTCATATCCCTTAGTACCGATACAATGGCAAGAGTAAAATTGTTTTTACAGCTGATTTAAATTTTACAATCTTCACTGGCAGTATTGTTAAGGCTACTATCGCTTATCGCTACTAGTTCAGAAATCTAAATACTGGTGTAGGTTAATCTCCAGCTGATGTACCCTTACTTTCTGTACCCGCAACTAAAGTCGAAAGCAGTAGTTTTCGGTACAGTGTAATAAAATAATTGTTATAACATAGTTCGAAATTAATTAGGTAACTTTAAATATGTGATTTCAACTAATGTTGAAATTGATTGTTCACCAACTGTTTTAGCCCCTATTTTTGTGTTTATAAAAATCTATGCTAAATTTCACATATGATGGAATATATTCTACATATTTCTACCGTCCGTATTAGTATGCACTCCTTTGTGCTAATAATATACTCTTCTTCGTGCTAGAGCAATAATAATAGACGCTTCTTTGTGCTAGAGCGATAATAGTATCCGCTTCTTCGTGCTAGAGCGATAATAATATACGCTTCTTCGTGCTAGAGCGATAATAATATACGCTTCTTCGTGCTAGAGCGATATGAGTATACTCTCCTTCGTGCAAGAGCGATAACAGTATACGCTTCTTCGTGCTAGAGCGATATGAGTATTCGCTTCTTCGTGCTAGAGCGATAATAGTATACGCTTCTTCGTGCTAGAGCGATAATAATATACGCTTCTTTGTGCTAGAGCGATAATAGTATACGCTTCTTCGTGCTAGAGCGATAATAGTATACGCTTCTTCGTGCTAGAGCGATATGAGTATACGCTTCTTCGTGCTAGAGCGATAATAGTATACGCTTCTTCGTGCTAGAGCGATAATAGTATACGCTTCTTCGTGCTAGAGCGATAATAGTATACGCTTCTTCGTGCTAGAGCGATAATAGTATACGCTTCTTTGTGCTAGAGCGATATGAGTATACGCTTCTTCGTGCTAGAGCGATAATAGTATACGCTTCTTCGTGCTAGAGCGATAATAGTATACTCTTCTTCGTGCTAGAGCGATAATAGTATACGCTTCTTCGTGCTAGAGCGATATGAGTATACGCTTCTTCGTGCTAGAGCGATAATAGTATACGCTTCTTCGTGCTAGAGCGATAATAGTATACGCTTCTTCGTGCTAGAGCGATATGAGTATACGCTTCTTCGTGCTAGAGCGATAATAGTATACTCTTCTTCGTGCTAGAGCGAAAAATAGTATATGCTTCTTCGTGCTAGAGCAATAATAATATACTCTTCTTTGTGCTAGAGCGATAATAGTATACGCTTCTTCGTGCTAGAGTGATAATAGTATACGCTTCTTCGTGCTAGAGCGATAATAGTATACTCTTCTTCGTGCTAGAGCGATAATAGTATACGCTTCTTCGTGCTAGAGCGATAATAGTATACGCTTCTTCGTGCTAGAGCGATATGAGTATACGCTTCTTCGTGCTAGAGCGATAATAGTATACGCTTCTTCTTGCTAGAGTGATAATAGTATACGCTTCTTCTTGCTAGAGCGATAATAGTATACGCTTCTTCGTGCTAGAGTGATATGAGTATACGCTTCTTCTTGCTAGAGCGATAATAGTATACGCTTCTTCTTGCTAGAGCGATAATAGTATACGCTTCTTCATGCTAGAGCGATAATAGTATACGCTTCTTTGTGCTAGAGCGATATGAGTATACGCATCTTCTTGCTGGAGCGATAATAGTATACACTCAAATTTTAATAAATAAATCCATTTTTCAGAAACTAGGCCTTATTTTCTCAGCTACACAGGTATTCCACAGAGAATAGTAGGACTAACAAACGATTTTCAGCATAAACATAATGCATTAATATCGTTAGTGTGCAATAGGGCTATGTGCCAAACGAAAAGATGTATCTTCCGAGAAAACGCAGTACGGAAAGAGCTAGTCAGTAAGATAGATTTCTTTAACATGAACTGCTTAGGAAGACGGATAAGAAACTGGGAATTGAATGTCTCTTTGGTATGCAAATTGAACTCTAAAGGAACAACGAGATGTCCTGTAACAGGCTATATTGTTAGATTGGTTTGTTAGTTTAAAGAATATATTACAATGATTTATTTTCAATTTAAAAACTGTTTCATACGTTTTGCGTGGTACTGATGAATACGTGTCAATACCGCTGTCGTATCTGTGTTCCTAAAAATACAACTGAGAGTATAAATCCTGCCATATAATGTTTGAATGTTTTAACCCTTAACTGCCCACCCCAACCAAGGCCTGAAGCCTGTACAGTGAATGAAGGGGTGAGAGTCGGCGAAAAAATATTTTTTATTTATTTGAATATTGTATAAAAATTGCAACCCCACATTTGGGTACACTTCAGAATGAAAATTGAGAATTTTATGTCATTTATAATAATTTATTTTACTATAAAATAATAATTTATTGTATATTTATTTTTATAAGAAGTAAAGTTTTACTATAAGAAAAGCTTAAAAGGGACCTTTACGTAAACTACGTCCAAGTTTTGTGATAAGGGCTGTGAATTCTTTATAGACATTCTGATAACCTTAGCCAAGCTACCATATTATTCTTTTCTCTCTCTCTAAATAGCTTTATCTATTAAAAATCTTGGTAGAGTGTCTAGGTACTTTTTAATTCAAGAAAAGTCTTTTATTATGGAAACCCTTACTTATATTTTAATACAAATATACCTTATTAATAAAGTATACCCATATATATAACCTATTTATATAAGCATATATTAAAAAGGATTCTGGTGATGAATAATAATAATAAAGAAATTATGTGTATTTTGAATCTGAATTCTGTATTTATGTGTATTTTCATCAAGTATCTTTTCTATGACATTCATTATTGTACCTTTAAGATATGTGTCTGTTTAAAAAATATTTTTAAACATTTTATTGTAGACGTGGAAATCTTCCTCTTTCCTCTAAAGAAGGCAATCTTGCCGCAGTAAATTCAGCTCGTTGAATGTCTGCTCCAAACCCTGAAAAACGTATATTGTATTACAAAAACACAATACATATTATAAAACACTTTCATTCTTCGGCCCGAGCTTTTAAGAACATCGTTTAAACCATTGCTTAGTTTCACGAACACCCTGTACGATTTGATATTCCTTCGGTCGAGGATATCAGCATTGATCGGGGCATTTAAACTCTCATCAACTAACTTTGCCCTGATCTTGTAGAACTAACTGCTTTTGTAATGAGAGGGTTAGCTTAAACTTGTCTTAAACAAAGATGTCTTTGATTTTTTAACCTCACTTTGGAATTGAACATATTTTTCCGTGACATGATATTCAATCGGCTGATTCATTGTTAATTATTGCTTATTATTTCACATTAATTTTAATAACATGGATATGTCTTAGCTCTGGAAGGAGGGTATTGACCAAGATTTGAAACGGAAGTGACGTCATACGGTTATAAAGACAGCTTTTTAGAGGAACGCTGATAGCATTCCCTTTAGACATATTCATGATTGTAATCTATTTCCGAAAGGAAAGTAAATATTTTTTGTGCTGAGACTAATCACCTAGTAATGTATAAATAAAGTATTAATATGTAATTTTATCAGCCTTATTTACTGATGGCAGTGATGGGATATGATGTCAAACTCTTTCTGTCTTGACCCCTTCATATATTCTTATTATTCTTAATCGGATGTAGCGGAAAGGACTATAACAACTTTAAATTCGATGCTGTTGAAACAGTGAAGCCCAGAAGAGATCTCAACCTTGCCATAACTGACTATAAAAACACTCCGAAGTCAAACTTTAAGCGCCTTCAGAAATGTTAATGTGAAGATTGTTCTAGATGATAATGGATGGACTCTTTAAAACTGTTCTTCCAATCACTGAGGATTTGATGAAACCACTTTTTCCTAAACTGAAGAAGGAGAACTAGTGATATTTAAAATACTATAATGATAGAGCGACTTGTCCATTAATTGTGTTTAAGTAAGGAGAGTGCGATTACATAAAAAAAGAGATTGAGTTGAAGAGAAGTTACGGAGAAAAACACGATGGAAAACCCAAATTTGTACATTATAAGAACGACCAATAATGTTATTCCTTATCGTTATGGAGAGAATAAGTGTCAAAGTAGGCAACACAGATACTTATAACTTAAACTAAATTAAAATGAATAAATCAAATGAACAATACATTAGGCAAAATCTGTAAAAAAAATCAAATTATATAATAGTCAATCAGATGATCAGCTGATAAATAAGGTTTTTCTTGCTTTTATTTATATTCATTTCAGTTTTGGTGTGCTTAGATTTTCTTCACCTATTTATGTATAGATAATGTATAAAACAGAAAATATTACTTTTTACTGTTATTTTTTAATTTATTACTTTTACTTTATTTTTCACTGTAAGTTTCATTTGGATGTAAAATATAGGGTACAGTTTATTTGAGATAACATTTTGATTTTGTTCTGTGGGTCAAAATAATTATAAGCTAGTAGAATTTCACAATGTTTCTGTCTATGGGTGTTCATATACATATACTGTACTTACAAACACAGAATAGTATCTTTCTATATATTAAGATAGCTTAAAATTTCAAATGAATAGCTTCATCAAGCGATACCTTTTTTCAAAAAGTACTCTAAAAGAATATAAATTGTGTCTCAAACCTGTTAAGAGTGGCATTTCATATAAACATCTAAAACTTTTTTTACTGTACTTAGGTAGAGGTTTATGCGTTTACCATTTTTTTGGCGTGACTAATTGGGTTTTTAAATTTGAAATTTTGAGTCGTTCCTAAACTCCATTGGGAGTAAAAAAAGAAATATTTAGAACATGTATTGTCATATTTTATTATTTTTACAGTTTCTACCGTAAATAAATAACCTTACGAAATATCTTAGTATTTTTTATATAGCTTTGGATATTTCATTGTTTCTTTTTAGATTGAGAGAGTCATCTAATTTTTTATATTTAATTATTTTGTGCTAACAATCACAAGTGCTAAAATCTCACTGTGAGATGTTAGCGAGGTGCAATTGTATAGCGTTATCAAAGTCAACAATTACCGTCACGGTGCTGCCATCTGCTAACTAATACATGCAACTACTCGTGTAGTTCCCTGCTCTGCTGCTTGAGTTCGTTAGTTTGCCGCTAGAGTATGCATTTATAGCCAAATAAGCGCTTTCTCATACGGTGGTACTTTTGATGTAGACCGTTGTGCTGACGAGTACAACGGTTAAAGGACGAGGGTTCGAATCCTGACCATGAGCAATCCCAATTTGGCTGAAAAATGTGTAGTATAGTGGAGTGGAGAGCCCGCCTTAAATAAACGGTGACCGGTTTTGGGGCACGAAACCAGTTAAACTCTCCGTAATATTAACATTACACAATGTACTGTGTTAAATATTATTTTGAATATTCCAGTTATCATTACTCGGAATACTAAATCATGCGTTTTTGAGCTAAATCCAATGGTAACATAATTGGATTTTCTCAAAAATTGTACATGAATAAATTTAAGCCCCCATTTTTGGGTACGAAACCCCCAACAGTTTAGTTAATGTAGTCCAATTGCGACAATAATTGCGGCTGTTTAATTTTGAATGACCCCCCAAAACGTGTTCAGGGGGTCAAGCTACAAACTTCTATCATGGTCCCGGGCTTAACTGCCACCATGCCATCATCTGAATAGTTCACTTTTCCACAGGAAATTCGCTAAAAATAAACTAACAAGTCCTCGAGGAAATATTGAGGTAACTAAGAATAAAGTTAAACCTATTTGTTAGATAGGTATAGCGTATCTCTGCAGAAGTCTGAATATTGAAAGAAGTAGGCCATATCGAGAGATAAAGCACCGTGAATATACCGTATATCCCACTTGGAATAGAAATTTCTAACGAATACGTGTCCTAGTTCTTATCTTTAACGAATATCCATCTCCGTTATTTCGTGATCTTCCATACATCAATTTAAAGTTTTCAAATTTGTATCTCTATTTCTGTAGGGAAAAGGATTAATTTCAAATAGTTTGAATAAGAATTTATTTGATAGAACTTTATAAAATAATGTGAGATAAATCAACGGCTTTAATTAAAGAAAAATTAATTTTTCCCTCTTACTTTTAAATTTATTACAAGAAAATAAGCTTATAACATATTTATAAAATCAAATTATTTGTAGTTTTATTTTTTTAAGTTACTGGGAGCGTCAGACAGGTATTCATGGGTCGTGTTAGGCGTTACAATGTTTTATTGTTGTATTAGTTGCCATTTGGAGCTAATGTAATCATATAATAATCTCAGTCAATTTTTTCTTTTATTAATTTCTAATACCTATTATATAGTTTGAAATTATAATGCAAAGTTAACATAAACAGTAACTACAAAATTTTACTAAAAACATAATCGTTTATTGAACCACATGCATGAGAGGAATAGTTGCTCTCGTGAATGAATTTGCTATTGTGTATGTTGATAACATAGAGAAATGTCGTGCAGTTAATAACAGTGGCAATTATCTGTCTACATCCCTCCCCTACTTTGCCTTTTCTACTCTTACCAACAACATCCCAGTACGGTATTATAGGAATTGTTAAAATATTTAAAGTAAAAAAAAACTTAAAGCGTGTTTAATAATGGAATAAGAACATAATATACAAAAGTCAAAGAGAAAAATGTATAGTAGTTTAAATATAAGTCTGTGATAGGCTTGTATGAATCTTTAATTATTAAATCATAATTAAATATTTTTTACTAGCTGACCCGGCGAACTTCGTAACGCCTAACAGAAAATACATGATAACTTTAAGATTGGCCATGTTCTGAAGTCAAATAGCATTGCGGCTTCGTTGTGAAAGCTTTAAATATTCAACACCTGATTATTATAATAAACCTAATATGTATAAACATTATAATTATTTTATTTGGTATACACGTGACTTTTAATCATACAGAAAATTAAA
This sequence comes from Nephotettix cincticeps, assembly GCA_023375725.1. Lineage (NCBI taxonomy): Eukaryota > Metazoa > Arthropoda > Insecta > Hemiptera > Cicadellidae > Nephotettix > Nephotettix cincticeps. The sequence continues at coordinate 16,276,650 of CM041786.1, read as the reverse complement.
AAAAATATAAATACAGTACATAATTATCCAAAACCGTAATCTATTGACGTGGCGAATAATGCTGTTTATTTTGTACATCACACATTTACTTCATAGTTTTACATTAATGAATTATCCATATGGCATTGGATAGTAAAGCATATTGTTAACAAAGAGTAAACCAACAGCTGTTTTAAGAAATCAAATGTTTTGTTTTTAGAGAATTTGTAAACAAACTTATTCCCCATAAGATTATCATTAGAGATTAAAAATTCTATAAATTGGTAACTAATAGAATTTATGGAAACTGAATATGCCTAAAGCATGACCGGAGCAGAGACGAATCCAAAAAATCAAAGATCATTAAAATCGGTCCAGCCGATCTCGAGTTATAATGCATGTAGCTAACACGACTTTGTTTTATATATTTAGTTTAAAACCACGTTTTATTCTATGGAGTTATGGTAAAAATGTCATATAAGAAATAAAGTAGTGCATAATACTATCTTTAAGTGCATTTTTACATAATTTATTAAAATCCTGTGCTCATATTTCATTTGCTTTTATCATCAATTGTTATTATTAATAATATGTAGGCTATCCTTCGCTCAGAAGAAATTTATTTTAACAGTTAAAAATACTCTATATATTAAAAATAGCAGTGTAATATCGTCAGGCTAGGAGCCCGAGGTTCAGAGCTCTGTTCTTTGTTATATATTTCCCACGAGCACCTTTACTTGGGGCGATTTCTACCAGCCAAAATGATGCCACTATTTATCAGCTTTTAACTCATTTATACTCTTTATGAGACAAAAGAGGAAAAATATAGTTTTTCCAACAATAGCTTTAGCTTTTTAAAAACTTACTACATATTTTTATTATCATTATGACCATTACTAATTATTATTTCAAGTTACGATTTGTATAAATGTATTTTATCACATATAAAATATCGAAAGCCTATAACATAGTACATTATAGCACATAACATATTATTCTTTATGTTGTAGTAATTTCATTGTAGATAATCACTTAAACTATAAAAATGTGTATACAAATTGATCTGTTTAATGGTTTCAGTAGTTGGGGGGGGGTGTTTATACTTAAGATTACTATATTACATCCACACATACATATCTTAATCTATAATATTATAAAGAAGATATACATGTAAAGTACGTGTTATATGGGCCATATAACATGCAGGGTCCATATTACCACCATCTCCTCTACGTTATCCCTTATCCTTTCACAATATTACTTAACAGATGTTATTACTTATTATGTATCAGTGCACCTCTCACCTATATTACCCGTGCAAAAATGGGTACTTTAGCTAGTAGATATCAGATACTTTTATTTCATTTTAGGGAGAGGCGGAAGAAATGCTTTACGCACTATGGGTTACCCACTAAAAAACCTCCTCTACTCTTTAGGGTTCTAACCTAAAACCGTTTGTCACATTACAACAGGCTAGGTCTAAATGTGGCTTACGCCCTTGTGGCTCACTCCATGTCCTGTCACTTGTTTAGGTGATCTGGGCCTGTTCACGGTCCAGATCGCTTTTCTTCTCTAGAAGGACACCCCGGATGAACTGTGACAAACAATCCCAGTTTCCCTCGTCCTGAATGATCTTGTGGCAGACCGTGTCCACCGAGCACCAAGTTTTCGTGCAGCCTCCAGGCGAGGCCTTTCGCAACGGGGCCAGCGGAAGAAATTGTGCTCTGCATCGTCGGGAACACCCGGGCAGTAAGTGCAATCCGGTGAACCGGTTTTGCCCATTCGATACAGGTACAACTTGAAATAGCCGTGGCCTGTCAGAAACTGAGTGAGGTAGTAATCCACCTCACCATGCCGCCGTTCCACCCACGGTTGGACTTGTTCTATGAGTCGCGCAGTCCATCGTCCTCGGGCGTCGTGCTCCCAGCTCTGTTGCCATTGCTGGAAGGTTCGGGAACGCTCTTCAGATCTTGCAGCATCCTTGTCGATCTCGCCTTGTCTCTGATAAATCGCCTTCCTCTCCCCTGCCAGATATCAGATACTGAATGATTAGGAATTCCTAGTAAAGCCGGATGGGCAGGTAGGACTTCCTTCGTAATATCCTATTGTATAGGCGGGATTCATAAGATTGGGTAATGGACATGATTAACTAACTAAGAGAATTATTGTTAAGAACTTCCAAACCAATCCAGATCTACACTCGCACCACAGAACATCCTAGGAAGATTTATGCTCAAACTCAACAACTCCCTCCCCACAAGGAAAGGATCCATTCCAGCGTTTTGTAATTTGGTGAAAGTACTCGTGTGCAAAGTACGGAAATATCATTTTTTCAACCATCCAAATAGATTTACTAATGTATTATAGAGTATATATCCATTTTAACATATTTACAATAATATCCACTTTCACTCTATAAGTTATAAAACAGAAAAATTATTATTCCGGGAAAGTTTTTTTGAATTAACGAGGATTTATCCGTTTTGAGAGCCCGGATACAAAAAGATATTTTTATTAGTTTAAAGAGTTCCTATTAGGTATATATTTTAAGGTTAATTTTTTAAACTCTATAAAAATAATTAATCTGAACTACCTATGAGACTTTTTATTTGTAAAACAATTTTAATTTTTTTTAGGACAGAATGTAGATTGTGGAAATATAGCTCCACCCGCCGGTGAACTACACATCAAGTAATATAATAAGTATTGTTATCAGCTATTCTTTATCGGTCACAAAAAAAGAATATCAAGTAATAATTTGTTCAGCTATTCCTTATCTATTATAAATTTGGATACAAAGCAATTAATTGTTGTCACGTATTCTTTATTTGATACAAATATGCATGCCAAGTAATTATTCCCCTACCGGTTTTCGTATTCAGTTTATAGCACCAAAACGATGCCCCTGAGCTACCGTTCTGGTAAGTACATAGTTAGAAATTACATGCAAAATGTCCCCCAATAAACTAAAAACCTTTGTTTGGGGTAGTTTTCTCTGCACTTAAACACACTTAAAATAATAAAAAAATAAATAATAAGTGGGAAAAAAGTTTTAGTAACTACTTGTAATGAAAAGGATCACAAAAAATTGATAAAAATAGCTGTACGATTTCTAATGGTAAAAAATATCCAATACTATAATACGAGCAAGGTTTGTATATATATATATGTATATATATTTGCACACGGATCTCGAAAACGGCACTAAGGAATTTCTTTAAATTTTGGAAAATAACTAATTTCCGAGTAGAAAATAAGTTCTAGATAGGTCTAATGTCCAGGAAAATTCGTGTTTTCTTGTAATATTAAGTTTAAAATCTAAAAATTTAACATTACGCTTATGGAGAATAAAATGTAAACAATACAAACCAAAACAGCTGTTTATAACCGTTTGACAGTTCTTGATTGAAGACGGCGAGGAACAATATGTGAATAGAGGTTTTTCATAAATATTTATTTTATGTATGTAATAAATGTAAAATTATCAGGTTACTAATCAATTTGTAAAAACTTAAGGGTAACATAACTGTACGAAATAAAAGCAGGAAAGAGTATTTCCAAAACCTTCCGTGTTTTAATAGAAAACGTATTTGTTGTATTGCTTGAAGCCACTGTAACAAACCAAATAATTGGTGTGAATTAAATTTCTCTTTTGCTTTTCAATCCTCCGTTTCTAACAAAATCAGTTGATTACAGGCTAATAATAACTGTATGGGTAATAAATAGTAAATGATCGGCTAAAACAATTGAGGTTGGCTAAATGTCGTTAAACGGCATTGCTCATTTGACAGACGCCGTAGCCGAGTGGTAGCGTGTCGGCCTCAAGAACTAAAGGTCGCGAGTTAAATCCCCACCACTAGGCGCGATACTTTTTATTCAGTGCTATATTAATTATGGTGTAATTAATTATCGGTTTTATTTAAACCACATAAATGTTTTCATTGAGTAATAAATGTGTTTTAATTTTTCTAATTAATTTTTATAATACATGTATTATTCTAAACGAGCAAAGCTCGGTCACCAGGTATACTTACTAATATACTCAAGTTTATTTTTATTTTTATCAGTGTGGTAAAGTAAAATAATAAAATATTATATACAGAATCCATGAGGATTATAGAAAAAATATTTTCCGCTTTAAAGTAAAATTCAAGAAACCACCTGACCCATAATACATGCACGTTCATTAACACGTACGTAATATCACTTGTAATTTATGCATTTAATGCATGAACGCAATGCGTGCATGTAAAGTGCATGAAATGCGAACATGTTCATTCACGTTCAATGAATGAAATCACACCACACTCTAGTATCACATTTGATCTTGATGATTGTTTCTGTAACAGGTTTGGATCCTACGTGAAAACAGATGAAGAGCCAGTTGGATGCCGAACACGTAGACCTAATGCTGAAAACATGGTGGCTAGTTGTCCAGACCTGTTGAGGCTGTGATAAGGTCAGCTCCTCCACAGTCCACACGTCACGTAGCTTACAAATTGTCATCAAACTGTTTCTGTAAACTGATACAAACCTATTTTATTTCTGGAAGAAAGGTTTTATTGGTGATGGGTCAACATTTTTCAATTCAATTGTTTGGGTTACATTCACCTAAATCAATTGAAATCCATTGTCTTTGTTTCAGTCTTTGTTTTAACTACACATTGTTTCAACTCTTCGCGTTTTCACGTGAGTGAGATCTTTTTCGGGTGGAATAAAACATGTATTATATAAATAAATATAAATTATATATATATATATAATAAATTGGCTAAGTACTCAATATAAATGCAGTTTATATGGTTAAAATAAAAATGTTTTAAAAATACCCAAATAATATATGTTTTCAATTTAACACTTAAATTTTTTTTAATAAACCAAACTAGATGTATAACATTTGATGTAAAATTAAACAAAAATAAATAAAACTATTATTGAAAAAGTTTCTTTGGAACTAACCTAAAAATGTTTGTATTTACTTCCCTGTGGGAAAAAATCAGATCATGGATATGTCTATATTGTTTTCAGTTCATCTAAACAGCTGTTCTTTTAACCAAAATTCCAATACAACAGCTCTGGTAAACTCTATGTAAACGGGATCTAAACACTTCTGCTGCATTTTTTGAAATTACCGCGTTACACAAATCTGCTTGCCACCCCTCCAGAGCTTAGACATATCCATGTCAAAAGAAAAAAAATCATTTTTTACTAATTTTACTTTGAAAAATAAAAATTACTTGAATCAGCTGCTTTGGCTAGCTGCAACAAGGGTACTTACCACGACATGTGGACACTTTGAAGGGACGAAACACACTTTCTGGACGAAATTCGTATTTTTTCCAGCATTGAAAGATGAACCAATTGATTTTTCGTGGTTAAATACCCTTTATCGCACAAAAAATCATAAATCCTTGGACAGAAGTGTTGCCCGGACGGTGTTTGTTTTAGAGTATAAGAATGATTACCTAATAATTTTTATTTATATGAAAAGTTCAGTTATGATGTTCTGTTCCTGGTATGGAGTAAAAATGTACCTATCTGTCAAGCAAAAACCACAAAAAAGTACACAAAGACGAGACGAGAAACCGGGAGTTTGGGCACCCTGAATCCTGTTTCAACTTAGGCCCCTTTTGTGCGCACTCTGACTTTTTCCCGCCCCTTTCTCGAAGGCGGAGTGTTGTAAATTTTATACTTTGTATAATTTTGTATATATTATTTATGCTTCATAATAGGAATGGAATATTCTATAACTAAAACGTTTAATTTAAATATAAATTATAAGGTAATAACTTGAAAAAGCGAGTTTCTCTACATCCAGAAACCTTTTACAGTTAAAAATACAGACGTGTCGGGAAAGTCCAATAACATAGTATTAGTAAATTCGGAAGTTCTTCCGGTGTGACTTTTGATTCGTAGGTTCCAACTTGCGGGACTGTCATGGTCCTCGTGTAGCTGGACTAGGCCAATCGTAGCTGGACGATCACAGTATTTACCCAGCCGTGACACGCGTGCGTGACCTGTAAGGACCGTGATAACGCCACACGTTGACACCTTCGTGCGGTAAAACAACAGACCGCGAGAACCTGTGAATTTGTCTACTGTTTGATTTTAGTGTTCTTGATAATGTTTATTTATGGCCATGCAACTCTCCGACCCATTACTTATGCGGTTAAAAATTGAATTGAAAAATAATACACAATTCTACCCTTTAGAAAATATCAAATCAGAAAAATATATGCACACAAAGATGTCACATTTTTGTTTGAGAAAATCCAAAAAAATACATTATTGAAAGTAGAATTCGAAATATCAATGAAAACCATTTTTTATCGTAATGCTATGGGAAAAAGTAGAAAAGATGTCACGAAATGTGTTCTTGATACTTACTTACTTACTGCTGTGGCCACTGGTAGCCTAGATGGTACTTGGCCTCCCCAACACACTGCCTCCATAGATCTCCGCTTCTCGAATCTTCCTTCCTTCTCCCTAGCTTCCTTAGGTCTTTCTCCACTTGGTCGAACCATCTAAGTTTCGGTCTTCCAAGGGGTCTTCTACCTTCTGGGTTGTTCTTTAAGACGTTCTTCGATAGGGAGTTGAATGTGTTCTTGATATTTTTATTTAATGAAAACTTTAATTTACATTCAATTTCTCCCTTAAGTAATTTCTACTTACGTCTTCATAGTTCATAAGAAAGTTCTATTTCACTACCCCATGTTTTGCCCTAAACGGAAATCTCAAGTATGGATATAAAGACGTTCTATCCGTTATGAACTCGTCATAATTTGACATACAAATTACGAATACATATATTTCAACACGAAAACAGCTCTGTCTGTATGCCTACTTGTAAGGCGATCTTGGCCAATGCTGTGTTCGTCTCTATGAAGACACTTGATACTTTAATATGCCGTTTAAGGTAGAGTAGTCAAAACCTTTGTATGAACTGTGAAGACCTAATAAATTGGTGAACTATAGTAAAAATACACAGTTCAAGGTTAAAATAATGTATTCTTATTTCTCATCAAAAAATCTTAAAACGCTAAACTTCCCCAACTAATCAAGGTTTAGCATAACCATGATATTATTGTTATAGAAGCCAAGTGAATTCCTTCACTACCTTATTTTGGTAGTCAAGGAATATCAGGGTGACCTTATAAAGGTCACTACCCAAATAATGAGTTCGGGCACGCTTCAGAAAAAAATATTGAGTACGCTACAGTATAAACGATAACGTGTTCCACGTCGATATTTAAGATTAAGGAATCATCATACAAAAAATGTGATTTAAAGTCTTTAACTTTAATTTATTAAAAATCAAAAATATCCATTGATGCAATGATACCAAAATTAAAAAGTGCAATTGGTCCAATTGTGCTATAACCATTGCCAATTAATAGCTATAACTAGAGAACGAATATCATGACTTCGAAAAATAAAATTATTTTTGTCATACTGCTTCAAAAAAGGTGTATTGGATACGTGTTGAAGAGCAAAAGTAGTTATTTTTCTTCCTAGGACTAAACCCATTATTATAATGTTTTTTTGGGTATTAGCCCGCAAAAGATCATTGTTGATTTCACTTTTGATTCGAGGTCAGCATTCGATTGTAAATAATCAATGAAGTAACTACAACAATCACTATAGACTTTTTGTGTATTTCGGACGTGCCGGATATCGATTGTAAAACTGGTAATCGACTATTAATTTGAACTATCGAACGGTTGATATCGAATTATCGATAATAATAACCAACACTGACCTAACCTTACCAACCAATCAAAAAGCGAGAACGAACTGCTACAACCATCTCTGCTACAACGTAGTAACATAACAGCTGATTAGTCTAATTTGACAAAAATGGTCGACAACTATTGATACTCTAAATAAAGTAATAATTATTTATGTTTTACAAGTTTTTTTTTTATTTGCAGTATGACGAAAAATATGGTTTACCATACGGCCCAAATTGGCTTTTTTATATACTTGCTCATTTAACTGCCTCGGCTCTTACTTATGCTCGTATCAAAATTGCCCATTTTTGGTCCTAGTGATAAAATAATACTATTTTACTGAACGTAACGAAAAAGCTAAAGGTGAATAAAAGTTTACTTTACTTAAACTAGATGGTTAGTTTAATTCATCTAAAAGTGGCAGCTCAATAAATTACTTTTGGCTATAAATAAGTTATTTCAGTAAATTAGAGTATTCAAATTAACTTTATCCGGTTTGAACAGGCTATTGTCGGGGGGCAATCCCGTTGCAGGATTAAGGCCATCAATTATCCAGAAGGATATTCATCTTTCTTTTGTTCATTTTCATTTGTTCTTATCATTCCCTTATCAGCATCCATTACTCTGGCTGTCAGTTTTATCATCTTCCTCAGCTCTGATAACCCTGAGCACATCAGAGATTTGTTTTCATCAGCTTTCCCCTTCACCGCTAATGTGCATATTTGCAATATTAATGAGAAATTCTATCTCACGTTTGTAAATATGTATTTACAAAATTTCATAATAAAAAGGAAGTAATTTTCCTTTATTTCAATGTATACTTGTAGATTAAAGTTCCGTCTATATGACTAAATTTATTTGATACTAGCAGTAAACCCGTCCTTTGCACGGGTTGTAGTATTCAGTTTAAAGAAGAAAGATTATCATACCAAAATGTAAACCTGAAACCCTAAACAAATAAATACAAAGAAAATAAATCAATACCCAGCTTTATTATTTAGCATTACTTTACAATTAAATAGATTAGAACATTTATACCACTATTATAATTAGTAATACGTTAAAATAACTTTTTAATACAGTATGATTTCGAAATGGGTTTAAAATCAATGACCAATATAAACTAACTAATATTGATTTGACAGCTGTTTGTTTTTATTTCTATTAAATCTTTAAAATACAAAGGCAACTGATTATTACCAGTAGGTTATTAATTGAAAACTGAATCAAAATGCGAGTAATATCGCGTAAAAGTGGGGTTTTAAATGCTCGTTATTTACTTTTCAAGAGTCGGCGGGCGATTTCAACATTTATAAACCTTCTCTGGAATGTAGAGAATACATGAAATAAGTTTCATTGTAATCAGTTCTCCCGTTTTTTCGGAGAAGAAGGCGTAAAATGCCTCCTGAAGCGTCACAGACAAACAGACAAAAATTGAGATAAGACCAGATTCGGCTTCTCTAACGCACGAAAAGTAAGAATAACTAAAAAATTAATAATTCTGTGCAATGTACAGACAAAACTATGATTTTATTTATATGGATTAGCATACCCAACGCACATTACTGCTCATTTCAATTCAATTTGATTACAAATAATTTAATAACAGCTGTTACTTTTGTAAACATTAATTTTATAAATCCTGACACTGCATCCTATGATGCAATCTAGTTTGGAGGCCTTTGGGCCGATTTGCATCAAACTTTACAGAAACCATTATCAAATCATGCTTAATAATGCCTCATGTTTCATGTTGTAATGTTTCATTACAATATTTTGAGCGGTTTTGGAGTCTATAGTCAACACGCATACTTCCTCTTTTATATATTAAGATTGCTTTAAATTACTTTTATTTTACTTTACTTTCCTTTTATTTTTTTATACATCCGGGATGTATTCCTCCCTAGAGTGTGGTAATTTATTCCTCTTATCGTCACCGAATCGGTGCGTGTGACTGAACCCGTTCGAGAAAATATGTTTGCGAAGGTCACTACAGTGATACATATAACAACTGTAACAAATATTTTGATAAAAATGCTAGTATGGAGTAGGCTAAAATCAAAAACTAACAAAATATTTATATCTTTAGATAGGGTATTTTCATATACTAATCTCATGTAAGTTAATAAATTTTATTGGTTAGAAATAGCTTTTTAGCATTATTTTAGATATCCTATGTGCAAGTACCCACTATTGTTGCATATAATTTAGTGAAAACGTCTTCACAACCAACAAATTGCATTGTGGAATAAGATTAAACTTATTTATGCTTTATAAATTCCGCGCACAGATCTGTAATTTATGTTGGCTGTAAATAAATATGTTAGGTTAGGATCCCACCCTCTTATGAAAGATATGCTTCCATTTTAATTATTCATATTATTTATTGCTGTGCGGTGAATTAGACAGCGAAGTACCGTAGCGGCATTAGTCACAAAGGCTGACCAGAGGTGACCGCTCATGATCTGACTAGAGTCACCGGCCGTTGGTTTTGATCCAGCAACCTTTGACTTACTGGGCTAGAGCGTTACCCCTGAGCTATCGTACCGGTAAAATTAGTATTTCAAATTCCTTAGCCTTTGGTTATGTAGTATTATGTGGCTATGTACGACGTTAATCCGCAAATACCATTCTCTTAATTAGACTAGTTCGTAATTCAGAGGCAGCGGTTCAGACTCCATGTTATACTGTAGGTTCTTTAGTTGCCATCAGCTGTTGGGTTATTAATTTAACAGTCCTGTCGAAGGAACATTTCAGCCTTAGTCAGTAACAAGACTACAAGATCGCGACACAATCTTACACTCAATCCTCATTCATACTTGGCTTGAAATACCTACCTTCTGTTATAGTCCCTATTTCAATAATCTAATCTAATCGAATTTAATATATAGTTGATGTTAAAAAACTTTGATATGTTTTAATTTACTTAGAAGAAAATCTTAGCAAATAATTATTTACTTACTTATAAATATTAAGTTGATCGCCCTTCAAAGTGTCTACTCATGGCTATCCATTGAATAGTAATAGGCTGCGCTGCGGCTATGCAGAGCTTATGTTTGCATGAGGCTGCTTTTGCATAATTAATGCAATGCCATTACTATGGCTTTGTCAATATACAACTGTCTCATCTATGTAAATTAACGTTCATGTCCAATAGTTTGACATTACATGTCTAAGTATATTACTAGATAATTGATCAGTTTCAAGCCAACGAATATAATGTTGAAAAGTCGTTGTGTATAAAAATCCATCCTAAATTATCTGTGCTGGTGGTACACATTAAATTTCTTTGTTTACAGACCATCTAATGTTTTATGCCAAGCCGATCACTGAGAAATTTTAAAATGTTGCTCTATATGTTCCCGGGGAGGTTTTAGTGAAATCAAATTTGTGAAAACTCCTTCGTCCTAATCCAATTTATAGAGCTTTTAGAGTTCAAATGTTAACCTTATGAGTGATGAGTTTGTTTACAAATTTCGTACTAATTTTCTATGTCAAAATTCTTCAACAAAAAAGTACCCGTTGTCAGATGTCAGAGTCCGATTCCTCATATTTGTTTTGACGTATCAATTTCACATGAGCAAATGCATTTCTTATAAATAATTTTGCTTAAAATACTTTGATAAGTTGTCATTTCAGAAAGGTTATAACAAATATATTTTGTTCCATATTTTCCAACGAACCTAAACCTAATAAATCGGGTTTCAACATCTCAGCAACGCGCGACGGGTAATAAGATATTATTCCTAAGTACTTATTTTAATACTTCTTATAAATATATTAGCATTGCTATTACTTTTTGAAAAGGCGACCTATCCAGAGAGGTATTTTAAGCCAAGTTGACTGTGGCGCGATCTTGCAGTCTTGTTACTGACTGAGGCTGGCATGTTAATAATACCCCAACAACCGTAACTAAACAACTATTATCATAGCCTTTAGTGGGATTGAAAATTTTAAGAACTGACTCTGAGAAGACACATTCATGAGACCAAACTCACTGATTTCTACCTAAAAGCATGTTATTAGACGTAGTATAAAGGGAGTAAGGACGGAAGGTAGAAGATTAATACTCCAGCAAGATAACTGATGACCTTAAACCCCAGTCCCAGAGTTACTCTTTGACTTGTCTTCCGTTAATTCTACTTTGTGCCGTTTATCACCGACTTTAATAACATCGCCGTCCAAAACACCTGCGTAGCCAGCGAATGTACATCGTTTGAAAGTTAATTCGATACTGCACACCAAACTCCATTGTTTATTTACTTTAAGAAATTTTACTATTTTCCTTCAACAATAATATTATGAATGAGTTATGCAGGTTTTCTGCAATAAGGGTTTGCAATAATTTATTTATATCAATCCTATTCAAAAGAATCGTTGGCGTTAACATACCAAAAAATGATGTTACTAGGATTAAATTTTAAGGAAAAAATTGATATATAATGTGAAAAATAAATATTAAATCTTATGATAAATTATGCTCCAATTTATGATGATTTATGATGATGCTATGGTGTGTGTGTGTGTGTGTGTGTGTGTGTGTGTGTGTGTGTGTGTGTGTGTGTAACTTTCGATTCATTTGATTTTATATACATATAATTTGAAGTCATCTTTATTTCTTAAACATTTCACAGTTCCGCATCCTGTTTTTATATCTCATATAATATGTTAATATATCAAAATATATTTAATACTAGCTGACCCGGCGAACTTCGTAACGCCTGACAGTAAATACATGTTTTAAGATTGGCCATGTTCTGAAGTCGAATAGCAATACGGCTTCATTGTAAAAGGTTATATATTCTGGGTCGCGGCATAGTGAATAACAATACTGAAACGATAAGACATATTAATAACATTCCCATAAAACATATAAATCTGAGTGGATTAATTCACAATTTTTAAAATCCAATCCAAACCCAAACGAAACCTAACTGTAATACGGCTTTTATGGGTAAGATATACAGCAGCTGATTATTATAATAAACGTAATAATATAAACATTGTAATTATCATATAAACACGTGACTTTAATCAGACAGAAAATAAAAATATTAATACATAATCCCCCAAGACCGTTAACTATTAACGTGGTGAATAAAGCTGTTAATTTTTTACAGTACACATTTACTTCATAGTTTAACATTAATGAATGATTCAGATGGCATTGGATAGTAAAGACTACGGTATTGCTAATGGAAAGTAAACCAATCAGCTTTAGCTAAGAAATCAAATGTTTTCATTGTAGACAATTTGTAAACAAACTTACTCTCCATAAGGTTAACATTAGAAATTTAAAACTCCATAAAATGGAAACTTATGGGGTTTTCGAAAATATTTTTTCACTAAAACCTTCCCGGACACATATAGAGCAACTTCCTAAAATTTCATGGCGATCGGATGAGTAGTTTGGCAACGCATAAAGGACATACATACAGACAGAAATATATTAAATTTTATATATAGAGATTAAAATATAAAAAAATATTTAAACATGTACTATATAATGGTAAAACATATTAAATACTCCAATTCCTTACACACGTGTCTCTCAAATATTTACACTTTATGTACCTTATTTGTCTTTCATCAAACCACTCATATTAAACTTTGAAATACCCGAGAGGTAGATCTTCAATCTACAAACATTTTCTGTAATTGGCTCCGTCATATGACGCTTATTTATAATTTAAAATTTTCAAACTATCCAATTTTAATATTAAATAACTACGGAGCAGCATCCCTACATTCTAAACGAATATCCATTGATTTTGGAACTACCTGTCATGGAACAAACTATTTGAATTTGGGAATTTGTATCAAATTACTCATTCTCCACAAGAATACCATTGAGAAGAGTAAGTAGGTTTGGTGTTATGAGAATTTATATTTTTCAACATATTATAACAGACCTTCATTAAATGGAGCTGTATACCAATTAAAATCACAATATTTCAAGTCTTAATTAAGGCTATGTGGGTCAAAGATCACATTTTGTAATCATACAGTGTTGACTGGTGTTCAAGAAACACATTTCGGTAACGAAAGAAACAGTATTTAATAATTATACAATAATTATAATAATTGTAATAAAAACCAGTACAAAATTAAGCTTTCGTTAAGACAAAGGCTATGTTCGAGAAGAACGAATAGCTTCCTCTACAAGAGGAACTGACTCCAACATAGAGTAATAATTAATTTTATAATAACTAAATTGATACTATAAGCAACGTCTCCCTCTTTCTAAAAAAAAAACAAAATTATATGAACCTTCAATTTATGACAAACTAATTCATTTTCTAAAATACATCGATAATAATAACAAGTTAAACTGGACACTGACAAGATTTGGTGAACATTTGGTGTAAAACCTAAACTCCATAACTGTACGGGCAGCTTTGGTCTGCTCGTCTTTTTACGTGTTGTATGACTCATTATTATCTTCCTGAAATGGCGACCTCTACAGGACGGTGTCACAATCTTTTAGTATTGTTACTGACTAAAGTTGACACAATCCTTAGACAGGCCTGTTAATTAATAGCCGATTAGACAATGGTATCTAAAGGACCTGCAGTTTTTTCGAGGGATTCAAACAACAAAAAACAGTATTACCTCTGAATTTCTAACTGATCTAATTATGAGGATGGTCTTTACAGATGAACGTAGTATTAAATAGTGCGGACGTTAATCCATACCGGGGAATAACGCATCCACCGGCCATCGCTTATAACTATAAAAAATCGTGATTTTCTAGTAGCTGGATTAAGGACACACTACTGTAAAGTTAGGAAGCTATATATTACAAAATATTTACTTGAAATTCTAAACGAAATGTAAATATAAAACTCAGCCAACTATTGAGTATTAGTTTTTCCTAATAACATAATTTTACTATTCTGTACATTTTTACAAACAAATCTAAATATATAAAACAAAGTCGTGTTAGTTACACGCATTATAACTCGAGAACGGCTGCACCGATTTTAATGATCTTTGATTTTTTCGGATTCGTCTCTGCTCCGGTCATGCTTTAGGCATATTTAGTTTCCATCAATTCAATTAGTTTCCATTTTATAGCGTTTTAAATTTCTAATGTTAACCTTATGGGGACTAAGTTTGTTTACAAATTATCTACAATCAAAACATTTGATTTCTAAAACTACAGCTGTTGTTTTACTTTCCATTAGCAACATGCTTTACTATCCAATGCCATCTGAATCATTCATTAATGTAAAACTATAAAGTAAATGTGCACTGTACAAAATGAACAGATTTATTCACCACGTAAATAGTTTACGGTTTTGGGGGATTATGTATTTATATTTTTTATTTTCTGTCTGATTAAAAGTCACGTATTTCTAATTATGTCGGCCAAATAAAAAATAATTACGGTGTTTATACATATTACGTTTGTTATAATAATCAGCTGTTGCATATCTTTCCTATAAAAGCCGTATTACAGTTAGGTTTTGTTTGGTTTTAGGTTGGATTAGAAAAATTGTGAATCAATCCACTCAGATTTATTTGTTTTGTGGTAATGTTATTAATATGTCTTATCGTTTCAGTTTTGTTATTAACTATGTCGCAACTCAGAATATCTAATTTTTCACAACGTAGTCGTAATGCTATTCGACTTCAGAACATGGCTAATCTGAAAGTTAACACGTATTTACTGTTAGGCGTTACGAAGTTCGCCGGGTCAGCTATGTCGAAATAAAATTATAATATGGCATATCTTAAAACACAAATTGAGGACACGTAATTAAACTGCAGTTATATATTGTGGAAATGTACTGGTTACGGTAAGAAAATAATTGAATACAGTATATTTGAGATCTATAAATTTAATTAGGATATAATTTTCCACAAGATTCACTTTTTTACATACATTAACCATTATTTTGGCTGGGTCGAAGAGCTGGGTGGCTGATGAACAACTAAACTAACTTGAACGTTCAAGCCTCCATCAGGCAAGTTTCATGTCGACATCTTGGCTCGTCAAGACCACTTGCGTCTCATTAGAAGCTTTACGCTTTTGGAATTACTGGTACTAACCTTTATCTCCTCGGTTCCACACAGCCGTGCCAATGGGTTGGACGGTTGTTCTTTCCCGCAATACTAGCTCTAAAACTACGTTAGAGCTAACGTTAGTATTGCTTCATGATCACATTCAAGATTCAAGATGTATATTTCCATAATAAAATAGTACAATTTTGTCGTAACAAACATATTATTAGTGGAAAATCCTCACAAGACTATGCGTCTGAGTGTGAGGATGAGCCGAACAGTCTCTCAGTTCATGTTTAATGAAAATAAACAAAATACATCTAGAATATTTTAGCGTCTAGAGGGGGAAAATAAATATAATCCTATTGCTGCTATTAATGTGAAGAAAAAAAGAAAAAATACAATGAACAGCGTAAAAGTGTGTCACCAGAACAAAAGGTAGCCAAATTGCAAAGACCTGACAAGATAAAGTTATGTAAGTTAACGAAATTAAAAAAAAGAATGAAAATTATTGGAGTCACTAGATTCGAATATAGTCTACCACATTACACATAAGGAGAAACAATAAGTTGTTCTGGAACCGATACGGAGCATTGGGGTATTTTTTGTTACTATTACATTTTACGAGCCGAATTGGGTATCATCTCAATTTTTATCTTTCTTCCTGTAACGCCAAAACAAGGTATTTTGACTTGGATATGTCATAGCTCTGCGGGGGGGGCGTTAGTGATTTTTAACACTTAAAACGAAACATCGGTCAAATTGACCGATCGGTAATTTTACTACGTAATAGTGGCTAAACTGCTTGACCTTGACGGCTGTCACCCCCAGTACCTTCTCCCCAAACCCCTCTCTGTAATATTTGGTCATTTCCAACTAGTTGGCAGGACGTTGTCGTACATATTAGACGAATTGTGTGATTACGGTCGGTCAGATTTACCGCGTGTTTCGCTTACCGGCTGGCAATCGTCGGTCGAATATACCTGTACATATACCTTGTATAATCGGTAAAAGGCTGTAGTAAAACGCAACAAACAAAAGAACACCTGCTAGAAGTAAAATAACAGCTATATTACCCACTGTAAGACCACAAATATGGCCTTGGGCAACAATCCTATACAGATTTTTTCCCGAGGCCAGAGCTGGTCGTCTTGAAGCGTGGAGTTTGGAGTTTCATTTTTTTCTGTCACATGATCTTTGCGTAATAAATATGATTTGTCATAAAATGTTGTAAAACATCCTTTGTTACTCATGTGATTGCCAAATGATACATAAAAACAATAATAAACACACTAAACACCAATAAAGCACAGTGACGGTCAAATTGACCGTATGTTTCTCTTAGCGTTTTAAGATAGTAAATATGTAACAGGTTTCCATAGAAACGACCAGAGCTATTTTATTGAAACTTTAATGTAAAAGAATAAGAAT
Source organism: Nephotettix cincticeps (assembly GCA_023375725.1). Lineage (NCBI taxonomy): Eukaryota > Metazoa > Arthropoda > Insecta > Hemiptera > Cicadellidae > Nephotettix > Nephotettix cincticeps. Next base: position 16,259,503 of record CM041786.1, on the reverse strand, counting down.
GACTGTTTATATGAACCAAAAACATTCCCTTTAGACATATCTATGATCCATATATTTCCCACAGGGAAGTAAAAACAAACATTTGTAAAACTTATCGGTCTTTACGAGAGCACCCAAAGTTACGAAACTCATTTAAATTATTTTTGAGGGTTTTTTCTTACTTCAAACTGACAGACTCGCGATGAAAGTAAACTAATGAGGTCACATAATCCCAGATTGAGCAATATAAGAAGATTTTTCAAAGTTTTATAAAACATGTAATCTATAAAATTGATTTACTTGAAATAAATAACAATTAGCTAGCAAATTAAACAATATTATCTAATTGTAATTATTTGTTAGTAAGTGTTCGAGTATGGTATTTAGTTGGCTCTAAACCGTTAGAATAAGAGCAATAAGGTATGTTGGTTAGTCTATCGAATAACAGTATATTCCGAATGTTGTAGTTTAACATTAAATTGGTCCCAAGGGGTTAATTGGACTGTGGTTATGATGAACGTGCAAATATGATAAACGGGCTATGGCTACCTGCGGCCATTGGTGAAGAGCAATAGAATCATATTTTGAATACTCATCATGTGTTGCGTTTCATCAGCACAACAATTAATATATCTAAAGGTAATAAAATAAAATTTTGAGGGAAAATAAAAGTGATTTTTAACAAGCTATTTCCTTGTTATTGATATAATTTTAGCAACATACAGTCAAGAGTCGTGTAAACAAAAATGGTAAGTCATTGGTGTCAAGAATGTTTATGCTCAATTTATTGAGTTTTAATCTAATAAAACATATACGTAAGTAGTAGGTTAAGGTATTAGCTATGTGGTTGAAGGAATTATATATATACATTCAACCACATATATATATGTCGGCTCGATAACGGCCGCAATTATTTTCTGAATATTATAAAATTCGGTGGATTTGTTCCTTTCTGTAATATCTTGGACGAGTTCGTTTTGCAACGCAATCGGACTACATTGACTACAATTTTGGGGGGGTGTTTGTACCCAAAAATTTACTTTAATTTCATGATCATAAAATTTGCAATTATAAAATGTCTATATAAGAATAGACTAGGTCTTTTGTGTTTTTTCAACAATATTTTACCTTCTAAGGGAATAAATATAATTGATGAAGGAACGCCATACTATTCCAATTTTTCTAGTAACTATAGGCTAAAACATATTTCTCATATTAGACAAAATATTTCCAAATAATTTACTATTATTATTAAATGTTTTAATACCGTAAAGAATGATAAATATAAAACAAATTTGATCAATATTGTTAATAATCAAGAGAGTTTGCCTATTCTCATAAGATTAACATGAGAAAGAGTATCCAGGTTTGCTGTTGTGTGGAACGCTGAAAGTAGGCATTTTTACAATAAACTGTTTGTATTTTGACCATATACCAGTTTCAATATCTGTCCATAAATAAATGAGTTTGCCTATTCTCCATAATATTAATATGGGAAAGAGTATGGCCTCTGGGCACCTTAAGACGAAAAAATAACATAGTCTTGGGCTTACGTCTTGTCAGAGACCTCTCATGACAGGAATCACCGGTCACTGGTTTCGATCCAGCAACTTTTGACTTATTGAGGAGTGTTTACCTTTACTACACTATACAACATAATTGCTATGCAAGTTCTGCTTTATGCATCAGAATCCAGAATTTTAAACAAGAAGGAAAAGAGGAAAGTCATTGTTAAAAAAAAACTTAGAAAGAGTTTTCACCTAACACAACAAAATGGAGTTTGGAAAAACCCAGAATCATGAAATCTGCCAACTTTTCAGAAAACCGGATATAGTGAATGAAATTTAAAAAGTTACATAGAATTGGGCACATATTGAGAAGAAATTCCTCACAGCAGCAAACCTGCATACTATTTCCCATCGTTATCTTACGAAGAATAGGCAAATTCTCTTATTTATAACGGATATTGATAAAACCTTTTATATATTATTATTGAATTAGAAATTCACCGAGTACGCAAGTCTGCTGCGACGGGGGATATTAATATTAGGCCTACGTAAAACGTATTGGGCATTCGGGGGTACTAGTACGTGTGTGGTGAAAATATGGTCCAAAAGTATGTAGGCCATGTCAATGGTTTAAACGAATTAGGCAAAGTCACATCTTGTAGCATTACTATTCGGTCGTTTCGACAGTAATTACGTTAAGGCTTAGAGAATTGGATTGTCTGAAGGAACGCCTTGGATTACCTGTTCTGTTCAGCGTTCGGAAATAGCTACAACTCACGATAAAGCCTAATATTTATTAGACCTAATTACTATTTAAAATAGTAATAGTACCGAAAACCCCAAGCTATCCTCTAATATAAGTAAACATGTATTAGATAACTAACAAAATTAAAACACTTGTATACAAAGTTTAAATAGTATATATAAAAACGTACAACGTAAAGTGGTAAGGTAAACGTAGGAGTGATATATACCCTTATATATAGATGTTTTACATTTCAACTTTCATGTCAATCGAGTTGTTTGGATGTCATTTTTAATCCTAAAAATTATTCTTCAAAAATTCAACCCATAACTAAATTTAGTTATTCTTCATTACGTTTTCTTAAAAAAAACTCATTTATATTTCTAAAGGGAATGCTTTTAGTTTAAATAAACAGCTGTTCTTATGTTTCAAATTTTGATCTTACAAATAGCTAACACCTCCTCCTAGAGCTTTTGGTTAGCTGCAGCTACAGAAAGGTCCTTAACGATAAAATGGACACTTTTAAGGGCTGTTTGACTATACTCGAATTTGTCTCAGCTTTAAGAACTGTTCCAATAGATTTTTCGTGTTCAAATACCCCTATTACACGAAAAATATAAATCCTAGCACAGAAAAATATTTTACCCAAACAGTGCTCATTTTAGGGTACGAGCTTATAAAGCTCGTAAGCTTATAAAATGATTATATTACGAAGTATTTCAGCTTTATTATGAAAAGGTCAATACAAACACAATAGCTGGTACATACAGTATGATGTGAGTGCAAATTGAGAATGATAATGTGTAAGTGTTCATGTGAGATAATTCAGCTGATTCATTTGCCAGGATGATTCTATTAGGATGACGTTCAATGGAACAAATAATTGGAACATGGGTTTTAAATAAAAAAAGTCTTTTAATTTATAGCGAAGCTTTTTTCTCAAACCTGAAATTTTATCATAATACTTTGAACTGCTGTTTTATATAGTTGAACTTTGCCAATCCGCCCAAAACTTCCCTAATTAGGAAAATTTTTATTCGTTTGGGATTGAATTGTTGATAAAAGATTGAAGATTAGTCTCAAAAATACTTAGACTTGTTGCTTGGATTAACACTCAGAAAACTAAACTATTACCCTATATTTGAACATAGGGTTTGGACCGTTCCCAATCAAAACGTTAAAAATAGCCTCTGGCGTATATGTACACCAAATAAAATACTGCAATATTGATATTTTTAGTTTTTAAATTAGTTTGTTTGAATTATAATTTGATGACAAAGTAATCAATTCAGTTAAGTCAAATTTGCAGGTTGGAATGATACCAAAGTTTGTCTAAGCAAAAGCCTTTATACCACCAAACTCTAGATTGGTAATACTTCTTAAAGATATAATAGCTTATCGTGTTTCAAGATATTTGCAAACAAATTTGAAAAATTACCTTTTAAACTCACGTTAACTTCTGAAATAATTATTTGTTTCCTCTACAATTTTTCTTCGTGGATACTTAAAATTTAATATCACATATTACATAGCATATTATTTTATCCTAAAATCTTAATTAGGTTAATGTTATACTTATCATTTCTATTAATATTTAAACCAAACCAATTTCATTTAAAGTAGAGTAAACATGTAAAAACCGAGAGATCACACTGAAAGTCCAATTTTTATAAAATTTAGTACACAGGTGCACTTTGGACATATCTTAAAACAACTTTTTTAATAAGGATTTTATCTAAACCTCTTAAATGTGAAATATACAAATTTCTTAAAATCTGCTTTAATGATTTTGATTAAAATTTCATGATTCATAACTTTGTGGATCCAAATAATATGAAACCTCCCACGTATCTGTAAAACTAATGGTTCAACAGTTATGGGCTTTAAAATGACAAAAAATATAGTTTTTAATTTCTGTCAAAAAAGGGTGAAGGGGTAATGCCCCTGTTCCACAAATTTATAAAAATTAATTTAACTTATTTTCTCTTTTCGTAAGTTTAAAAATAGGATGATTATAACAATAAATTATATTTAGATCTATATAAAAGAAGGTTTTGCTATGGATATGTTTCTTAGCTTTGGGGGGGTGGCAATTTGTGAGACCAAAATTTAAATTCATATGCTTAATAAAGTCATATAGCTATAACGACAGCTGTTTAGATGAACTGAAAACATTCCTTTTCCCATATTCATGGTCTATCCTATTTCTCACTGGGAAGTAAATATTTTAATTTAAACAAGGCAAAAAGTATGTTTCATTCTACTGATAACGTTTATTATTCCAGGTAAATGTTTGGTGGTAACTATAAGTACATTCCTTCTTAACACTGAGTTTCACAATCAAAAAAAGGACGGATCAGAAATAAAATGTGGGAACTATCAGTGGTATATATTTTCCTTCACGTTGAGAAAATCTACCAGAGATTTAATATAGCAAAAATATAACAAACCATCGGTATTTCAATGAATTTTTTTTAATATCAATTCAGCTATTTTTAAGGTACGTTAAGTATTTCGATGAAAGGTTTTAATGAAAAAAATTAAATCTCTATAAAATTGAATGTATGTATGTATGTATGTCCTTTATGCGTTGCCAAACTACTCATCCGATCACCATGAAATTTTAGAAAGTTGCTCTATATGTGTCCGGGAAGGTTTTAGTAAAAAATATTTTCGAAAACCCCATAAGTTTCCATTTTATGGCGTTTTACATTTCTAATGTTAACCTTACAGATAGTAAGTTTGTTTACAAATTTTCTACAATGAAAACAATTGATTTCTTAGCTACAGCTGATTGGTTTACTTTCCATTAGCAATATGCTTTGCTATCCAATGCCATCTAAATCATTCAGTAATTAACTATGAAGTAAATATGTGCTGTACAAAATGAACAGCTTTATTCACCACATTAATAGTTTACGGTTTTGGGGGATAATGTATTTATATTTTTATTTTCATGTCTGATTAAAAGTCACATGTTTATATGTTGGCCAAATAAATAATATATAGGCCTACATTGTTCATATATATTACGTTTATTATAATAATCAGCTGTTGTATATCTTTCCTATAAAAGCCGTATTACAGTTAGGTTTGGTTAGAGTTTGGATTGGATTTGAAAATTGTGAATTAATCCACTCAGATTTATTTGTTTTATGGGAATGTTTATTAATGTCTTATCATTTCAGTATTGTTATTCACTATGCCGCGACCCAGAATATATAACCTTTTACAATGAAGCCCTAATGCTATTCGACTTCAGAACATGGCCAATCTTAAAGTTAACATGGATTTACTGTCAGGCGTTATGAAGTTCGTCGGGTCAGCTAGTATATAAAAAAACTATACTAGTACTAAACGAGGTACTGTAGGTTATACAGTATTTTCACTAGGCTTGGTACGACGCCAATCGACCGCAGCGCTGCCTATCTTAATGTTCTCCAACCCCAACTCGCCATCGCATCTGCTATCGTATCAGTTTATCCCTTTATTGTCTACGTGATAACATCTTTTTCGTGTTTCAGATAGATTTGCTGACGCATCCACTGTGTTTTATTTTACCACAATCTTAACCTGATTTGTTTTTAATCTTAACCTAAATTGTGTAATTTTTAGCATATTCTAATGGTAAAAGGTATAATTTGAAATTTTTAAAAATTACATCGGAAAAACGCAAAAAACACATTTTTGGGGTACAAACCCCTACCCCAAATACTTCTTCAGATAGATCGATATGTGTGGATTACGAACTCGTCCGAGGCAATACAGGAATACATCTCTACCAAAATTATTGTCGATTGGACCATTTTTACGAAAAGTATGTATATTCCGAGCTTTGCTCGGATTAAATAAAACATGTATTAAGTTAATTAGCTAAATTAAAACACACTTATTATCTACTTCCAATTAAATCGCCAAGGACGGATTTTTTTCCTGAGCATCATCGTTCCTTATCACCTTCGTGACTGTGTTGCCCTCTGGGGGCAAGCAACCGAACCTGCTCAGGCACTTCACTAAACCGCCACTAGGGTATGTCTTATATCCAAATAAGCGCTTTCTGCTCCTATGCACTGATTGCGGGACCGGTTAGAGCGCTGTACTGACGAGTGTAAGGTTCTAGCTATTTGGAAGTGCTAAGACATTTTTACAAAAAGTATATATATAAATCTATACTTTTCACATTGTCAGCAAAAGAGCAACTAGGTTATCTAAGTTATTTTTAATTCTTATTCGCGAGACATGTGTTAACGATTATTTATTTTTGTTATTTAACGTTTCAACACGTGTAATTTATCTTACTTCTAAACAATGATATACTGTAAATATTCACAATTCGTTGTAGCCCTGTTGGTGGCTATTTTAAAGTAAGCTACCGGGATTCCGAGCTTTGCTCGGATTGAATAAAACATGTATTACATACGTTAATTAGCTAATTTAACACATTTATAATCTACTTCCAATCAAATCTCCAAGGGCGGAATTTTTTCTGAGGATCGTCTTTCCTCTCGCTTACAGATTAAGAATTTTTATTTTGGAGGTATTCACTACACTAAACACTAAAAATATTTGTAAAAAATAAACAAAACTAAATTGAGCTATTTTGAACTAAATTGAAACTAACCTAAAAATAAACCATCAATCATTTAAGTATTCACTATGGTAAAGTAAAAACGACCTGCATCAGCTGATTTGGTTAAGTCGCATCTACAAAATAAACGGTATCAGTGGACTGACACATACTTTCTCCCTTAATTAAATTTAAAACGACAATCTGTAATTAAACTGTCATATTCTTTAAAGTTTATCTAAATATAATTTAATAATTTATCGCTTAAAAATGAATCATCTAATTTCTGAAAATAACAAGAGAAACAAAGTTAATTAATTGTTAAAAAAATTTATGGGGGAACCGCCTCTCCCCCTTAGGTAATACCAAGCTTGTTATAGTTGTTTTGTTGGGTGATGTGACCTTACGCTGCGAACCAAATTTCATGAAAAACAGCCGGTTAATAAGGATGAAATTGATTTTTTTATATTATCCTTAAGAATAACATTGGGCGCCCTCAGACAACATACTGCGTTGATCTAAATGTTAATAGCTTTTCATTTTTATCGTGGACAGTCAATTTAACTTGAATCTGGAACCGATAGTCAAAGACAAATTATTCATTAATACTAATTTGTTTAATTTTTAAGCTGGTTTCAGTGGTGGTAGTCAAATTATACTTTACCTTTATTATTTTCATTAAAAAATTAAAACAGTTTTTTTTACCTTTAAAAGTCTACAACTTTTAAACTGTCATTTTTACAGACATGCGGGTTGTGTCATATTAGTATTTAGTACTCTATGCACTATAAACTATCAAATTTTAATCAAACTCGTTTTCGAGAAATTTATATTTTCACGTTTTGGAGGGTTTTTTAGCCTACTACTCATAAAATAAAAAACGCCTGGAGATGCGGTGAATATACGGCATATATAAATATAAATTTCATTCAAATAGGGCCAACAGGAGTAGGCTGTGGCTCTGTACAAACCAAAAAAGACATGTCGAGACCCACGTTTTTGGATTCAAGGGACCCCAAAACGGATATATCCACTCTCAACTCAAAAATGTTGACAAAAACAATACTTTCTCCATATACTATGTAAAAGGGGAGAAAGTAATACTGTATTTACTTCTCTGTGGGAAATAGGTTAGATCATCATGCATAAGTCTAAAGGGAATGTTTTCAGTTTCCCTGCTGTTCAACCTGTGAGGTTCAATGTTAGGTTATAAGCACAGCTAAACAGCTGTCATTTGTCACTAATCATATGAAGTCACTGTTTTAAATTTTGGTCTCACAAATTGCCACCACCCACCACCCCAAGCTAAGACATATCCATGTCAAAAAATCCTTAACATAACATGCAAACTTTCAAGGGCTCTAGAATGAAGAGCCTCAAAACCTGCTCCAATCAATTTGTCATAGCCAACACCCCATATAATACAAAAATCATAAATCCTTGGACAGAAACAATTTTAGAATTTAAGATTGTAAGTTAGTTAAATTCATGCCTTGTTGGATGTTTTTTAATTATTTTTTGTGTTCTTTCTTCTGTTTACAGAAAACTTAATATCAGGAGAATAATGTTCATAGTACAATATGTGTTAGTTTACCATATTTATTGTTGCATGTGTTTAGTTAAGATATCCTACATCTGTTATATACTTGTTATACTGTTATATACTGTTAAAGTACTTGTATTTAAGTTATTCACTTGATTGTAAATGGTGACCATTGATTCAATAGAGAAAAATAGTAAACTAGAAATACCCAAATCAGTTGTTTTGAAAACAAAGCCATCTTCATGATAGTAGAACTTTGGATTCCGTCTCTTGTACTGGATGACATGAGATGGTGTGCATAATATTACAAATGTAAAGTTTCGTGTAACCTTCTGACCAAGGTCTAATGTTAGAGTTTTCAGGTCGCACTACTGCCTCTAACGTGACCTAACGACTACTTTTGTAGCCGGGACCAACAGCTTAACGTAACTTCCGAATTAAAGTCTGAGAAATTAAATTTCATGTCTCAATTGAACCCGAGTTTTTGGGGTGGTAGGCCAGTACTTTACCCTCTCAGCTATGACTGGGTATTACAAATAATGTGAATGTAATATAATGGTTTTAATATGAATTAATGGGTGAAACAAGAAATTGAATATTTTCACCTGAGTCTAGATCAACAACTGAATTTTCTCTATAAAGTCATTAATTATTGTGAAAAGAATTAGTTATATTTTTTTACTAAAAATTATGAAAAAATTATTTTCAATGGATTAAATATCACTAGATCTAATATACATTTTGGCGATGCATAGTTAGTTGGTGGGAGAGGGAAGGTCCAAAATTGAAATATAAAGAAAACATTTCTAATTTGTTAACAGAGCCTAGTTTGTACCAAATTTATAAACTATCTATTAAGCTGTTAATAAATTCTATAAAATATTAAGCTGTACAGTGTACACCCTACACAAGGAGTAAAAAAGTTCACAAAATATTTATATAATTTTTGATCGGGCTATTTTATTAATTTTAAATTACAAGATTAAAATTAAGGACTAATTTATTTTCCCGATCCTCTACATTTCACTAGATTTGCAATACGTGGGTGCTTTTTGACTCACGCTCGATCATAAGTGGCTTTATTATTAATCTCAGTAATTAATTTCATCCCCGAACAATTACAGAGGCGAGAAATGTAATTATCGAGTCTGCGGCTAATGCCTAATTGCCCAGATGTCTCGCTCTGATGCACACACTCTAATACTGAATCCGCTTTTTCCCATATTAAATACTAGTAAAATATTTGATTACTTTTTCCGTAACGGGATATTTTAATGATAAAGTATTTTTTTATTTTTACCAACTTAAACAATAAAATGTAGAAAATCATGGGAATTGTGTGACTTCATTCAATTCCAAGTATAAATTAATGAAGAATTAAATTAATATTTTCATCAATTTACGGTTTTCCGAAACTTTTCACTCATTTAGCTAATTGACTTACAGTATCTATGTAAAACGTTTAAGCTGACAATGTTAACTAATAGATGGAGAGGATCTGAAGGTTTAATCAATTACGATGGAAGCAAATTTTATTTGCTAATCAGGTTGTATGTTTAATTTGTAAGTTTTGCCTAAACGTTTTGCAAAACTGACCTTCATCAGATTTTTATAATCTGTAATATTTTTCATCGTAATATTTTTTTATTTTTTCAATTCAATGAAGACATTTAGGAAGTATTCTTGTAGAGCTTGATACTACTCGGGTCGGTGTTTGGTGGATACTCCTGTACTTTAGTTTTTGGTGTTTACAAAAGGCCAATTACCAAACAATATTTATTGGTTGTTTTCTATACAGAACCATGTGTAACCGTGTAAAACGTGGTTTATGTTGCACATAAACCACATTTTACATTTATACCACAGGCAATATTTGTATTAAACCGCATAACAAATTTTATCCAAACATGAAATTACACTACAAGTATAACAAGAAATAAATGAATGAGTTTCTAAACCAATTTAAAAGTATATTACATACTAGCCAAAGTACCCGTTCTTCGCACGGGTTAAAAAGGCTGAAAGGTGTAGGCTCTACCGATACATTTAAGTTATTCTTGATTAATTCTTCATTGTTTACAAAATGACAAAACACGAGTGTCTACAACATTTCAAAGTAACATCTGTCAAATATTGGGAGAGGATAAGGATTAATGTAATAGAGACAGTCGTCGGAAAAAAAACTTAAAATCTACCATTCCACTATTTCAAATAATTCACTAATTTCGATCCAGCAGTTTATCTGAAAAATCAACTTTATTTCTTCTTCTCCCAGAACTGTCAAAATATAGTGCAAACGGATGTTGTCATTAGAAAAAGTAAACATTGAAACCTAGGACGGTCACAGCAGCTCTTTCTTCTTCTTCTTCCCGAACTGTCAAATTTTAGTGTTCACAGCTGTTGACATTCAAGTAATTTTATGTTTTCATTCTTTGAAGATGTAAACATTGAAATTTAGGACGTTCATGGGGCATAGCTCGAGCGGATTTTAAGGGAACTAATATGCCTATGTGTTGCATGAGTTTAAGATCTACCTTTCTGTAAAATTTAAAACCGGTCAGTTCAGGTTCAGTATTTTTTGGATTTACTTGCCACAACAAACCCACAAACAAACATACAGAAACCACCTCTTCTTTATAATATTATAGATTACAGTACTCATTTAAAGTACCTTTGAAACGTTTTTGAAGTAAAAAATGCCTTACTATTATGTCAAAATTAAAGAACCATCATATTGGTCACTTTTAATTTACTGAGTTAAATAATTTCTATTACAGTCACAAGTAACATAGAGCAATGCTACAAGATACTACTTTTAGCTTAATATAAAGGTGTTACAAAAATTAAATTTTGATCATAAATTCACAATTGAAAAATTAAAAATCCATTTTTGGGAGCATTAATCTTCTTTCAAACAGTTCAATCTTCCCAGTTTTGTTTTACCCACAATACTTTTAAGGTTAGAAAACAGCTAAATAAAAACCATTTTACATGGGTTAATGTGTACAACATGTATGAATATATAATTCCATACCAATCATGTTTTTGGCAACTGGAGGTTTCAAAACTTCTTTCTATATCACCGGTAATAATTATTTTCCTAAAGGAAATTTACTTACACAACTCTCTCTTTTGCACGAAGGGTGTTTTTTAAGTAAGGTCTATTGTATTGTTCATGTATTATTATGTGTGTTGTATTATTATGTTGTAACATAACATAAGTAGTTCATGCACATACCACAATAAGCGTGCGCTTCATGTGACAGCATGAATCAGGAACTGTGCTCAATTTAAGCTCTGTAGCTTACCTGAACGGTTCAAAGTTGTGCTTTAACCCTTACCGTGAATGAATTACCTTTACTCTCAAATGAATTCCTATTGTCAAGGAAAAAAACTAATTGCCGAGTATTTTAAAAAATTGTTTCTGAACAAATAAAATAAATTTATGGAAACTGTACCTCCGTTTAGCCCCAAAACTCAATAATGTATCATTATCAACACGTTAAGAGCAGGAAATGGTTAACATTGCATTGCTAAAGTGTGACATCGAGCACGGCAAAAACACCAAAGTATAATAAAAGCACGGAACGGCTGCTACGGAAACGAAGCGTGCCGACAGTTGTGGCAGAACATACATAATCAGATCAACGTTACCAGTATGAGCTTGAGCTCACACTGAAGCCGGGTTGATGACATGGTTCAAGGATGATATTTCCCGCCCTGTACTAGTGGTGCTGTCACCGTGAAGCGGAAATTCCCGCCCACTACTTGTTAATGACTATTCATTAATATAGATGAATAGTCATCTATATTAATGAATAGTGTGCAGATGAATGGCAACAGTTTGGAAATTGTAGAAAATTTCAAGTATCTTGGGGAAATCATTAATTGTAATGGAAACGAGCTTTATACTTGGGAAGAGCGTTCTAAAAAGCTCTTCAAAGCCCAAAAATGTACCCGAGATACATACAACAAAAAGTCGTTGTCCATTGGCACCAAAATAAGGCACTACAAAACAGTAGTGCAGCCAGAAATCACCTACTGCAGCGAAACCTTGGCAAAGCTCGGTCAGAAAAATAGGGTCAAAAAGGTCCAGACTTTGGAAAGAAGATTGCTCAGAACATGTATTGGTAAAAAAATATTCATAGGTGGTTCCTGGAGAGTATTACCAACCAGAGAAGTATATAAAACCATTGAACCAGTTACCGATACAATTCGTAAGAAGAGAATCTCCTTTCTGGGACATATCCTGAGAACTCCTCAAACAAGAATCCTGAGAAAATTAGTTGAGTACATGTGGGAACTTAGAACTGGTCCGGTTTGGATTTGTGAGGTCAAAAAGGACTTGGAGGAATTGAACCTTACTTTGGATGATCGAACAACAAAATCAAATAAGCTAAAAGAGATAAGAAATCATAACATTAGATTCAAAGAAATTGTCCGTAGACTGCCAAACCGAATTATTTCAGATGCTGAGCGGGCTGCCCGGTCCCAGAGAATGAAGCAGTACTGGGAGAGGGTACGATTAAGGGCGAGAAGATGAGATATTTATTATTTGACTGAAGTGGTCCAATGGGCCTTACAAGCAAAAAAAAAATGAATAGTCAAAGACAAAACAGTACAGTTTGGTCTCAGAGTTGAAATTGAGTTGTTCCCCCACAGTTGTTCCCCTAACTTGCCAGTACATGACGCTCATGCTTATTGTGGTATACGGAAATAGGTGTAATAAAAACACAAAACAAAAATAACTGTTAACATTTTTATGTGTAATAACACAGAAAGTATAAAACTTGTAACAAGTTACGAGACCCAAACTTAAGTATTGCGAACAAGAGCAAAACCTTTTTACATATCATACAATTCAACTTATTGAATGAATAAGTAACTTATTTTGTACCTGTACTTTACAGTTAAAACTACAAGACTATTCAACTGTATAAGCGTTCTTCAATTAGACCCTTCGTCCAATGGTTTACGGCCTAATATTTTTTGGCTGAATAGTTTCAGACTCAATTAAATGCAACACAACTAGACAATTTAGGACTAAAATTAAAATTATTTGCTCCATATGAAATTAACACTAAAAGTATTTCTATGTATTTACATTTTAACAGTGCTGCACATTGAATTTTAAGATAGTTATCTTAGTTAATTTACACCTTTTATAGGTGCCGATACCTAAGAAACCGTGAAATGTAATTGGCTTATCTATTGTAAAATCTGAAGCAAGATCAAACCTTACAAAAGATGAATTACAAATGATTACACAGTTGAATTTAGAGAAGTCACCATGCTTTAAAAAATGTACACATTACTGTGGTTAGGCTTTCAATAAAATTTTTCATGTGCAGCCAACAATGTACATAATGTACAATATATTATACAAACAAGTTTTTAAAGCCAATATACCTAACATAACTAGTAACCGGTCTCACAAAAAAATATAATCTTAAAACTAACATTAAAAATACGACTTAAATTATAGAAACTAGAAAACAGTGTTCTTTCAATCTCAACTATATGATACAAATCCATAAAACTTTATAATTGTTGAAAAATAAATTCAATATCATAATTCCAAACGGATCCCAGAAGCAAATAAAACATAATCCATTACAAGCACGATCATGAGAGAAAAAAAAGAATGCGAAGTAGAATCCAAAAACTGTGGAACATTTCAAAATCATTATTGTGGTCCCTCAAATTTTTATAAATAATCAGGGTCGTTTCGTACAATATTTTGGAAGAAGTTTTTACAGATTAAAGTTTTATATGGAACCAAATAATTTCCAGAGAACTACATTGAATCATTGACTAATGAATAAAACTTCATCAACGGATGTGTACACACATTTAGGTAATAACCCCATCTCCCAGCAAACCCTTCTTTAAAATTGCATTGAGAAATTAAGAAAGTATACTATATTGAACATCTTTTGTTCCATTGTCCTTGTCTAACGTCCGATTAGAGGTGTTCTAATTGGCTCACTGAACAAGAATTCGGTGTCATAATTTTTAGTTCCCTTGCAAGAAACTAGTGAAGCCCAAAGGTACAAAGTGACAATAAGTACGTAATGACAATAGAATAAAACAAAATTGTTTAAAAGGAAACAATTAACTAACTTTAAAAGAGAGACAATTTAAAAAGATGGAAGTGATACAAGTAATAAAAGAAATATCCATTTTGGTCCAGTTTTAGTGATTTTCAAAATGACATTGTTGAGTAAGCTTACAAACCTTAAAATAAGCCGTTTACTGTACTGAATTTTTTTTAATACCGATGAATAAAATAAATGATTTTTTTAGGTAGTAGGTACTTTTTCATGTTTATGTGTTTCCATTCTATTGTGGAACTTCTTTAATTTGGATTTTTGTACAGTCCCTTGATGTTAAAATCCTGAGAAACTTGATACAGTATCACAACTGTAGAATTTTCTGGCAAACAATTGAACAAGAATTAGAACCTTGAGGTTATCGATGTCTTGAGAAAATAGACTGTGTACTTGTAATATAACTGTGACAGAACTCTGAACTACATTTTCTGGCTCCCTTTGAGTCTCAGCTGAACACATAATCATAAGCAGGGCATTCTCCACAGTCCACAAGTAGAACAATGTCGGCTAATCTCCAGTTAACCTTCCTGTTATAGTGAGACAAAAGATGAATGTAGCAAAACACCTGGTACACCAGATGCAATGAGAAATGGCTTACATAAGTATCTAGTGACAAATGACATGACGACATGACATGAGAAAAAAGAAGCAAGAAACAATGAAGCTTTGATACATCTGAGCTTCCATAGCTCAACAGATGTATTTGGTGTGAATGTGAAATAGCAAAGATAGCCTATGGTTTCCATGACTGCCCGTGGTTTCAATATCTGCCTGTGGTTTCCATGACTGCCCGAGGTTTCCCTAACTGCCTATCGTTTCCCTAACTGCCCATAGTTTCCATGACTGCCTATGGTTTCCCTATGACTGCCCGTGGTTTTCTTAACTGCCCATGGTTTCTCTAATTGCCCATGGTTTCCCTAATTGCCCATGGTTTCCCCAACTACCCATGGTTACCATGACTGCCCACGGTTTCCTCACTAGACTTATTGGGAAAACTAAGTACTAGGAATGCCGAGACTAATTAACTTTATTACTTTATTTTATTTTATTTTTTATTATTAAATAAAACCTTGAAAAAAGCATTGTTAAGTTATTACTGCTGAAGAATATTTTCATAAAGACCAAATTCAGTCATTAAACATTATTACCTTAAAAATATAATTATATTTTTTTTCGTTTATTTGAATTCCCCGAAATAATCTGTAACTTAAAATTCTCTATAAAAAAATAAACAGAGAACTGCTATAAACTCTACTAGTATCTAATGTCTGTAGAATCACTTAATATAAAACAAGATTTATATTGTTTAAATATAAGTAAAATTGCTCATACACTCTTCGTCTCATTCATTACACACAGAAAACTTTCATTCTCAACTAAAAAAATATGTAATTTATAGATTGACAATAGTTAAAAGTGGTTGAAATCCACGTTTCCTCAAGCCTCCTTTATGCTATGAACGATTTCAGGTGCTTAAAAACAAGAAGTGATGGAAACCATCCACCATCCATATCATTATTGTCAGCCAAACTATTTTTTAACATTGCCTTTCCAATCCATTAACCTTTACCACCCTTAAATTAGCAATGTTTTTGGCCAGTATCTAAATGCACTTAAGCGGTTGCCTAAGATTAGGTACACTTAAAGTGAATCAGTTTCTGCAATTTGAATTGTGCTGGGATGTGTGTTTTTGAGAGGACAAGAGCATAAAAGGTGCTATGTTATAGTGTTAAGTAAACTAGATATGTTAAATACAAGTTAAAATGATTTGATTAATAAATTAAAGAGAATGTGTGAACAAAGTAAAGAAAATTACTTAAATGTTGGTCGATCTCAGGAGATCAGCTGAAACAGGTTAAGCCTTGAAATTCAAAGTCTCAATCAAAGAATAATGTGTATACTATTTGTAGTTAGAAATTTGATACTTTCAAGTTCACTAAGTGTTAAATGTCGATGTTCTACTGTATTTACAAAATGGATTACAAAACAGATACAACGAATTCCGATATTTCACATTTAAAATCCAGTAAGTGAAGGTGATGAGGACACATGACAGATTTCTACCCTAAATGTAGACCACAGAATTATGTAAAACCTGTTAAAAAGTCTGATTACTCACTAAAAAGAAACACTCTACAGCCGCAGCCGCGCAGAATAAGCCTTAAAGTAAGAGAGGTAAGTGTGACTATCACAGTTGGGACGGTGGCTACCAGAGTCTTCAATCTCCCTCCAGAAACTCTCTCTCCAACGCAGCTCCCATCATGTTCCAATCTCCATCGCTGATCTCGTCCATCGGGTCTTCACTGCCTAAGGACATGGAATCTTCACCGACCAGCTCATCCACATCACTGGGCAACTCTTCTCCTCTCCGGAACTTATCAGCCAATGACTCATCATCCAGTTCTATAGTTTTTTCATCTTCTTCGCCATCTTCCCTTCGACGTTTCTTTCCCCATCCTTTTGGCACTTTTGAACCTTAAAAAAAGATTATATTATATATTTTGTTAGTGACGAATACTTTGTCAATCATCTGTGTTGATATACAGTAGAACCTCCCTCATCCAACCTCTTGATAACCAACTCCCCCAGATATCCGACCTAGAGCTCAACCTTCTATCTGTCATCCCCACACTCCTGTTTTTGTAGACCTTTTTGAAACGTGAAAGCCATATTCTACAATAATTACCAATAAATGTTGTCATTTTTCAGTTAATTATTATATATAGCAGGATTTTCATATTTCAATTAACCCTAGAAGTGGTAAAGTCGTAATTCACGACGCAGGTGGAGGCATCTGTTGTGAATTTAGTGAACTTATCACCTTTGTGACCGTTTTTCTCTCTGAGGACAAGCAACCAAACCTGTTCACGCAGTTCACTAAACTGCCAATAGGGCATATCTTATAGCCACTTGGCCATAAGACATGCGCTTACATAAGTGCTTTCTACTCCTAAGCACGGTGGCTGTATTGGTTAAAGCCCTTCACTGACGAGTGTAACGTTTTAGCCATTCTGAAGTGCTACGGTTCGAATCCCGACCATGAGCAATCCCAATTTGGCTTGCAAATGTGATAGAGCAGAGAGGGAGCCCACCCTAAAAAAACATTAGATTAGATTAGATTACATTAGATTATTGAAATGGCAACCATACCACAAGGTAGGTATTTTAAGCCAAGTATGAATGAGAGTTGATTGTAAGATGATTGTGGCGCGATCTTGAGTCTTGTTACTGACTAAGGCTGACATGTTCGATAGACAGGACTGTTAATTTAGCCCAACAGCCATGGCAACTAAGGGCTACAGTTTAACTTGAATCCGAACCGACCTCTGAATTACGAATTGGTCTAATTATGAGGATGGTTTTGCATTAATGTATCCTCAAATGTGGACGTTAATCCACACAAGAGAACACTCCACCCACCGAAAAACTATCCACAATTCGTGACCTCCAAGTAGCTGGATTACAGGATGACGACATCTCAGTTTAATGCTTTTGTGGTTATTGATTATAAGGGGGGGGGCATGTTTCATGCTTTTTAGCGAATTTCCCATAGGGAAGAAGCTATTACCGTAGGTCTCATGGCAAGAGTTAAGCCCGAGACCATGTTATTTTTTCTTCTTTAGGTGCCCAGAGACCAAAAACAATATTCGTTAAAATTTATATATATATATGTATATATATATATATATATGTATATATATATGTGTCTGTGAACACGATAACTCTCGTAAAAATGGTCCGATCGAGACCAAATTTGGTAGAGACGTGTATTCCTACAAATGCTCGGACGAGTTCGTAAACCAGACATATCGGTCAATGGGAACGGGTAGTTTGGGGGGGTTTTGTACCCCAAAATGGGGTTTTTTGAGTTTTCAAAATATAATTTTTAAAAATTTCTAATTTTATATTTCACCATTGGAATCAGCTTAAAAAACTACACAATTAAGTTCCTTAAAGTTTTTCTCTATCTCCAACGGTTACCGAGATATTGAAAAATCTAAACACAGTACGTTGTATTGTGGGGCTCCAATGTTAATCTTATGGAGGATAGGGAAAAATTAATATTTCCCGTATTATGCAATATTTTTGGATAAAACTTGATATTTAGCTTCATGTGGTTGAGATCTATCCATATATGTTTAACAATCATAGTTTATGTGTTTATCATGGCAGCAAACCTGCATACTCTTTTCCCATATTAATCTTATGGGGAATAGGCAAACTCCTTTATTTATGGACAGATGTTGATGAAAGTTGGTATGAATGTTAAGATAAAAATTATTTATGGTAGAAATGACTACTTTCAATGTTCCTCACAGCAGCAAACCTGCACACTCTTTCCCATGTTAATCTTATGGAGAATAGGCATATAATTCTCATGTTCATGGACAGATTTTGATAAAACTTGTCATATATTTATTATTATTATATTATGATTTGGAAATTCGCTGAGTACGCAGGTCTGCTGCGATGGGTATTTTTTATACTTAATGTTTCAAGAAGTAATTATTTTCATGTAACAATTAAAAGTAAAAAGCTTGCCATTTCTAGGGTTAGTGTGATAGAGGTAGAATTTTGTTTTATTACAATACTGTGCAGGTGTTTTTCTACCTAGGAAATTTATTTTTTTGCTACTCCCAGTAACCGACTTCTTGGCCGTTTCGACCATAGCCCAGTCCCATCAAGGTCGTATATGAGACCTTCTGCTATATTAGTACTGGCTGAATTCTACCTGAGTGACATCATAAGCCTGAGTTCATCCACAATAAATTGAAATTCAAGATTCGTAAGGTGTAGAAAAATAATTGTTATCCAGACAAAAAAAATAATCATTTTCAAGAAAAGTTGTACACATTTGCTGCGGGTGGTCATGGTCGTTGCTGCGCCGGCCTCTCCCGAGGTGTGCGCGTACATCATTCCATTGTTACTAAAATACGTCAGTGAGCTGCTAGCACTTCTCCAGTGTCTGTTTGTTACTGTGGTGAGGTACATTTATTTCATTTTTGGTGATTTTGATTTTTTGATTCACACGTTTCTATGGAAACATATGTTTTTGTAAACCTTGTGTATTTGTAAATAGTCAAATACCTTTTTGTTGAATCACTGAAAAGGTAAGTTGCAGCAAAAGGGTAAAAAAATAAAAGGTGCCACGAATGCAGCAAGAGAAATATCAATAAAAGGGTCGTTTGGCATTGCACCGAGTGTGAGGACCAACCAGGATTGTGTGTCACGCGTTAGTGTTTTGATGGCTGGCATAAGTGAACATAACACATCAGGGTGTAACACATAAAATAAATATGTTTTTCACTTATCGCATTGAGTTTTTTTTTTAAATATTATTAAAAAAAAGTGTACAGATCGGTAAAACAATGTCCCCAGTTTCGGGCCTACACGATCTTTACCGTTAAAAAAATGGTTGTAAATGTTAATTTTTTGGTCCCGATGCCTTTTTTCACTGTTTTTCATCAAAAGACATTAACCCTAGAAATGGCAAAGTCGTAATTTACGACGCATTTACATATTCAATAAGAATTGGCAGGTGGAGGCATCTGTCGTCAGTTTAGTGGATTTGTTAGACACTATCGCCTACGCGACCGTGTTTCCCTCTGGGGGCCAACAACCGAAACTGCTCTCATAGTACATGAGCCTGCCACCGGCCAGGTCTATAACCAAGTAAGCGCTTTCTTCTCCTAGGCACTAGATGGCCGAGGCGGCTAACGCGCTACGCTGACGAGCGTAACGTTCTAGCCACTCGGAAGTGCTAGGGTTCGAATCCCGACCATGAGCAATCCCAATTTGGCTTACAAATGTGTGGTGTAGCGGAATGGTGGGCCCACCTTAAATAAACGGTGACCGGCTTGGGTGGAAGTTGACGGCATTTGTAGGCTTAATTGGGATTGCAGTGGACACCTGTTTTGCTTTTGTGGTTAGTGGTTATAAGGGGGGGGCATGTTTTAAGCTTTTTTTGTTTAAACTTTGATATTTCAAGAAGATATTAGTAATTATTTTTATGTTACAGTTAAGAGTAAAAAGCTTGCCACTTCTAGGGTTAAATGGTATAAAAAAAATGTTTAGCATATACCACTCTCATATTGCATGCATTTTAGCAGCGAACAAGTCGTAATTTACGACGCATTTACATATTCAATAAGAATTGGCAGGTGGAGGCATCTGTCGTCAGTTTAGTGTACTTGTTAGACACTATTGCCTACGCGACCGTGTTTCCCTCTGGGGGCAAACAACCGAAACTGCTCTCGTAGTACACGAGCCTGCCACCGGGCAGGTCTATAACCAAATAAGTGCTTTCTATTCCTAGGCACTGATGGCCGAGCCGGCTAACGCGCTACGCTGACGAGCGTAACGTTCTAGCCATTCAGAAGTGCTAGGGTTCGAATCCCAACCATGAGCAATCCTAATTTGGCTTGCAAATGTGTGGTAAAGCGGAGAGGGGGGCCCACCTTAAATAAACGGTGGCTGGCTTGGGTGGAAGTTGACGGCATTTGTAGGCTTAATTGGGATTGCAGTGGACACCTGTTTTGCTTTTGTGGTTAGTGGTTATAAGGGGGGGGGGCATGTTTTATGCTTTTTTTGTTTAAACTTTGATATTTCAAGAAGATATTAGTAATTATTTTTATGTTACAGTTAAGAGTAAAAAGCTTGCCACTTCTAGGGTTAAGTATCAGGCAGACCTGTGATGGAGTTGTCGGAGCTAGATGAGTCTTCGTCCTTGTAGCCCTCCGGAGACGGCTTCCTCTTCCTCGTCACTCTCTCCTCCTTCTTCTCCCCCTCCACATCCCCTTCACCATCACTGTCAGACAAGTCCTTGCACATATCCTCCACCTCTGCGTCCATGTCTGCTATGTCCTGGGAATAGAAGACTTAATTATAACACTGCTCAACGGAAGAAACCTGGTTTGAATATTGTTATTGCTTATGATAAAGCCTGATACCATATTTTATTTCAATCCTTTGAGAAATAAGACAAAAGTTTATTAAGATGTGTTCCTTATAACATTGAGTAGTGTTCCACAATGTGTTCACCATTACATAAAATCGTAGGCCCTTCGCAATCATCTATGGTACAATAATAATAATTTTACAACAGTAAATTATTTAGCTATTTAACTCTAATGTAATGTGGTAAATTTACTGTACTAAAGTCAATGTGGCCTGTGAAAAATCTAGACAAACAGATAGCTACTTTAAAATCACCATTTTTGAAACATTATGACACGTGATAGTGGATTCACAGTTTAGCACCATAAACTAAGAAGTAAGAACCTTCAAAATCATCATTCAAAATCATCACAACTACAACCACTGAAAAAATAAAACTTATGAGAATTTGATTTTAGGAATTAAGTACTTAAAAAAGTAAATAATCCAAGAAGAAAATGGTTTTTAGTTTTTAGGGAGTCCCAAATTACACTTTCCTTTACATATCAAATTTGAAAATTAAAATTCATAATTACAGTCTGCTGCAAGCTGGTAGAAAGTCATATTTTATCATATTAATAGTTCTGATTATAAAGTATACACATTATTCCAATAAACCCCTTGTTGGCTCTTGCTATTTTAGGTAGTAAAACTACTGGGAATAGAAATAAACGGTACCAGTGGACTGACACATACTTTCTCCCTTAAGTAAATTTAAATAAACGGTACCAGTGGACTGACACATACTTTCTCCCTTAAGTAAATTTAATAAACGGTACCAGTGGACTGACACATACTTTCTCCCTTAAGTAAATTTAAAAAAGACAATCTGTAATAAAACTATCATGTTCTACAAAGTTAATCTAAATATCATTTAATAATTTATTGTTTCAAAAATAATCATCCAATTTCTAAAAATAAAAACACGAGAGACAAAGTTAAATTAATTGTTCAAATTGTATGGGGGGGACAACCCCCCCCCCCCCCGTAACACCAAGCTTTTTTGAGCTGGTTTTGTTCGGTGATTTGACCTTACACTCCATACCAAGTTTCATGAAAAACGGTTGGAAAGTAAGGAAGAAATTAATTTTTTCATATTCTCCATAAGAATAAAATTAGGCGCTTTCAGACAACGTACTGCGGTTATCGTGGACAGTAAATTTAACTTTTCTCTGGAACCGTTAGTCGTAGACAAATAATTCAAAATACTAATTTATTTAGTTTTTTAAGCTGGTTTCAATGGTACCAGTTGCGTTATACTTTACTTTTATTGTTTTCGCTGAAAATTTAAAAATTTGATTTTTTGACATTTAAAAGCCCATAACTTTTGAACCGTCATTTTTACAGATATGCGGGTGATGTCAAATTATTTAGTGCTCTGTGCACTATAAACTATCAAATATAAATTTAATCAAAATCGTTAGAGCCGTTTTTTAGGAAATTGGATTTTTCACGTTTTTTAAGGGTTTTTAGGGGTGAACTACCCTTAAAAATCAAAAATTCAAAAAAGTGAAAAAAATGTCTGGAGATACGGTGACTATATATATACATGCCAAATTTCATCTAAATCGGACCAACGGGGTAGGCTGTGGCACTGTACACATCCAGACACACACACACACACACACACACACACACACACACACACACACACACGGACGGACAGACATCACGTCAAAACCCACTTTTTTGGATTCAGGGGACCCCAAAACGGATATATCCACCCTCAACTCAAATTCGAAAATTTTGACGAAAACAATACTTTCTCCATATACATGTATAAGGGGAGAAAGTAAAATGCAATTGTTCGATGGTTGTTTATGTATCAAGCCAACTCATGGTGAACGACTGTAGTTTCCCACTACGGGAATGGCAATAAAATACGTTGGGCCAAAAGCATTAAGGTGGTCTTAATGGCATTAGGGACAATGGAAATCTGCTACGTCGGTGCTAGTGCATATGCGATTTTGTGCAAGCCTCCTGAGTGACTTGTAGATAACAATTTATGTTTTTTTTTGTAAATTTTTTAACATTTTAGCCCTACAAAATGACATATTTTACAAGATTATCGGATCAAAAAATGGTGTTAAAATTCATTTCCTATAGTATGTGAATTTTTTTTTACATTTCACGTAGGTTACGTGAAAAAGGACTGTTATTCATCCACGTTCCCAAAATTTCAGCTCAAAAACATTAGCAGTTTTCCCACACTTTTTGCAAAAAATCACAAAATTTTCAAATTAATTACCCTGAACTCAAAAAGTTTTCACTAAAAACTTGAAAAATGTATGTCAAAACCTGTTTATGATACAATCAACAAATATACGTTAAAATTATTATAGTCGATTTTTTACTTGCACCACCTTAATAGCAGAATAATTTGGCGGCATTTCTACTATTCTCACGACAATGATGATTTTTTTCAAATTCAACGGCACACATCATCATAGAGTACTGTATGATTTGCCTGTATGTGATGTCTTATAAATATTTTAGAGAGACTTGTTTTCTGCAGTCACCTCGTACCTCCGAGCTGAACGTCATCAAAGGATTGATAGTGTCCATGAATCGTCCAGACGCACTGCGCTGCCGTGGAGCGGGTGTATGAGGGGGCGAGGCACAGTGTGGTGGCGGGTGCCGCGATCCACCCTTCTCTCCCCCGACCGGAAACAACAACTCCTCAACTCTCTCCCACCTCTCGGCGCAAGACCACAGCCAATCAGGTGTCACCACTCTCAGATCCTTGTAGCGGCGGGCGGCATTAACCTAGAAATTTCATATTTTTATCATAAATAAAAAATCCAATTTTATTATAAAAAATATTTTTTTGTTATTCCCAAATCCAACATAGTAAAAATATTTTTGTACTAACAAACATCTACCTATATTTCTAAAAATTTTAAAATAAAATCTACATGGAATAGCACAGGTCTACAAATATCTTTTGAAAAAAAAAGAAATAGTCTTAAGTCAGACCTGCGTACTCAGCAAACTTCCAAATCAATAATATACTCGTATGACAAGTTGGATCAACATTTGTCCATAAATAAAAAAGGTTGCCTATTTTCTATATGATTAACTTGGGAAAAGAGTATGCAGATTGGCTGTCATGATAAACACATAAATAGATGGATCTCACTACATGAAGCTAAATACAAAGTTTCATCCAATAATATTGCTAAATAAAGGTTTAACCCTTTGAGGACGAGGCGGCTAAATATAGTTGCCGATGAACGAGTGTGAGAAAGACGAGTTGGTTAAATACAGTAGATGCTGGCCGTATGCTAGAAAGAGATGACTATATATAGTCACCTCGGTTTCTTTTAATTACATGTTTTCTTTAATAATATTTTGTTGTTTTATTTTTGATGGTTTTAGCATACTTAATGTACAAGTTATATAAACAGCTGTATTTTTTTTATGTCTTGTTTTACACGTAGGGAAATTTTGTTTTTGTTACTACGACTGGCTGAAATAGGCTGAAAAAAACACTAAGTGGTGTTATCTTTGAGTCTTTGTGACGAGTGGATGTGTTTTGTTTCTTGTGTCGGTAACTGTTGGTATTGTTTGTAAGTTTTTTTACTGCTTTAAACTTTTTAGTTTTCAGCTTTATTTTGGCTTTATTTCCTTACCGGCTTAGCCCGGATTGTTAAGTAATCGTGTTATGTTTTAGTATAGCTCGCCTGAGGATGGTATCAGATACCAGATCATGGAAAAAAAATTGGAATGGAAGATATTCGTTGTAAAAATCAAAAGTCTAAATAATCATCAGGTCCCAAAACCTCAACTGATTGAAAGGTCACAAACAAGACAAGATAACAGTTGAGTGAGTGGGGAGGCAATGGCTGGGTGACCTAATGCCAGCGATCCTTGCTACAGCAGACTGCGGGCCGCATATGGCTCTCAGACTATTAAGGACTAAAATAAATTTTGGAGTTATGAAAAATAATTTCTGAAATAATTATAAAAAAACTACTTTTGTGAACTTTTGCTGAATTTCCTTATCTAACTAAAAGACATTTAATTTCCAGCTTTTATTTTTTTTATATAATAAACTTATGTTGTAAACATATTTTTTGTAAGTCATAGGAGCGAGCTTCATCCGCACAGGTAAAGAAAAACATGCCCAGCTAGCTTAACCTGTTCACTGCTATGAATGAATTTGCGATCCTTTCCTCAGGAGCTGCATAGTTATTTTTTCAAAAGCCTTTAAAATTAAGTATATTTGTGCCACATCTTTTACTCTATGTAATATGTAGTCAATGTATGAAAATTATGTATGCCTATGGGTGTCAACAGCAACCAGCACTAAATTTTCAAGGTTTTGGTGATGAATGCTGCGGGCGCATATAGGCATCCTTGTATGAATCTATTGCTACAAAGGCCTAAATGTGTTTTTGAATGAATAGTGAAACATCTGCATTTAGGAAAAAATAAAATAAAAGCTCACACTGCAAAATTAGAAGTATATATTGCATATATTTCACAGTAAAAAAAATCCATAAATAGTAGTACGCCCATGTGTTCAGGCTGTATTTTGAATAGAAACTTGGTTACGAAACATGAAGTAAAAATGGTAAGCCAGTGTGATACTTAAAATAAACGTAAAAATTTACATTTGTAGGGACTGAATTTTGTATTTTTTTAACATTACTTTTAACCATCACCTTTTCATTTTTTACTCTTTGAAGGTCCTGGATTTTCATCCATAATTTTACTATTGAAAACACACTCAAGACTACGAATAATTACCACCAAAACATAACCAAACAAATCTACAATAACACACTGCGGGAAAACATATGAAATGAATGATCAGTTGATATTTTAGCGCCAAATGTATTACTACGTGAGGCACCGACCTTTGTCTGCCGCACGTGCAACCGTACATTGCTTGGATGCCATTCGGCGCCCATCGCATTCAATGTGCTTAAACACATTATTTGTAGACTTATATTTTCTAAATGTTTTTTGGGGGGCCAAAATAAACATTTTACTAGAGGATATTCTAAACCCCCGGTGTGTGTACCCCCTCTTCCCCCTAAGACGATCACGAGCCACCACAGAACGCAGCCCTGGGGAAAAATTAATGTAAACAAATTGGCTCTTCGAGAAATTCAAGTAAGGATCCCTCCCTTAGGCCTTCCGCTAACAAAGTGTTTATTTACTTTTTTATTTATTATAACAACTATTTACAATTAATAACAATCATTTTGTTACAGCCCAAGATTTTCATAAGACATAAGAACCTAACATAATATATTTTACAATGAGATTATGAATGGGCTTATATACTGTTATAATAAGTTAAGGAAGCACGCAAATGAACACAAAAAGCACGCAAAACTGAATGAGCCAGAGTATAGAAGGGTCGGATTAAAAAAACCCTACTATAACTCATGAGTAAACAATGAAATGGGGCCTTTACCTTGGCCGTTCCGGTCCGGACCGCTACCAGGTGCGTGCAGTCCTTGCTCAGCTCCTGTGTCACCTCCGCTCCGAGACTCACAGCTATGTTGTATGCTCGGCTCTGCTCCAGGCTATGGTTGGTGGGGACCAGCCCACTGAACACCAACTTCGTACCAGCCAACACCTTCTTGCGAACAGCTGGAATAACCTGCGCAAACGATGATCAAGCTTATAATCTGTTAGGGAGGCAAAAACCATTAGTACCACACCATAAAAAATAATCTTACAAAGACTTCTGGTACCTAATTTAAAACTTGAGAAAATTTTTTAAACACCTTTATATTTTAAAGCTATACCATAAGAGGGCCAGGCGTCACATATCTGCACAACCATCACTCTAGTCGTTTTAGATTGACTTGTAATCCAAATATTTTAAGTTTCCAACTGAAAAAATTAACAAAAACATTAAATATACGTTGTACAGAGGATTTATATGTATTTGTTCGCTACATAGGGGTAAATTGTCTATTGAGTTATATGACGCTTTCAAGGAGATTAAAAATTAATGCGTTATACCGGGTAATTTGTTACATTGAGGTTCTTTATAGAGAGGTTCCACTGTAGTTGCATTTATTGTCCTAAATCGTACAGTATCCAAAAAGTTCAGTCTGGTTTCCTTTAAGAGAGCGTAATCTTATTTTTTATTCTTTTGTTCTTGGTTGTTTATGGACAATTAGAGACACAATATTTGCCAAATTAGTCATTGTTTCAGATGGATGATAAAACAAAGCAGATTCTGGTAGTTCACTAAATTTGTTAAGACACAACTAACATAAGTGGTTAGTTCAATATTCTTAACTCACCTTTTTTAAATCCCTTTCTCCTTCTTGTTTCCCATCAACAGTTTCGTAAAAGAACTTGTGAATCTTCCTAAGTATTTCCTCTAAGTACATGAGATAGTCATCTGATTCCTCAATTTCAATATAATCGTTAATAAGTTTAGCTTGTTCCACAACCTTAATTTCCCCATTTGTTCTCCCGGTTGGTTTGTTTTCCTTTTTTTCATCAGGATTATTCTCTTTGTCATCTGACAAGCCAGCCACCTTTTCTTTCAAAATGTCTTTTTCTTCTTTACTCTCTTTACAATCACTTGTCTTTTCTCTACACTCTTTAGATTTTATTGATTTGGTGTCTACAACACTACTTTCTACTTTAATATCGTCTTTTTTCACTTCATTAGTGACACTTTTTTCATCACCTGTGTTTTCCTTATTATCGTCCGGAGTAGTTGAAGAGACCTCCTTACATACATTGGTTTTGTCCGTTTTGTCCTGATCCTCTTCTTTTTCTTCTTCACCACTAACACTTTCTTCAGGAAAGCTCTTCTCTTTTTCAGGTGTATTTGTTGTACTTTTTGATCTCAGCTCACCTTCCTCCAATTCACTTTCACTTGAATCTTCCTTTCTTTTCTTTTTCGTTTTGTCTTTGTCAGGATCCGGCTCTTTGGGTCGTATTGATGTACCTAGAACCAACAATTCATTAATGGACAGTGAATTATAATGTAGGGTCATGAAGCAAAAAAATCAATACAAAAAAAATATACTTACTACAAAAAACATTCTTACTATACAAAGAAAAAAAAAAATGTTTTAAAACATTAAAAATAATTATCCAAAAAAACCACATAATAAAAGCTTGTTAAATGGGACATTTTCAAATTAAAAAGAATACCTAAACAAATTAAAAGAAACAAACACATCTTGTCAAAATATTTCAATAAACACTCTGTATAAAAGAAATATATAAATAAAATAATTTTTAAAAAATAATAAAAAGTTAAAAAAAAAAACATACAGTTAAAAAAAGAAAAAAATAAAAACAAAAAAAAATCAAAAAGATAAAGTAAAAAAAAAATTAAAAAAAACTATTAAATGAACAAAAACATTAATGACAGTGAATTATATTTTCATCTGGCCTACTTTTCATGAACAAATAATATTTATACATAAAACCCATTCTTACTTCTTACTATAGAATACTGACATATGATCAAAAAAATGATTATTGGATAATTTGTTGCTCTTATGAAACGATTTGACTATTATATAATTATTACTAGCTTTTGTTGACTTACATTCCATTAAAACTGTGTAACCTTCATTGTTTATTTTATCCACAAGCCAAGCCTGTTTAGATACAAATATAGGGCTTGTTAAATGGGACATTTTCAAATTAAATAGAACTACCATAAAACTAATTCAGAAAAAATCTCTCTAATTTTCTTTTTACCCCTACACTATCTGGTTTAGAGACATCAATGTGACCTATTTCTGTAATTAACTACGTACTACTCCTGTTTTTTGACTTGTTCTATTCTGGACTCAGTTGCCATTTAGAAATAGGATTATTATTGGGTTATAGGATATATATAGGTTTTTTAACAAATAATCAATTTGGAAATAAAGAGACATAAAGTTTTGACCATTTTCTATAAAAAACAAAGAAGACAGACATTAAGAAATATAAAAAATATTTAGATACAGAAGCTCAGAGGTAAACACTGCTGCAGTAATGCCAAACCTAGTTTCATACGATTAACCGGAGAGCCTTATCATATGAAAAGTAGTCACCATTTCACTTATCACTCATAAACTGTTACTCCAGTCTGAATTAAAATCAAGTTCCAAAGAGTGGCCTAGTAACAAGTACCGGCGCTTCATCAAGACATATTTTGTTTTCAAATTACTCCTTTATTTCACTCGGCATGTTTATTTCCAGTTTACTTTCAGAAATAAATAGTCATTGATAAAATCTTAAAAAAATTTACTTGTAAATTTACTTACTGTACATTTACTTGTATTCTCATTACTTAGTACAATCGCTGAACAATTTATTGCAAAATAGGATAGAGGAGACAATAATTTACTGTCAATATGGAACATTGGTCATTAGTGAAATATTATAAATACAACGGTTAAAGAGGAAGCCAACACAATCTATCAGAGAAGAAATGAACTAGCGCACCTCACAGGGGAAAAAAGAACTTCGTTGAAATAGAAGCAGGCAAAGCACATTGTTTGCTCAGGACGTATAGTATAAGTTGTTAGTCATCTGGCTACCAGCGGCGGAGGATGTACACTGTATGTCGTTCATCAGGATTGGGTCAAGACTAACTGAGAATGTAGGCACAATTCAGATGTGGAATTTCATTACTATATAAAGGAATAAATCAGAGTCTAGTTACATCACAAGACGCTGAGTTCTTACTTAGGTACCTTGAGCAAATTGAGAGAAGTCGAAACCTTCCTTCTCGTCGTTTTCATCCTTGGTCAGTCCTGGAGGAGCATGGATGTCACCTGTGTGCTGAAAGAAGTGGTACGGCTTGACATGGATCAGGTTGGGAGCAAAGTTCCACACGTCCTCCCTGTCATCGATGATGCACACCAGTTCGTCACCACAAGGAAAAAGCGCCCTGCAACCACCGCAAGTTGGTTACGACTGTGGTAGGGGTCAATTCAATCAGTGCTTTAAGGTCACCCAAAAATACAGCAGTAATGTTGCTTCTCAAGAATTTCCTGTACAGTAGAAGCTCTGTAAACTGACCCCTAAGGGACCGGATCATGGTCGGACAACAGAAAAGTTTGGTTAAACTGAATAATATATGAAATAGCTGCAAACGACTTTAAAATCAATAAATAAGGTGGAGATTATATAAGTGTTGTTCCATAAATATTAGCTATTGAAATGTTGCTATCACTCACCCAATATTCCTTCCGATCAATCCCTTTTCAAATAAGACGTGATAATATGTAATAAGAAATAACATGCAGTACTATTAAACTTTTATAAACTCTCACGAAATTAAATGCAGTAAGCAGAAAAAATATAAAAAACTTATAGTCATTGTAGTGTAAAAAAACTTAACTTGATTACAGTATATACATTTTAACCAAAATAGTCAGCAAATTTCTTATGTTATTTTTTTCTGAAATTGTGATTTTGAAAGCATAGTCCCTCCATTTTTTTTATAAACATGACGTCAAAAGCTCTGTAGAAGATTGTCGCTGGTCAATGTATGGTGCAGCCAACTGTAAATGTGTTTCTAGCTTCCGCGTGAGAAATTTTTTTTCTTTCGTCGTCACCTTCTTCCTTCTCAAGAGTTCTCCCTCATCCATCTCTTTTAATTATATTTTGAACAAATTCTTCATCTGTCAGAAATTCATTAGGTTATTATATTACATAAATCAATAAGAATAAAATTAGTTAAAAAACTATAAAAAAGTTTAAAAATAGAAAACACAGTCAGATAAGTAAACACTTCCCACACGAAATATTGAGAGTACCTGCAACTGACTGAATCTGACTTGCTACGTAAACTGATCAACACGTTCAGTGCGAGACGCGTGGTCCGGGCCTAGGCAGGAATGCAGCGTGGTGGATTTTGGCCTCTCCTCGCATAACAACTAATACTGTCAGTGTGAGCCCAGTTCTTTCCGGAGGAGGACTACCATCGGTCAGCGGGGCGGAAAGTTATCTTACAACGTGGCGGTGTCAGTTTTCGTGGCAGTGTCAGTTCTCGGTTCGCTCACTCTAATTTTTTTCACCCGGGATTAATTTTGTATTCTTCCTTCAAATACAACCCCTTAGGCTACACAATTCATACTTTTTCAGTATATCAAAATTAATCCTATGACTTAAATAAAACTATTAGGCCTACTATGAAACTGTTCCTTGTTTTGAGGTTATGTACTGAGTGTGTTGATCTATAATAAAATATTGGAAAACCATCTCATCAACTATCAACTTTGAATACGGGTGAATTCAAATCCTTTGAACAGACTGTTCGTCCAATATCGTTTTTAGTGTGCGATCACTATTTATGTTGTGTGTGTCCTGTGTTAATGTGAGAATTTTATTGTATTTCAAATATACCTTCGACGACGTCAACCTGACAGAAATTTATGTGGCAACATGGTATGATGTTTTCACAACCATGTTTGTGACAACCAATTGAGAATGATGCAAGAGCATTGAAACTGTGGAAGTGAATATTACCAATTAGGACTGCTTAGACAAGAAATTAAAACCCCTTTATACAGAATTTTATAATTCGTTAAACTAAAAATTCAAATCATTAAATCACTCACTTCAAATTGGCCATTTTCAAGTTAGGATTGAAGCATTCATCACGAGACAATATCCTATGGGAGAAGAATTTCCCATCAGGGTCTAGGAAATGAGCGATCATATGGGCGTAGTTACGTGCCCCAAAGGTGCAAATGTGTAACTCATACAACTGGCTCACTTTGGAGAGAAACTGCTGAGTGCCAGGTCGCAACCGTGTGTGGTACCAAGGAGACCGGGACCCATACAACTGGAAGTGGTAAACGTCCTGGACACAAAGTACACACAGTTATTGATGCAAAAATAACGAAAATAAGGTATAGGCCTGCATAGTTATCCTATCCGCATTTAATTGTAATATTTTTATGTTCTTCGTTCACGCACAGGAATTCCAATTTAAATTGAATAATGATATTGCTATCTGCATAGCAACAATTAAATCAAACGTAAAATGGAAACTTTATTTCTATTTATTACATGGTAAACTTACAGGGCTTACAGTAGGGCTTACTTTAGTACAAGGCTGAGACAATCTTTTTTCAGATTTAGAGTTACAAAAACGATACAATTAGAATGAGCACAATTTAAATAATGTCATAATGTAATGAAGTGCTATCAAAACTTAAACATACATACATTATTTACGCTTTCCTCCTCAAGGTGATTCTACAGCAAAAGACACACACATTTCACAAATGAAACAGCACCCAACAAAACCTTGCATAACTATAACCTAGCATATTGGTGGAAAATTACTCAACAGTACTAAAACGGCAGATAGCGTCAAGTGGCTATTTTGATTATGCAACAAAGCAGGTGGTTCAATTATGTTGGTAAAACTGGTAACATACGAACATCTGTTTCAGCTATTCTGTAATGTATGAGATAATTTACTCTCTTAAAATCCAAATTTTTATTTACTGAACATGCATCCAAAAATGCAGATGTAGGAAAAGTGTTCTATGTAATTTGCGTAAAAATCGTCTTAATCACTTTCGCAAAATTACCATACTCCGCTACACGTCGCGCCATAGCTATTTAGCTCGAGCAATAAAGACACGCTTTTCACTCTTAATACATAAATAACTATTACTTATTGTTTTATAAATCATCATCCAATTTCTTAACCTAACAAGAGAAAAAAATGTATAATTTGTTAGAATTTTTAGGGACATAACACCCCCTCCCACTCCCCACAGATAACACCAACCATTTCTTTGAGTAAGTTTTGTGGGCGATGTGCCTCTATACTACATACCAAGTTTCATACCAAGAAAAAAAGTTGAGAAATAAAGATGATTTTTTTAATATTCTCCATAAGAATAACATTGGGAGCTCTCAGACAATGTACTCCTTTTACCACGGAGCTAAATTTTACTTTTCTCTAAATCTGTTTTTTGTAGACTAATGATTCAAACTTATGGTAGGTTGGGAGGCTCCAAAGAAAAAACAAAAGTACTTGACCACATTTAAGTTGCTGTACCGTACCTTCAAATTGTTTGGAATGTTGTCATTTGTTGTATGAATCAATGTTTGATCCAAATCCACCAACAGAACCAGTTTCCTATCTTTCAGAAGTCTTTCTTCATCAGCTTTCCCCAAAATCTGGGCTTGCTAAAAAAAAATGTTTAAAAATAACACTTAAAGGAGACCACTACATTTTTTACAATTGTTGAAACTAGTTTTGAGAAAGTTAGTACATTTCAATCAATTTGTCAGACAATATGGGTTTTTGTAATAGGCTATCACAATTTTTATTAGACTTCATAAATTTTGCTATAAAAATAAATTACTGACTACATTAACTTTTAGTTAAATTTGTAATATTTAATTCAGAATGGTTTTAATAGATTTATAAACACTGAATAGGCCTGCTGGTACTTTAAATCTGATTGTAATTTTTTTATACTTTTTATGAAAGACATCAGTATTTTAGTTGGAACTGTAATAATCTTACATATATTTTTTTTTCTTTTGCAAGTTTTGAATGCCGTTTCACTCTCTGTAGTCCAACTGATTGGTGCAATACCTTTAGCCCTGCTTGATGGCAGAATGGGCTAAGAGCCTACGATAGAAGTTGAGCATACTGGTGAACCTTGTGGTTGTGATTTATTCAGCTGCGATATACTCAGCTGTTTGATGTTTTATTGTATTGTTTCGGTTTGTTTTTGTGGATTCACCAAAAATTATGTCATTAGTGAATGTCCGATATCAATATCATTAGCCTATAATAGCGGTATAATTAAAAAACACAGTCATCGAAAACTTCTTGATATTGAATCTATTTCAATAACCTCAAAAAATATGTCACTGAAGAATAAATAAAAAAAGGACAAATAACGACTAAAACCATTCCCAAGGTTATGTGAAACAGTAGTTGGCGCTAAACGCACTCAATACATAACCTCAAAACGAGGAACAGTTATAAATACTTAATTTACATCATAGGAGTAATTTTGTAATAACTGAAAATGTATAAACTGTATGTCCTAAGGGGTTTGTATTTGAAGGAAAAATACACACAATTAAATCCAGTTGAAAAAAATTAGAGCGAGCGAACTGAAAACTTACACCACCCCGTTGTAAGGTAGACACTTCTCGACCCGCTTACCGACAATAGTGTGAGCCCAGCAAGAGCTGGGCTCACACTGACAGCGTTAGTTGCTGTGCGACAAGAGGCCAAAATCGACCGCACAACGTCCCGGTCTACACCCGCACCACGTGGATCTACGCAGCCCGCACTGAACAGTTAAAGATGTATGATTTGGTATGGCCAAAAATGTCCAACTTACCTCCTCACTGACTTTAAGATCCGGTACACTATGCACCATCGGGACTGAAGCTTGTGCACTGACTATGTTCTCCCGGCGTAGGTCGGCTCCACATTCCGCACAGAGGTCGTTCATTACTGTCGGATGGGAACATCCTGGCTCCAGTTCAAGGAGAGGAGCTCTGTCAATAGAACTTATTAGTTATTGTCTTAGTAGGCTCTTATAGGCCTACATAATGTGCCTGCAGTTAAAAATTAAAACTAAAGAGTTTCAACATTTCAGCTACTACATTGTAGGTTTTCAATAATTTTTATCTGTATAAATACATTGAAATATGAAGGTTGGCAGTAATAATATGGATCGCTATATCTTTAGTAAGTAGTTCATTCTACTTAAACTTGGTGCCATTATTTTATTTTGTTAGTGTTATTTGTTAGGTTTGATAGTCATCATCTATAACCTGCATATATTTTGACTTGATTGGATTAGATAAGATTAGCATTTTAAATGACGAGTTACCCAGGTAGGTATTTTAAGCCAAGAATTAATTAGAAATGAGTGTAAGATGATTGTCACACGATTTTGTAGTCCTGTAACTAAGGCTGATATGTTCCTTAGACAGGACTTTTAATTAATAGCCCAATAGCCAAAGGCATCTTAGGGACCTACAGTTTAACGTGGGTTGCTAACTACTTTTGCCTCTGAATTACAAACTGGTCTAGGGCCTAATTGTTTTGCCAACCGTGTATATTGAAAAAACACTTCACATTAAAACTATTATTATTACCAACACCAGTAAAAATATATTATTTGAATTTCTAGTTCTCCTCTTTTATAAATGTTCTTTTTGAATCTTTCCTGTAAAATGTTTCTTTTGGTCTTCCTGGTTGTGATGCATCATGCATCTGAATCAATGAGGAATTACCATGAGGAATCATAAGGTGAGATAGCCTTATTTTTAAATGGCTGTTTAAATAATTGTCTGTAATAATTTATATATTATGATTCACGGAAGGAATTTAAATTGAAATGTTTCATGGTCAATGGGTCCCCAAACTTATGCTTAGTAGGCCTACAACTTTAAACAAGTAATTAACAAATGGAAAATCACATTCTCTGAAGTGACATATGGCTAATTGTGTACATATCAAGTTAAGAAGGCATAATAATTAATTGGTCATGTCAACAACAACGTTTAAATTGTTAACAATTATATTTCTACATTATCCTGTGTTCGAATTTCCCGCTTCATGCCTCCTACTTACCCTCCTTCCACTAGTGCCCCTTCTTTGACGAGCAATTTCCGAACAGTTCCTACTTCTGAAGCTTTTAATTTCTTCAGCTCCGCACATCCATCGGTTGAATTGATATCGTAATGTAATAATACACGTCCCTCGTACACAATTGTCCCTTCTTCTACCCTCCATTTCACAATTTTAGCTGAATTTTGGCTCGGGAGAGAAACGACTACACTCTTGGCGCCCATATTGACCGCACACTAAATTTCTAAGGGTTATGGTACAAGAGTTGCAATTGGTCTAAAGTCTGAAAATGCAATTTTTCCACCAATGGGATTTCACGTTATATAAATTGCTCTTGAAAATGCTATTGATTACCTGTGTGAATGTGTAATCTGTTTCACATTCATTATAACCTCAACAAGAGTATCTATGTATGGTGAAAGGAAACCGTCGTAAATTAACTATTATGATATCTTCATTAAATTTCAACTTTGGTTTTCAACCCTTTTCCTCGCCAATTATTATCAAATTCAGGTATGCTTAGTTTAAACCAAGCCTGAGATTGCCAAAAACAATGTATTTCCTGGGCAAAAGAAGGTTATCAACATATTCTGGTTAAATAATTATTAACTCTTTTACCTCTTGTGTTCTGTACACCACGATTTGTAAAATGAAGGTTAGATATACATTTAACATACGAACTTATACCTTGAGAAAATCATTATCTTTAGGTAAGTTATAAATTCCTCAAGATAAATCTCTGGGATACCTATTTGCATTGACTGTTAGTTTAGGAATTACATTGGTTTGAATTGAAGTACATCTAAAACTACAGGGTTATGAGGTGCCTCAAATTTATTAGCAGTCAAATCAAATCAAATTTCTTCATTGTACTTAAACACAACTTTTAGTGTAATGTACATGGTCAAATTGTCACAATGAATACAATACAATACAAATATGCTTTATTTTCAAAATACATCAAGTATTGAAATGGCGTCAGCTGGATGGTTAAAAAAATGTTTATCGTCTTCTTTCCATGAACTCAGTCAATGTATAGAATGGATTGTTGATCAGCCATTCTGTTAGAGCAGTCTTCATTCTTCTCCCGGTGTGGCATCTTGACTGGGATGGTGGCGTCATCCTGTAATCCAGCTACTTGGAGGTCACGAATTGTGGATAGTTGTGAGCGATGGTCGGTTGGTGTAGTGTTCTCTTGTGTGGATTAACGTCCGCACTATTGAAAGCTACGATAATCCGCAAAGACCATCCTCATAATTAGACCGATTCGTAATTCAGAGGTCGTGGTTCGGATTCCACGTTAAACTGTAGGTCCCTTAGTTGCCATAGGCTGTTGGGCTATTAATTAACAGTCCTGTCTAAGGAACATGTCAGCCTTAGTCAGTAACAAGACTACAAGATCGCGCCACAATCATCTTACAATCAACTCTCATTCATACTTGGCTTAAAATACCTACCTTGTGGTATGGTCGCCATTTCAATAATCTAATCTAATCTAATCTAATCTAATCTCAGTTCTTCTGGCAGTAGGTTGTGCAGCTTCATGCCCATGTAGGATGGTTTCTTTTCATATTGGGTGAGATGGTGAGCTGGGAGACAGTATCTTGTACCATGTCGAGTATTGTATCCATGGAACTGTCTATTTTGTGTAAATGTTTTCCCATTGGCATACAGGATGACTTCTTTTATATAGAGATTTATTAATGTCATAATCTTCAGAGTCTTGAAAGCTTCTCTACAACTTTCTCTGAAATTTAGCTCAGCTAAGGCTCTTGCAGCCCTCTTTTGCAGTATAAAAACTCTCTGAAGATTTCTTGCCGAAGTTCCTCCCCAAACAATGAGGCCATACCTGAGATGTGTTTCAAACAGAGAATGGTAGGCTATTTTTGCAGTAGAAAGGTTGCTAATGGATCTTGTACGTTTAATCACATAAAGTGATGAATTGAGTTTAGGAAGGAGGTTATCTATATGCTGTGACCAGGTAAGACCTTCATCTACTAGGATTCCTAGATACTTAGCCTGGGTATTTCTTTCTACATGAGGTATTGTTGGTACATCTTCTCCCATAAGCCAGTTGGCTTGTATTCCCTGGATTTACCACCAAGTCGTTAGATTGGCAATATTGGTATGCCATGTTCAGTGCTGTGAACATGGCAAAATTATGGCCTGAAGCCAGTACTTCAAGAGCTCTATGTGCGTTTCTCTAAAAAATTTTGCCGACTTAGGGGCTTACACGATTAGCTCAGATACGATTTTCTACATATAATACGTATATATAATTTAAAGTGATGTTTATGATGTTATAAACATGCATAGGGGCCACCTCCTTGTTTTACGACTGCAGGAAGTGTTATTGCACATTTGGTCCAATTTAAATATATATTTACACTATATTTCCAATATAATGTTTAACTAACACCAAAACACACGTAAAAGCGAAGGTATACTATACTTTGCAACAAGACACCACGATCCGTACACGTTGCAAATCTGCCGCGACCTGTGCGTTGTTACAAA
Source organism: Nephotettix cincticeps (assembly GCA_023375725.1). NCBI lineage: Eukaryota > Metazoa > Arthropoda > Insecta > Hemiptera > Cicadellidae > Nephotettix > Nephotettix cincticeps. The sequence goes on along the minus strand of CM041786.1, from coordinate 16,221,029 downwards.
GGCGTAGTCAACCTGACGACGCGAACTTACAATTCTTTAAAATCTCGTTAATCAAAGGACGCAAGCGAAAACCAACCAAACCCTTTCAATAGCAGGCCAAGACCGACAGCAACACAGAGTTTTGTGAATTTTAGTGGAGTGGAAGAGGGTAAGGGGTAGAAATGACACCTTGCGTGTCGTCTCACAGACGACACCTTTGTGTTCTAGGGTTAAATAGGCTTAATAGTAACCGTGATGATAAACAAGTACATTATATTACAAATCAGAGACCTTATATACGGTAACAAAAAAACATCAGAGACATATCATCTTATTATAAAAATATTCCTCCAGTTTATACAAGGGGTTTTCACACAACCACTTATAAAGCTTTATCCTAAACGCCATGACAGAGATTTTGAATTCTCTGTGTGTTATATTAAATAATTTAAGACCGAAATGATGGCTCTTAGCCCAACTTAGTCAATCGATGATTGGGTAAATCAAATAAGGAACTACATCCTGTGAAATGTGAATGAATCCTTTTTCACAATTAGGCTGTCCATTATTAGATCTTATTTCTACAAGGCAAACATATATATAAAAAAAATTTATTACAGTTAATGTTCTAGCCTCCTTAACAGAGGCCTATTGTTGAACCAATCCATAACTCAATACAGACTGAAAGACTCAATATAGCCTACTCTAATATTTTACAGGAACAGTTGATTTCAAGTTATTTGACAGATATAAAACTTTAGCTAACCTAGTGTTGATAACAAGTACCAACAAGTATACCTTTCCTTTCCTTCTGAAGGGGATTTTTGAATGGTGTGCTCAAAAATTTCTAAGCTTTACATTGGATACAAAAATGTTCCAAATTTCCTGATTTTTGAGGCCCAAGGATTTAGAGATCAACTATTCAGCAGGTAATATATAATATTATTAACCTGCGGATGGTCGAGGGGTGAGCGCAACGCTCACTTTTCATATTAAGTATAACTACAAAAGAGGAAGGGGATGCAGTGGTGGAGGTTGAGTGACCTTCAGTCTGTTTCGCACCTTTGTTTTGTGACGAGTTACAGTGCAGTGAGCACAACTGAAAAGGCCTTTTATTTAGTAATAAATTATGTTTTCTATACATATATTTTCTAGTACACTGAGTAATAGCAAAATGTCTTTTTAATAACGTCCTGTGCCTATTTAAAAATAATTAAATTAGTTTAGTTAAAAAGTTTATATAGTTATAGAGTTTTTACTATGAAATTAGTTATTTTTAGATTTGTATAGGGCCAATGATATAATTTCCTTGAAATTCATGAAATATAAATCGTAAACAAGGCGTTTAAAAAGGTTAGCGCCACCCCTCGACCACAGGCGTAACACATGTGACCTCGACCAACAGCGGGTTGTTGAGTGAAAACAGACTTCCAGCTTGACCATGACTAAATAATAAGGTTATGCTTTTTCCTCTCAACATTATATTCCATTCCCCTTCTGTGACGAGCATTTTGCGAACAGTTCCTACTTCTGAAGCTTTTAATTTCCTTCAACTCCGCAAATGCATCTGTTACATTGCTATCTTTGTATTTCTTGGTAATTAGTAGTTTGTCGATATATTCTGGTTAAATAATTTTTATTAAGTCTTAACTTTTTTTAACATAAATCCTACTAAGTACATTTTTAAAGTACTTACTTACTTACTTGAATACTTGTTTTCTTGATCAATGATCAACATTCGTCAGATGGATCGTGTCATTTCTTATAAATCAACTAAAACTATTTACAAGATGGCGGAGGACTTTTAGATTGTAAAAGGTAGTGTCTCCTCTAATTCTCGTAGGGAATATAGTGGCCTGATAACCAGACAGCTCTTTATTGGCCTCTTAAATTCTCTCTTCCCCAGGATCCAGATGTTGTCAGGAAGCCTATTGTGAATCCTGGTAGTGATATAGTGGTAGTCCCTCAGCGTCCATGTTAGCATGCAACGAGGCATGTCCACGTCTTGGGCGCGTCTTGCATAGTAATGCTGGTCCTCTCGCTTTAGTAGTTGACCAACATTTTCCCTCATCAGTACCAAGCTATTTAAGACATACTGGGAATACAACGTCAGTACGCCGATCTCTTGGAAGATAGGCTTACACTGTTCCTGTAACCCATAAAATGTAAGAATCCTCAAGGCCTTTTTCTGGAGGAGCAAGATGTTATGAACAGCTGGGGAATGACCCCAGATGGCAATACCATAGTTCAAGTGGCTATGGAAGAGGGCATAATATGCTGTGAGCAAGTAGGACAAGGAAAAGTTTGCGAAGGAGGTAGATGACCCTTAAAAGTTTTGCACATACCTTGCTGATATGGTGAGACCAACTTATTCTTTGATCAATGCAGAATCCCAGAATTTTGACTGCCTCTTCCCCTGGGAGCCAGGCTTCAGCGAACACAGCAAGGATAGCGTCTTGTATAGTAAATATGAATGGATGGTAAATGCCTAATATTATATATGGTGGAGCAGTTAATCCAGTTTCATTTGCTAAGACCATTAATAGTACAATGACCAAAGGCAGCTGTGTTAGGTTTCCAAACAATTTCACCTCCCCTTTCATTCCATCAGAAATTCTTAAGTTTTACATAAAGTATAAGTCTTACTGTGAAACCGTTTTTGCTAACTTTGGAGCCCTACTCCTTGTTTGTATGTTAAACCGATTTTATTGTTTGAATTAAAATTTTTTGATACCAACAGATCATCTTGTTTTGTTGTTTTATAACAATATTTGAAAATATCGTGATTGAGTTTGTTCTCGCTGGCTGAGATGAAACTCTAAAACTGGCTTGGTGATCTATTTAAAAATAGATCAAAATAAATTCAAGGCTTTTTTACTTTATACTTTTAACTGAAATGGCGACCTACCCAGGTAGGTATTTTAAGCCAAGTATGAATGAGTAATGAATGTAGGATGATTGTGGAGCGATCTTGTAGTCTTGTTACTGACTAAGGCTGACATGTTCCTTAGACAGGACTGTTAATTAATAGCCCAACAGCCGATGGCAACTAATGGACCTACAGTTTAACGTGGAATCCGAACCACGACCTCTGAATTACGAATTGGTCTAATTATGAGGATGGTCTTTGTGGATTAACGCAGTATTCAATAGTGCGGACGTTAATCCACACAAGAGAACACTACATCCACCGACCATCTCTCACAACTATCCACAATTCGTGACCTCCAAGTAGCTGGATTACAGGACGTCGCCACCGTCCCAGTCAGGCTTCTATTCACTGTAAAAAAATGGTATTATAAGTTAACAATCTATTGATCAATCACCTATCACAGATTTATGTACTTTTTTCTCAAAAAGTATACTAGAGTAAAACACACGAAAATGGGCAGATGAGAGTCAGCTTGGTGTTGCCAAATTGCCCTATTCTATTACAGCATATGGTTATGTCAGCTGATAGGCTAAATGAAAAATGGCAACACTGCTGGGCAAGAGGAGGTAAGGGGGGAACCAGCTGTCCAAGACCTCATCGGTCCATTTTTGTGCGGTTTACAACCATTTCCTATACCCCACTGGGCTGCTAAAACAGAGCAAGATGAGACCACAATGAATAAATGGTTGAGCCAATGCTTCTTCATATATTTTTTATGTAGGGGTGATGCTTTTTGCAAGGTGGTTTTTAAAGCCCACCGTATCCTCCTTAGGCAGTTTTTTTAGGGTTTTGTTCTATTTTGTTATGTTTAACTAAAACTAAGATTTCTCTGGTATTAAACAAGATATCAACCTAATTGTTTAATAAAATTGTTTATAAATGAATATTCTACAAAAAACATAAAAAATTATAAAACTAACATGATTTTATAATGAGCCAAAATATGTGACTAACTTCAGCGAAGATGTGAAGTTACACTGTGAGCAAACTATTATTGAATTGTGTCTTGGGTTTGGTTTGAAAATGTAATTTAGTTCACACATAACTCATCTTTTTTAACAATTAAGTTTTATGTAAAATTTTACATAGGCCTACTTTTTAAAAGTTGTGTTTTGTGTAAATTAACCCAAACCAAGATACAACAATACAATAATATCTTATTCACAGCTTAAATATAATTTAACGTCACTTTACAAGATAAAAATTACGATTGCCCAAGAAAAATTACAGTATCAGAATCTTTATTCATGATATCACATGTACATAAACAGAATGGTGTCACACTTAAAAGTTAATATAAAATATGTTTAGTTTCTTCTTTCTTCAAGCAATTAGATACTCATCAAAACGAATTAAATGTGGATGAATAATAATGTAATAAAAATCTCATTATCCCAGTAAATCCAATAAGGGTTTCAGCCTGTTTCTCTGCAGCTTCATAGGGTTTTTAGATCTGCAGTGTATCAGGCACAATTAAAGATTTATTGCCTCAATGGTGAGTAAGGAAAGTCATGTCAGCAACAACCATTACAGCGAATACAGACAAAGTGTGGTATGCTCAAGTGACTCTGAGCACATCTGGGAACAGCAGTCGACCATACTCCCAGATTCCTTGCCACAATCTTCAATTGGATCTCAACGTTGGGGACTTGAGACCATTGGGTGAGCAAGACAATCTTGGACTTGTAGGTTGTCAACCAGTCAAGAATGTGAAGAAAAAGTCATGAAATTCAGTCATTAAGTAAAAAAATGAAAATTGCATTTCACTCAAGAAATTCTCCTTTTCAACTGCTTACTGCTAGCCCATAAGGATTGGTGATTCCCCCTGCCCTGCTCTTTTCACTATCCTTTGTTGACTATTATTATATTGTAGTTATGTTTTCTATGTGTTTGTCTTTGAGAAACTGTATATAAAACAACAGTCATAATTATTGTTGTTTGGTTTAAATTTAACAAAACATTTTAAATAATTCATTAATAAGTATAACTTTCTATTGAAACAAAATTAATCTTGCTTAATTAGGTTTTTGGTGTCTACTGAATTTAAACTTCTCAATTTCTTTACTTTTCTACACATCATTTAACATTTTCTTGACCTAAAAAATAATTGTTTAATAAAATTCTGAAGTAAATGTTAAATAACTAAAATATATTTTTATGGTAAATGGTAGTGCATATTTAGTTGATTAATATAAATCAGGAATGCGTTGAAATGCTCTGTCTAAGACATCAGAGTTTTATCCCATCTAATCCTACAATACTCGTGCAACAGAGAGATCAGATAAAACATTGCAGTAAAAACTGGTGTATTTTCCATTCTAATCTCAATAATGGCTGGAAGGATTTTAATGTTTAAGGAGTATTTTTAGATTAGTAGCAGTTCCTCGTAGATTTGCCAGGTATCTGCATTTGAAGAAAAAGTGTAACTGAAGTGTGATGTAGAGTTTAATTTTAGTTCTTGTACATTGAATCAAACTCAATTCACTTTATTCATATTTAAATTTCTGGAAGACAAATTTGTGAGCTAAGCAACAAAAGTCAACTATTGGCAGTTGGCAAGTGATCAGATTTGTCTGAATCCATGGGTAAGGCGTAGCAGGCCCAACTAGATTTCTATCCGTGAATACTGTGGTTATATAATCTACTTAGGCTTCGAAAACAAGTCATAACATCTCGAAGCAAAGTATTGTGACATAAGAGAAGTTCCAAAAGTCAGGAGCGAGAATCGAACCTTGTGCTGCACCAGAGATGAGTCGTAGTCCACCCAAGATATAGGTTGGCATCATAAAGTTTTGCTGCGGTAGCTTGAGCATGTCCACAAAACGGATAGAATTTTAGACTTTTTTTAACACCAAGCATTACCAGCAGGACTATTAATTAGCCTAGCCTAGTGGCAGGATTTGTCAGCTTGCTGGACTGCGCTTATTATTATGGTACAGTAAAGTCCGGTTTATCCGGATCAGGTACAAAAAAATTTAAAACAGTACAAATGCAAGTTTCTCTCGGCACCTTCAAAATTTTAGACGCAACCCCAGTACTTGACATTCCCAGCAAGTATTGCGTTACATATGGACGCACATTCTGTATGTTGCGTCTTTTTGTCGGGCAGAAAGCTACAGACAAGAGTACGACTTCGATATGTGAGACCTTTTCCCAAGCTGTGATTATAATGACTTTATAATTGTATATAAGGAATAACATAAATTTGCTATGTACAATAAGTTGTATTCATTAAGTTCTCGGTCAATACATAGGATTGTAGGCTTATATGAACAAATATGATTTTGGAGTTCACTCAAAATGTAACTTAATCAAGGTGTTAATGAATCAGTGACACTGATTCATTAACACATTCAATTTGAAAATCTGTTAAGGTTTCATGTGAATATAACTGAAAAGGTAAGAAACTAGGAAAACAATCTGAAAATACACATTTTAATACATACTTAAAATTTGCACATATTATGTACTGTATTTTAATTAGCATTACAGCTGTGAAAAGCACTTATTTTACTCTACAAAAGTGTGACAGCATAGAAGAACGCATTCATTGATAAGAAACTGTTGTAGTAAAACAGCCACAATAGGTTAAAGTAAATCTACATCATAGTAAAAATTTCTGAAAAGGCCTGTCAGTATCCTCTTTTGTGGTATCTTATCCCTCAAATTTAGATTTATTTTACCATCATCAATGAATTTAAAAATATCAAATATTTATGTAAAGGTAATTATGAGCAAAATTTAAGTTATACTCTCATTTAATGTTTTGAAAAAGAGAAATTCACTCTAAAAAGTGGCATTTAAATTATTATAATAAAGCCTACAAGTTATATTACAAAAGGTAAACTACAATGCTTGAAGCACATCTTATTTTACTACCTGAATCAAAACTCTTCCTGCTGTCAATCAGTCAGAAATCATGTTGTAATTCTTTCTGTTGCCACTATTTTCGTTCTTAAAAAATACCTGTCGGGTAGTATAGAGACTCATATACAAAGCTGATGAATAGTGTCACTGAATAGCTTCATGTGTACAATAGTGTGGGTATTGTTTACAAAGATAAAACAGGAAATATCCCCTTACAAGTCATCACTTCACTTTCGGACTTAGTGTGAAAAATTTTGTAACAGTTAAAAATGAACACAAAATAATAAATATATAGATCGTTAAATGAAATTTTAAAGTTTTAAATTTTATAAGTCAAAATGAATATCAGATATAAGTAAGTACTGCTTTCTCCTCAAAAAACTTAATTAGTAATTTGTACAGTTTTGTTCTAAGAGGCTCATTAAACGTGGGAACAAATTTTTTTTACACTGTTGACAATGTTATCATTCTCCAGTGGTGTTCACTATACAGGGTGTATCGAAAAACTTTGGAACATTGTTCCTGTGGTCAAACCAAATAAAAAATGTCCTGTGAGCATATGGCCTATCTCACTCTGTTTTCCGTCCATCTGTGTGTATGTTTTTTTTACACAGCTATAGTTTTGGAACCACTTGAGGTACTGGCTTCAAACTTGGTAGGTGTATACTCATACTAATAGGACCTTTTTGCGCATAATATCAAATTTCTATTTTGTGCCATTTCAAAATGGCGTCTATTTCAATTTTTCAAAGCTTTTTAATAACTCAAAAACCATGGGGTTTACAAAAAAGAAAGTGAAGTGAGAAAAAGTTTAAAAATTTAGTTTCCTTTAAGAAAATGTAAAATTTTGATAGGATCACAACACAAATAACAGAGAAAAATATGTTTTTCTGAAGTTACAACTGTCAATTTGGGCTCTAATAATTTATCAAGTAAGTAGTAAAATTACTAAAATTGAATTATCTCTATTATTTTTGTTATGACCCTATTAAAATTTTACATTTTCTTAAAAAAATTAAATTTTGTAACTTTTTATCTTCACTTTTCTGTAAATCCCATGGTTATTGAGCTTTGACAAATTTTTATTGGACGCAATTTTGAAATCGTAAAGAGTAGAAATTTGATACTATGCACAAAAATAGGTCCTATTTATTAGTACTCATATACGTACTAAGTTAGAAGCTAGTACCTTAAATGGTTTTAAATTTATACAAAGTTATGTTAAAAACACATACACAACGACAGACGGAAAACGGAATGAGATAGGCCATATGCTCACAGGACATTTTTCGTTTGCTTCGACCCTTAGGAACAATATCCCAAAGTTTTTCAATGTATTTCAGGTACACCCTGTATAAGCTTATACTCAAGTTTTGCCCATGAGATGTGATACTGAGAGAAGTGTTCATTAATTCCTAATAGGTAGTACTGATAACCCACCAGATTTCGCCAGTAGTACTTCATATTGTATAATGCATGAGAACAGTAGGTGTCTGGTAGTAAGCAAATTTCACCTCACTATCCTTGACACTGAATCACTTGACACTTGGGAGGCAAGGAAATCAAAATTTACGCCCTTGATGCAACTGGAACTTCGGTTTTTTAGAAGCTTCATAGACATTTGCAATGAGCTTTGCATATGAATGTACCATTACTACCAAACTGCTTAAAAATTATTTAATGATTAACTAATCTTATAAGTTACTGTTATTTTTCAATTAAAGATCTATATGAAATTGTGAGATTTTATATGATTTTCAAAATTGAAAACATTTTTATAAAGTAATTATAAAACTTCATTAAATATAATAAACAACCTTAAAACGTCAACAAAGCTTATTTTCGACACACTGCCCTGTAAATAATCCACATGCACTCTGCTAACTTAGACACAAAATCACACAATTTACATCACATCATTTGAAGTTTATTATATACTGATTATAACAAATTTGAGGGGAGATGTCACTCTAATTTTTTAAAACCTCCGTGCAGGTGTATCTCTAAGAAGCAATGAAAGTTTGTATAAGCCTACACATTACCAAAGCTCATTCAAAACGGTGATTTAGTGATAAAAATCAACTAAGCTTCACATTTTATTATTTAAAGTTTCTGTTATCTAATAATCTTTTGATTATCTGAGCAAATAAAAAAAATAATTCATGATCCTCACTTGGTTAAAATAAACTAAAATTGAAAAATTAAATTATCGTAGTACTGTAAAAAGCATATCTATATTTACAACATAAATGTATTTTATTTTTCACATTAAACATGAAGTACTGCACTGGTTTACTTGAGCAATTGCAAAGGCATTTGCGAAACTAACATTTCTATAATGTCATTATTCAGTTTGTTGATTGAGCACAATTTATCAATTCGAACATACAAGTAGATGCATTAACCCATCAATGAAATCACTTTTTTTTAAATTTAAAGTTTGTATTTAAATGATTGTGAATAAATGAATATTTATCTCTGCGAAGATTTTGTCAAATATTGATTTATGAACACCTATATTTTCAGGCCTTACAGGAAGACAGTCCTCTATTCAGTCTTAGGCCACAATACATCTTCCATTACCATAATAGGGGGTTCACCAAAAGACTAAGTACATAATAAATACTTTATTAGTACAATGATTTACTAGCTAGCAGTAAATCAAATAGACATATCACACATAAGGTTATAATAGTAATGTGTATATAAGTGTATATACATAAAGAATGTGATTTCAACATTCCCCTCAAATTTGAAAACAATATTAGTAACTGGTGACTGGAATATATTACAGTTCAATAGTAAATGATAAAACAGCCAGTTGTAGATCTAGCAGCAGCCACCACTCTGCATGGAGCCCTGGCTGCCCGGGGGGAGGCTAGGGTTGCTCGGGGAGTGCTGCGGTCCAATCTTGATGCCGTTCGCCTGAAAATTGTTGTTGATAACTCGCCTTGCACCGATTAGTTTATTATATGCATTTTAAGTATTTTCTATGTTAGCTAAAATCCTTATAGGGTTATAGGGGGCTCTCCTCAGGTGGTACACTCAGCAAGCCATCACAGGTATTTGTCCTGAGAGTGTAAGTTCAACTATAGTTCAATTGTCGCTTCATGCTTGGCTTAAGAGACAAGTCCGGAGCAAATGCGGTTAGGTTAGGAAACCAGTCACAGCAACAAATTAACTTCCTGCTTCGTTGAAGACACATATTTAACTTGGAAGCAAACTTCTGGCATCATATCAACTATGGCTATATATAATAATTTTGAATGTTTTAACGATCTTTCACATTAGTTGTATACAAATTACACTTTTATTGTCATTAAAAATTAAAAAATCTATTGATAAATTCTGCTAGGAGCAATCCTTCATGTCTTAACAAGGACAGGCCTATGATGGTAGAGAAAGACCTTTAAATTCCTGAAACATTTTACAATATGGACAGCATTTTCAACAGGCTGCAAGCCTGCCAAATTCCTGTGTTTCAATTTTGATTCTCCCAATTTACTTCGAAATAAAATTTAATTAAATAGGATCAATCCAGTTTTTAATCCTGTAAGTAAAACAGTAGGTACACTTACCTCATTGTTAATGTCAAAAACACCCTCTTGAATTTTCTCGTAAATTTCTTTGGCCGTATTTATGAATGCTTCCTCGACATTTGCTGAAGTTTTTGCTGAGGTTTCCATAAAAATAAGTCCATGTTCCCGAGCAAATGCTTCGCCTTCCTCTTTCTTCACCTCCCTCCTAGTTTCCAAATCACTGTAACATACAATAACCATATAAATGTATATATTTGATATAAGTATCAATCAGTATTATAAAATTATGAGAAAACTATGCGCTGATGATTTTTTCTTCAATCTAATAATCATTCTTTCTTTCAATACTGCAAGGAAAAAATAACATTCAATAACCTTATGAATAAATAATTTACTAATGAGTTATTTCTAAACACTAAATTGTGCTTCTGACCTCTTGTATAAAATGTTAGATATAAGAGTTGTTACAGTAAGCTTAAAGTTTCACCTTCCCTTTTTGATAAATCTTTTTTGTATTAGTTGGGAAAAAGCAAACCTGAATGTGGAATAATTTTCTGTCCAGCTTTTTCTGCCTTACGATAAATCAATTATTAATTTCCCAGGTTCTTGTAAGATTCTTAACCCTACATTCCAAGGGAGAAAAATATTAAAACAATTCTTTGACAAGCAAATATAAGTACCTTTTTAGGTGGTTAGAAGTGCCACTCACTTTTCACTCATAAATAGGAAGTAAATTAAAGGGTTTTGACTAGTGATACCCAATAAGTATATTTAAGAGAGTAAAAATAAGCTTAATAAAAGAAACTATATATAATGCAATGATTTAAGCTTACTTTACTTAAATTTACCAATTTAAAACTTCATTGGTTCCAAAATCAAAATAAACTAAGCTTCATGAAGCCCCCCTCTTCTTTAAAAAAAATTAACATTAAATCGGAGTAGTTTGCAATTATTAAGATTGTTATTTTTCACCACACTGAAATAAGTCTTTATGATAAAATTTTAAAAACTGAGCCACAATCTCCAGTGCTGAGAAAAATGTAACTGTAAAGAGAATTATAAGTGATCTTAATGCAAAAATTAATACCGCAATATAAACAGAACAAAAAAGCTAATACAAAAATATATTTTTAAATACTCAAACACCATTAGGCTACTTTGGTTTACTAATTGCAACCTTTATCTCTTATCTGACCAATGTAGTATCCTCATTTAGTTGTTTTTCATTTCATTACTGATTATTTCAATAAACAACAAACAACAGCAAGATTTTTTCATTTATTTAACATTATTATTGCAGCAGCAAACAAGTAAACTTTACTGGGTAAGGATGAATCCTAGCAACCCCAATTAGTCTATTTTAGAACAAAACCCCTTAAGTCCAAAATTTATTTATGCCAAGAACTAGTATGACATATTTCTTAATAGCTAATTGTATTAGACATTTGTACTATTTACGGAACATGCCTTGATAGTTTACAATTTATTGTAGGCCTGCCATTTATTTTAAACTCAAGACCTTGGCAAATGCACATTTTTCAGTTTTATTTCAGAAAATGAGATTTGCAACTTGGAATAGTCAGTTTTATTTCTGAAAACATCAAGAGTGAATTGATTTAGAGTTAGTGAATTTAATTTCAGAAGTTGTAAAATATATTTGAGAATTCGTGAATTGAATAAGAGAAAAGCAAACCTCAATATTATTCAATTATATTTGAGAAAACTACAGTAGCTGAAACATAAGAACGTCATAAGGAATTCACAACATTTAACGTTAATTTGTTTAAATCATTCAAACAAAAAAATAATTTTAAAAATGTTAATTTTTCAGTAAGTGACCTAACAATTCAATATCTAGCACACTATCGCCCGACTTGCATATCTTCCAGTCCCAATGCTGCTAGATGATGAGTTGTCGAGCGCTGCACTGCGTGAGTGCAATCGTCGATGATGTCTTTTAAGTACGACAATCGCTGTTCCACCACACCAGGGGGGTTAACAATTGGGATTCTCAATTTCTCCTTAACAAAAGTCCTCAGCTTGGACCATATAATTTTTTATTGGGTTGAGCATTGGTGAGTATGGAAACAACCGGAGTAGGGTTACAGGCGTTCCTTGTGGAGCAAGCTCCAAGCGGCTGTGACATGGAGCATTGTCGACAATGACGACTAGATCATCTAGCTGGTTTCCTGTATTCGCTCACCTTTGTAAAAGAGTTTCTAGCCAAACATTTGCTAATTCCCATGTAAAGAAACCCCTCTTACGTTCCACACATAACACACTAGCTACTTAAACTGTACATATCAAGTGAACATTAGGTCCTTTGCTTGAGGGCAGTTTTTGAATTGCTCGATTGCCAACTTTTGCTCGGCTCCTCTTGTGCCTACAGAAAAGATTAAGTTTTTTTCATCAAACCAGACAATTTGCTTGCCTCCCTGAATGTGTTGGTTTAGAGCCCTGACACACTCGGCACGCAAGCGTTTGTTTTCAGGAGAATTCATAGGCGCGGTGTGCACAGTTTTCATTTTGTACAATCTTCCTTCAAGGTAGTTAGTTACCAGCTGTTGTAATAGAAATTTTGATCTGGAAAGTTACCCGAATTTTACTTTTAATTTTTTTTTATGAGATCCCACAGCTATCTTCAACCCAGCCAATCACTTCATCAATTTGTTCCTCAGAGAGTTTTTGTTTTTTACCTCCATTGGGCAGTTCATGTTCGAAATTTCCATTTCAAACCCAATGGTAGGCTGTCTTGTATGCCACATTCAGCCGAGTACTCAGAGCCACTCAGTCATCGTTTCTATTCGCACAAGTCATTATCCTTTTACTATCTTGTTCAGAATGTTTCTTGAACACTTTCTGTACAATTTTTCTGTGTTTTCATCTTCTTGACGACAAATGTGGCATTGTAGATTTGATTGCTGTAACACTCCTCATGCAGCATATGTGAACAAGATAGTAGTTGTATTAGTGGATTTCTCAACATTGACCTAAGGGAAATTCCACATTTTTCACTAAGCTCGATTGTTCAAACTTACAGAACCATGTACAATACACTGTAATAATATAAAGCACACTTTTGTAAAACACTAACTACTGTTCAGAGAAGTGGTTACAACTTAAAGTTTTAGAACAGCAATGAATGTAAATAATGAGAATTTATGAACATATGATTCACGAAAGTACCAAAGACTTTTAAATAATACATGATTAATACTTCTACAATATGTTAAAATTTAACAAACAACTGTATAAATAACTGTAAATTTTAACTTTTAAAATACGTTAAAATGTAAATTAAATAACTTGTCCAAAAATTTATTATATTCTTCTGAACTACATTTGACAGCTTCTCAAAACTAAATTATCTTTTCTAAAATACAATTGACTGATCTCAAAATAAAGTTACAGATTCTGAAACTAATGTTAATAATCTCAACTACAATTGATAATTTCTGAAATAAAAGTGAAAAAGGTGTAGTACATTTTACTGTAGAAATAAAGAAGACAATAATGCCTAGGAACTATTTCAACCACAATGAGTTAAAAATACAATAATTCTATATACAATAGTTTTGAGTACGGTATTTTTAGGATATGTATAATCTTAACCCTTTGAATGCCATAACCGAGATATCTCGCTCAAGTAACGCCATAAGCATATTCGCATATTCCCATAATGGCATTTAGAGTCAAATTTAGTTATCCAAATCTACGATAGACGGCAGGGTAATCCACTTTGGCCCTTTGCCAACTCATTTCATGACGTGGTTACAACAACCAGCCAGTATTCATTGGTTGCAGACCAAATTTCGAGTGTGTCACTGTTTACTGCACAGTTGCGTAGCGCCAAGAGCGAGTATATTCGCTCGTCAGCTGACTATAGATGCAGTCGATGTTTGTGTCGCGTGATTGTTTATAACCTATTCTTTGTCTTCGGTGTTTATACTTATAAGTTATCTAGTTACTTATAGTTATAAGTTGGTTTTATCTTTATAAGTTGGTTTTTACAATATTAATGACTGTGTTTGTGTAAATATATTATTTAGTAGATTCGTGAAGTGAGACAATATGGCTAATCCAGACAATCCTAACTTTGATGAATTTGTTTCAGTTTTTTAAGGAAATATTTTTTTAACTTTTCATGTTTTTTTAGTCTATATTAGTAGTAGGATTAATAAAAAAAATTGGCTTGAAAAAATCATTTCAATTTTTTTACACAATTTGGCGCTAAGGAAAGTTTTTCAATGGAAATTTTGCTGTTCAAAGGGTTAAAATAAACAGCTAACACATTATCTCCTTCAAATAGTTAGTTACTGAGCTTGAATTCTTGAAGGATTTTGTTTAACTCTTTGAGGTCGAATAAATTTAATGACAAGTACAGCCTAGTACGTGATTAATTTATGCTATTTATGCATGGATCGTTATCATAATCATCATTCAATAATAATGCATCTATTTCTACATTTGTAACTTTAAATAACACTGATATATGTAAAAATTACGTCAAACTAGCCTTTACTACAACAACAATCACTCCAACCATATGACAAACGCAACCTTCAGCTTGGAGAAATACTCAGAGAAATTAAATATTAAATTATATTATTTAATTATTAAAATTTATTAAATTAAGGACAAGAATAAACACATAGAGTAAGAAAAATAGATGTTTGATTTAGTAATGTCTGTGTGAAAAGCAAATAAATATAAAAAATTGACTTACATTTACTTTGATTATGTTTTACCTGGGTATACATAGCGGCGGGTATTCGAGCGCCATATAGTATAGTATATAGTATAGTAGAGTATAGCGCCATTCGAGATTTCGGGAAGATGGCTTCTGGCGTCCTGTACTCGTCATTCGACCACAAAGGGTTAAAATTTTGTAAAATCAGTAATAGACAATCCAGAATACTTGAAAGGTAGAGACGTGTATTCCTACAAATGCTCGGACGAGTTTGTAAACCAGACATATCAGTCAATGGGAACGGGTAGTTTGGGGGGGTTTTGTACCCCAAAATGGCGTTTTTTGCGTTTTTCACACGTAATTTTTAAAAATTTCTAATTTTATATTTCACTATTGGAATCAGCTTAAAAAACTACACGATTAAGTTCCCTTATGTTTTTCTCTATCTCCAACGGTTACCGAGATATTAAAAAATCTAAATACAGTACATTGTATTGTGGGGCTCCAATGTTAATCTTATGGAGGATAAGGAAAAATTAATATTTCCTATATTAATCAATATTTTTGGATAAAACTTGATATTTAACTTCATGTAGTTGAGATCTATCCATTTATACTTAAAAATTATAGTTTATGTATTTATCATAGCAAACCTGCATACTCTTTTCCCATAATCATATAGGGAATAGGCAAACTCCTTTATTTATGGACAGATGTTGATGAAAGTTGGTATAAATGTTAAGATAAAAATTATTTATGGTAGAAATGACTTTCAGTGTTCCTCACAGCAGCTAACCTGCACACTCTTTCCCATGTTAATATCTCTAAGGAGAATAGGCAAATAAGTCTCATGTTTATGGACAGATTTTTATAAAACTTGTCATATATTATTATTATTATATCATTGATTTGGAAATTCGCTGAGTACGCAGGTCTGCTGCGACGAGGTTGTTTTTTATTGTTATCACAATAAGCAAGATTATTATAATACTTATGTAAGTTAATTATGAGTGGGCCTACACAATTTAAGAATAGCCCTGGGGGTAGACAGATGTCCAAAAATATGGAAAAGTCAATAATTTCTAATTTATTATTCCATTATCAGTAAGCTTAGGTAATGAGAGCATTCACTACTGCCAACAGAGCACAGTGGACTCACCTCTTGTTTCCAATCAGCATGATGACCATGTTTGAGTTGCTGTGTTGCCGGGCATCCTCCAGCCAGGTGGTCAGATGGTTGAACGTCTCGCGCCGTGTGATGTCGTACACAAGCAGTGCACCTGCAGCTCCTCGGTAATAGGACCGTGTGATGCTGCGAAACGCCTCCTGTCCTGCCGTATCCCATATCTGCAGCTTGATCTGCTTTCCATCGATAGTGATCATGCGTGCACCAAATTCTACACCTGCAACCGAAAAGTATATTTGTAGAATGCTGGATTAAGAGACAACAGGTAGGTCACAGGTATTAGATTGATAAACTAGGAGACCGCAACTAAACTAAACAAATCTCCTTTATGTACAGCCATCAAAGTAAGGATATTTCCCCAGTAAGAGAAAAGAAATAATGTTTCACATCCATCCAGGTTTATACAAACTATTATGTTTTTAAATGTTTTTAGCAGAATAACACACAGCAGCATAGCCTTGATTATGTGCCTCATAGCTTAGTGCCGTTCTTTGAACAGAGGAGGAGGTGCCAGAATCCACAAGGGTTCTAGAAACAATTCAGAAATGTTGTGATTATTGTTAACCCATTCCTGTCTAATGATGCACACTGCATGTCCGCGTACTTCCTAGACAGATGTCTAATGACATGCGCCGTGTGTCTAGCAGAGCGGTTATGAGCAAACAATGTGCGTTGCCTGTTTATATTTCAACGTAGTTCTTTTTTCCGCCGTTAGGTGTTCTAGTTCATTTCTCATCCGATAGATGGTGTTGGTGTCCTCTTTTATCATCGTAATTAGTGTCAAATGCTCTGTATTGACAGTAAAGTATTTTCTCGTTTGTACAATTCGTTCAGCGATTGTATTTATTGATGATAATACAGTAATAATGATTATTATTTAAAGATTTATCATTAACTATTTATTACTGCAGGTAACTAGAAATAGATCTGCCAAATGAAATAAAGGAATCATTTGAAAATAAAATAAGATTTGACAAAACAACAGTACCGGTACTTGTTTCTAAGTCTATAGCTTGGAACTGGTGAAAAAGTACAGTAACAATTTTTTTTCTTGCTAAAAGTGGTTGTATAAGCATTTAAAGGGTATAAGGAACATGGCAAAGAAATCAAAACATATAATTAATGAAGTTACTGTTAATTCTTTCACGCTAATAGTGACGCATCTAGTTGTAGTCATCAAGGCTCAATTTTCGTTCAGACCAGAGGGCCTCAGGCGTCGACCGTTCTGCCCGACGGGAATGGGTTAATAAGTTGAAATTTATATTAATAGGAATATAAAGGAAATGTATTTACATAAAATAAATTTCATCTTTTTGTACAAGTTATAATATATAAAAAAATTATAGTATATATAATTTTTTTAATTATTTACCTATTGTCAAATCATGTACTGGCTGGAACCTTTTGTCGGTAAACTGTAGAAGCAGACAAGACTTTCCAACACCTATAAAAATCAGAACGCACAAAAAATTAGTTGCTACCTTTGCTACTTAAGAACCCAAGTATAAAAACTACTACTTACTACTTAAGTCTAAAAATAAAAATAGCTTTGTTTGGTGATTTAAATAGGTGTGTATTTAAAAAGGTATTTCAAAACCAGAGTAGGACCTACTTTTAATATTTGACTTAGAATTCTAAAAGAATTTTCCACACTAAACAGTTAATATAATTGATTTATTGTGTGCACTAATTGTAAAATAGTGTCCACAGGAATCAAACTAGGGACTTTCAATTGAAAGCCGTACAGGCTAGGCCTAACATTGAGCATCAAGGACAATTAATTCTATACTGTACTGTACAGTTTTGTTTAGGCTACTTCCAGAGTAACTCTGAAAATCAGTATTGTACTGAGAAGCACTTGGAAATAAAGGCATTTTGAGTTGAATTGAACTATGCTTATATTTAGGCTGATTTCTTGTAGGTTAATTGTCAAAAGACTATTAGCCTGTAGTCCATACTGGACTATGTTAATTTTGGAATGATGTGTAGAAGTAAGTGTAGAAGTAGGCCCAATAGTGAAATTTAACTGTACACACAATGATATCCCTCCAGAATCATTTTTGACCAATGAATAGAATACTTTATGCATCTTTATAATAAATACTTGTTATAGATTGATCTTGAAACATGTTACATTTGCATCTAGGTAGGCCCTAATACCTGCAATAATATTTTAGAACTGGGACTGAAAGGTACAGAACCTTATTTTATTTATTAATTTTACAACAAGTTTTGTTGGTTACGCTAGCTTATTCACGCAAAACAGTCATAGTTGTCAACCAAAACACGTAAATTGGTGCAGACATATTACTTTGCTTTTAATTAACAAAGTTATTTTAACACCCTTTGAGGTTAGTATGTTTTGTTGGTTTTTTTCCAACCAGTAAACTTAGTGGATCAAATGATTTTAAGAATGTAAACAACTCAGTTGACGCTACATCACACATTTTCCTGCTGTGGTAATATTTTTTTGTCTTGCATAAACATGGGTGGCTTCAGTGTTTGTCAATGAACTCAATAGTAGCATCCCGACCTCAAGTGTTTCACAAAAGAACCGACCAACAATCTCTCAACTCACAATCCGTTTTTCCTTCAGTCCAGAACTGTACAGCCTCTAGCTAAACCAAACAAAGCCTAATAGATAGCAGATCAACTTTGCTTGTACGTAAAGTTGATTTACTAAATATTTTCTTCAACTAAAACCTGATCTCTGTTAGCCATGAGATGAATGAACCCCATGAAGCTATCACATGATTAATCTAATTAAAACGGTTAGGGTATATCAAACAGGAATATCATAATAAATTGGGCCTAGACTGAGACACAAGTGTGTCCTGTAATTCAGCTACTTGGAGGTTAAGAATTGCCGATAGTTGTGAGGAATGGTCGGTGGATGTAATGTTCTCTTGTGTAGATTAACATCTGCACTATTGAATACTACGTTAATATGCAAGAACATCCTCATAATTAGACCAGTAGATTATTCACAGGCAAAAGTGGTTCGGATCCCACATTAAACTGTAGATCCCTTAGATGCCATCATTGGCTGTTGGGCTTTTAATTAGCCTTAATCAGTAACGAGACTACAAGATAGCACCACAATTGTCTTTTAAAAAAACACTCATTTCTCATTGATACTTGGATTAAAATACCTACCTGGGTAGATTGTCATTTCAGTTAAAAGTATAAAGTAAGTGTGGAATAAGACTGCAAAATTATAGATGGGACTACATCAGAGTAGGCTCTACTTAGAGAGCCAATTTCATATCGTGAGTTCATAAATAAATTAAGAAAATGCCAATTAAAGTGTACACATAGTAACAAATATATTCATCAAACAGCTCTACAATGAGAAGGTGATTTTACTAACCACTAAGGTAAGCAAGACTATTGGCAAGGTTCATATAAAACCCATATTATAGATCCGTTATCTAGAGCCTGTCAACAAAAAGCTTTGTTAGAAATTTTATATTTTGTAAAAATATGGTAGAACTAACCAACCTGTGTCTCCAATGATAATGTATTTGAACAAATACGCGTAGGACATCTTGATTATTTCTTCTCACTGTTAAAGATATTAAAAAGTTATACTCGTGGAGATGAAATTATCAGCTGCAACGACTAAACCTTTTGTTGTTAATGAGTCGTAATATTTGACAGCACCAAGCCAGCAGCTGTTTGCCTTCGCAACGATCTACCTTCTTTATCTGGACAAGTAGGAGTAGAAAATCGATAACTCCGCCCACTAGCAATACTATATTCATTTTCAAAATTTAATTTGAAACACTACAAATACTACATAATATGGTATTATTGGTTATAATCATACTTATGGAGGAAAAATCCTTACATTATTTCGTATCATTTTTTATTTTATTGCAAAAATATTGAGCTTATTTTATCGGTCTTAATTTTCCTAAGATGTTAATGATTCAAAATGTTTATGGACAGCATTAATTACAAAGGACTCCATCCTGAATTATATTTTAATTATTTTGTTGATACATATAATAATCTGGTTTTTAAATTTAAGAGTTTTTATACAAATCGATTTAACTATGACGGTTTTCATGATTATTGTTTTATTTCTTTCATTTTATTTATGGAAAATAGAAACTTACCATGCATACATGGTCTAAGTTTCAATTATTTATTTTATAGTTAAGGTAACTTATGAAGTATGTAGAATAATTTTTGACATATGGCTCTTAACTTTCGGGGGGGGGTTGGCAATTTGTAAGATAAAAATTTAAAACAGAATTTCCTGAAAACTACTAGAGCTAGCGTGTTTAATTTTTTAATATATAGGATTAGTTGTGGATAGTTGTGAGTGATGGTCGGTGGTTGTAGTGTTCTCTTGTGTGGATTAACGTCCGCACTATTGAATACTGCGTTAGTCCGCAAAGACCATCCTCTAATTAGACCAATTCGTAATTCAGAGGCCGTGGTTCGGATTCCACGTTAAACTGCAGGTCCATTAATTGTCATCGGCTGTTGGGCTATTAATTAACAGTCCTGTCTAAGGAACACGTCAGCCTTAGTCAGTAACAAGACTACAAGATCGTGCCACAATCATCCTACATTCATTCCTCATTCATACTTGGCTTAAAATACCTACCTGGGTAGGTCGCCATTTCAGTTAAAAGTATAAAAAGTATTTCAGTATAAGTATAAAGAATTAAGAACAGCTATTTAGAAGAACTGAAAACATTGCCTTTAGACAAAATATCCACGATCCAACCTGCACAGAGAAGAAAATATTTTAACACCGATAATTTGTCTATGGACTCAGGAATATAGAATTTTGACATGAATATGTCTTAGCTCTGGGGGGGGGGTAGTTAGCAATTTTTTTATAACTTTATTTAGATATACAATCTGTTCACAAATTAGAACATTAAGCAAATTTGAGGAACGGTACAAAACATGAGATAAAATTCATTTTAAAATGAATTTAACGTAAAGGTTGCGTTATACAACGCAAATGATTAAGAAAAAAACACGAACACAAATACTGTATATGACAATTAAATAAAACGTGGGTGAACATCTAAGACATGGGTCCTCTTAAGTCTATAAGTAGCATTGCTATTGTCCAATAGATTAACCGCCAAGAAGTTGGGATGTTTTTCCAGGTATTTCGTGCCAAATCTTCTAATTTCTTCTTTGACTGTGGGGACGCCAAGAGGCTTGGAGGATTTGTCGAAGCACTTTTGATTGAAATCTTTGAACGACCAAAATTTAAAACATAAGAACAGCTGTTTACATGAACTGAAAACATTCCCTTTAGACATATCCATGATCCTATATCTATGACTGGGATGGTGGCGTCATCCTGTAATCCAGCTACTTGGAGGTCACGAATTGTGGATATATGTGATGCGATGGTCGGTGGGTGTAGTGTTTTCTTGTGTGGTTTAACGTCCACACTATTGAATACTACGTTAATCCACAAAACCATCCTCATAATTAGACCAATTCGTAATTCGGAGGCCGTGGTTCGGATTCCACGTTAAACTGTAGGTGCCTTAGTTGCCATCGGCTGTTGAGCTATTAATTAACAGTCCTTTCTAAGGAACATATGTCAGCCTTAGTCAGTAACAAGACTACAAGATCGCGCCACAATCATCTTACGTGGGACACTCAACCCTCATTCATACTTGGCTTAAAATACCAACCTTGTAGTATGGTCGCCATTTCAATAACCTAATCTAATATTTCGCACAGGGAAGTTAAATACAAACATTTCTTTTAAGGAGATGTATTATTGTTTGGTCCATGTTTTTCTTTAACCAAACATCACTACCATGACACTTAAAACCTTGGTATTGTATTTGGCCATGGATTATTTTTCTCTAAAATGTGTTATGTTATCATATTATTTAAAAATAAATGGTTCATGAATGGGTCAAATTAAAGTAGATCATTGATATATCTACCCTCTCCTCACAAAATATTGCACAACTCTATATTGCGTCGTCCCTTTAACCACTAGCATCAATGCAACCTGGTTGCTTTGGTTTTTTAAATTTTTTTGTATGTACTCTAAGATAAATAGATTTACAATCGTAAAAAAACATATAAGATTGATTTAATTTATCCATTAATACGAAAAAATTTAGTATTATTCTTTCTCTATAATGAGAAAATCAAAGAGAAACTAAAAGATTAAGTAGGAATTAAGATAAGTCAAATTGCCACTTATATTACTCAGTACCTTGCTTACTATGAAACAAATTAAGTCTACATGGTTAAATGAACTTGAACTTCCCACCAAGTGATCAATAACATAGGTATACAAATTCTTTTTCATATATGCATTTTTAATATGAAAAATAATGAAGGCACCCTTAATACACAAATTACAATAGATAGTTTTAAGCATAATTATACAGTTTAATTTGTATATACATATTTTGGTATAATTATAAATAATAACCAGAGATCTATATATTTTATTCTATGTTCACACATTCTTCTTCTTTTTAACGTGTGCGCATAGCAAAATTACATTGATAAATTTATTTACCGGTCCAAGATGTCGGACGTAGAGGACGATTTCATGTGTGAAGAAGAGGAGGATTATGGATTAGTAAGTACCCAATTTTTATTTTTATTCATAAAATTTAAAATTAATTGGTGATTAGCTACAATACTCTCCAGCTGACTCCTTTATAACAATTTATGCCTTACCTTACTCAGTCACGAGTCATTACCCTAGCTTGCCTTTCTACCTAGTTAAAATAAAACCAAGAAAGGTTATAACTATTTCAAGACTGTATGTTAAGTAACATTTATTCTCATTATATTGAAAATTAGGATTTTTTTAATTAGTGAGTACTACATCCAATTCTGGATGGTGGGTAGTTCCACCACTCAGTGATAGGCTACCTTACAAATTTAGTTTGGTTATTTTTGTGATCTTTTGTTGTCTATCATAGAAAGTTAATAAATACTCAACCCACAAACAATAACAGTAAAGGTCATGAGTTCGGCATAAAACAGTTAAGTTGATGAAACTGTTTGGTTTGAGTAAGGGCATGATAACGTGCAGTCACTTTGGCACAATAAAAAAGAGGGGGCAATTTTTAAATAGGTAAAACTTTATGATGATGTTACTTTCACCATATTTTAACATTTTCATCGGACAATCGTTCAATGACACATTCTTCTTTAACCCTTTGAGAACAAGGACGGAAAATAGTTTATTCCTAAAATACAACCCAGTTTTTGTTAATTGTCTCCCAAAACTGCACTCTCCAAATAATGCTGGTTTTGCAAAGGGTTGGTAAGAATATTATATCTTCCTTAGTTTTCACCATAGCAACATGATTTTTTTCATCAGACTGTCAAGAATTAATTTTTCTACAGTAATTTGCAAGAAAAAAGTAGGCTAATAACTTAATTACAAAAATAAAAAATATAGATGGATAGTTTTTATATTTTTTTATATTAATAAGTTATATACATATTCAACACAATATACAAAAATATATTTTTACTGTAGGAAACATATTTTTTAGTTCTAAATATCATTAGTGACGTGTATTAAAAGTATCAATAAATTTGGTAAAATATATATTTATAAAATTATATTTATGTCATAGTTGTTTTGCATAGTGTTATGATTGTATAAATGCCATAGGCTATAAACAATGGCATTTATAGGCTACATTCATACATTTTTATACTATACATTTATATTACTATTTACATTAGTACATTATTGACATGTAGTGTTGGTAATTTGCGCAACCAAAAATATAAACAGTGATTTTATACTGTTAGTGGCATTATAGATTTTTTATAAGAACAGCTGTTTAGATGAACTGAAAACATTCCCTTTAGGCATATCCATGATCTAACCTATTTATACATGATATATATACAGTGGAATTTGGATAATTCGAACTTCTGTAATTCGAAAACTTCTTTATTTCGAAATTTTTTCCGGGTCCCTAGAAAAAATGTAAAAACAATGTTAAAATATCTTGGTTAATTCGAATAATATTTTGGATAATTCGAAGTTTTTACAGCAGAAATCTATAGTGTGTGTATAAGTGAACAAGTCATTGTGTGCGATTTTCCAGGAAACGTTCGGGCTTCCTGTCCTCAGACTATTTTTAGCTAGATCAACACGCCCACCCAACTCACGAGTCAACTACTGCTCATAAATCACAACATTGACATCTGTGTGTATCATCGGTGGTGGTTTGTTCCGATATTCGTCGTCTGCTTTCATGTTAACCTGTCGTGTGTATGATGGCTTCGTCAAAGCGAACCTACAAATCTCTGACGTTGCAAGAATAAATATCGGCGATCAAGGAGGTAGAGAAGGGATTTGAAAAAGTTTGTAATAGTTAGTTTCGGGATCCCTCCAAACACATTATTGACATTTAACAAAAATTAGGATTTTTAATCAATAATATCTTCATTAACCTAACTTTTTTAATATAAAATGTTAAAACATGATGTTTGATTGTTTATTTCAACCACTTGCATAAACTTTTCTAATTCGAGTTTTTGGATAAGTTAATTCAAATTTTTTTCTGGTCCCTTGAGGTTTGAATTATCCAAGTTCTACTGTACATACATATATAATTTATACACCATAAAACAATTACTGTAACAATGCACTGTGAGTAGTGACGACCTTGAGCGCACGTAAACAACTGCGTAGCAGATGCTTCATCATTGGCGCCGGGCAGCTGACAAGCTGCACATGTTTTATAACTCCATATAAAATATATTAATTGCAAAATCATTGTTTTATGGTTAAGTATATCATTGTATAGTACTTAAACATCAATATAAAAATAGTTATAGAGATTGAAATACACTTTAGTATTAAAATAACAAGTAGTTAAGTTTGCCATCCAGATATCGATTGCCTGTTCTTTCTCGCACATAAAACCTACCATACATATATAGACCGCCTGGTCCTCAAAGGGTTAAATTATCATATACAAGCCTATAGATACCATTAGAAAATCCAACTTTACGGGTATTCTAAAATGCTTTTTTGAATGGTAAGTGTAAAATAACAAAACTTGAAAAGTTTCTTCGTGTCTTCAAAATTGAAGTATCCTATTCTATTTTTTACTTCTAGGCTACCCTATTGTTTTAAAATAGCCTACCTATAAACGAACACTGTTATCAATAATAATTAACAATAATAAATTAATGTTGTTAACTTAATATTGTTAAATTAACAACATTGGCTAACCTATGGATATATCTCTGAAATATGACTCAGTAACCAAATTAAGATTACTAATCGTCCACCATGTCTAAAATGTCCTTAATGATGTGTGATCTCAGTTTCTAACCCTTTAACTGTGGTCTAACATCTCGGTAGTAAATAAAGAGACTCTGGTAAGCCCCAGATTCCATTGAATTGTATCTATCTGCTAGGCAGCAATAATTATTTGTCCAGGCCATCATAGTAAGACTAGCTAAATTTTATTTGTAGTCATTCTGCCACACCAAGGTGTCAAATGTACAGTGTTTTCAAGTTATTCAATATGAGGTACCCATTATTGGCCATGAGTGCGCTTCAGTTGCCTAACCAACTCATACAGGTTGATTGTGTTTTTGTGCAAATCCTATTTTACACCAATCCAGGATTTATATTTGGTTAGTGAAGGCTCAAACAGGTATTTCTAAAATTAGATAAATACCTGTGTGGAGAAATAGCAAATCATATCAGAATAGAAAAGAGCTAAAGAACCTTAAAATTAAACTATTAAATTTGTAATGTAAAGATCATAGCTAAGAATGAGACAATATACTTTTTCCTACTTCTTTGTCCTTACTTCAATATTCAAGATGTTAATTTCTATGAAAAATAATAATATTGATTTTAACACAACTGTACTACTTTATCAGGATCTTACTTAAAATTTTCATTACAAAATAAATTGTTTCCTGATCTAGAGTTTAAATGACCTAGTCTGCAGTTTATTTTTATAATTCAGTATTTTGTTGGAACACTGAGTGAATTTAATGAGAAAGCTCTAGATTTTATTTGCTTGGTAATCTGCTGTTCACAAATTTTCTCTAAAAAAAATTATTTAAAAATTTTTATTTAATTAATTTTTTTAAATTAATTTTATGCTAAATTCTTTTTTGTGTATCAATTTATTTTGATAATAATTCTTATTCACATACCAACCTTTTCAAGGAAAATTTATACCAAGCCTTTAAGAACCATAAGACCATTGTTTGGTAAACATTTAAGGAAGATAGAAATTACCTTTCATATTGTTCGTGTATAGGGAACGACATGCTTGTGTTCTTGCAGTGATGTTACGTTGTTTTGTATGGCAGACACATTGTAGCGCCTGCTATGACTGAATTGGTTTTTTGACCCAATAAGATGAAACTTTTGTACTGGGCGAAACCAATTAATCTGATGCCTACTAAAAAACTTGCCCAAGGAGTTAACTTTTAAAAATACTTTTAGGTAATCAAAATTTTTACTTTCATAATTTTTGGAAGTAATTTTATAAACACAATAAAGGTTTTACTTCTGAAACAACTAGGACGTTTTTAGAAGGAATACGGGTTTGAATATTAGTGGTGTGATATCATTATTTCTTCCTGCAGGAATATTCGGAAGACAGCAATTCAGAACCAGATGTTGACCTCGAGAACCAGTACTACAATTCCAAAGCTCTTAAAGAAGATGATCCAAAGGCAGCGTTAGCATCTTTCCAGAAGGTTTTGGAGCTGGAAGGAGGAGATAAGGGTGAATGGGGTTTTAAGGCACTGAAACAAATGATCAAAATCAACTTCAAACTTGTAAGTATTGAGATTTATTTGTAGATAATGAAATTAAAAATGTTGTACGTATATTTTTGAAATGTACAAATATTTTAACCTATAGTTTTCAGTTAACAGTTAAACTGTCCCAGGAAACTTCATTTGTTACATTTACCACGTCCAGAAAATTTTTATTTGACATGTAGCACAATGGCAAGAAACTTAACGTATCAAATGTCACAGACTACTTTACGTCTTATATGCAACTCGTGCCATGTAATGCCATATTATCTTTGGTAATAATTGAAACTAATAAGATATGAACTCATTTTTTGTTTAAAACTTATTCTGTATAAACATGCTTTATCTATTAGTTTCTTGACAGAATTTTAAGGTTAGACGCTTTAGATATGTTAATGTTTTTTAACTAGATCACATACAGTAGGCCTACACGTTTGAGGGAAGCGAATTTCTGTCTTTCTGATATTGTAGGCCTCAGTTTTTAGGAACATCCTGTGAACAGAATTGGTTAAATATAATGAAAACGTGTAGGCCCACGTTATTTTTTTGGGTTGATTTAGTAAGAAATTTTAACTTCACCATTCTATGTTAATAAATTATACACCCAGTACAATGTGGTTTATATGTACACTAAAACCTCATTTATCTGGTTTTGATGGGACCAGGGTCATTTGGGACAAGATGATTTCCGGATAAACCGTTTTACCAATTTTTGGGAGAAAGTGCTAACTAATCGCCATCAGTATTTTCAATACTGTACCCATAATACAGCATTGCTGTTGCGTTTCTTGATGATAGTGTTTATACAGTATTTACATTAAAAAATGGTTTTTGTAAATGTATCTTTAATTATGTTTGATTTAAAATGAAATAGGTTTTTACATTTAAACAAGTGCAAACTAAAAAAAGTTGGCGTTGCTTTTGGCCGACCGTACTGTGAACGAAAATGCCTCGTGTGCCGGCTGAATACAGTCTGTGCCGTTCAGCCTGTCGCAAATCGCCCTGTACTTTTCCTGTAAAATTTGTATTTTTCTCTAGAAACCGTTTCAGATAAGCGAGTACCGGATAAACGAGGTTTTACACTATGTATACCAAATATTATTCTCTTCCCTTACAACTTAACAATAAGTGAAATGGATATACTAATTTTTTTTAGTTAGACTCTGATGAATATAATATCAGTGGTGATGATAACTCTAACTCTAGAATATAAATGTTGATTATTATTGTAGGTTATGACCATAAAATGGTGTAGACTCGCAAATGCGTCATCAGCACATGGCTCTCAAAGTTGATACTACAATGTTATTGCTGGTTTTGGGGGCTACTTGGGTTACTTATGCGTCATTTTATTTTATTGAATAAGACTAATAGGCTATACAATAAAAATCAACTTGTTGTAGAATGTAAAATATATCTAATCATTTATAAAAGAAATTATTAAAAAAAATATTTCTGCCCACGGCTGAAATATATAAATATTGATCAGCATTGAAAGTGGTAATAAATTAGTAATGTATCCAAAAAATATTGTTAAACCCCCATTTTGGGGACCGAACATCTATAAAAGTGCAGTTATTGTTGTCTGATTGCTTTGCTATAACACTTATCTAAGATATTACAGAAAGGAATAGCTCCAATAAATTAAACTAAAAGACAAAACGGCTGCTGTTATGGTACAGACACATTGGCACATTTACATATATATATTAACAAGTATATAAATACTTGATAACGTATATATGTAAAAAATATTGAAAGACCTCCACATAATGTGTTTAGGGGTTGAGTTATGAACGTCTAACATGGTCCCAGGATTAAATCTGACTATGAAGGCTATGATAATGTACGTTTGGACTCAGCGGAAAATGGTAATCACAATACTTGGCTTTAAAAATGTGTAAAATCTTTAGCATTTATCACTTGGTTACTTCGTTAAAGTACAAAGTGAATATGGACTTCACAAAAGCTGTTAATTGGCATTGTTAGAAAATTTTGTCAATTCAATCCTCAAAGTCCAAATGTACATGACCATGTACAGCTGTTTTTACAACAATAATACACATATTCATTTAATATTTTGCTAATTGTTAATACTCTATGAGCTTGTTCATAGTTTGAAGAATCTAATAATATATATGAAACAGCATAAATCTAAATTATACGCTAAGATATAGAGTAAATAAAGAGGGCGTCATTGATATGGTATAGTTATGGTCAGCCATACTTTTTTCCACAATGATTAAGGACAGGCTATCCAACTCTGATCACTCCAAAAAATTAAATTTCTCTGTATAATGAACTATAAACAAAGGGTACTTTGTTTGGAAAAGGGTAATTCTTAAGGCAGGAAGGGGAAAAATTCCTTTAAGTGACGTACATGATCATGTACACTGGGACGAAAATGGTTAACTTAAAAAAAGTACTTGAAAAGTACTTCACTGAAAAGCGATGATAAAGAGTTGGACCATGACAATTGAGTATATTGTGATGTACTGTGAGTGTAGCTAGACATGGCTCTACGCTATCTCAAGCAACAATGTACTGCTACATCTACATTGTTGCTAAAGAGATAATGGTGAAAATTTTCATTAGCTAACATGATTTCTTTTTAATGTTAAAAGACGATAACCAAATCCTTATGTTCCAAAAAGTAGGTTATTGTATTTAATTAGCATTGTGTACGTAGTACTGTATAATTAGTGATACCGTGACGAGAATTAAGTGTTATTATTGAGACTACACTGCTTTGTTTCTAATTTAAACTCAGTAACCTTTTTTTCCATCAGGTAGTTCGGATTAGCTGGGTGTTTAGATTACCAATACCCTGGTGTACTGAAATATCTATAATATTGTAAAGAAGAGGTTTCCTGTATGTTTGTGGGTTTGTTTGTTGTGACAAGTAAGCGCAAAAATACTGAACCGACCGGTTTGAAATTTTACGCAAAGATAGATCTCAACCTCATGGGCATATTTATTTCCTTAAAATCCCCTCTGGCTAAGTTTCAGTGTTTACATTTTCAAAGAATTTAAACATAAAATTACATGAAGTCAACAGCTGTGAACACTAAAATTTCTTAGTGAGAAGCAGAAGTCACAGTTGCTGTACATGACCTTGGTTTCAATGTTTACAGTTTCTAATTTCACCATCTGTTTACACTACTTTTTACAGTCCAAGAAGAAGAGGAAAGAAAGTTAATTTTTACAGTTAAACTGCTGGATCGAAATTAATATTGCCAAAAATTGTAGATTTTAATTTCTCTCTCGATGCCTGTCTCTATTACGTTATTCCTTATCCTTTTCCAATACTACTGAACAGGTGGTACTTTGTCATGTTGTAGACACTCGTGTTTATTAATTTTTGAGATCGTATTTGGTAAAAAATACCATTGTAAGTGTACATTAAAAGAGTTAATGTGAATAGTATTATACCTCAAATAAAGCATCTTTCTTTATCAAATTTTCATGTTATAGAATATTTATTTCATGCCGAAGAGAAAAGATAACCTCTCTCAAACCTTTTTTACCCGTGAAGGACAGTTACTTTAGCTAGTCTTACAATAAAGTTCTGCAATTTATTTTTTCAGAATAACTATCAAGAAATGATGGTGAGGTACAAGCAGTTGCTAACTTACATCAAGAGTGCTGTTACAAGAAATCACAGTGAAAAGTCAATTAATTCTATTCTAGATTATATTTCTACATCAAAAAATGTAAGTTAATTTTTGTTTGGATATATTTAAAATAAAATGAGTTTAACAGTGTGAGTTTAAAGATTTAACATTTTTATCTACAACAATTTTTATATATCGCAACAATAAAGTGATTTCCAATTTTGAAATAAAATATGGGTTTTTATGCAATTTTAAATTACAGTAATATTGTTTGGTTGTAAAATACACTCAGTAGTATTTAACTAAAAGAACAAATTCATTTATTTAATAATATTTCCAGATGGAGTTATTGCAAGATTTCTATGAGACAACATTAGATGCTTTGAAAGATGCTAAAAATGATCGGCTGTGGTTCAAAACAAACACTAAACTAGGAAAACTGTACTACGACCGAGGGGATTTCAACAAACTGGCGAAAATCCTCAAACAACTTCATCAGTCCTGTCAGGTACAGTCATTTGTCAAGCCATTTTCCTCTCCTCTCTTACCGATACTCGTATCTCTGTCAGTAGCAAAAATAATGTGTGGTACAAAAAAATTCAATACTAACCCAGTAGGCAAAATTTTTTACTAACCCTCCGTCGGTGACACAACGGAGTTTGCTTCTGAGCGCTTTAATGTTTGTAAATAATTGTGTTGTTGGCAGTCAAAGGAGTCATTTACCTCATACGGCTCTTTCTATCAGTTCCGGAACTGGATCGACCTTATTTCATTTTCCCAACCTCCCTTCTAATCAGTTGAAGCCCGAGAATCACGTGTCATGGACATTGCTACCGTATATCACGATCGCACTACAACGGTTACGTTGGTTAGTTCCCAGTTTTCTTAGTTATGTTTTGTATAATTACATTTTTTATTGCTAGATATTGATTTTAAAGGGTTTTTATGTAATTATGTTATTATGTTTTTACAATACAAGGTGTGTTAAAAAACGCCCAGAATTTTTGTTATTTTGAAACAAATATTTATTGAATCATCTACTTCGATGTTGTTGTCTTCAAAGTAGACCCCACTAGATATTATGCACTTATGCTAGCCCTTTTTCCAATATTTAAAACACTTGTAACTGAAACCCGATCTTTGGACTTAGAGCTTTGAGCTCTTTCACGGATGAACTTTTAATATCTTCCTTGCTTGTGAAACGATGAATCTTTAACCCTCACTGAGTTACATTAACACGGCCCACTCACGGCAGTTCCAAACCTATTAAATCGGGGGTCGCTCTAGAATCTACGCTTGCGCACGATAATAAAATAAGCAACATGATATACTGAGATCGCTATTGGGTTGATATAGTTCCCAATGAATTCGCTAGAATGCAGCACAAGTTGTATTAAGTTGTAGTCGTTCCTAAAATAGCCACTAGGGAGCAGCACGTCCCAGGTTTAGAGCCAAGGTGGTTCAAGGCCATTGACCTCCAGTGGGCGATTGGCATGGCACGCAAGGCAATCTGAGGCGTTTGACCGGGAGAAGATTAAAGTTATTTGGAAAGAGCAAACTCTCAAGGGGCCATGTCTTGTGACTATGGAGCTTGGGACATCATTACAGTGTTATTTTTTGCCAAAAAATCATAAACAAATAACAATGTGTGAGCAATGTGTGAAACAAATGGTGTTAAACTCGTAGATAGAAATCTTTATTGATCGTTTGACCTTATAGCAAGAATTCATTGAATAATTTCATTGGTTTTTTTACTGTCGTCTGATGTACTGTGGGAAGTCAATGTTTTTGTGTTAGTTTGACAGTGTTTTAACTGTAATATAATTAGTTATTATCTCTGCAAGTGTTTTATGTTTTGTTAATGAAGTGTTGTGTCGTAATAGTAAATTTTAAATGCAAAATTTTTTTAAGAAAACATGGTAAATTGACATTGTGAATACTGCCCAGAATTAGGTTATTTTTGGATGTTTTCAATAAAATATTAGTTTGTAATAGACTTAGGAGGTGATAACATTACAATGCGGTTAGATGAACAGTTATAAGTTACAGCTCAGGTTTGTTTGTAATAGGTGATCCAATTGGTTATTGTCTGCTCTTCCAGCTGAGATTTTTTTCAGTTTTCCTCCTTTCAAAGACAGCAGAATTGCAAAAACAAATATGCTTGAGATGTAAACAGTGTTCTCCTATATTGAGAAGCTCCAAATAGTTCTAAAAAATCTTGTAAGGTAGCAGCAAAACGCAGTACTGACAAAGGCGTTTAGAGCATGGCAACTGGCTGTTGGTGTGTCATTTGGTAGCATGTGCACAGTACGTCAACCAGTGTTGAAGGGAAG
Organism: Nephotettix cincticeps; assembly: GCA_023375725.1. NCBI lineage: Eukaryota > Metazoa > Arthropoda > Insecta > Hemiptera > Cicadellidae > Nephotettix > Nephotettix cincticeps. Next base: position 16,188,104 of record CM041786.1, on the reverse strand, counting down.
CCTATACAGAGTTCATAGCGAAATGCTGAAATGGTAACCTTAAACCATAAAGAAAATACTGAATACTATTTTGACCGACAAGAGAACTGAACAAGAGGCATAAAACATATAGATTACAAACTGCATTATTCTGTTTCCACAAATTATTGAGTCTCTGCCATTATGGAAAATTCAAAAACATCCTACTATTTGAAGTGTGAATAATTCACATTAACTCTACCTTCAAAGAATATTCCAAAGAGTTTATTTAAATATAAAAAAGTATTGTATGTGAAGGCAAAGTGTCGGCTGCATTCAGCACCAGTTTTCTGCTTCTATAGGTGAACCTATAGACAATCTCCCGATTCATCTCATTGAAGGCGTGTCATCAGTTAGAACATTAACGTTGGTGTTGGTCCATCGCAAAACTTATGTCGAATATTGTTTGGAAAATGGTATTTTCTATAAATTTATAAATATTTTCAGTGGGAAATTAATTTTAAAATCCTAATTATTTATCTTGCTCAAATTAAATTTTTTCCTTATTTCTAAACCATTTTCCATAAAACTTGGTATGCCGTGTAAGGTCACATCAGGCAAAAAAACTCACTAAAAACGTTTGTTATTGTCTGGGGGGCAGGGGGGGAGTTCTAAAAGTTATTTTAATTTTTTTTCTTTTGTTCTTGGGTTAAGAAATTGGATGATTATTTCTGAAAGGATAAATTTTTAATTGATATATATTTGGTATATTTATTGGTACTGTATATATATTTACTCGAGGGAGAGAGTATTTTTCAGTATACACTGATACCGTTAATTGTAAAGAAGGTTTTATTTTGCAGACAGATGAAGGTGAAGATGATCTTAAAAAGGGTACTCAATTATTAGAGATATACGCGCTAGAAATTCAAATGTACACAGCACAGAAAAACAACAAGAAACTGAAAACCCTGTATGAACAATCGTTACATATAAAATCAGCCATCCCTCATCCTTTGATAATGGGAGTGATAAGAGGTATGTATGTTTTCATTTTAATTTTAAAATTATTTAACTTGGATAATATTTTAATTTTAGTAATTAATTAATGTTGTAACACAGCAAATATCTATTGACTCAATTGAATGGGTCCCCTGAAAACGTTCCAAACAGCAAAACCCTAGTTTCGAGTAATTAAGAGTAGAAAGTTGAATTGACCATGGAGTCCGGAGAAGCGCACTCCATGTCTGTCGCAATTCTGACGGACGAAAACAGAGCTGCCAACTCAAGTATCTTCCAAACCAAATATACCAGGGTGTAGCTTGTGGCGTCCAGAACCTTTTGCACTAAATATCTCTGTTTTTTAAATTTTGTCACTTGGAACATTTTCCGGGGACCCATTCTATTGCATATCGAAATTAACCTCATAAATTTCATTTTCAAATAACTTTTTACGGTTTCAGAGTGTGGAGGAAAGATGCATCTGAGAGAAGGAGAGTTTGAGAAAGCTCATACGGATTTCTTCGAAGCATTCAAAAACTACGATGAGAGTGGTAGCCCAAGAAGAACAACGTGCTTAAAGTATTTAGTTTTAGCGAATATGTAAGTATGTTTCTGACTAGAAGTTTGCCAAAGATGTGAAAGAATGTTTTGTTACTTCTCTTCGGTAACTCATTTCAAGTAAATGATGTATCGGTTTTTTTAGAGGTGTGTATTGGTTTTTTGTAAAGGTGCAGTAGCTTAGGGGTTTTAACGCCAGAAAGTCAGCCAAAATGAGTGGTGGGCAACTCTTGTCAGATTACGAGACTTTTATCTTGACCTCTGCCCAGCGTATGTTACTAAAGATCGACAGAACACCTCGCCGACTTTAATTCATGGTACACACTGCAGGCCCATGGTGATGGGCAGTTTAAAAAAAAATCAATTAAAAGAGGAGACTGGAATTCCGAGGATGGCTAGCGTCACCTTGGGTACGAGGATCGGTTCACTGATGGCCCCTTAGTAGGAAGAGGAACTTTTTCCAGGCATCTCCGGAGTCATCAGGAATCCTTTTGGAGATTTCCTTTTTGAGATAAATTCTTTATTTAATTTCTACCTCGCTGTTGATGTAAAGATGATGTAACTTCACTCCTTTTTCAGGTTAATGAAGTCAGGTATCAATCCATTTGACTCACAGGAAGCAAAACCCTACAAGAATGACCCAGAAATCTTAGCCATGACTAATCTAGTTTCATCGTACCAAAACAATGACATTAACGAATTTGAAACAATACTGAAGAAACATAGGAAAAACATTATGGATGATCCATTCATTAGGGAACACATAGAAGGTGAGTTTTTGAAATAGAAACATACCGTACCACTTTTTGGGCTCCAATTCCAATTCTTCGATTCCAAGCGTTCATTGTCCCGACGATGACAACCGGCGAAAGAAAGAATTATGTTCGTTTTCCTCGTCACGATGTCGTAATAAGATAACGTCGGCATTGTTTTGATGAAACTCGGATCAGGAAACCATTTGTCGCGCTGCCGACTTGAAACTATCGTTCACTTTCAGTTTAATGTCGCAGCCGCACAAATAAAAACCAATATTTCATTTCAAAGCAATCGGATATCCTTCCGAAACGAAAGTAACAAGTACCCAGTAGAATTCAATCAAATATCCTAAATTACTTAACCCTTTCAGTGCTGACGTCCGTATACAGGGTGTTTCAGAATTCCCTACCAATACTTTAGGGCATTGTTCCTGGGTAAGAAACATATCTAAATATCATATTTAAATTGTCCGGAAGTCCCTAGTTACTCACACAGCCTCCATTTTGTTTTTTTCACTTACAATATTTTTTCTGAATAATGGTTATACGTACGGAATTGAAAATTTGCACAAACATTTATGGCAAATAGACAAAGCTACAAAAAAATTATGACAATTTCTCAAATTCATAAAACAAAATGGCGGCCATTTAAAATTTTGTTTCTCAAATAACTCGTGAACCGTTGATTTAAAGGAAAATTTACAAGAATAATTTTTTAGGTAATGTATTAAAAATCTATTGACACCAAATCGTTTTAAATTAGAAAATATTTGTATGTAGCTTTGGATAGGTGACCTCAACTTAGTTGCAGTGCATAAAGGCACTGAGATGTATATCTCAAATATTTGTTTTAATAAAACGATTTGGTGTCAATAGATTGTAATTACATTACCTAAAAAAAATTATTCTTGTAAATTTTCCTTTAAATCAACGTTCAGTTATTTGAGAAACAAAATAAATGGCCGCCATTTGTTTTAGTTTTGATATTTAGATATGTTCTTAAAACAATGTAAAGTAGGGAATTCTGAAACACCCTGTATACGGACGTCAGCAAAACGTGCAAGAACAGCCACGGTGCATACGGACGTCCAAAAAAAAGAGATTTTTTTATTTGTGTTTAGGATATAAAGAGCACATTAAAGAAAATTATTTAGGTTAAAATGATATTCTTAGTATTTTTGGCTGCAGTCTGCATCAACGTTTGTTTATTTGTTTAGTTAGCCAAGAGACTTAAGAAATTTTAGGTTATTGTTATTGTTTGTTTAGTTTCTTTTGTAAATGAAGTGTATTTATTCACCTGTCAATGATATAACAGTTCTAATAGTGTTAAAAAGGTGATAGTAACTTTTAATTAACCACACAGTTTAGTTCTTTAAAGTTTTTTCTATCTCCAACGGTTACCGAGATATTAAAAAATCTAAACACAGTACGTTGTATTTTGGGGCTCCAATGTAAATCTTATGGATGATGAAGAAAAATTACTATTTTCACTTATCAATCAATATTTTTGGATTAAACTTGGTATTTACCTTCATGTGGTTGAGATCATATGCTTTAAATCCTTAAAAATCATAGTTTATGTGTTTATCATGGCAGCTAACCTGCATACTCTTTTCCCAAGTTAATCATATAGAGAATAGGCAAACTCCTTTATTTATGGACAGATGTTTATGAAACTTGGTATAAATGGTCAAAATAAAAATTGTTTATGCTAGAAATGCCTACTTTCAATGCTCCTCACAGCAGCAAACCTGCATACTCTTTACCATGTTAATGGAGAATACGCAAATAACTGTAATATTTATTGACATATGTTGATAAAACTTGTCATACATCATTATTATTGATTTGGAAATTCCCTGAGTACGCAGGTCTGCTGCGACGGGGGTATTTAAAATAATGCAAGAACGTCATTGGTCGGTTCAAGGTTGCAACATACCTCGTAATTATTCTTATTTCAGTTACTGATGGAAAGTTAATATTCACACTCTGCAGTTGTTGCAGCTAGTAAACTAACCACCTTAGACCTACTTTTATAGAATTTACAGTAATCTCAGTTGGGTATATGTGTATCTGATCTCTACAGACCTCCTGCGCAACATCAGGACGCAAGTTCTCATCAAGCTGATCAAGCCTTATACCAGGATCCACATCCCCTTCATCTCCAAAGAACTCAACATCGACGCAAGCGAAGTCGAAAGCCTTCTCGTCTCCTGTATATTGGATAAGTATGTATCTTTTTACACATCTCACAAACCTTTTTACTAAGAAAATTAATTTTTCTAATAACCTGTAAATCTTATCCATGGTTTACCATCAGCTCTCCAGCGTGTAATCAACTGGTTTATCATAACACCAGTTCTGAATCAGCATTTGAAATTACCTATTAATGTTTTATATAATTTTTCGGGTAATATAAATAATAATATACTGCAGGCTAGGTTTAGAAAAATATTAGATCTTAAATATATAGGTCTCCTCCTTCCCTTGCTATTTTCTGCTTATTAGAAATAGGAATCCTCTCATGTATTTTGCTTCTACTTAACTTCTAACTGACAACTTGTTCCTACACTACACTTTTCAACCCAATTTTAAACTCATATCTCTATTTTGAGCTAGAATATGGCAAGCTTAATATTTTCTGTTCTATCTCAAGTATGTCCAAAGATATTTCAAATAAATTTTGTTTCTTGTTTCTATAAAAAAATTTTCTAAATCCAGTAGACTTCAGCTTGACTTATTAAAACATTATTCATTCTACAATTTTAGGTAAATTTTCATGATTTGGACATGTGCAGTCCTAAAGATCAAACTTATAAAAAACTACTTCTGTATGGTGGAACCTTCCTTTGCTCTGTCCGTCAAAACGAAATACATTAGACTCTCGATTATCCGCTGTAATGGGTGGCTGAGCGATTGAAGATAGTCAAAATTTCGGCCAAACCTAACTTAAAATACGCTGGAAATAGTTAACCCTAGAACTGGCAATGCCGTAATTCACAACGCATTAACAAATTCAATAAGAAGTGGCAGGTGGAGGCATCTTTTGTCAATTTAGTGAACTTGTTAGACACAATCGCCTTGTTGACCGTGTAGCCGTCTGGGGTCAACCGAACCTGCTCACGCAGTTCACTAAACTGCCACTCGGGTATGTCTTGTAGCCAAATAGCTGCTTTCTACAACTAGGCATGGTGGCTGAATTTGTTAGTGTTACACTGATGAATGTAACGTTCTAGCCATTTGAAAGTGCTAGTGTTCGAATCCTGACCATGAGCAATTCCAATTTGGCTTGCAAATGTGTGGGATAGTGGAGAGGGGGTCCACCTTAAATAAACAGTGGCCGGCTTGGGTGGAAGTTAACAGCATTTGTAGGCTCGATTGGGATTGTAGAGGACACCTTTTTTGCTTTTTTAGTTAGTGGTTATCTAAGGGGGGGAGTGCATGTTTTGTGTTTTTTTTTGTTTATACAGTAGAACCTCGATTAACCGTCACACTCTGGACCGAGACCATGACGGATAACCGAATAGACGGATAACAGAAATAATAATAGCACTGATACAACTTAGTACCTAGACAGTGTTTGGCGTGACAACATCGCAATTCATGTTATAACGGCGCCATTGTAAGTCCTAATTAATTTTCATGATTGCTGAATGTGAATTTATTTTAAATGAGAATAAAACAAAACTAGGCCAGTTCAAGTGGAAAATAATTTATTAAAATATTTTAATAAGAAAACAATGAAATATCAACTGTAAATGTACGTACTTTGACCATAGAATAGAAGATATATATATCTTCTATGTTCTTTGCTTTTACTCTCAAAACTTACAATGCAGGTATTTGTTTATTTTCGTGTGTTTCAGCAGTAAATGGTGTATATTATGTGAGTGTTTTTATTGAATAGGATTTATTAACTACAGTAGAGCATCGAAAATCCGGACGTCAAAAATCAGAAATACTCTACAGCACTATACAGTATTGAAAATTTTGCGGGAGAAACTGCCAGCGCGGAGCAGGGTGATGAGGGGCGCGCTGAGTAAGGGAATGACCTTCAGCGTGTCTTTTTTTAACTTGGTGACTCGGCCTTACCCTTTATCCACCGCCCCCAATATTATTGTTCCGTCATCTGTCACTGCCAGTAGCATTCAGTTATCAGTGCGGTTAATAGCGTTCAGTTATGTCTTCTCATCGGGTACACTGAAAAGGAAACATATATTTCTCCCTATTCAAACTAAAATTGAAATTTGAAAACATTATTTTGTTTCATTTGACTGTATTCTATAACTTCACTATTAATACTGTAGGCCTAATTATATGTTCAATAGGTATTTGTAGGTTATGTTCGAAAATCCGGACAAACCGATAATCCGAACTACATACGGTCCCAATTGGTTCGGATTTTCGACCCTCTACTGCAATTATTATTAACTGAAATGGCTCATCCAGACGAAAAAATGCTTTTTTTAATACCTAAAAATAATTTTAAAATCCTTAATAATTAAAAATAAAGCAAATTTTTATTTTATACTTTATTCAAGCTACCTAAATCCAAAAAGAACATTGGGAAAATAATATTCTGATTTTTTTACACTAAATGAGCAAGGACCGTGATTTTCTGTAGCGCTTTAAGGGTCAAAACATTAGTTAATTAAGTTATGATGTCTTATCGCTAGAAGAATAGAATAACAATAGCGATGGCAAGTACAGCCGACGCTTTGACTCACGTATCGGGTTCCCAGTCGCTTTAGGGTAACCTTTGGATCTCGACGGGGAGGTCACAAATTGTGGATAGTTGTGAGCGATGGCGGTGGGTGTGGTGTTCTCTTGTGTGGATTAATTTGTAAAGTATTCAGAACTTTCAAATTTGGGACAAAACATCATATAACCCCAGAAGGGATGTTCAATAGGAAATATTTATTGGAACAAGATTATCATTGGACCAACGAATGTACCGTCGAATGGAGCCTGATACCATGTGATCAATGGAACACTGATCCAAGAGCAGTCGGGGCGCAGGAGCAGGCATCTACGGGGTGCAGGACAACGTACGGTCAGGTATTTCAATGGGGACCTTCCCCACTGTTTTCCAGGCCGAGATCACTGCCATTATGGAATGTGCCAGAGACATCTTGATGCTGGGTCATGAGGGCCTTTCTATCAATATTTTCTCTGACAGTCAGCCGGCCAAAGCTTTGGACTCGGTAGAGTTCAACTAGGGTTGTGTGGGACTGCTTTAGGCTTGTGTCCTGTGTAGGCAGACACAATGAAGTCACCCTTTGTTGGGTTCCAGGGCACTCAGGGGTGGATGGTAACGAAGTGGCAGACGGGCTGGCCAATAGGGCTGCATCATCCCCCTTTTTAGTCCTCAACCCTTCTGTGGTTTTCCCGTTGCGGTTTTTCAGACTATCAATTCCTGGGCTAAGGATTGTCATAAGAAAAGATGGGCTGAACTTTCCCTGCATAGAGTAGTAAGCTTAATCTTCGTTCTCCTTCTCGTCAAGTTGCAAAGAGGTTCCTGAAACTTGGCAGGAAGGATGCCAAACTTGTCACAGGTATCGTCACTGGTCACGGTAATCTGAGGAAGCACCAACTACGTATGGGGGGTAGGAAATGTTATCTGCAGGAGGAAACTGCAGATCATCTACTCTTTGATTGCGCAGAGCTGGCAGAGGTAAGGTCCTCCACTCTGGGCAACTTGGTAAGGGGTAGTTTTCTGCCTCCTGACGAGCTCGTTGACAGGATGCTGCAGTTTTACAGGTCTCTTCATCTAGAAGATTCCTGATTCTCCAGGAAAGAGAATTTTAGGGGTGCGCAAAAAGCTGCAACGGCTGAAGCGCCTTGGGAAATCCGCCCCTTCGAATGATGATGATGATGATGATGTACCGTCGTCATGGCAACAACTGACAATGGGGTAGGTCGGTGTCGGCATACAGGCGCGATGATAGTGGTAGGGTGAAAGTGAATGCAATGCGAAAGTTACTTTCTGTGAAGTAATTGCAGCACGTAATTTACCACAGTTGTACTATGTTTTCCTGGTTGTTTCTATAAAAAATTAATTTCTATCTCGCAAAACTGGCACCATTGAAAATCTGAGTGAGTTAGTTTAGCTGTATATATGGCAGCCGCCACGCCATTCTTGCTTCTTTCTACCCATTAGCGAGCCGGTTTGGAAATGAATGAATAGTGACTGTCATTGGACCAACGAATGTACCGTCGTCATGGCAACAACTGACAATGGGGTAGGTCGGTGTCGGCATACAGGCGCGATGATAGTGGTAGGGTGAAAGTGAATGCAATGCGTAAGTTACTTTCTGTGAAGTAATTGCAGCACGTAATTTACCACAGTTGTACTATGTTTTCCTGGTTGTTTCTATAAAAAATTAATTTCTATCTCGCAAAACTGGCACCATTGAAAATCTGAGTGAGTTAGTTTAGCTGTATATATGGCAGCCGCCACGCCATTCTTGCTTCTTTCTACCCATTAGCGAGCCGGTTTGGAAATGAATGAATAGTGACTGTGAATATGCCGGGTATTTTCCCAGTTCGCTCTCCAATTAATATGAATCTTTTTATTCGTACATTTACCAATTTTATTTTGTGCTTGAATGAATTCATTTAGTAGAGACTGATTTTGTGTTTATTTTTTTAATGGTTTCTCCATGTTGTATTAAAAATTAGTCGATTGTTACATATGTATTTAGTTTGGGAAAATGTTTAATCCAATTGAACAGTTAGAGAATTTCTTTATGATGACTTACTGATACCCTGCTCTTGCAGTTTATTAGGAGTCTACTGTATTTGATAAATATTTTAATTTTTAATTACTACACAAATTCATATTTTGTGGTTTCAGTTATCATAGGCACAATACAGTTTTTTTAATATTGCAGGTACGGCTTTTTTACCGAATGTTTTATTAGCTGCTCTGACTTTTTGGCCATTCTGACCATATCCCAGTCTGATCATGGTAAGATGAGGGATGTTCTACTGTATTGTGCATCTGACCGTAGGAAATCAAAAATGGAAAAAACCCATTTTTGGGGTACAAAACCCCCCCAAACTACTCCTTCCGATTGACCGATATGTCTGGATTACAAACTTGTCCGAGCAAATGTAGGAATACACGTTTCTACCAAATTTGGTCTCGATCGGACCATTTTTACGAGAGTTATCATGTTCACAGACATATATATATATAAATTTTAACGACTATTGTTTTTGGCCTCAGGGCACCTAAAGACGAAAAATAACATGGTCCCAGGCTTAAGTCTTACCATGAGACCTACGGTAATAGCTTCTTCCCTATGGGAAATTCGCTAAAACTGATAGTAAATATTTTGTTTCAGCACGGTCCGCGGCCGAATCGACCAAGTGAACCAAGTGCTTGAGTTGGACAAAGAGAGTGTGTGTGGTGCGAGGTACAGCGCCCTGGACAAATGGACCAACCAGTTGGCGTCGCTACACCAAGCGGTCGCCAACCGGATGTGGTAGGGCAATGTGGTAGTGTAACCGGTGCCGACCATGACAATGGTCATTAGTTTTCTAAACTTTCACCTTTTCTCTTATACTTGTAATTTACACTTGTTTTTAGTTGTGTAGATTACTTTTGTAGAAGTAAGCATCATGCTTAGGTTTCTGGTTAACTTGTTGTCAAATTATTAATGGTTAGGAACAATTAATTCTGTTATTGGCTCGAAATTCAATTTCACACACCCGTTCTAAATTACTTTGTATTTTTTGGTTAAAATTTGAATTTTTCCTAGACTAATGAGTTCCTAAAATGAAGATTTCAAATCAAATTTAAAGTACAACTCTTTATTAACGGGTAATTTAAATATTATTAAACCAAAACCAGATCCGCAGGTAGTGTAAGATGAAAGGTGAAGGTTTGGAAGCCTATCGTGGATGATGGTTGCATTGTGGGCACCGGTAACATATCATATCCATTGGGACTGTTTGTAAGTGATGTACAGAATTTTTTATTTTAACACGGTAAGGAATTGTATAAACGTGTAATTCGCCACGCTGCCGCCTGCGAGGGTGTATTTTATTAACGTTAAGTTCCAGCTCATCTCGGTAACTTGATTATAGTTGTATATTAATTTATTTTCAATTAAATTGTTATATTAAATTTTGCATTTTGTGTTATGCATATATTTTTTTCTTTTTTCACCCAATCTATTTTCACTTCAGACCTTTACCTGATTAATTTCCATTTCCCTAATATGCTGAATAATATGACTGGTGGCTGGGACTAACATGCCTGTAGTCCAGCTACTTGGACGTCACGAATTGTGGATAGTTGTGAGCATTGGTCGGTGGATGTAGTGTTCTCTTGTATGGATTAACATCCACAATATTGTATACTACGTTAATCCACAAAGCTCATCCTCATAATTAGACCAGTTCGTTATTCAGAGGCAGTGAAGGACTTCACGTTAAACTGTAAGTCCCTTAGATATGCCATTGACTGTTGGGCTATGATTAACAGTCCTGTCTAAGGAACATGCCAGTCTTAGTAACAAGATTACAAGATCGCGACACAATCAGCTTACACTAAATCTTCATTCATACTTGGCTTAAAATACCTACCTTGTGGTATGGTCGCCATTCAAATAATCTAATCTAAAAAAATCAAATTATGACCAGGTCTTTGTAGCCTGGTGGATTGAGAAATCTGTACATTATGAAAACAACCAACATATACCGTTTTTCTGATCTTGGTAAGTAGTTCACCCAACAACTCGACAGTTTAACATTGAATACTTAGAATCATAAATGACTAGAACTCTAAATCTTATACCTTATTATTGTAAAACATTAAAATCAACTGCTAATTATTAACTAATAAGGTTAGGGAAGAGGCCTCAAATAAACAATACAGTAAACTCTCATATCCGGGCTAATGTGGCGCCGACCTCTCCGAATGGAAAACAACCGGATATGAGAGAGGAATAAAGCATCCGGATATTAAATATAGTTATCAAATCGTAATATGTCAAAGTTATTTCTCTCGACAAAGCCTGGTCTGCTTATGATAACTTATTTTAATTATATTCGAATGAAAGCCGTAATGTCAAACTTTGTGACCAAGTTTATAATAACAAAATAATTTACGTATTCTCATCTTTTCAAATTCTAACAGTTGTGATTAAACGATTCTACTTCGATATAACGGATTACTTTTTTGGCATCGCATTCACCATCAAAAATATTAAATAAAATAAATGAGTTGGCTGTTTTGACATTGTACTCACAGGGGTCCGCAGTGCTACTAACATTTGGGACTAAGGTTAACAAACATTAGCTTTCTAGAGAGTTTTTAAAATTTTTGCATTCTTCCAAAATCATGTATGAATATGGGAGGGTCCGGATAAGAGAGTGGTTACTGTATGCTAATTTAGTCAGTTTTTTCTCTTAGAGTCTCATTATATTTTAATTAATTCAAAACGCAATAACTTGTGAAGGGTATGGTAGTAACAGAGCAACTGATTGTCCTTTCCTTCTATTAATCACAAAACAAATCAGAATAATAAATAAATCAGAAAATAATTATAAATCAGACACTTGAAGTAATTTGTCATTCTGTTATTTATCTAGTAACACACCTTTTTTGTCTACACCTAAAGTTTTTTTCAGTATATTCTTGTATTTTAGATGCTGAGGTAGAAGTGCTGAAGTTGTGTTGTCTTATACAGTGGAATCGCCTTCAAGACCGAGATTTATAAAGGATTTGCTAGAAATTGAACCCTGTAAATTTGTATCTAAAATACAGGCCAGTATTTGCATAGTATACAACAGTGTCCCAGATGTTAAAATCCAGACAAATATCTGCACATAATAAAACACTGAAATAACCTCACATTTGAAAATAGTCATCTTCTACTTCTTTGGTGTTTGAGCTTTTTGGGCAGCAAAGGTAATATTCCGCCTTACTAACCTGTGGCACCGATCAATAACAAAAGGTTAAATGGGAATTCATCTATCTTCAACAGTTAACTCTATCTGTATAGTAAGGTAACTGGACTCACTGTAAAACTTTCCGATGAGTCCGGTAACTAACGGAACCAGAAGTTGTTAGACATCAAATAGATTCCTATTTAAGCTTAAGATACTGACCTTAACACTGGTAAGAACTGCTGAGTAACACCACTATTACATACTCAGATATGTGTGGCATTTGTTTCTAGCTTCTCAAACCAGACTTTACACTAACTCAGAATTTTTTTCTCCATTTACAGTTGCAATAACAATGTTACATCTATTTTTTCTACACCCAGGGTGTCTAGCAACAGGGAATTTAAAACTGTATTGAAAAGTCAGGAAATTTTTACATTGGTCAGGAAAATTCAGTAAAGGATTCAGAACTTAAAAATGTGGCAAATCTCGCAACATCCGGCAGGAAAACCTGAGTTGGTGAGTTTAGTTGTATAGATAATGGCCGCCATTCTTTCTTCTTTCTACTCATCAGCGAGCCGGTTTGGAAGTGAATAAATGGTGATTATCGATGTATACCGGGTATTTTTCTAGTTTGCTCTCCAATTAATATTATTCTGTATATTTGTACATTTTAATTTAACAATTTTTGTGTTTATTTTTAATGGATTCTCCATGTTTTATTTAAAACTAGCTGACCCAGCGAACTTCGTAACGCCTGTTAGGCATGTAATTACTGTTGTAAATACATGTTAACTTTAAGATTGGCCATGTCCTGAAGTCAATTAGCATTGTGAAATGCTTTCTTTGTGAAAGCTTTCAATATACAACAGCTGATTATTATAATAAACTCAATATGTATAAACATTGTAATTATTTTTTATTTGGCAAACATATAAACACGTGACTTTTGATCATACAGAATATAAAGAAATATAAATACAGTACATAATTCCCAAAAACCGTAAACCATTAATGTGGCGAATAATGCTGTTCATTTTGTACAGTACATATTTACTTCATACATTTACATTAATGAATGTTTCAGATGGCATTGGATTGTAAAGCATATTGCTAACGGACAGTAAACAAACAACTGGTTTAAGAAATCAAATGTTTTGATTGTAGAAAATTTGTAAACAAACTTATTCCCCATAAGGTTAACATTATAAAATTAAAAGGCTATAAAATGAAAACTAATTGAATTTATAGAAACTGAATATGCCTAAAGCATGACCGGAGCAGAGACGAATCCGAAAAATCAAAGATCATTAAAAGGGGTCCAGCCGTTCTCGAGTTATAATGCGTGTAACTAACACAACTTTGTTTTATATATTTAGATTAAGCCGATAGCTACATACGTTTTCAATCAGGGAAAATGCTGCATCTAATTTGAAAAGTCAGGGAATTTCCTTATGATGACTTGCTAGCCACTCTGACACCGCCGTCAGAGACGTAGTTGAAAATGTGTCGATGGTTACTGTGTCAATTTTGGTCACTCAAGCAATACAAACCTTTGACTGGGACATTGGACTGACCCTATCTAGACACTTGACTTGGAGGTCTTGAATTGTGGAGTGTTAAAATCGATGGCCTGCGGATGTGATATTCCCTAGTGTGTATTAACGTCCGCACTCATAATAGACTAGTTCGTAATTCAGAGGTAAAATTGTAGTTCTTTTCCCTCGTTAAACTGCAGATTTGTTAGAACTCATTGGCTGTTTGACTTTTAATTAACGGTCCTGTCTAAGAAACTTGTCAGCCTTGGTCAGTAACAAGTCTAAAAGATACATTAATACAGATATGGAATGTGTAACTAACACCTAACCAAAAATTCATTTGGTATAGAACAATTCTTGATCTTATTACTTGTGTGTATGTTATAATGTTAAATATACATATTTATGCTCAAGAGTAACACTTTCTAAATATTAGTACAACTAAATTATTTGATCTATAACATTTGAAAATTTACATTTATATTAAAATCTTACCATGTATATTATCCATATTATGTATATTTGCAGGTAATAGTTAGTGTTACAATGCAGATAGGATTAGTTTAGATTACAATTTGAAATGGTGATCTAACAAGGTAGGTACTTTAAGCCAAGTTTGAATGAGAAATGAGCAATGTACTCATCATTAACCTCCTTCACTCATTCCTTGAACATTTAAATGAACGTTGTATTGTGACCAATCCTGACATCCCACTACCTGCAACTGAATCAACTGAAGGTAAGTGCACTGACCTCAGTTTATGTATAGTCTACTGAGATTAGTGAAATGGCAAACAGAAAGTTTCATATCATGACTGGGATGGTGGCGTCATCCTGTAATCCAGCTACTTGGAGGTCACAAATTGTGAAGAGTTGTGAGCGATGGTCGGTGGATGTGGTGTTCTCTTGTATGGATTAACGTCCTCACTATTGAAAACTATGTTAATCCGCAAAGACCATCCTCATGATTAGACCAATTCGTAATTCAGAGGCCGTGGTTTGGATTCCTTGTTAAACTGAAGGTCCCTTAGTTGCCATCAGCTGTTGGGCTATTAAGTAACAGTCCTGTCTAAGGAACATGTCAGACTTAGTCAGTAACAAGACTACAAGATCGCGCCACATTCATCTATAGAATGAACCCTCATTCATACTTGGCTTAAAATACCTACCTTGTAGTATGGTCGCCATTTCAATAATCTAATCTAATCCAGCAAAATTTGTGATATTATTATTTACATTAAAAATACCAAGTAAGATACAATTTTGTAATGGAAATCATTCTCATACAAAGTTGTGAAAAGTACTCTGCAGGATTACTGGTATCTTCAATATATTTGTTTATGCGAGGTGTTGAATCAACCAGTGTAAGAATCGATTGAAGTTCCTTGGGTTTTCTTAGATAAACTTTCATTTGAAATGTAAAAAATCTTATTTTACCACATTTTAAAGTTACCGGTAACAGTTTTAAAGGGTTAACTACCTAGGAATCCTTAACAATAAAGATACCCTCAAAGCAACAGACCTAGATACTAAGTGAATTTCCATTGATTTATTTCCCACTTCACTTTTGTCACTTACTAATGTCACTTCTCCTCCTCAGTCCCTAGGAAAGGGGTATCGTTGGGTTCAAAAAGTTAAGTTTGGTTTTTGTTTGTTATAGCAGGTTAGGTTGGTTGTTGAACATTTTTTATAATGAATGGTACAGTTTTGTAATTAGATGGTATTTTAGTTGTTTAAGTAATTTCTTTATGCCGTTAGTTTGTAGCATCTGGAAGCTTATTGTAAATTTGGCCCCAACATAGGTTGAGTGGTTTTATGATTTCAGTAGTCATCTATCATAGGGAAGATCTATGTTTTTTTTCTTTTCTTTGGTGGTGGTGGTGGATTTCTGATCTAGTGTTAATGTTGTATTTTAGGCTATGTGTACTGGAAGTGACATAAAATATGGCCTGTAATTTTCTTGGAGGGGTAATTTATTGATTATTCTAATTGCCTTTTCTTGGAGAATTTGTATTGGTTGGAGATGTGTTTGTGCTACAGCTCTATGAGTTTGTTGCACGATGGATTACGTATACAAGTCTCGTCACACCTTTTTACAATAAGCCAGATATCGATTTTGACCATAATATTAACCTGGAGATCCGAAAGACTGTATTATATTTACTAGATTTGTTATTTCAGTAACTGACAGATTTTTTGTGCTGATTTCAATGATCAAAATCAGAAAGGTTATTTTAATAGAATACAATACAGGGTTGTGTCCCAACAAATCTTGCAAGACTTGTAGTACATCAATAATATAGCCTACATAAATCATACAAATATTAAATCAAATTAGTGCTGAAGGTGAACGATGCTCTTTTTTACAATAAATTTCTAACTACCTAGACTAATCATTTCTTTCCATACCAGAATACTTAAAATCTACAGAACTAAGCATATTCTACTAGATGAAAAACAAAATATCACAACAGAAGCAGTTATTCAATAATAAAAATAGGATTACTGGTATCTTCAATATATTTGTTTATGCGAGGTGTTGAATCAACCAGTGTAAGAATCGATTGAAGTTCCTTGGGTTTTCTTAGATAAACTTTCATTTGAAATGTAAAAAATCTTATTTTACCACATTTTAAAGTTACCGCTAACAGTTTTAAAGGGTACCCTCAAAGCAACAGACCTAGATACTAAGTGAATTTCCATTGATTTATTTCCTACTTCACTTTTGTCACTTACTAATGTCACTTCTCCTCCTCAGTCCCTAGGAAAGGGGTATCGTTGGGTTCAAAAAGTTAAGTTTGGTTTTTGTTTGTTATAGCAGGTTAGGTTGGTTGTTGAACATTTTTTATAATGAATGGTACAGTTTTGTAATTAGATGGTATTTTAGTTGTTTAAGTAATTTCTTTATGCCGTTAGTTTGTAGCATCTGGAAGCTTATTGTAAATTTGGCCCCAACATAGGTTGAGTGGTTTTATGATTTCAGTAGTCATCTATCATAGGGAAGATCTATGTTTTTTTCTTTTCTTTGGTGGTGGTGGTGGATTTCTGATCTAGTGTTAATGTTGTATTTTAGGCTATGTGTACTGGAAGTGACATAAAATATGGCCTGTAATTTTCTTGGAGGGGTAATTTATTGATTATTCTAATTGCCTTTTCTTGGAGAATTTGTATTGGTTGGAGATGTGTTTGTGCTACAGCTCTATGAGATGGATTACGTATACAAGTCTCGTCACACCTTTTTACAATAAGCCAGATATCGATTTTGACCATAATATTAACCTGGAGATACGAAACACGTATTATATTTACTAGATTTGTTATTTCAGTAACTGACAGATTTTTTGTGCTGATTTCAATGATCAAAATCAGAAAGTTTATTTTATTAGAATACAATACAGGGTTGTGTCCCAACAAATCTTGCAAGACTTGTAGTACATCAATAATATAGCCTACATAAATCATACAAATATTAAATCAAATTAGTGCTGAAGGTGAACGATGCTCTTTTTTACAATAAATTTCTAACTACCTAGACTAATCATTTCTTTCCATACAGAATACTTAAAATCTACAGAACTAAGCATATTCTACTAGATGAAAAACAAAATATCACAACAGAAGCAGTTAATCAATAATAAAAATAATGTATAAAACACAATAGAACAAGCAAAAATGATTTATTAAATTAAATAATTTAATTAATTTCCACACAATGTTGCTGGGAATCTGGTTTTATACTCATTCATTTATTTATACCTATGGAGTTTTCCATGCACACAGTTTTGTCTCGCCCTATTTATTAGACTAATAGTACACAGAAATATATTTTTCTTTAACAACCAAGTAATTAAAATATTTAATTTTTTTAATTGGGAGGGCAAATTGTTGAATGTTTTGGTTTTGTTTTATATTATGACTTAAAGTGTTATAGAATATTGGTTGCTAGTATCTCTCCAATGCTCTATTAAATACCTACTGACCCTTGTGATTTGCTATTCTGAATGTATAATCTTAAAAAAAATAATTTTACTGTCATATAACTATACACAATTTCCCATGAAGAGGTTTAAACGTTTAATTTTAAATTACGTGCCCATTCATGCACCGAACTATTTTAAATTTTACACAGTTCACAGAGTAGGTTCTAAATTATTCTGGGAAAATTTCAGCTCCCTAACCTTTGTAGAAACAAAATGGCGGCATATTGATTGATATTTCTTTGATTTAAGGGATGCTAAAATGAAAGTAGGACCTCTCTGGTGAAAGCTCAAATTCACAAATTTTGTAGGAAATAATTTTCCCCTTACACTATCCTGTAGATGGGAGAAAGTAAAATTTTAAAAGAATTATATCAATGTATTGTAATTTTTTAAGAGATGGAACAAAGTAAAGTTTTGTCTAATCCTGCAATTTACCTGACGCAAATTCAATGCTTATCTGTATATGACAACTACGGGTTTCCAGTTGAAGGCGCCAGCCACCTATGCATCATGTTTTACTGTTTTAGTTTACTATTGACACCCCTAATAGTTGTATTACTAGTTATTATAGTTTTTTAGTTTTAAAAATCTTTCGTCAATTCCTTTTGTGGCTGTATACTAGTTTTATCGCCCAAAAAACTATGTTAACTTTTAAAGCATTACTGGTCACTCCACAGTCATAAAATGATAGAAAGATGATTTATTTCGATATGCGAAATTCAATTTGTTATGTTTTTGTGAGACAAAATTTAAAGTTTTCAGGAAACAAAAAAAGTTTTTACTCTATGTTGTATATCTTCAATCCAACACATCAACTTTGAGTACCATAGATTGAAAGGAGTTGGAGAGAGTTGTTTATAAATCGGCAGAAGTAGCGACGTATTTCGTTTTAGACCAATAAGAACAATGTTAATTTAAGACAGCATTACTGGTTAAAAAATAGTAGTAAACATATTTTTCTTGGATTAAATTAAAGGCGAAGTAATTGCAGTATATATAGGGGAATAGAGTGTTAATTTTTTCTGGGAAAATATAATTACCAAGCAATTATATCATACTAGCTGACCCGGCGAACTTCGTAACGCTTGACAGTAAATACATGTTAACTTTAAGATTGGCCATGTTTGAGGTCGAATAGCAATACGGCTTCATTGTAAAAGGTTATATATTCTGGGTCGCGGCATAATGAATAACAATACTGAAACGATAAAACATATTAATAACATTCCCATAAAACAAATAAATCTGCATGGATTAATTCACAATTTTCAAATCCAATCCAAACCCAAACGAAACCTAACTGTAATACGGCTTTTATAGGAAAGATATACAACAGCTGATTATTATAATAAACGTAATAATATAAACATTGTAATTATCATATAAACACGTGATTTTAATCAGACAGAAAATGAAGATATAAATACATAATGCCCAAAACCGTAAACTATTAACGTGGCGAATAAAGCTGTTCATTTTTTACAGTACACATCTACTTCATAGTTTTTCATTATTGAATGATTCAGATGGCATTGGATAGTAAAGCACATTGCTAATGGAAAGTAAACCAATCAGCTGTAGCTAAGAAATCAAATGTTTTCATTGTAGACATTTTGTAAACAAACTTACTCTCCATAAGGTTAACATTAGAAATTTAAAACGCCATAAAATGGAAACTTATGGGGTTTTCGAAAATATTTTTTCACTAAAACCTTCCCGGACACATATAGAGCAACTTCCTAAAATTTCATGGCGATCGGATGAGTAGTTTGGCAACGCATAAAGGACATACATTCATACATACATTGAATTTTATATATAGAGATGACTAACAGACAAATTGTCTTTTTTCTGGAAGAAAATTTAAAAAAAGAAAATTAATAACCTAGATAACCACTTCACCTTTCATTTGACCTCTTCCATACTTTTACAACAATAGACTGATGAGTTATAACTAGACTATTGTCACAAAACTAACTTTCTTCTTATGGGACTAAAATCCAATATAACGGAAGTACCGCAGACTCTTAACATTGTTCTAAATGAACTGGAAAATTAAATGTGGTGGAATTTATGAACACTCGTAAAATTGATATGTCATCGTAATGTGTACAATGACTAATCATCATTTGAGATGAACTCAGGCTTTTATGTGAACGTCAATGCAACATCACCCGGGGATAGATTTTAACAACCAGACAAGTTACGATCTGGAAAATATAGCAGAATATTTAAAACATTTTTTCATTCTGGTACTATAAATTTATGTTTCATATGAACTTTTAGTATACTGCCCACGACGATGAAGAATCCTTGACTAAACTGTTTCTATTGCCAACAGGGGTGTGATTGTTTTAAATTTAGTACTATTTAAGTTTAATTTGAATTTATGGTAATGGATTTTGAAATTAATGGAAAGGATGTAGTAATTTTTATTGTTTTCGTGATTTCACAATGTCTGATGTAAATATTTTGTATCGGGCCAACCAGAGATTGTACGTTATTTGGGGAAAACGTGTAACTGAACGAAATCTGCTGGGTCGTCAGGTTGAAATGCTATTTTAAGGCTATGAAAAAGGCTTGGTGAGATTCTAGGTTGAAGTGACGTCATGCACATGCATGACGTAGCCTAGTTACATAGCTAGGCACAAGTTCTGTTGATGCTCTAGGTTGAAGTGACGTCATGCATGCAGCTAGGCTCAATGTCAAGTAAGATTGTAGGAGGACTTGATCACCTATTTTTATCGACTATTCGAAAATGCAATAGACACACCCCAACTTGATCCAAAGTGAACTTTACTTCATCAATTTTTTAGGGAATAACCCCCTGTTCAATTATATTGAATCTATAATATATTTCAGATATATAATTTAATTATACGTTTTTGAACTCATTGCATTCTTGTTGTAAACTTTAATTCATTAATTCCCCTTATACAATGCATAGGCCTACTCTTTTTGTTCAAATTTGTTCATATTTTAGTAAAACGAACTGGTAAGTGGTACCGGTACCATCAGCGTTACTTTATAGACTTAGACTTAGACTATGATTGTCTAGTGTGGGTAAGAGTTTCCTAGTGTAGCGTTGTAGTGTAGTGTTGTATATGGCCTGGACGTATGCTACACACCACGGACGGGCCGAACCTCTCATGGTCCTCTGCCTCACGTGGCGATCCACTATCACAACTATCCGAGTTATCAGCATGATCGATAGGAGCGAGTGTTGTTATTGGCCGACGTTCGGGCGGGGGGAGGTGAACACGCTTCAGAAAAATTTAAAAATGCCGCCGACTCCCGCCCGAATCAATACGAGAGGAGGGGACCACGTGACTCAGGCGGCGACCAATGGCGTGAGAGCGGAGTTAGTCGCCGTGTCGACCGGTAGAGGGGGCGGACGGGCCAGTCGAGTGCGGGACCGAGTGGAGTGAGGTTATGTGTCGGTGATGTGTGATGGAGGAGCGTGTTGTGTATACGGAGTTGCCGCTTCCCTTGCACCGACCGTCGAGACATCATCCGTACGCCACCCCGCTACTGCACCAGCCTCACCTGCACATCCCGCCGCCGTCCGAGCCCTCGCCTCCGCCAGCCACCGGAACCCACGTGACCTCCTTGTATCCGGAGATCCTCGCACTCATCTTCAGCTACCTGGAGGTACGCGATAAGGGCAGAGCCGCTCAGGTATGTTCGGCCTGGAGGGAAGCCTCCTACCACAAGTCTGTGTGGCGAGGGGTGGAGGCTAAGCTTCACCTGCGTCGTGCCAACCCAGCGCTGTTCGGCAGTCTCGTGCGCCGAGGTATCCGGAGAGTGCAGGTCTTGTCGCTCAAGAGGTCCCTCCGCGATGTCGTCCAGGGTATACCGAACCTCGTCTCTCTGAACCTGAGCGGCTGCTACAACGTCACCGATCTGGCGTTGACGCAGGCGTTCTTCACGGAGTTGTCGACCATAACCAGGCTCAACCTGTCGCTGTGTAAGCAGATCACGGACGGCAGCCTCGGCAGGATAGCGCAGCTGAAGAACCTGGAAGTATTGGACCTGGGAGGCTGTTGTAACGTAACCAACACCGGGCTGCTGCTGATAGCATGGGGCCTGAGGAATCTGCGGTGGCTGAACCTGCGTTCCTGCTGGCACGTATCCGACCAGGGCATCGCGCACATCGCCGGCCTCAACAAGGAGAACGCCGACGGCAACCTCGCACTCGAGTACCTGGGATTACAGGACTGCCAGCGGCTCTCGGACGAGGCCCTCAAGCACGTGTCCGCCGGCCTCACCGGGCTCAAGAGTATCAATTTAAGTTTTTGCGTTAGTATCACGGATAGTGGTCTCAAGTACCTGGCCAAAATGGCGTCTTTGAAAGAACTGAATTTACGGTCGTGCGACAACGTGTCGGACATTGGGATGGCGTACTTAGCCGAGGGCGGGAGCAGAATATCCTCGCTGGACGTGTCCTTCTGCGACAAGATCGGCGACCAGGCGCTCGTCCACATCTCGCAGGGTCTGTTCAACCTGCGGTCGCTGTCGCTGAGCGCTTGTCAGATCACCGACGACGGCCTGCTCAGGATATCCAAGACCTTGCACGACCTGGACACCCTGAACATCGGCCAGTGCGACGCCATCACGGACAAGGGACTGTTCGCCGTGGCGGAGTCGCTGAAGCACCTCAAGTCTATCGACCTGTACGGCTGCACCAAGATCACGACGGCCAGCATCCAGAACATCATGAGGCTGCCGCAGCTGGCTGTGCTGAACCTAGGCTTGTGGCAGAGATCCGACGTGGACCGTCGCCTCATCCCCAGATGACCGTTCCCTTGTGATATCTCGCGTCCCGTTCCTTCTGTTCGTTATCGCTCAACACTGTACAGACTCGTATCGTTATCATTCTGTTAGTGCTATGGTCGTCGGTGGAAGTTTGGTAAGCAGGCATTTTAGTTACTGTTGCAGTGTCCTAATGCAACTCGTATATTGTAACGAAAACTTGTGTTAAACTGTGTCTCGCCTAACTGAACAAGTTTTCAACCTACATTAATTGCACAGTTCAGTTTTAAACCCTAGAAACGGATTATTGCACCTTTTTCAGTTTATTAATTCATACATAAACTTGTTTTACTTCAAAATATACTTCATAAATCTGTTAGTAAGATTTTTACAACTAATCATTTTTGTGTCATTAAAACGTAATTGTCCCTGAAAACTATTTACAAATATTACAGTTAATAAGTATTATAATATTTATCTTCAAATATTGAAGATCAATCCATAGTAAACTATTATGTAATTACTTATGGATAGTCATTTAACAAGAGTAAATAAACTTTTAGTTAGTCTATAACACAAACAGGAGGAAATATATCATATTTTAAAAAATATTATCGATATTTTATCAACATCGTTACCTCTAATAACATTAAGAGTGGAAGTTAAATAACAAAATAGATATGATATCACTTCTTATCCATACCTTAATATAATAATAATAAATAATGTTATTCTCTTGTCCGGTTTCAATGCATATATTGAAGTCAGTATTATTTATAATCAATAACTTTTTCATTATTACAGTATATCTATTAGGCATATTTAACAAGTAAAGTTTCCTGTGCAGAGCCTGTTATTGAATTTACCTGAAAATATAAAACTGACAAACAAATCTGAACTAATTCCGATGTTACCAAAGATGATTAATAGTAGATAGTTAATCTTTTTGTTTGTTTAGTTAAACGATACTAAACTTCCACTGATGGATTTCATCATTCAAGTGTACAGTTATTGATTTAGTCATTATGTTGTGTTTACAATTGTATTGTTTTTGTTTTGATCTCCTAGCGGACCGCTAGTGTGTTACAAGGTGCTTAATATTCGATTCACGTTTTGTATTTAGGCAAACAATGAATAATTTAGTTTAGTAAAAATGTCTAAATTATTATTACAGAAACAAAATTGTGTTTTGTAAGTGTATCTACACTTGCAAGAAAAAGAATTTCAATATAGTTGATTTTTAAAAGTAAAACTGTCTTTTTCTTAATTTTCCTGTAAGAGTCCGCCTTAGTCGAAATATTTTGTTATCTAGGGAATTACATTATTATTTCTGGAAATAATACCACTCAATTATATCCGATACTTAACAAGTAATTATCTTTTTATCGTATATAAGTGTAATATGTAATTCCCTAGGTAACCATTTTACCTGACTCTACACCACCTGTTTACAGTTAACGAATAGGCATTATGCTGATACAAAATTAACATTTATTCTTATGCACTAATACTATGCAAGATGGCGGATGTACCGCAGACTCAATATTCCTGCTGTAGGAGTTTTCAGTTCTTTACCCATCTGAGAGACCTCATGTACAAGGTAAAAAATGAAATTAGTGAAGCTACCTAGAATGTATATTATTTTAACTTGAAGTGTAAATAGCTTTAGCACAGTTTTCCTGGAAAGTCACCTGATAAATCAACATGGTCCATTTCTAAAATAACTTACACTTTTCACATGACATTATTTGCCAAAATTTTAAACCTTGAAGTCATATGTTTATAAGGACAGCTGTTTAGAGGAATTGAAAACATTCCCTTTAGACATATCCATAATCTAACCTATTTCCCACAGGGGAGTAAATACAAACATTTTCAGTTTTACTCTTTACTCTTTTATTACATTTATTTTTACTCTTTATTTCTTTTTTTTCTTTACTCTTTTATTTTTTTACTCTTTATTACATGCAAAACGTTAGAGTACAAGGTACAATAAATTGTTTTTATAACATGAATACTTTGTTCATACACGAAATTCTTGAATATTACATAGCATTTCTAACTTTAGTAAGTAAAGTGACTTTTCATCATACTGTGTTGAAAACATCCGTTTTCACTTCTCTTAATCATCGTTTTCAAATCACTTCAGATGGGGAAGAGAAAAAACATATGGTAATTTTTTCGGTAGCTAACCTCAAAATTTGTTCATGGCAAATGTTTGTTTGTAATTAATGTTGTTTACAATGTGTACATTTACTTGATATTTTATCGTTATCTTAAAAGATAACCCTAAAATCTATAATATTATAAAGAAAAGGTGGTTTCTGTATGTTTGTGGGTTTGTTGTGGCAAGTAAACGCGAAAAATACTGAACCGACCGGTTTGAAATTTTACAAAAAGGTAGATCTTAAACTCATGCAACACATAGGCTTATTAGTTCCCTTAAAATCTCCTCGGGCTACGCCCCATGAACGTCCTAAGTTTCAATGTTTACATTTTAAAAGAATGAAAACATAAAATTACTTGAATGTCAACAGCTGTGAACAGTAAAATTTTACAGTTCGGGAAGTAGAAGAAGAAGAAAGCTGCCGTGACCGTCCTAGGTTTCAATGTTTACTTTTTCCAATGACAAAATCCGTTTACACTATTTTTTGACATTTGGGAAGAAGAAGAAATAAAGTTGATTTTTCAGATAAACTGCTGGATCGAAATTAGTCAATTATTAGTTGGAAATAGTGGAATGGTAGATTTTAAGTTTTTTACCGACGACTGTCTCTATTACATTAATCCTTATCCTGTCCCTTTATTTGACAGATGTTACTTTTGTCATTTTGTAAACAATGAAGAATTAATTAACAATAACTTAAATGTATCAGTAGAGCCTACGAACACCTCTCAGCCTTTTTTACCCGTGCGAAGAACGGGTACTTTGGCTAGTATCGAGTAAGTATAAATGTAAACATTGATGACAAATTTGTATACAATTAATTGTAATAATGTAAGCCCTAGAGTGTATTTATATGATATTTTCAAATACTACTCATTATGATAACACTAATTTGTATCAGTGACTGGACTAAGTATCGTCACTACATTTCTGACAAGTATTTAACAACATAGACTCTAACCCATTGCTTCGTCAGTGTTTTGAAATTATTAGCGTGTTTATGGTATTTGTAGTCTACAAAACCAATGTCGATACATATGGATGAAAAACTGATAAAAATGTAAAGTATACTTTAAAAATATGTTTTTTACAGAGTTATGTTATTGGATTTTAGTTTCATAAGAAGATTATTAAATTTTCACATGATCGCCACAAAGAACCGTTTATTAATTAATGTAATTGTTGGTATCCAGATATGTGAAACATATTTTTTACTTTCTCCCCTTATACATTGTATATGGAGAAAGTTTTGTTTTCGTCAAAATTTTCGAATTAGAGTTGAGAGTGGATATATCCAATTTGGGGTACCCTGAATCCAAAAAAGTGGGTTTCGACGTGATGTCTGTCCGTGCGTGTGTGTATGTGTGTTTGTCTGGATGTATACATAGCCACAGCCTACCCCGTAGGTCCGATTCAGATGAAATGTGGCATTTATGTATATATTCACGGTAACTCCAGGCGTTTTTTTCATTTTTGATTTTTAAGGGTAGTTTACCCCTATAAATACTTAAAAACGTGAAAAATCTAAATTTCTCAAAAACGGCTGTAACGATTTTGATTAAAATTTGATCGTTTATAGTGCACAGAGTGATAAATAATTTGACACCACCCGCAAGTCTGTAAAAATGACGGTTCAAAAGTTATTGGCTTTTAAATGAAAAAACAAAACAATTTTTTAAATTTTAAGCGAAAACAATAAAAGTAAAGTATAATTTAACCGGCACTATTGAAACCAGCTTAAAAAACTAAACAAATTAGTATTTTAAATTAGTTGTCAACGACTAACGGTTCCAGAGAAAAGTTTAACTTACTGTCCATGATAAACGCACTACGTTGTGCGGTAGTAGGCCTGTATATATTTATGAAATTATTATGTAATATTTCTTTTACTCTTAAACCATTTTACTTTATTTAAACTCATGTCTAATATTACAACGTACGTATGTTTGTTATCTGCAATAGCGTAGGTAGAATGTTAAAGATTTGGATCTCGGGGTGGTTTTTGAACATACCTTTCGGCAATATAGGCCTAAAATTTTTATTTTAACACGTATAGATATATCCTATTCATATAAGAATTACAGGTCAAAAGTCAATCATATATCAAATATTACAAAACGTATAGAATTTAAAATTTTGCCACAAACATTCAAGACCTTAAAATGTTATCAAGAAGTATTTCATTAAAAAGGTATTTTTATTGGTATATAATTGAAACATTATCCATATACATTGTTAATAAGTAGGCCTAAATTTCTCAATTCGTCTGTAAAACCTTCATCACAAATAATTAACTATTAAAACACTCGTGAAGTAAAGGTAAAAAACCTTTCCGAACATAAATTAACATTTTTATTATACACAAAACAATTGGTTATCTCCTTTCAAAGTTGCATATCAGTCATAGCCTTTTATTATAAACGTATCTTAATTACTGTAATTATATTTAATGTTTTAAACCACCGTTAGTCTAGTTAATCTTTGGTTAAGCTATATAAGAAAAGTATTATTTTGAAACGGGATGATTGCAAAACACTACAACAGTGAATTTGTATCAATGGACCGTTTTAATTAAATGGCTATAAAACTTTACAAAGCGTCGCCATCAAAGAGCATTTAATTTCTTGTTTTTCACTCTGTTCTGTTGGTATCAGGTGTCATTGTCGCATTTCGTTGTGAAGTTGGTACGTCTACGAAGTTTGTAAACATGTTAAATCAAATATGTTTGTAAACTCTTTATCGATTTCATTTATCAACTTTTTGTTTATTATCAACAATGTTTACACATTTATACAAATGTTTGTATATTCGGACGACAAGAATATATTATATTGAGTAAGTTTCAATAATTTTGTTTTTTGTAGATTAAGAAATTAATATTAGTTAGGAGTTTAGGCATTTCATATATTGGGCTGTCATTTAATGGAGACAAATTCACTGTCTCGTCTGAGTATCAGCTAAGCATACCATCCTATCCATGATGCAATGTACAGTATAAATATCAAATGTTTAACATCCATTCTTAAGATGTCTTTAAAACACAATCTTAGGAGGGAAAAACTATACATATAATGTAAACCCTATTGCAAGAATGAATCGGTCTTTCCTAATCTCTAGGGTATAAAGTTGAAGAATTACCTAATAGTTTAGTTCAAACTACATATACAGAATGTCACACAAGTCTATGACTTGCTAAACATGTTTTCTGAAAGTTAAAATTATTCGAAAATGTTCAGTCTCTTTCTTGGCTTTGTTCATCTAATATTTGTCATGTTTTACATAAATGTTTTATTCCGGAACGAATTTATTTATAATTTGGTATGAAGCTTTCTTGATCCAGGAAAAATTAAATAGCGATCAAATAAAATTTTCAAAGTCGAACCAAACGAAAGCTAGCAAGATCATGGGAATATTTCAACAAGCATTATTTATCACAAACGCCTGTACAAGCTTAGTCAACAAAATGTAAAAATTAATTTTAGGCCTACTACTTTATAATAATATTTAGATTAGAATAACAATAAGTTTTAAAGGTAAATCGTAAAATCAGCTGGTCAATACTTCAATCAGCTGTTGTCTAATTGCAATCGCAAACTCAATTAATTGGTACTATTTTAGTTATATTTTATGTTATTTTCTACATGTTGTTTACCAACGTCGTATAGCTGGTACAATCGTAGGCCTAATTTGAAAACTAATGGCAATCTTGAAATTTTGATAAATTTAATCTGTAATCTGTAACTTTGTAAATTTAACTTTCCAACGGGCCATTATTCGTAGTCTAGTAATTGTAAATACTAACTTACAGTATATTTATAACTAACACCCTTTTATTTTTACCACCAATACGGAAGTTTTTATAAGGAGAAAATACTCTTTCGTTAAAATGTTCGAATCTTAGTTTTCTCAGTTTTTGGATCCCTTGAACCCAAAATAGTGATTTCAGAAATGGTTTGTGTGTGTACATACAGAGCCATAGCCTACGACATTTGTCCAATATACATAAAATTTGGTATTCATGTACATAAAGGCCTCTAGCACATCTTCAGGTATATTTTTTTACATATTTTCCATCTTACAATTCACCAACACCCCTCCCCCGCCCAGAGATAAGACATATCCATGTCAAAAGCAGCTCAAAAACTAACTACTGTACTGTAAAGTACCTATGTTATAGGCTACTATCTTTGACTGGGATAGTGGTGACGTCCTGTAATCCAGCTACTTGGAGGTCATGAATTATGGATAGTTATGAGCCATGGTCGGTGGGTGTAGTGTTCTCTTGTGTGGATTAACGTCCGCACTATTGAATTCTGAGTTAATCCGCAAAGGCCATCAGACCAATTCGTAATTCAGAGGCCGTGATTCGGATTCCACGTTAAACTGTGGGTCCATTAATTGATATTGGCTGTTGGGCTATTAATTAACAGTCTTGTCTAAGAAACATGTCAGCCTTAGTCAGTAACAAGACTACAAGATCGCGCCACAATCATCTTACACTCAATCCTCATTCATACTTGGCCTAAAATACCTACCTTGTAGTATGGTTACCATTTCAATAATCTAATCTAATCTAAACCATTACAAGACAACTTTGTTTTAGCGAATTTCCCATAGGGGGAAGGGCCTCCAATGCTATTCTTATGGAGTATAAGGAAAAATTAATATTACTCTTACTAATCAACAGTTTTGGATAAAATGTGTATTTAGCTTCATGTGATTGGGATCCATAAGTTTATGCTAAAAATCATAGTTCATGTGTTTCTCACAGCAGCAAACCTCCCATTTTAATCATACGGAGAATAGCAAACTCCTTTATTTATGTCCAGATAATGATAACACTTGGTATATGGTCAAAATAAAGATAGTTTATTGTAAAAGTGTCCACTTTCAGTGTTCCTCAAAGCAGCAAACCTGCATACTCTTTCCCATGTTAATGTTACGGAGAATAGGCAAAATACTATTATTTATTAACAGGTATTGATTGATCAATCTTGTCATATACAGTACTTATATTATTATTGAGGTGGAAATTCGCTGAGTACGCAGATGGTGGCGACATCCTGTAATCCAGCTACTTGGAGGTCACGAATTGTGGATAGTTGTGAGCGATGGTTGGTGGGTGTAGTGTTCTCTATTGTGGATTAACGTCCGCACTATTGAAGGCTACGTTAATCCGCAAAGACCATCCCCATAATTAGATCAATTCGTAATTCAGAGGTCGTGGTTCGGATTCCACGTTAAACTGTAGGTCCCTTAGTTGCCATCGGCTGTTGGGCTATTAATTAATAGTCCTGTCTAAGGAACATGTCAGCCATAGTCAGTAACAAGACTACAAGATCGCGCCACAATCATCCTACAATCAACTCTCATTCATACTTGGCTTAAAATACCTACCTTGTGGTATGGTCGCCATTTCAATAATCTGATCTAATCTAATCTAATGTGCTGCGACGGAGGTATTTACAACGTTTTCAAAAAGAAATAAACTTTACTGGATGAATATGGTTTGAGTAGTCATAGATTGTGCTGAAGGTGATTCATAGCCACGATTATTCTAGGAGCGATAACACATAACACAGGTGGCAGCAAGTTACAGTCTACAGTTGAACAGTTCCCTTATCAGTCCACAGTAGCAAAGAAATATCAGTCCTGTTGTAATACCGATAACGTCTCAAGGACGAAATTGTGAAGAAAGCTCAAACATGGTCATGATTAATCAATATGATAAGGATGAAATTGATTTTTAAATATTCTCCATAAGAATAACATTCCGCGCTCTCAGACAATGAACTGCGTTCACCACGGACAGTAAATTTAACTCGTCTCTGGAACCGTTAGTCGTAGACAAAAAAATTAAAATACCAATTTGTTTAGTTTTTAAATCTGGGTTGAATAATGGTAGTCATTTTCTTTACTAATTAAACTAAAAATTTTATCTAAACTGTTCCATTTTAGTTAAATTTGATTTTTACGTTTATAAAAACTCATAAAATGAAAAAAAATTGTAATTCGAATATCTCATTTACAAACTTCAATATAGTTCATTAATAAAAAAATTCTATAACATATGTCAAAAATTTGTTTCCGCTAGCCACCATTGTATTTTATACAAAAACTTTATATATAAAAATTTTAAATAGAAAAAACTTTACATATTTTATTGGTAATAAAAATATATTTCAAAGTATTTTAATTTGTGTATATTTTCAAAATTTCTTAAAGTAATTGTTTTTGTTATTTAAATTAAAATATTTTTAGCCGAATTTTGAAAATATAAAAGCAAACTTAATGATAATTTAGAATATTTTTTCTTTTAGCCATTAAATGTGTGTGCAAGTTTGGTTTCTGTATCTTAAATAATTTTTTATATATAACGTTTTTTGTATAAATACAAAATGGTAGCGGCTAAGAATGATTTTTCTAAATGTGAAGAATTTTTTGTTTTTTTTGTTGAGTACTATACCCTGAAGTGAAACTTTAATGAACACCTTGTATACATACATACCACATCTAAATCGTACCAACTGGTTAGGCTATGGCTCTGTACACATCCAGACAAACATACCCACTCACACGGACAGACATCACGTCGAAACCCACTATTTTGCCGATTTCCACTTCAATTGTCTAATTTATTATTCTTCTTGTCTTCTCTGACAGGGATTTCGGTGATAGAATAACATAGTCGGTATGTTTCAACCACGAAGTTCGGTCAAGCTCAGCAAAGTCAGATTGGAATTCGCAGAATGCAGAAATGACGAGTCTTAACGATAAAATGGTTCTGTGTTGAATGTAACTGTCTACATAACTCAAGAGAACCCATCCAGACCAGACAACCCCTTCCCGGTGGACCACGACATCATTAAAAAAGGAAAGGGAATAGGCAAAAGTTCCGAATTCCCATAAAAACGTGAAAAATCCAAAGTTCTAAACAATGGCTCTAACGTTTTGTTTAAAATATACTAGTTTCTAGTGCATAGAGTAATAAATAATATGACACCACCTGCATGTCGTGAAGACGCTTTAAAAGTTAAGAACTTTTTAAATGTGAAAAATTATTACTTCGTTTTCCGCGTAAAAGATTAAGGCAAAGTATAATTAGACTCTCACCATTAAAACTGGATTGAAAAAATAAACAAATTAGTATTTTCAACCATTTCAGAGAAAAATTAAATTAAGCTCTTTTAGTGCCGTTGGGGTATAATGTTTGTGTTAGAAATTCCGGACGTTTTTCATTAAAACGCCAGTGTCTAGTAAAACAATAGTTTATTTATTAAAATTTTAATTTTTTTCTTTTATAGGGTATAAAATTCTACATTTAATGCCACATCAGAACACAATATAGGCCAACATTAATGTTTTCAAATGAAAAAAAATCAGTCAGATAGCTAAGGTCTAAAAAACTAGTCCGAGGGTTGTGAATTAGATAGTTCGGAACTTAAGTTAGGCAAAGCAGAACAAAGTGTGAATGTGTTTGTGGCTTAAAACAAAAATATAATATTCTCTACTTAAAAACAATTATATTGCCTAAGATTTACAACTGCTTTAAACATCAATACGTCCCTCAGAAGGTAAGGTTTTTAACGCAAAGTTATCTCAGTATTATTGTATGTAATACTTTCTATCATGTGTGGTTGTTCTGATGACCGATGTCAGTCCCATATCACGTCAAGTGCTTGTGCTGATGTGAGTTATGAACGTCTTGTCATGTCATGGTATGATCTACAAACACTCTTGTTTTCGTATCTTCTTGCAGGCCTGAATCTAGGATACAAACGACACTCGTTCGGATACAAAGGGTCGTCATAACTCAAGCTTCGAATGCCCAACGAGGAATTCACCAGAACCGAACAAAAGAGTCTATTGTCCTGTCTTTTGGAGGTAGGCTTTTCAAAACTGGCGAGGAGCGGCAAGGCGGCGGGCGGCCCCAGAATTGGAGCCTTTTTATTAGTATTTCCTTTTTGTGTACCTGGTCGGGCCGGGCCTGGACCCCGGGGGCTGAGGTTGACAAGTGGACAGACGGGTCTAGAGGCAGCGGCTGCGGCGTTGCCAGTTCTCTACGCTCTCTCTCTCTCTCTCTCTCTCACCCCCCCTCTCCCACGGCACTGGAGTTGTGCCAGGAATATGCAGTCTAAGTAATGCAACACGCTACACAACTATCGACTATATCACATCGATAGTAATACAATACTTTTAAAACATCGACTTGTCTAGTCGTAAAAAACTAGTCGATAGTTTTCATGTTGTGACTAGTGGCATTTGCTCTGCTTTATCCGGGCCCTCGTTGTAGTTTGATCCATACAAAACGATTTTTGTACTTTTTTATAAAAATAGATGTACTATAATCAACTTTGTGTTTTATATATGTTTAGTTCTTTTTCAAACAACAATAGTATTTTGTTTTCTTTTTTTACTACAAATCTAATCAGTTTGATAGTTTGATCCATGCAAACTACGATTTTTGTACTTTTTATAAAAATATATATAATAAACTTTGTTATATATTC
Source organism: Nephotettix cincticeps (assembly GCA_023375725.1). Lineage (NCBI taxonomy): Eukaryota > Metazoa > Arthropoda > Insecta > Hemiptera > Cicadellidae > Nephotettix > Nephotettix cincticeps. Next base: position 16,154,984 of record CM041786.1, on the reverse strand, counting down.
GTTGCTATATATGTATTCGTTCACTCCTTATTTGTGTGATAGTCGACTAGTTAATTATAACAATAAACAAGTACTTCGTAAACAATAGTAGTCGACTATTTGTATTCACTAACACAGCATTTAATCACCCTTAAGATTAATTTTTACTAGTCATACTTCCAATCGAATAGTAAAAACAACCGACTAGTCGACTAGATTGGTAAATAACTCACTGACGCATCGTTCATTGAAACTAGTCGTGCGGCTACTAGTCGACTAGTTAAAACAACCGACTAGTCGACTAGATTGGTAAATAACTCACTGACGCATCGTTCATTGAAACTAGTCGTGCGGCTACTAGTCGACTAGTTAAAACAACCGACTAGTCGACTAGATTGGTAAATAACTCACTGACGCATCGTTCATTGAAACTAGTCGTGCGGCTACTAGTCGACTAGTTAAAACAACCGACTAGTCGACTAGTTTGGTTACTAGTCGGTTAAATGACTAGTCGATACATCAAACACGCTACACCACCACCACACTCCATAGCACCACCACGAAGAGCACACTACACTGTACACTTTCGGACAACGATGCACCATACACCATAACACTACACTATGGTTTAGTGCACCATAGAACCTCAAGTACTATAACCGCATGGCGTTAGGCCCTAGGCCAGCGCATTCATAATCGAACAGAGCAGTATACGTCGTTTCGGGTTCTGTTTCGTTCTATTTTGTCTTGTTCGATAGCGTTTGATGATGTTTTCGTATCGAACAAGGCAGAACAGAAATCCGGGCAGTTGGACACCTCTAATATAATTTCCTCTTCAGCGCATGCGCAGGTTAGAACGTTTGGCTAAAGACGAACAGTGAGTCATGAAAAGCCCGCTCTGTCGTTTTTTGGTCTTGTCCAGAGACAAGTCCACTCCATATCCGTCCATTTCAAACTCTTCACATCATTCGCTTTCAGTCAAATTTTTTTTGGTTCTGTTCTGTCCGATTATATGTGCGGCAGGCCCTGATGCTACATGACTTCCATATATTATGATTGTGCTACATACTATACGTTTGTTATTTAGGATAGTTCTACATAACTTGATTCTACCACGGTAGTTTTGATACATTATTATCAAGTAAGACTACTTGTGTATCTTGGTATGATAATAACACGTCTCTATTCAACAAGCGCTTATCAAAATAAAAATAATACGATTTGGTTTTCATGGTAACTCTTGTCAACTTAACAAACAAATACAAAAACATACAATATAATATTATTATATTATGCACAATACCAACAATAATAAAACTGACCTACACAAACTATAACAAGAACAATAATGTATAGCTTTGAACATAACAATCGAGCTATCTCTTTTAATTTTCGTATATACATACCCCTTTATACTATGTATAAGGAGGGAGAAAGGATTGCTGTGCTTAACCTTTTAGAATTAGAGTTTTGAGAGTGGATATTCTGTATCTATTTTGAGGTGAGCATACCCAAAGACACGAAATTTGGTACACACCATAATCACCCAATTTTAAAATTTGACCTTATTATCTACAGACCATTTTTCATTTTTATGGGTAGTTTAACTCTAAAACGCCTGAAAATGTGAAAAATACAAATTTCTCAAAATCCACTGTAACGAGTTTTATTAAAACTTCCCAAATAATTTGACACCACCCTTATGTCTGTAAAACTAATGGTTCAAAAGATGGGCTTTATATGTCAAAAATATATTTTATTTTAATACTCTGGCAAAATTGTAATTTTGTAGAATGATGGTGATAGTCAACCATTAAACTAGCTTAAAAACTAAACAAATTGGTATTTTTAATCATTATTCTATAACTGTTTATTGTCCATGGTAAACACAGTACGTTGTCCATGAGAGCTCATTGTTTTTTAAAGAGAATATTAAAAAAACAATTTCTTCCTTATTTCTCAACTGTTTCCATGAAATTAGGTATGCATTGTAAGGTCATATTACCCAAAAAACCCCTTAAAAGTTTTGTATTACCTGGGGGGGGCTTCTGTCCAAAAAATTACTAATAATTATTTTAACTTGTTTTTTCTTAGTATTAGTTTAAGAAATCAGATGATTTTTTTGAAAAAAAAATTTGTTTTTAAATTAAATTTTAGGAATCTTTAAAGAATATGATAGTACCAATAAAGTTAGTAGTTTTTGATTTAGGCATAACGTCTATTTTTAAATGCAGGGCTATAAGTGATCACGCGTGGAAACTGGCATCAGCTCCTGTCAGGCCCGATTTTTTTTGTCCCCGAGGATGGAAACCTGTTTAGCCCTCGAATGCGGTCGTTCAGCTCCTCCGGTTTTATTCCAAAATTCTCCCTTTTCTCACTAAAGTCCTTCACTCACAATGGGATTGCCTAAATCAGGAGGTGTGAGATGGGTGTATTTAAAGTGTTGAATTCTGGGAAGAACTATTAGAAAGGTCTACCGGGAAGGGCATTTGGCTATTTGTTTGCATTTTAATACTAGACCTATCCATCAATAACTAACTATTTATATATTTATTTGCAAATTACCCATAGGGAAAAAGCTATTACCGTAGGTCTCATGGTAAGACTTAAGCCCGGGACCATGTTACTTATTTTTGAGGTGCCCAGAGGCCAAAACCAATAGTCGTTAATTTTTACTTTCTCCCCTTATACATAGTATATGGAGAAAGTATTGTTTTCGTCAAAATTTTCGAATTTGAGTTGAGGGTGGATATATCCGTTTTGGGGTCCCCTGAATCCAAAAAAGTGGGTTTTGACGTGATGTCTGTCCGTCCGTGTGTCTGTGTGTGTGTGTGTGTCTGGATGTGTACAGTGCCACAGCCTACCCCGTTGGTCCGATTTAGATGAAATTTGGCATGTATATATATAGTCACCGTATCTCCAGGCGTTTTTTTTCATTTTTTTGAATTTTTGATTTTTAAGTGTAGTTCACCCCTAAAAACCCTTAAAAAACGTGAAAAATCCAATTTTCTCAAAAACGGCTCTAACGATTTTGATTAAAATTTGATAGTTTATAGTGCACAGAGTACTAAATAATTTGACACCACCCGCATGTCTGTAAAAATGACGGTTCAAAAGTTATGGGCATTTAAATGTCAAAAAAATCAAATTTTTACATTTTCAGCCATAACAATAAAAGTAAAGTATAACTTGACTGGTACCATTGAAACCAGCTTCAAAAATTAAACAAATTAGTATTTTGAATTATTTGTCTACGACTAACGGTCCCAGAGAAAAAATAAATTTACTGTCCACGATAAACGCAGTACGTTGTCTGAAAGCGCCCATGTTATTCTTATGAAGAATATAAACAAATCGATTTCTTCCTTACTTTCCAACCGTTTTCCATGAAACTTGGTATGAAGGGTAAGGTCAAATCACCGAACAAAACCAGCTCAAAAAAGCTTGGTATTCCGGGGGGGTGGGTCCCCCATACAATTTTAACAATCAATTATTAAATGATATTTAGAATAACTTTGTAGAACATGATAGTTTTATTACAGATTGTCTTTTTTAAATTTACTTAAGGGAGAAAGTATGTGTCAGTCCACTGGTACCGTTTATTTTTATACGTACTATTTATACAATTATTTAGGCTACTATACAACACAGCAATATTGTGCAAAATAGCTTTTGTCGTTAAATAAAGAATATCACTGCAAACGCAACCTGAAATCCATATCATCAGTCAATTTTACAGATCTACACTAGAATTTTAAAAATATCAGAATTACCACATTACAATATTTTTGGAAAGTAGCACTTGTGCTGCAGTATCTCAAGTATATGCAAGACCTGATGTATTTGAGTACGTTACCTTTTAATAAAAAAACTATGGCAGGCACGAATTCACGTGTAATTAGAGCAAACCTTACACTTGTCATATTTTGACTGGGATCGTGTCCTGTAATTTAGCTACTTGGAGGTCACGAATTGTGGATAGCTGTGAACAATGGTCGGTCTCTTGTGTGGATTAACGTTTGTACTATTTACCACTACGTTAATCCGCAAATACCATACTCATAACTAGACCAGTTCGTAATTCAGAGGCAGTGGTTCGGACCCCACGTTAAACTATAGGTCCCTTATATATGTCATTGAATGTTGGGCTATTAATTAACATGTCTAAGGAACATGTCAGCATTAGTCAGTAACAAGACTACAAGATCGCGCCACAATCATCTTACACTCATTTTTCACTCATAGTTGGCTTAAAATACATAACTGGGCAGGTCGCCATTTGAGTTAAAAGTTTAAAAATATTAAGTATTACTCGTCAGATCGTGTTGAAGGTTTAATCGTCGTGTTTGTGGTCTTGGTGGCCAGCGGCGTCGTCGTCGGAGATGTAGCAGCAAGACGGATAATGAGGTAATGGACCAGGAGGCGAGGTGGCGCATGTCGCTCAGGCGCGGGATTGTTGCCAATTACGAGGACCATGTGTTTACGCGGCATAAGCTTAATTAGTGTCAATTGTAGGTCTGTGCGAGCTCCTCTAGCCACTGGCAGCTTACTGGTGGACTCAGGGATCTTGCAGCAATTCGATATTATGGAGTTCGACTTTGTGTCTCAGAGCTAATGATTTTTTTCTATAATGTGTAGGACTCATGGCTTCTAACAATCTTGAATTTTCTTTAATAAGTTTTTAGGAACCCCATTACAGTGCCATGTCCTGTACTTCAGCTACTTGGAGGTAAAAAACTGTGTTTATTTACAAACGTATTTTATTGTGTGGAACTTTCGCACTAACGCATTCGCATTCCGAAACAAAATATAGGTTCAGATTCCACGTTACCCATAAATGTCATTAACTGTTGGTCTTAATTATTTACAGTCATGCCTAAAGAATATGTCACATTTATTCAGTAACAAGACTACAAGATCGCGTCACAACCATCTTACACTGATTTTTCATTCTTACTTGGCTTAGTCGCAATTTCAGAAAGGTAATAATTAAAATTGCAGAGCTTTCTTTATGGGATTTCTTGAAAACTGAGGTACGCGTAGGTCTACAGATCTTAGCTTGCGGTAAACTGGGAAGGTGGCGACGTCCTGTGATCCAACTAGAGGAGGTCACGAATTCAGGAAAGTTGTGAGCTACGTTAATCCACAAAGACCATCCTCATAATTAGAACAATTCGTAATTCAAAGGCTTTGCTTCGGATTCCATGTTAAACTTTAGGTCCCTTAGTTGTCATAGGCTGTTGCGCTATTAATTAACAGTCCTGTCTAAGCAACATATCAGTCTTAGTCTGTAACAAAACTACAAGATCGCACCACAATCATTTTACACTTAATCCTTATTCATACTTGGCTTTAATTACTTACCTTGTGGTATGGTTGCCATTTAAATAATCTAATCTAATCTGGTTAAATTTTCCATCCGGTTGATAGCATACTTGTAAAATATATAAATTGTAGTGGTCTTATACTGATTGGTTGACAGCAAACCTATTAGAATATCAGCTTGTAAAAGTCTTGTATCGCTTTGATGACAGAAAAAATTGTTCAAATATTAACTTGCACATAGTCTTTTACAGATTGGTTGAAAGCAAGGTCTCAGCTTTAAGTACACCGTACTCCAAACGCACTGAGACTGCTTAATACAGTAGCTTACCTCTGTCATCTTGGATTTTTAGTTCTGTAAGAGGAAAGTTGAATGACTTGCAATACTTTATATTTTACTGAAAAGGCAAGAGTAATATTTAAGTTGGTGTAACTGAATTATAGATTTGATTTATATTTACGTTCCAATGTTTGGTCTTAGTTTCTGAGTGTTTAATTATAGAAATCAAGAAATCAGAGTAATACTAAATGAGTGCTTGGTTGGGTTAAGGCTTCATATTATCACATTACAGTAGTAGACAAGCACAATGGTAGAAACATGAAGTTCCAATAAGGCATCACGACCAGGGTGTTGGACACGATGATCATTGTAAACAAGGTGTGCAGTAAACAGAGGAGCGCGCATGCGCACAACTCTCCAGCTCTGCGCATGCTCTGTTTACGAGCACGCTGTTAACAGGAGTTACGACCGTCTCACCAGCGCACTCTGTGTGCGATTTAGTTGAATTATCACAACGAGCTCGAGCTTGTACAACGACAATGTAACATTCTGCTTCGTCGGACAAAAGTATCGCTAAATGTCTCTGTAATTGCTGACTGCCTGTTCTTCCCTGGTTTAATAAGGGGTTATGTAGTGATTCCGTGCTCTGTGGACACGGAGTTATTGATATTGCTCTATGAACTCTGGTTAAGTTTATAGTGATATTTCCGTTTTAGCCAAATATTAATTTGTCTATGGTTTAAACTAATAAAAAGGTAAGTACAGTACTGCACTGTAGTTATTTATAGCAGTACGCCTTAGTCTACTTTTAAAATCTGTGAAATCACATAAATAATCTACCTCTAGGTTTTTGTAAATAGAACTGTTTTTATAAACCGTTTTAGTAAAAATACATTGTTTTTAAGGTAGACCTGAATGATAAACTAATTTATTTTTTAACATAAAATTTATGGTATTGTTGTTTTATTTTTAAATTTATATTCTATCAATAGGGGATTTTTCACACTTTTATGTTTTACGGGATTTTCCTTTTTTGTAAATTTGACGGTTTTGGGATCATATAAAAATTACATTCACTAAATACGTTGAAATTTCAGTTTGAAACTAAACGGTAATTTTTTTGTAGCCTACTATAACTAGATAAAATGTCAGCTACAACTTCAAGCATGAAACATTACTTTTACTTTTCTCATTCCTTATTACACGCCTTTATTAACAACCTTCGTATGACCCATATAGAGCATACAAATTAATAAATAGAGTTAGTTTTTAGAGAGTTGTTTTCTCTTACTTGCTTAGAGTTATGATATTGTTTGGGTTTTTTACTTTTGATACGTCAGAAAGTCCGAAATGGGTCTTATCTCTCTTTCTGAAAACGAGAACACATAATGATAAGTCTTATCATTATTCTATACTTTTGAGAGAAGGTTTTTTATACTTGAAATTACCTATGATCTATTAAAATAAAACAATGACATCTCAAAAACCATAATTTGAGAGAAACTAATACAGTCATTGTAAATAGTTGAGCTGGAGATTGTTGTTTAGGTGCTCTTGGGGGGGTGTTAGCAATTTGCGCGACCAAAATTCGAAACAGTGACGTCATATGATTAGTGACGTCATAGTTTTGTTATAACAGCTGTTTAGATAAACTGAAAAATTCCCTTTAGGCATATCCATGATCTAATCTATTTCCCACAGGGAAGTAAATACAAACATTTTTTTATTTATTTGGTTATGATTTCAGGTTCATATTTTTTCGTTGAAATATCGTTCGTTAAAATCTTGCTTTCTAACAATGCACCATACTACCTGTACGAAGGACAGGCCTACTGTGAGTTTTAAAGATTTAAGAGTAATCTAATGCTGAATCAGAATCACTAATTAGGCTACATAATATATTGTGTCAATATGATGCCGTTTTTAAATATTAAAATAAGTAACTATACAGAGTTTACCATAAGTAAAGTGCCAAACTCTGGGAAAAGGTTGTATGGATGAAAATAAAGAGAAAATCCAGGATGAACTGTTGTTCCAAAAACACTTGTTTACTAGATATCCGCAATTTTATTTTACAAAATAACTGTTATTTTCAAAATGTTTCAACCGATCTTTATAAAGCTCAGTAAGTACGTTTAGAGAAAAAATAAACTTGGTCCAATTTGAAACTTCAAAATGGCGGCTGTTTTAAACCTTTACCATTTCCTACCATTGCTGATTAAAATTTTTAAATGGCCTCCATTTCCAAAATGGCTTCCATTTTCTAATTTTAAATTTGACTAAGTTGAATTAAATTTTATAAAGATCAGTTGATATATTTTGAAGGTAACAATTATTTTGTGGAAAATAAAAATGGCGGATATCTGGGAAACAAAGTTTTTTTGAAAAAAATTATACTTGGTTCCCCTTATTTTTTACCCGTAAAATCTTTTCCCAGAGTTTGTCACTTTACTTATGGGTCATACTGTATTGAAGGATTTATTTAAATTGTTTTCTTTATCATCCTGTCTAAATTAAAATTAGAACCAAACCTCTCACGCTCATTACATTTTTGTGCAATAAAATAGGCATATTGTTATTTGTGTTTAGGTGTTTATTTGTGTGTTATGTATGTGTGTATTATTGTATTGTATCACAATCACAAATGACTCAATGTAAGAACGTGCTTTCCCTTCTACGATGGTAACAAAAAAATATTTCTTTCACATATCAAAATATATAAAACAAAGTCGTGTTAGTTACACGCATTATAGCTCGAGAACGGCTGGACCGATTTTAATGATCTTTGATTTTTCGGATTCGTCTCTGCTCCGGTCATGCTTTAGGCATATTCAGTTTCCATAAATTCAATTAGTTTTCATTTTATAGCGTTTCAATTTTCTAATGTTAACCTTATGGGGAATAAGTTTGTTTACAAATTATCTACGATCAAAACATTTGATTTCTTAAACCAGCTGTTTGTTTAATGTCCGTTAGTAATATGCTTTACTATCCAATGCCATCTGAATCATTCATTAATGTAAAACTATGAAGTAAATGTGTGCTGTACAAAATGAACAGCATTATTCGCCACGTTAATAGTTTTGGGGAATTATGTACTGTATTTATATATCTTTATTTTCTGTATGATTAAAAGTCACGTGTTTATATGTTTGCCAAATAAAAAATAATTACAATGTTTATACATATTGAGTTTATTATAATAATCAGCTGTTGTATATTTAAAGCTTTCACAGCGAAGCCGCAATGCTAATTGACTTCAGGACATGACCAATCTTAAAGTTAACATGTTTTTACTGTTAGGCGTTACGAAGTTCGCCGGGTCAGCTAGTAGATATATAAAATTAAAATTTATGAAAATTAATGTCGGTTATTTCAGCCTTTCCGGGACTTTTAGTTTGGGTTCGACTAAAAAATACCCTCTTCATAAACGAGATAAGTATAAAAAAGTACATCCTGAACAGATGCCATATGCCGGCGCAGCGACGTTTTGACGGAGGCTGGTGTGAGAAGTCTCAAAGCATCGAAAACGTATGGTCGTTCTACATTTTATTATTAGAATGGTGGCAGACTTTTCCGCGTTAGTCTACACCAAAGCTTTAGTTTTTACAGTTGAAAAATTTTCGTTTAATATAACAATGAAAAGGACGATTTTTATTTCCTATATTTTTGAGTTTTGACATGGACAATTGGACATGTCTTAGCTCGGGGGGGTATTGGTTATTTGTAAGGTGGAAAAAATGTAACAGGTTTCCATAGAGTTTATTATAAAAGAATAACAACAGCTGTTTAGATTAAGTGAAAACATTACCTCGCACAAGGAAGTAAATACAAACTGGTGGATGAAGATTACGTGAAGGTTAAGAATAATTACCTTATTTTACAACGGCATTAAGCGAATCTGTAGAATATTGAGACTTTTTAGAGTTAGGAGGCGTTAAACAAATATTTTTTTATTAAAAACTAAAATAAATAAAGTGTATAAAATATCAGTATATATATATAATTCATTTTTGTTTCAGTGAAAATATGTGTTTAGAGTAACAAATTCTCAATTTAACACATTTTTTAACGCATGACTGTGGCAGTTTGATTAAAAATTAATCCTTAATTGAACTTAATTGCATATTCTGTATAGTATTCAATTTTGAATTTTTAATTTTATGCACCATAATTATCTTACACTCAATCCTCAATCACACTTGGCTTAAAATACCTACCTTGTGGTAAGGTCACAATTTCAATAATCTAATATATGATAGATAATCTATTCATTCACAAGTAATAATTAACCATACAATATTATTAGGATCAACTCTTAAACTTTTATGTTATTTTTTGGAAATAGTGTATTGTTGAATACAGGAAAACATGGAAGTAATTTGCAGACATTTGGATTCTATTCTCATATAAACATTGGTAAAATAAATATAACTCCCCATTTTTTATTCCAAGCTAAAAATTGTCCGATTTTCCCCTAATGTTTTCTTTTTTAAGTCAGAATTAGTTTCGACTTAATTTTACAAGTCATTAATTGGGCTTTCTAATATTAGGTAAAAAGATTACTCAAAGTACATTAATAGCTTTTGTAACGTGCATATGTATAAATGCGAGGAGACAATTTTAAACAAAAGTAATTTCTGACACTGAACTTTCTCTAATGTCTACACACAACGTCATCAGTAGGCCCATTCCCACATTTAGTTGTGAAAGAAAGAAGATAAGCTCAATGAATTAATATTTAAGACATAGTAGACTGAACAAATATTTAAATTAGAATTACCTCTTGAATTAAAAAAAATCTTGAAAAAGATCAAAGTTGTAATAGTAGCCTAGTGACTGATTATTTGTAAATCGTAATAAATTTATAAATCTTCGTTTCGAATAGTGAACGAAATTTATCAAAAAGAAAAGTATGTTTCCTGTATTTAGAACTAGCTAATCCGGTGAACTTCGTAACCCCTGACATTAAAAACATGTTAACTTTAAGATTGGCCATGTTCTGAAGTCGAATAGCATTACGGCTTCATTGTGAAAGGTTATATATTCTGGGTCGCGGCATAGTGAATAACAATACTAAAACGATAAGACACATTAATAACATTCCCAAAAAACAAATAAATCTGAGTTGATTAATTCACAATTTTCAAATCCAATCTAAACCCAACCCAAACCTAACTGTAATATGGCTTTTATAGGAAAGCTATACAACAGCTGATTATTATAATAAACGTAATATATATAATATATGAGTGATTCAGATGGCATTGTATAGTAAAGCATATTGCTAATGGAAAGTAAACCAATCAGCTGTAGCTAAGAAATCAAATGACTTCATTGTAGAAAATTTGTAAACAAACTTACTCTCCTTAAGGTTAAAATTAGAAATTTAAAACACCATAAAATGGAAACTTAAGGGGTTTTCGAAAAATTTTTTCACTAAAACCTTCCCGGCCACATATAGAGCAACTTCCTAAAATTTCATGGCGATCGGATGAGTAGTTTGGCAACGCATAAAGGACATATGTACATACATACATTCAATTTTATATATAAAGATTACAAAATTCCAACTTCTCTAAGGTCGAAAGAACAACCTCAAGTCAGTAAGGTTAGGTTTCCTCCATGTAGGTATAAGCCTACCTGGATGAAACCACAATTAATTGTAATTTACAAGTATAACAGCAACATCAATCAATAAGCCATTTTACATTCCCGAATTTTGATTCAGGAATCTCCGCCCCCGTTTCACGGGTTGAGTTATGAACCCATTCAGCGTCCTCGGACCTCGCCCCGGGGCGGAGCGGATCGTCCACGGCCAGCTCGGAGGTCCACAACAGTTTCAACTCTCTCGTCACGGGTTTAGACACATTGGAGCGATTACTTGACCTGCGAGCAACAGCTAATGCGTAAGATACGGCTCTGGTGTTAGACACAAAGCTTGCGAAAGTTACACCAACAGATATCTTCTAAATATATAAAACAAAGTCGTGTTAGTTACACGCATTATAACTCGAGAACGGCTTTAATGATCTTTGATGTTTCGGATTCGTCTCTGCTCCGGTCATGCTTTAGACATATTCAGTTTCCATAAATTCAATTAGTTTCAATTTTATAGCGTTTTAAATTTCTAATGTTAACCTTATGGGGAATAAGTTTGTTTACAAATTTGCTAAAATCAAAACATTTGATTTCTTAAAACAGCTGTTGGTTTACTCTCCGTTAGCAATATGCTTTACTATCCAATGCCATATGAATCATTCATTAATGTAAAACTATGAAGTAAATATGTGCTGTATAAAATGAACAGCATTATTCGCCACGATAACAGGTTACTGCTTTTGGGAATTATGTACTGTATTTATATATTGTTTTTCTGTATGATTAAAAGTCACGTGTTTTTATATTTGCCAAATAAAATAATTACAATGTTTATACATATTAGGTTTATTATAATAGTCAGCATTTGAATATTTGAAGCTTTCACAACGAAGCCGCAATGCTATTTGACTTCAGAACATGGCCAATCTTAAAGTTAACATGTATTTTCTGTTAGGCGTTACGAAGTTCGCCGGGTCAGCTAGTTTCTAATAGTTGAAATCGTTTAACAATGACGTATTCTGAAACATGTAACGAAAAATATATATGTAACATTGAACTGCAGACTGAGGTTAGTATATATTATAGTTTTATGTTATCAACCACTGAATCGCTTTTTCAATAAATTATAAATAGTTTAAGTAAGTTACCTTTACTGTTAAAGGCGATTCTTGTAGTCTTTGTAGGATACTCGGATTTAATACGTAGAACAGTACTGGATAATTTAAAAGATATTAACTTTATAAAATAAACAACGAGTTTATCAGTTGGAATCATTGGTTCTTTGTCAATAATGTTTTGAAACAGCAATAAAAATAACAGATTCAAATCCTCGAACAAAATGATTCTTTTAATCTTTGATCTTTTAAAATTATCCAGTACTATATAAATGGTATGTGTTCGTGTTCTTGTGACCGTCTGTTTTTATATTTTTTTATGGTTTATAAACAAACATTGATGAATTTATAACACCCAAAGAAGATATCCAATGGCCTAAAGATGATTCCATCTAGCAATTGAAACTGAATAGCTTTCAAAGACTAAAAGAATCGTCTTTGACCGTAAAGGTCCTTAAACAATTTTTAATTTATATATTATACTATATATTATAATGAGAAGCGTAATATATATTATTCGTTTAGTTTAATTACAGTTCGGGACTATTAAGATGAATTGTTAAAACATTTGTTTCCATTTACCAGTCTTCTTGGAAAGATTACAGTGATTCCAATGTCATAGTCCTAGAGAGAAAACGGCTCCTTTAATATTTCATTTTACCCTCTGCATAGTAACGGTAGCCAATCAAGAGAGCTGGTAGGACCTCTAGCGGCTCCGCACCGAAACTAATCAAGCGACAGTTTCCGTGGTTTCCACAGCTTTCCCCGTCAGAGTGCGCAACCGACGGCCTACACAATGAAAACACACTATAGAACAAGGTGAGACTAAAGAAAAGAACAGGGATGCCCACAGTATGTCTTGGATTTGATTAGTTTATTGAAATAGCAACCTACCCAGGTAGGTATAAGCCAAGTATGAATGAGAAATGAGTGTAGGATGATTGTGGCGCGATCTTGTAGTCTTGCTACTGACTAAGGCTGACATATTCCTTAGACAAAATTGTTAATTAATAGCCCAACAGCCGATGGCAACTAAGGGACCTACATTTTAATGTGGAATCCATTCCACGACCTCTGTATTACGAACTGGTCTAATTATGAGAATGGTTTGTGGATTAACGTAGTATTCAATAGTGCGGACGTTAATCCACGCAATAGAACACTACACCGATCATCGCTAACAACTATCCAAAATTCGTGACCTCCAAGTAGCTGGATTACAGGACGTCGCCGTCCCAGTCTTGGTGTCCACATCAGACTAAATGTTTTGGGGGATTTTGAAAAAGGTAGAATAATGAGGAGGATTTTATCAATATGCAGTTTATGCATTCTTATCGCGTAAATCAGAAAATGATAAATTGAAATGGTCAAATAACAATAATGCCACGTTTGGTTGCTATATAGTTGTCTTTTGTTGTCGCCTGTGTTGATGTGTTATTACGTACGGGCTGTGCTCACACGCGCACTACACTACTGTACCTTATGGTCAGTACAGTAATGTGGTTCACCGTTTCACCGCTCCACTCCACGTATAAATCATTTGTGAAATGTAAATATTTAACTATTGAAAGGTTTTTATGTTCGGTAATCTTGAAATTCGGTATTAAAATTTTATTTTCTGGATAATACTTTATACCAACATAGTGGGGTAATCTTGGCTTAGGGAGTTCCATATGCCAATTTCAATGTACAGTGCTAAGCAGTTAAGATTACAAATGGCTCTGACTACAAAGGGTACAAAGGGCTCTGGTAAAATCGGGGAGAAAAAACGTGGTTTATGCGTGTATTAAGGCAGCTAAACTACACACTCTTTCCCAATGTTAATTAAATAGAGAATAGGTAAACTTCTTTATGTATGGTCAGGTGTTGATCAAACTTGCTACAGTCAGGTTTCATCTGAGCCCTGAGATGCGCGAGATTTTACACATTTTATTATTCAAACATTTAAAAATGTTTACATTTAGATTTATTTTATTTCCTTGTCAGTAAACGAGTAAACAACACACTAGCCGTTCCTCCCCACCGCCTTATTTACGTCACATCCAACACTCAGGGCTCAGATTAGATTAGATTAGATTATTTGAAATGGCGACCATGCCTCAAGGTAGGTATTTTAAGCCAAGTATGAATGAGGATTGAGTGTAAAATGGTAGTGGCGCGATCTTGTAGTCTTATTACTGACTAAGGCTGACATGTTCCTTAGACAGGACTGTTAATTAATAGCCCAACAGCCGATGGCAACTAAAAGACCTACAGTTTAACGTGGAATCCGAACCACGGCCTCTGAATTACGAATTGGTCTAATTATTAGGATGGTCTTTGCGGATTAACGTAGTATTCAATAGTGCGGACGTTAATCCACAACAGAACACCACACCCACCGACCATCGCTCACTACTATCCACAATTCGTGACCTCCAAGTAGCTGGGTTACAGGATGACGCCACCATATGAAACCTGACGAACTGTATATGGTAAAAATTACAGTTTGCTTATGCTATAAATACCTACTTTCAGTATTCCTCACAGCGGCAAACCTGCATACTCTTTTCCATGTTAATCTTATGGAGAATAGGCAAATTCTCTTATTTATTACTGATATTTATCAAATCTGTTATATAGGCTATTATTATTGATTTGAGTAAGAAGTTCTGCTGTGATGGGGTGTATAATTGCTCTTACTGGACTAAAGTCTAAGATGGCGGACGTTCCGCAGACTCTTAATCTCCTATAATGTTTTCTCTAACCCCAGTTTCCTATAGGATCGTCGAGGTCCCTGGACCCTGTAGTGTGCACTGTGCAGTTGCCCCACCGCGCCACCGCCCGTGTTGCTCTCTAGTTTGCGACATCAGCGGTTTGTTGGTCTAACCTCAACGTTTGCGCCTTGTGTCACGCTCGATCATTGTGTAAAAATATACCCCCGTCGCAGCAGATCTGCGTACTCAGCGAATTTCAATAATATATGACAATTTTATCAATATCTGTCGATAAATATGAAAATTATTTGCCTATTCTCCACAAGATTAACAAGGGAAAGAGTGTGCAGGTTTGCTGCTGTGAGGAACACTGAAAGTAGGCTTTTCTAACATAAAGAATTTTTATTTTGACCATTCATACAAACTTTCATCAACATATGTCCATAAATAAAGGAGTTTTCCTATTCCCTATATGATATATGGGAAAAGAGTATGCAGGTTAGCTGCGATGATAAACACATAAGTTTTAGGCATAAATGTATAGACCTCAATAACATGAAGCTAAATATCACATTTTATCCAAAAATATACATTGATAAAATTATAAGTAAAATAATATTTTTCCTTATCCTAAATAAGATTAACATTGGAGCCCCAAAATACAACGTACTGTAGGTTTAGATTTGTTTATGACTCAATAACCGTTGGAGATAGAAACTAAACTTTAAAGAACTAAATTGTGTAGTTTTATAGGCTGATTTTGAAAGATAAAATTTAAACATTTTTTAATTTACATATGACAAAGAAACATTGTAAAAAAACTGTAATTGTATTTTTTTTATCGTCGAGCTATAGGAATACATCTTACTAAATTTTGTATAAAATTTAGAGTTATCATGGTCATAGACACATATGTTTATATATTTTAACGACTACTGTGTTTGGTTTCTGGGCACCTAAAAACGAAAAAATAACATGGCCCCGGGCTTAAGCCTTACCATGAAACCTCCGATAATAGCTTCCTCCCTATGTGATATTCGCTAACAACATTCGTTTTGACTCTAGAGAAAATTTGTATAATCACAAGTTATAATTTATAACTGTTTTGCAGGACCTCTTAAATTTCTAAAACTCGACAGGTCTAGTGCACCAATTATTTTTAAATTTCAAATATATATTGTTCCATAGAATATTCCTTTCATTCCTGTGTAAGTCTACACCTTTGTATTCACGAGGTTTTCCTCCAGTTAAAGTCTTCCATTGTTCATATTCCTAAGAATTACTTAGAGATACTTCATCAGTAGGCTAATGTTACAATGGGTATTAGTCCTGAAGGAAAATGTTTCATTCTCTTCTCCATTTATCCTTCTCAATTTTCTTGTCAAAAAATTACATAAATTACCACATTTTTATGCCTCGAATTTAAACTCATAATCTTTTATCGAACCAAATTTACAAAAATCAGTTTTGAATTTTTTTAAATGAATACTACAATTTTAATTTAGTAACAACTTAACAAACGCCAACTTAACAGCCCCTAAATCTACAATAGCCAATATCAACAAGAAATATGAAATGCTATACATTACCTGCTTAATGTAACATTGTAAAAATTGCTTATAGAAAAGTTCGTATACTGCATTTTTTGTGACAACTATTTCGTATTTTACAATACTTTTGTGGCAGCAACTACTAAATAAATGTTTATCAGCAACTATTTAATACTGAAAATACGTTGCTAGTCAGCATTTTTCTAATACTAATTTTTAGAAAATGTATATGTAAAATTGCATGAGCAACTAGTTTTATACTTAAAATACGTTGCTATAGCAAATTGTTTCGAATTTACAATATTGTTTTGGCCAACTAGTCGAATTGTAAAAATACGTTGCTAGTGGCAGCATTGTTTCGTAATATTTACAATATTTGAGCAACTAGTATTCTGTAAATACGTTGCTAAGAACTAGTTGTATTGTAAAATACGTTGAATGGCAGCAACATTTCGTAATACTTTACAATACGTTGCTAGTGGCAGCAACTAGTTCCGTAATACTGTAAAATACGTTGCTAGTGGCAGCAACTTGTTTCGTAATACTTTACAATACGGTGCTTTTGGCAGCAACTAGTCCCGTAATACTGTACAATACGTTGCTAGTGCAGCATAGTTTCGTAATACTTTACATACGTTGCTTGTGGCAGCTATTGTAATACTGTAACAATTCGTTGCTGTCAAGCAATACTATCGTAATACTGTAAATACGTTGCTAGGACAACTTGTTTCGTAATACTGTACAATACGTTGCTAGTGGCAGCAACTAGTTTCGTAATTCTGTACAATACGTTGCTTGTGGCAGCAACTAGTCCCGTAATACTGTACAATACGTTGCTAGTGGCAGCAACTAGTTTCGTAATACTGTAAAATACGTTGCTAGTGGCAGCAACTAGTTTCGTAATACTGTACAATACGTTGCTTGTGGCAGCAACTAGTTTCGTAATACTTTACAATACGTTGCTTTTGGCAACAACTAGTTTCGTAAAACTGTACAATACGTTGCTAGTGGCAGCAACTAGTTTCGTAGTACTGTAAAATACGTTGCTTGTGGCGACAATTAGTTTCGTAATACTGTAAATACGTTGCTTGTGGCGGCTTGAATAAGCTGAAGAGATATGGGCTTCAGAGTTCTGCTTTGTCTCTTTTGTCGTCATACCTTGCTGATAGAAAGCAAGTGGTTTCTATAAGAAATGGTGGACGCATTGAGGACAATTGGATGGTGGTGTCCTCAGGAGTCCCTCAGGGCTCTATATTAGGCCCCTTCTTATTTTCGGTTTATCTGAATGATCTTCCGAACAATATGAAATCTCATATTGTGTGTTATGCTGACGATACAACTGCTCTGTCTTTCTCAGGAGATTTAGATGGGCTAAAGTCTGCAATGAATCAGGAATTTTTCATGCTCAATAAGTGGTTTTCTTCAAATGGTCTCCACCTAAATGAAGAGAAAACCAAGGTGATGGTTTTCTCTCCAGCAAATCGAGATTTGGAGGGTTTCGATGTAAATGGAGTTATACCTTCAGATTCTGCTTCCCTCCTTGGCGTTACCATAGAGAAGGGACTCTGCTGGTCAAAGCACATTGACACTCTCTGTTCCAAACTATCCTCCCTCACGTTTGCATTTAAGGTGCTGATGCCTGTTGTGAATATGGAAACCATTCTTCAAATTTATTATGCTTATGTTTACAGTAGGATGAAATATGCTATTGGTTTTTGGGGATCGTCAAGTGAGATGCAAAGGGTTTTCAGGCTTCAGAAACGGATTGTCCGGATCATCTGTAAAGCAGGAGTCCGTGATCATTGCAAACCATTCTTTCAACAGCTAAATATTTTAACTCTTCCAGGTGTGTATATTCTGGAAGTCATGTCTTTCTTTAAAAATAATCCTCATCTCTTTGAATGCAATGTTGCCCGACATCACTATAACACTCGCCATAAAAGTAATTTGGTACATCCTATTCATAGACTGACAATTCTCGAAAAGGGTATTCATTACTCTGCCCAACGGTTGTATAATGCGCTGCCTCTGTATCTGAAAAAAATTTCAAACTCCAAATTATTTTTGAGAAAATTAAAATTTATGTTGCTTGAGAAGTGCCCCTACTCAGTGAAGGAATTCCTTTCAGACTGTGCCAGAGTTTAGTGTAAAACTGTTGTTAATATTTCTGTTACTGTAATATAACTGTTGTTAATATTTGTTTTTTTTTGTTAATATTGATTGAATTATTGTTATTGTAAATTATTATAGACTGCGTCACTGGTACAGAAATGTTTATGTTTACACTCCACCTGCCAGAAGTGTCAAAATCTTTCAAATGTCATTATGATTGATCCTAACCTAATTGGTAAACACTTTTTACAATCTCTATCTCTTTATATAAAAATGAATGCACGTATGTCCTTTATGCGTTCCCAAACTACTCATCCAATCTCCATATGTGTCTGGGAAGGTTTTAGTGAAATATTTTTTTCAAAAACTCCATAAGTTTCCATTTTATGGCGTTTTAAATTTCTAATGTTAACCTTATGGGACTAAGTTTGTTTACAATTTTCTGCAATCAAAACATTTGATTTCTTAAGATAAAACTGTTGGTTTACTTTCCATTAACATGCTTCACTAACCAATGTCATCTGAAGCATTCATTAATGTAAAACTATATTCGCCACGTTAATAGTTTACGGGTTTTGGGTATTTTGTATTTATATTTTTTATTTTCTGTCTGATTAAAAGTCACGTGTTTATATGTTGGTCAAATAAAAAATAATTACAGTGTTATTCATATTTATTTATACATATTTATTATAATAATCAGTTGTTGTATATCTTTTCTATAGAAGGCGTATTACAGTTAGGTTTGGTTTGGGTTTAGGTTGGATTATACAATTGAAAAATCAATCACCTCAGGTTTATTTTTTTTGTGGGAATATCGCAACCCAGAATATCTACACAAAGAAACCATAATACTATTCGACTTCAGAACATGGCCAATCATAAAGTTAACATGTATATACAAAAAGGCGATACGAAGTTCGCCGGGTCAGCTAGTAAGTTATATTTTTGAACGATACAACGCCAGAACCTGTTTATTCTCAGCAATGAGTCATACAACCAGTACAAAAAACGGGCTCACTGCTAGTACTCAATAAATAACTCACAAAACGAAAATACTAAAACTACCGTTACAATGACAGTCCGGCGTTTCGCAGAACCTGAGTGAAACTGTGGCGATTGTTTTAGAGTTGAACTTAATTGTGTGTTCTTATTGATGAGTCCAAACTGCAGCTACCTGAGATGCTTTAGCATAAGATGAAAGAACATTTTAAACATACCTCATCCGCAAATACCATCTTCGTAATTAGGCTAGTTCGTAATTGAGAGGCATAATTGTTTCGGGACCCACGTTTAACTGTACGTCCCTTAGATGTCATTCGCTGTTGGGCTATTAATTAACAGTCCTGTCTAAGGAACATGTCAGTCTTAGTCAATAACAAAACTACAATAACGCGCCACAATGATCTTGCACTCATTTATAATTCATACTTGGCTTAAAAAACCTACCTGGGTAGCTCACCATGTTAAATGCTAATTCAATCAAAACAATATCTTTAATACCCCCGTCGCAGCAGACCTGCGTACTCAGCGAATTTCCAAATCAATAATATTAATATAATAATAGTATATGACAAGTTTTATCAATATCTGTCGATAGATATGAGAGTTGTTTGCCTATTCTCCGTAAGATGAGAAAGAGTACGCAGGTTTGCTGCTTTGAAGAACATTGAAAGTAGGCACTTATAGCATAAACCATTTTTATTTTGAACCATGATAAACACATAAACTATGATTTTTAAGCGTAAATTGATCCCAACCGATGGTTTATAGCTAATTCTAATTGTAAAAGATAACATTTAACACTTCAAATTACATATTAAAAACGCTAAAACCCCAATTTATTAGTACAACCCCCCACCCAAAAAAACTACCCGTTCCGATTCACTGATATGTCTGGCTTACAAACTCGTTCGAGTAAATGTAGGAATACACGTCTCTTCCAAATTTGGTCTTGATCGGACCATTTTTACGACAGTTATCGTATTCACACACACACACACACACACACACACACACACACACACACACACACACACACACACACACACACACACACACACACACACACACATTTATATATATATATATATATAAAATAAATGTTAAATATAATAAAATATATAAATGTTACGATTATTGTACATTATTATTGTACGATTATGTTAACGACTATTGTTTTTGGCTTCTGGGCACCTTAAAACAAAAAAATAGCTTGTACCCGGGCTTAAGTCTTACCATGAGACCAACGGTAATAGATTTTCTCCCATCGGAAATTCCGAAAAAATAGGTAAGACACTACATATACCTAGTTTTAGGTAATGTATAGTGAAATATATAAATAAAATTTGAGTTTTTGTCTGTTAATGGGTTTGAATTATGACATTTTTGTCGGTTTTACGTTATATACTAGAGAAAAGCTTAAGGGGGTCCTCAATTTCTCTCTGCCTGTCTGTCTTTCTGTATCGCTAAACAAGGTCGTTTCGTAATGCTTCTCCGAGAAAACTAGATCAGCCACTATGATGAAACTATTTTCATTATATAGCTTCTGGAGAAGCTTTTTGTTTTCTTTAAACCTACGCACGACAAACTGAAATAAATTAATAAGCTTGTTTGGAATGTAGCATAATATGAATGGATTTTTAATTATTTATCTTAAATTTAATTGGACTTTTATTTTTTCTTTTATTTACATATAAGTTTGGTATTATTGACAACATGATAAAATTCCGTAACTTAAACATTCAATTCTTTATTTAAATTATTAGGTTATCACTTGAAAACAGAAACGTAGTTTAGGAAACACTAGAGCGATAGGAAACGTCCAATTACAGTATGTAGAATATATGACGTCATGTGGTTATGAGGACAGCTGTTTAGATGCACTGAAAACATTCCCCGAACATATCCAAAATTTCAGGTGTTTTACAAAAGGAGGTAAATACATTTTTTTATTTCAGGTTTAAATTTACTCATAATAGTATGTCTTGTGAACACAGAGTCATACAAGGATGGGACAACTGTTAGTATTAGTAGTATTATATACTGTGTATATAAATTAAGTGTTTCTACCGCAGAGAATAATACTTTGTGTTTTTCTGGATCTTAAATAAAAAGCCATCCCTATATTTTTTACCATCCCACCAATTACTTTCCAGCCGAGTCAAGCTCCAGAAGCCCCTATATAATGGCCTCTCCCGTCGGTCAGTTCATGAAACATGCAGGAGCCGCCACTTCCTCATTAATATGCCGTCGTTTTTGGGCCACGGGCTACTCGAATTTGCAAGAAAAGTCAATACGGGTTTCCGTTCCGTGACGGTCCGTGTAAAACATTCAGCTCGTTGTCTAATTAAAGTTATACGAGGGTTGAAGGGGTTGGGAGTATTGAACTGCCGGGGGTTGTGTGCTCGGTGGCCCTACTTGGAACTTCACCGTAGTAGCCTACGACGTGGGAAATAATCATACTGTCCTGTTCTCGTGAATATCAATAAAAATATCAATACAACAACGTACAACAACTACTAATTAAATAAACTAGCTCAAGCCCGGCCGTTGTACGGGTTATAAGACTCCTAACACTGATCCAATATTAACAAGCAAGATATTTTACTATCATGACAAAATCTATATAATTGAAATTTGAGTTTTTGTCCGTACATTGCTCAGAGTTTTTCATTTTTTAGTTATTTTTACGTTTCATGCGTTAGAGAAACCGAAACAAGTCTTATCTCAATTTGTGTCTGTAACACTCCAGGAGGATTCTCCGAAAAAAAACTGGAGAAATGATATATCAAACTTATTTCATACATTCTCTACATTCCAGAGAAGGTTTTTAAATACTTAAAATTTTCCGCCGACCCTTAAAAAGTAAATCACGAACATTTAAACCCCCAATTTTTACGAGATATTAGACGCATTTTGCTTTTAATCTATAATATTATAAAGAAGAGGTGGTTTCTGTATGTTTTTTTGTGGATTTATGTGTTTGTGGGTTTGTTGTGGCAAGTAAATGCGAAAAATACTGAACCGACCGGTTTGAAATTTTACACAAAGGTAGATCTTAAACTCATGCAACACATAGGCATTTCATTTCCTTAAAATCCTCTCGGGCTACGCCCTGTGAACGTCCTAAGTTACAATGTTTACATTTTTAGAGAATGAAAACATAAAATTACTTGAATGTCAACAGCTGTAAATACTAAAATTTGACAGTTCGGGAAGAAAAAGAAGAAAGAGCTGCCGTGACCGTCCTAGGTTTCAATGTTTACATTTTCTAATGACAACATCCGTTTGCACTATATTTTGACAGTTCGGGAAGAAGAAGAAATAAAGTTGATTTTTCAGATAAACTGCTGGATCGAAATTAGTGAATTATTTGAAATAGCGGAATGGTAGATTTTAAGTTTTTTTCCGACGACTGTCTCTATTACATTAATCCTTATCCTCTCCTAATATTTGACATATGTTACTTTGAAATGTTGTAGACACTCCTGTTTTGTCATTTTGTAAACAATGAAGAATTAATTAACAATACCTTAAATGTATCAGTAGAGCCTACACCTTTCAGCCTTTTTAGCCCGTGCGAAGAACGGGTACTTTGGCTAGTTATCAATAAACCACCTACTGGTAATAATCAGCTGTCTTTGTAGATTAAAGATTTAATAGAAAGAAAAACAAACAGCTGTCAAATCAATATTAGTTAGTTTATATTGGTCATTGATTTTAAACCCATTTCGAAATCATACTATATTAAAAAGTTGTTTTACCGTTCCCTTTAACTAATTATAATAATCGTATAAATGTTCTAATCCAATTATTTGTAAAGTAATGCTAAATAATAAACCTGGGTCTTGATTTATTTTCTTTGTATTAATTCGTTTAGGATTTTAGGTTTACATTTTGGTATGATAATCTTACTTCTTTAAACTAAATCATACAACCCGGACAAAGGACGGTCGTACTGCTAGTATAAACATAAAATTTTAAATAAATATATAAAGAAATAAATTAATAGCTAACATTTTAATAACGTGATTTAGCAGGACACTTTAAATTATAAAGTTACAGGATCAGGTAAAACATAGTTTCAAAGAAATCAAAACTTCGTCTTCGTAACTTCTAAACCATTATATTGAAAAACACCCAATAACGATAATGTTTTATTTTAGAGAGTAGAATACAAAAACAAAATAAATTCAGGGTATTCAGTAAGAGTTTTATGTTAGCCGCCATTTTGGAAAATGACTGCCATATTGAAAAAAGCTGAAACTGTATGCCAGGGTGGAACTTAAAAATTAAGTTCCAAATTTAATGTGTGGTGCTAAGTAATTAAAAAATTAGCTATTGCATTACTTTAAAAAACTCACCCGGTATATCATTATTGTCATATTATTAAGAGTCTGCATCAGTGGTAGCCATCTTGAATTTTAGTCCCGTAAGAGCAATGTTAAATTCTGGCGGAACATACCTTCACTTTGGCGTCTGTAGTGGCGTTAATTATCAAAGTATCAATGTAAAACTTTGGAAGTACATTGATGAGATGTGGCTCAAGGGAATGACCTATTAATATGTTCAAAAATTTAACTTGATATAAAAACAAAAATCCAGGAATATTTTACAAAATAAATTATTATTATTTTTTTATTGAGAGCGAAAATAAGAAGTTCTGTAAAGTAGTGCCCTGGAGGACTGTAATACCTTTAATTTGACACCTCTTCCGTTAATTTATGACAATAGGTCAAGGAGATATAGGCGCCAGAATTTAACATTGCTCTTATGGAACTAAAATCCAAGATGGCTACCACTGATGCAGACTCTTAATTTAGAAATTCGCTGAGTACGTAGGTCTGCTGTGACGGGGTTATTTGTTTATTTATTCAATAATGCATACAGTACAATAGTAAAAACTAGTCCACTTATGGGCATTGATCATCCAATAACAAAAACTGACAGGTTTCAATGTGGTCCTCGACTGTCCCTTGGCCAGTTATAGTTCTCGATCATCTAACGATGAAAACTATAATTTCTCACTATGTTCCATGACTGCCACTTGTCGGTTTTGTCCTCCGCGATTTTTAAAGTCCACCCGGGTGAACATCCTACCCTCAGCTACCAGGAAAGGTCCTTTTGTCCTCCTTCCATCAATATCCTTTACAAAACGTGTCTTGCTACCTGCATTGGCTTTCTACCTAAGAGAATTTGTTAAAGTGTGAAACGTGTCGTATCGAAATTTCACGTTACCTCAGGAACAATTCGATACTTCTATGCATTTTTTAACGATATTAGACTTTGCATTAACATCAATACGGTATCATACATCTTTGTGACAGCAGCGAAGAAAAAGTTACAGGCTAAAAAATTCAAACTATCATTAAATTTATTTTCTTTTTCATGGCATCGGTTTAGCTAGTGCATATAAAATAAAATTTGAACAGATTAGAATATTAATTAACAGTATCAGTGGATTGACACATACTGTCCTAATTAATCCTAATTAAATCCTTTAATAAATAATTATTCCTCAAATCAATCCTTTAATTAAAATAATAAAAAATACAGTCCATAAAATAACTCATAATCATATTAGAGTAGTCGGTTGACCCCCTGGGTCAAAAAATACATTTTTTCTTGCGGATATTTTTTCTAATTTTGTTTAGATTTAATTTACAACAAATGTAATGTAAATCGGTTGAGTAGAACTCATTTTACGATTTTTTTGTCTAAAACAATGCACCCAAAAGTTCAGGGCTACTCTGTCGCGCAGGTATTACTCCATGACTAACTTTAAATGTAATTTCTCATAATTTTTTTGCACTTCGGTATCCATATTTTAGGAACTACTAGAGATATCTTAGATTAGATTAGTGAAATGGCGACCATACTACAAGGTAGGTATTTTAAGCCAAGTATGAATGAGGATTGAGTGTAAGATGATTGTGGCGCGATCTTGTAGTCTTGTTACTGACTAAGGCTGACATGTTCCTTAGACAGGACTGTTAATTAATAGCCCAACAGCCGATGGCAACTAAGGGACCTACAGTTTTAACGTGGAAACCGAACCACGGCCTCTGAATTACGAATTAGTCTAATTATGTGGATGGTCTTTGCGGATTAACATAGTATCCAATTGATAATTTAATATTGCTAAGATATGGGTCAACCCTCTCCCCTTAACGTTTAATTAAATAGCATTTAAACATCCAATAGCGTTTATTACAAACATTATTGTCTAATATCTTAAAGTAACAAAAGAGGTTAAAATATTTTTGTTTGATATTTTTGGGAACGTAACCTCCTCCGGTAATGCCTAACTTTTTGAGTACGATGTTTGGGCAATATGACCCTAAACTGCATACCAAGTTTCATGGAAAACGGTAGAGAGACGAAACTGATTTTTTAAGTATTCGTCATAAGAATAACATTGGGCGCTATAAGACAACGTACTGTGTTCACAACTAACATAAAATTAAACCTTTCTCTGAAACCATTAATCATAAACTAATGATTTGAAATACTAATGTGTTTAGTTTTTTACGCTGGCTTTAACGGTGATGTTCATATTAAATTAAAAATTATTGTTTTTCTTAAAACAGATGTTTTGCCATTTAAAAACCCATAAATTATGAACCATCAATTCTACAGACTTTCGGGTGGTCACATATTATTTTTGACATTGACCATGAAATTATAATCATATTCGTTTAAGCTGATTTTGAGAAATTTGTATTTTTTACATTTATTGAGGGATTTTAAGGGTAAACTAATCTTAAAGAAAATAAAAAAGTCTGGAGATATGGCCAAAGTGCAGGCAACCATGTACCAAATTTCATAAAATTCCGACGATCAGAGTGATCTCTGAGTCT
The DNA here is from genome assembly GCA_023375725.1 of Nephotettix cincticeps. Taxonomy (NCBI): domain Eukaryota; kingdom Metazoa; phylum Arthropoda; class Insecta; order Hemiptera; family Cicadellidae; genus Nephotettix; species Nephotettix cincticeps. The sequence continues at coordinate 16,128,467 of CM041786.1, read as the reverse complement.
GATCACAGCAGACAGACGGACAGAGAGAGTTAGACAGACAGACATCAGTCCGTACACCACTGTTTGTACTCAGGGAGCCTAAAAACGAATCTATCCATTCTACTCAAATTCGAAATTTTCGACTAAAACAATATTTTCTCCTTAAACTATGTATAAGGGTAGAAAGCAAAAATGATGTTCACTAATAATAAGAGATATGAATAATTGTTTTGCATTGTGATACATTTCATGAAAATATCTGTTTTGTAACAAGTTAAAGTATTTTTACTCGTTAATATTAAAGAACACATAAAATTTTTTAAAATTTTTTATATTTGTAGTAAATTTAATGATTATCACGAATATGTGAATGTTATATACGTAAAAAAGCTGGAAGGTGTTGAAAAAATGTTTATCTTATGTTGACACACCTAAAGAGTGATTTCAGGTGCAGTTTAGCACCTTTATATAGTGCTCATAACACTGTTTGTCCAGTAGGTTACAAGCATAAAAATCTCTTCCTGAACATTTTATGCTTAAAATAAAACCCATTTATCAGGAGTGATACATTGCTTCTTAAAAAGTGTTTCCATGGAGAAACTGAGAACGTAAGCGAAAAAACTCTTGAGCTAGAAGTTTGGGATACAGTAGTTTCCTTAAATGATGGAAATTTAGGAAGACTGCAGGTGGTGAAAGAGTTTGGTGTGTAAAACGTAGGGAAGCACACTATCGCACTGGAGATGTTTGACGCGCCACAAAAAGCTGACAGAGCTGCAGAAAACATGACAAAGGAGGCCAGGATATGGAAAAGAAGATTGGACTTTGCTGAGGAAGAAGAAAAAATCTTACCAGTCAGGAGCTATTTAGATTTAAAAAAATCAAGTTAGCTGTAGTGTTTTTCAAATAAAAGTCAGTTTTTCCACTTTCCACTTGTTATTCCGAAAGTTTGGGTTTTTTATACAAATGACCCATTATCTCAGGTAGTTTGCGCTAATGACTTGAAATCTTTACCAAATGTCAATTACATGCATAGGAAGATATGGAACTAGGATAATAGAGAAATGGTTAAAAATAAAAGATATATTCATAAAAATAAGAATATTTTTACAGCCATTTAAAAAAATTCAGGGCAAAGATATGTTTTAAAATTTCAGCCTAATTCTAGATCAGTATACTCTTTACATGTAAAAATTTCACTTTGATATGTAAAGTAGTTCCTGAGATAATTGACTAGAATTTAACATGGTGAGGATACAAGTAACTCCTCTAAAATAATAGAAAGACGCATGCAAATTAAAGTAATATCAAACACATAATTTGATTGTTGTGATAATTAACGTGTTTCCAGTCAATCAGAAACACAAAACAATACCAGAATTCACTCCTAATAAAACGAATACATGCATATGGTCAATAATGTAATATATTTAGAGCGTGTGGATTTGGTATTTAGTTTTGTAAGTATTATAAGGTACTGCAATTTGAAAAGCTAAACAAATATTTGGTTGATAATTAACACAAAATCAGATCCACCCGGAAAACCTTGGAGATGAGAAGCTCTTCCGTTTCCCCGCAATTAATTAGTTCATAAATATCTAATTGACTCGTTACCCGTGACTCATTAAACGAGGCGATTAACTAAAACTAATTAGCTCTATTAATCAAGCGATAGGTTTATGGTTTAATTAATAAACTCTATGAAACATGAACACACCGTCAACTAATTACTACACAATAGCAGCCTATAATCCAGTATGTGCTAAATACTTTTTTGCATTTTTATAAAACCATCGCGTATTTGTGCCAGATATTTTTATGAATAAATATTGTCTTTATTCAAAAGCATTTTTCAACATAGCAGTTGTTTTACAAAAAAAACTTGAGGAAATAGGATAAACAATACTAAACCACATTAAAAAGTTATAACAAAAATTACATCAGTTTAACATAAGTTTTGAAATAACGTAGTTGAGTTTTTAACTATTATAATTTCTTCCATTGAATGGACCATCACCTCCGGCCAAGAACATTTAGTTTATACATTTTTGGAACGAAGTAATCAAAACGCTTCCTGTCAAGCTCCAACCGCCAACGAGGCAACTCCAACACACCATCTTGCCTAGAGGTACGGGATCGAACTTCAGACCGGGCTTTTAAATTCTGTATTTGCTGTATTTGAAACAAAACAATTTTCAATAAGCCCTAATCGGCTCTCTGACTAGGTCACTTAGGGACTTAGAAATCAAAATTGTAATCACCTCCACTGGTATTTACCAATTTACCTTTCTCAAAGTTTAAGTTTTCCTTAAAACCGACGTGCAATTCAACAATGACAACTTACTTTTGTATTCTGATACAGCACTAAGTAGTGTTCTTATCGCTACGAACTTCCTTCTGTTGCAGAATTCTCACGAATCGAGGCATCCAACGGCCTTACAGGTGGCTTTATATTGATATTTATTTATTTCATTATGTCCAACTAATGATCAAAATCGGGTACATGAGAGAATGCTGTTAAATTACTGGCAGGTCCTTTGGCTTTCCAGAGTGATGGAGTTTGCTATCACGATGGCTCCTTATTTTTCCTCCTGTGAGCTAGATTAACTCCCAGGTGAGCCTGAATTCCCAGTTTGACTATAATTCTCGGGTAGTGGTGTGTCTCTTTTCTGCTCACCTGAGAGGGATGCCCTGGAGAAATGCTTTGAGTTAGCCTATAAATTGGAATTATTTTTATTTCACAGATTATCCTCTTTCCAAAGAGATTCACTGACTATGTCCTATTTGAGAACAAATTTAAATCAAAGTGTAAGCCTATTCCTTTGGAAAAATAATTTACTACATAAATATGTCATGTGACACTTATTCCCAAAAAAATATCAATTCGAAATATATTTCAAGTTATTTATATTACTGATATCTATTGCAGAGGCAATTATAGTAAGAGCAAGTGCTAATTTGGCATGGTCGGAGTTATAGGGGCATTGCCCCAAAGCCTTTTGGAAACTAAATACAAATTATATTAAGAGTTAAAATTAAAATTGTTTTAGTGCAATAGTAAAGATTACCATCGCTCGTCATAATAATAATTAATTGTAATCGTGACCTGCAAAATCATGCATTTTCTTTTTAACCTCTTGTAGAAAAATGTGCTTACATTAATGTAAAAATACTTTTCCTTTTATTTCTCAAAAGAACCCTTCAATTAGGGGATATTCCATAGCCCCAGACCCACACAGATGTTATGGTCCCAACAAATAATCTCTAACTACGCCCATGAATAGCGGTCTAAATCCAGACAGATAGCTCTGGATTTGAAGTTTTAACTTCTTCCACCAACTTCCAAAACTATAACCATTAGATTAGCAAGTCCAATCAATAATTAATAAGTCCATCCAGTTTTTTACGCCTGAGTCGTTTTTATAGTTAGAGTGAACATCCCATCCTCGGTACCACTAACAAATACAAAGCTCTTGTAACATGCAAACTGTTTATTTTTATGTTTTTTATTTTGTTTTGCCAATGGCAGGCTCAGCTTAAGCTATGCAGCCTCGAAGTACACTATATTTCATGGATTTCCCATCTAAATTTTGTGGCCATCCCGGGGATCGAACCCGTCACCTCTTGCACGGGTTCGAACTGTTAATTTCATAACTGACTACTCAAAGTAAATATTATTAAAAATCAATAATTGCAAAATATAATATGCAAATAACATATGATAAAATCTGAAACAGTCAAATATGTAATACAAACAATAGCGTCCCAAACCCATCAACTCCAGTCCCTTGTTAACAATTAACTTCACTCTAATATATATGAGGCCATTTATGGTTTTTCGGTTAAGGGACGCAATCGTTGGCAGCAGTGCGGGAGAGGTCACGTGACCTTGATCCGCGGTGACGCAACCACCTGTTGCCGCCATCTTATAAATATTCACCGCCCGTCACCGTCAACTCTTATCTCTCCTATAAATCATACCGCGCTGCGCTAGTCGTTTCCTGCTGTATATTTTACTTTATCTGCGGCTTGGCTTCTGTCCAGGAAGTAAAAAACCGGCGCATCGTCTGAAATCATTAATTCTACGTGGTAATGTCAGATACGAGAATTTAGCAACAAGGTTGCAAAAGTGGTTCAGTGGGGAAATACATGTTTCATCTTCTGCCTTAGTGTCAAAAACTTTGTTTCAGTCCTCAAGAACAATGTTTAATAACGTACTTGAATCCGATAACCAACAAATGCATTAAATTTATTTTTATGATAGGAAAATCAAAATGGATATCGTTCATTCAACTTCAGACACAATCTAACAAATTAAGAGTTTGAGTATTAATTTTTTTATCAAGTTTATGAATAAGTTAAAACAAAACTATTAGCCATAGCCTGAATTCTGAACGAGATCGCACGCAGCACGCTGGCGTGAGGAGAGGGAATTTCATAGAAATTTATTATATATTATTCGCATTTTTGTTATCGAATAGTACTGAGTGTGCAGGTTTGTTCAATAAGGGTTGTTTTACTTAATAATGTGCTTCTATTAATTTTAGATTTTTAATTAGATTTGATTATTGAAATGGCGGCCATACAGGTAGATATTTTAAGCTAAGTATGAATTGAGTATAAGATGATTGTGGCGCGATTTTGTAGTCTTGTTCCTGAATAAGGCTAACATGTTCCTTAGACAGGACTGTTAATTAGTAGCCCAACAGCCGATGGCAATTAATGGACATACAGTTTAACGTGGAATCCGAACCACTGCCTCTGAATTACGAAAGGGTCTAATTATGAGTATGGTCTTCGAGGACTAACGTAGTATTCGACTGTGTGGACGTTAATCCGCACAAGAGAACACTACACCCACCGACCATCGCTCACAACTATCCAAAATTCGTGATCTCCAAGTAGCTGGATTAAAGGACGTCGCCACAGTCCCAGTCAAGGCTATTCACTTAAGTATTCACATAAGTATCACATTCAAGTAAGTATTCACCTGAGTATCATATTCAACATAACTAATCGAGTTATGCCAATTTATCTATTCTCCGTAAAAATTACTATGAATAGGCCTACGTAGGTTTTCTGCTGTAAGAAATATAAATTTGTGGTTTTATGGATGTTTTGATCAAACTTAACTACAGTAGATGTTGCATACCAAATTTTGGAAGCATATTTAAGTGAATAAGTGAGTTATAGATTTTTTAACTATTCTAATTTTCTCTATAAGATTAGCATTGCACAACATACTGCGTTGATCATTTAAAATAGCTCAAAATCATATAAAATAGGCAATTGACCTAGAGTCATTAAACTATGTGTTTTTGGTGCTTAATCCTCCAAAAAATGAATTATACAAAAATGAATTTTGATCATATCTATATAAATAAAATTATGGTTTTGTCTGTACATTGCTCAGAATTATTCATTTTTTAGTTATTTTTACTTTTCGTGCGTTAGAGAAGCCGAAACTGGTCTTATATAAATTTTTGTCTGTTTGTCTGTGACGCTCTAGGAGGCATTTTACGCCGTATGATTACATTGAAAGTTATTTTATGTATTCTCTACATCCCAGAGAAGGTTTATAAATGCTTGAAATCGCCCGCCGCCCCTTGAAAAGTAAATAACGAGCATTTAAAAACCCACTTTTACGCGATATTTCACGCATTTTATCCAGTTTTCAATGAATAACCTACTGGTAATAATCAGCTGTCTTTGTAGTTTAAAGATTTAATAGAAATCAAAACAAACAGCTGTCAAATCAATATTAGTTAGTTTATATTGGTCATTGATTTTAAACCCAATCATACTACATATTAAAAAGTTATGTTAACGTGTAACTAATTATAATAGTGGTATAAATGTTCTAATCTATTTAATTGTAAAGTAATGCTAAATAATAAAGCTGGGTATTGATTTATTTTATTTGTATCGATATGTTTAGGATTTCAAGTTTACATTTTGGTATGATAATCTTTCTTCTTTAAACTGAATCCTACAACCACTACAAAGGACGGGCTGCATGTATAAATTTAAATATTTCATTGACAGCTGATTTTGTGTTGCATTTTTTCACCAATCGACAGCTAACATCATTGTGCATCATTTTCAGCGAATTTTAGCGATTGTTTAGAGAAAAAATATTTATGATGAGATTACTGGTTTATTTGTTTTGTCCCAGTGTCATTTTTCGTTTTTTTCTGTTTTGCACGAGAGCTATAAATGAATGAAGATCACGCGAGTATTATTATAAACAATGCAATTATTCAGAAGATTTAACCATTTCTTAAAAAGCCGTTGCAGTTAGGTTTGGATTCGGTCGGAGCATTGTGAATTACTCCACTTAGACTTTTTGTTGTTTGTTTTGCGGGAATCTTAATAATATATCTAATGGTAGCAGTATTGTTATTAATTAAGCTAATCCAAACGTAAAGACGACATGCATTTCTGTTAGACGGTACGAAGATCGCCGGATCATCTAGTAATCAAATTTCATCCGAAAGTTGAAAACTAATTTTACAATCCACAATAACTACGTTATATACATTATGTACATTATATAACATAACTGTATAAACATTGTAATTGAACTTTTTAATTTTGACAACATATGAACATGTGCCATTTATTTAGACACGAAATACAAAATGGGAACATAAACCTAAAAACCCGTAAAATATTACTCAACTTGGCGAATAAAACTGTTCATTTTAGACAGTACTTATTTACTTTATAGTTTTACATAAACAATGGATACTGACGGTATTGCATAGGGATAGGATCACATTGTTTATGGTCATGAATTAACAGCTGTGGTTATTGAAGCTTTAGAAATCAAATATTTTGATTTCAGAAAATTGGTAAACAATCTTATTCCCTATAAGGTTAAAATTAGAAATGTATAACGCCCTAAAATGAAAACTTTTGAAGTTTACAAAAATCTTATTTCACAAAAACATTCTGGACTCCTATGGAAAATTTAGGTACTTCCTAAAGTTTCATGGCGACTGGAGAAATGGTTTGGCCTCAATTAAGGGACAATCAGACCTACATTCATTTTTATTTATAATTAGAAGTAAACCCGTTCTTTGTATGGGTTGTGGGATTCAGTTTAAAGAAGAAAGATTATCATACCAAAATGTAAACCTGAAATCCTAAACAAATCAGTACAAATAAAATGAATCAATACCCAGCTTTATTATTTAGCATTAATTTATAGTTAACTGGATTAAAACATTTATACCATTATTATAATTAGTTATACGTTAAAATAACTTTTTAATATAGTATGATTTCGAAATGGGTTTAAAATCTGGACCCAGTCGCCTTTTGTCATTGGGCAATTAATTAATGATGCTTCCTAACAACAGGTTGACGTTAGGTAGTAACAAGACCGGGGTTTGGACCGTTCCCATCAAAACGATAAAAAAATACAAAAAATCGATGACCAATATAAACTAGCTAAAATATTGATTCGACAGCTGTTTGTATTTCTTTCTATTAAATCTTTAAACTACAAAGACAGTCGATTATTACCAGTAGTTGGTTCATTGATAATCGAAACCAAAATGCGACTAATATCGAGTAAAAAGTGGGTTTTTAAATGCTCGTGACTTTCTTTTAAAGGGGCTGCGGACAATTTTAAGCTTTGAAAACCCTTCTCCGGAATGTAGAGAATGCACGAAATAAGTTTCATTGTTATCAGTTTTCCCGTTTTTTTTTGTTTTTTTTGGAGAAGACGGTGTAAAATGCCTTGTGGAGCGTCACAGACAAATCAGGCACAAATTGCTATAAGACTTTTTCGGCTTCTTTAACGCACGAAACGTAAAAATAACTAAAAATGAATAACTCTGAGCAATGTACAGACAAAACTCTCATTTTATTTACATATAAAAGACAAAGAATTCCGGCCGGACCTTTATGTCAGTGTAACTTTTATTAACAGTACGTATTTCTATTAATTTTTTGTAAAATAATGAAAAAATCAATCGGACGAATTAAGAAAAGAATAATAGACGTTTAGTTTACTTAGAAGTTAGGCAGTTATGTATTGATAGCTCAAAGATTAACGGTTATTGCATAAGTTACGTATTTACGGCAACGATGAAGTCTTGAAGGTCGGTATGATTGTCGTCACATCACGTCTGATGACGTCAGATGCGATTAGTCGGAATCGATCGTCTTTACTGCAATGTTGTTAATAGGTGCAAACAGGGTTTACGTTTCACTACTTAAAAATCATGTTTTCAATGAGAAAATTGATCTTTTCCTGTCTACGGTATAAGGGAATCAGTTGATATCGACGTCATTAGCTGCTCGTTTCAATAATGCATTTAAAATCCAATTTCTTTGCTAATAAGTAATCGATTATATTAAATGTGATAATCAATTAGTATTATTATTGAGTAAAAGTAATTATCGCAGTTTTATGATTTTATTTTTTTGCTGTTTACGAAAAACAATAGAATAATTTGCTTTGATTTGTTTTTTTGTTGCCCAAGAGCTAGATTTAAACTTATTTGGAAGATTTTTTTAAGGAAAAAAGTTGTAAAATTTGTTTTAGTTGGTTCAATAAATTGAGATTTGCAACGAAAATGTAATTAGTGTTTTTTAACAAGGGCCAAAGATGGTCTCTCTACATCATGTTTAATTCCAGACGAAGTCGAATGTTTGCTCGATCAAGTTTCGGACGAGTTAAACGACTTTTTTATTACAATATACGATGCAATAAATAATATTAAACTAATATACAAATGAAATAGTTATTTGTACATCAAGGGGCGTAAAGTGACTTTTTTGACCCTGAAGGAAACTGTTTTCACCTGATGGCGTAGCCTACGATGAAGTTTTCTCAGGGACAAAAAGGACTTCATCCTATGATGCACACGAAATATTTCCTCCACATACACAAATAACAATAGCTGTAAGTTAATGATAAATTATTGAATATGTTCTTTCGTATTATGATCCTTTGCTCCAAGAAGATAGATACGTATCGTATCGACTCGAGATCGTAAAATCAAACAAAAAACAACACAATAATCATCGCCAAACATATTCTTTCCACAAACCACAATTACACTAGTTTAGCACATAATATGGCTATATTGAATTACTAACACAGAGGAAGAAAATTAGATACCAAAGAAGAATTAAAAATTTATGCTCATTATCAAATTGACAAAAACAATATATTAAACACTTTACAAATTGAAACAAAAAATCATACAATAAAGAAATAATATCTGCTAACACACTACACCAATTTAGATACAGATAAATAATTATCATATGTTATATATTTACCCTTACATATTAATTTTATAGGTTATGCATGTACACTTCTTGATACTGGGATTATACCTAAAATATGTTGAAGAATAAAAATTTGTTCAAAGGGTATTTGGTTTATTTCAATATAATAATACTGTACCTATATACAATTTTGAACGTGTTCTGGGGGTTGAGTTATGAACTTTTATCGTGGTCCTGGGCTTAACTGTCATCATGCGGGTCATGTAAATAGCTCACTTTTACAATGAAAATTCGCTAATAAATTAAACAAAAGGTAGGGTAGAAACTAAAAAATAATTTATTACATTTCACTTATTTTTAAATAATTCACGTTACTTAGAACACAAAACGAAATTTTATGTCACCTCCTATATTCACTTGATGGGCTTAAAATGACGTAAAACAACAAAATCCAACCTTGACCTCTTACTTTTGGTAGTAGTTAACACAAAACAGTGATACCACTACAACAATCTGTATGTTTCTGAATACTTCGCACTACAGTATCTATTGGTATACGAAGTGCTTCCGGATCTTCCACATGTTATTCTTACGGGATAACTTTAATCCCGCGAGGAACAAAACGCTCTACTTTTAGTCCCATGGTACAGTCAGAAATCAAAACAAGAAAAAAACAGAAAAGTGCCAGAACCTAGCGCCAGAAGAAAAGTATCTCATACTTAAGAACTCTATTCACCAAACGAAGTCGAGAAGTTTCGGTACGGGTACTAAGTTACTTAGTACGGGTTGTAAAATTCTACATTAGGAGAAATAGATACTTATTAATATGACAACATCTATTATATTAGATCAGAAAATATTTGCAATTATTAAAATTCGTAATACAACAAGATAACATTTTAATATAGTATTATTTCGACGTGAATTTAAAACCAATGTAAATTACCAATCAATGTAAAATCAATCTAAACAAACTAATATTCATTTTAACCTGACAGCGGTTGGTTTCTATCTATTAAATTTTAAACCATTTAGTGTTGAAAACTAAAATGTCAGCTGACTATTACCAGTAGGTGATTTGTTGAAAACTGAAAGTAAAATGTGATTAATATCGCGTAAAAAGTGGGGTTTTAAATGCTCTTTATGTACTTTTAAAGGGGCGGAGCATTTTCAAACATTGAAAAACCTTCTCTGAAATGCAGAGGATGCATGAAATAAGTTTCATTGTTATCAGTTCTCCCGTTTTTTAGGAGAAGACGGCGTAAATTGCGTCCTGGAGCGTCACAGACAAACAGACACAAATTGAGATAAGACTTGTTTCGGCTTCTCTAACGCACGAAACGTACAAATAACTAAAAAATTAATAGAATTGTATTATGTAGATAGATGTGGAGAGGAAAATACTTTTATGCAACCAAACGAACAAAACATAAACTAACTTAACATTGTGTTTGTATTGTGTTTCTGGTTGCTACGCAACAACTTCAAGGTACCGGATTCCTGCAGTCGCCTGGTTGTTCTCAAGGTAAATAAACGGTACCAGTGAGCTGGCATATACGTTCTCCATTTAAAAGTAAACTGAATAATACATCCCTTTAATAAACCTATCGCATTGCTTATTAAAAAAAGTTAACAAATGTTTCAAAAATAGTCATCAAATTTCGTTCAGACACCCTCCTACTATATACTTTACATACAATATGAAACATTATGGGGTATTAACCCTCCCTTTCCTGATGTAATACAAAAATGTTTAACGGGGGTTGGTTGGGTGACGTCACTTCACGCTTTATATCAAGTTCCATGAAAAAAAACTATTGAGAAATAAGGAACATATTTTGTAATCTCTACAGGAATAACATTGAGTGGTCTTAGACAATGTACTATGTTCACGGACAGTAAATTTTTCTCTGAAACCATTTAGTTGACGACTAATAATTCAAATTCCTTATTTGTTTAGTTTTTGAGTTCATTATAATGGTGATTGTGATTTTTTTCTTAAAATCTCTACAACGGTGAGTAAAATACGGCGAGGTACCGTATGGCATGAGGCTAGCTAGCTAGAGGTGAGCCAGCAATAGTTCATGGTCTAACTGGAGTCGCTGGAAGCTGGTTTCTATCCTGCAAACTTTGACTTGGATACCGTGCCGTTAATTATTTTATAAATTTATTTTATCGCTGGAAAATACGTAAAAAAACATAACTCTTGAACCATCATTTTTTACAGATGTCGGTGGTGTCATAATGTTTGGGACCCTAAGCACTCACTGCACTCACTTTTACCCTCAGCACTCACTGAAAAATTAAAAAAAACGTGGCTTAGAGATTTAGCAAAATTGCGTCCTTAAAACAAATTTTATAAAAATCGAATTACAGTGTAGTCTCGAGTTCTGTAGACAGACATGCAGACATCAGTTTGAAACCTAGGTAGTTCTGCAGAGTTTTTCATAGTTTCACAGTGAAATATAATATTTATTTATTGTAAAGACTTGGCTTAAGATACCGATTGTGTGATTTACTCGTTGAGTTAAGAAATAATCTAATGATTGTTGGAACTGAGTTAGGTATAGGGTGAAAGATTATCAAACAACTTCTACAAAATGCTCTGAGAAATTTATTTGGTTCTAATAAACATAATGTTGGCTACACCCATTCAGCTTTATTACTTACACTCTATAAAACATTAGCAGTATAGAATGAAATATTTTAACGTTGACATTTTAAAATACGTTTTGACAATTATTCGGTATAAATAGTACAATTTAATTTTATTAATCTAACCGTCTATTTCTGTCCCTGTTAAATTTAAATCGAAAATAACTTAAACTGAACAATACAAAAACTTTATACTGATGATTTTCAATGGTTAATATTTTTATTTTGTTTTCTTTATTGTTAAAATCATTTTTCAATATTAAAATCTATCACATAAAACTAGACAGTCAAAATTGAATTGTAGTATGTATGTTAATTTATACGGTAATTCGTTTAATACAAAGGTTTTTATTTGTAGTTTGGGAAGGTAAAGGATTTCAGATGTTTCAAATATTCTGCATCGAAACATTGTTACAATTCATGGAGCGATAAGGTAAAGTCGATTAGTCAAAGGAAAGTAGTGAATTCGATGACGCATGTTTCTGTGAATTCTTAGCGTGTTTTACTGCTTTGGGAATGATGCAGGGAAAAAAGATATGGAAGTTATTTTGACCAATGCTGATGAATAATTAATTGATAGCCAATCAATAATAAACCTAAAATTTCACTTCCAGAGGCTTATACAATTTATGTAGCAAATATAGCCCTGTTTGCCTGAGGCATCGATAGGGATAACACGAGGTTCCTTGTTCACCATTTTGAGTGAAGGGTGAGTGCATTTGGAGTAATGTAGCCTTGCTACTGATAGATTATAAAAGTAATAGTAATAAATAATGCTTTATTTCGAAGTATGTACATTCAGAACATGTACAAAAACAGTACCAATAGAGGAACCTTACATGTAAATAAAATACGTTTACAGTATGGTTCTAGTTTTACCGTCTACTCGGTTGGCATGTCGTTTAAAAATTTCAATTTAACTTGTAAAGCAGAACTATTTCGATTTGATCCTCAGTATTCACTTTTAACTAACAAATCAATAACAATCAATACACTCATTAAACGTAAAAAAAGTTATTTCAACTAATTTACTGAACTAAAGAAGTTTTTAAGTAACCTCTCTATCCCAAGTTTTATAATAGTTTTTTAAATGTTCACAATATAGAAAAAATATACACCGGTACATATAATTCCCTCAACTATCTCTAAAGTTAAATTCAGACACCATATTCCATCTCAAATACCACACGTATTTAGGAACACTCCTAAACCCACCAATCTCTTCCTTTTATCTATATAAATAAAATTAGAGTTTTGTCTGTAAATTGCTCAGAGTTATTATTTTTTTTGCGTTAGAGAAGTCGAAACAAGTCTTATCTCAATTTGTGTCTGTTTGTCTGTGACGCTCCAGGAGGCATTTTACGCCGTCTTCTCCGAAAAACGGGAAAACTGATAACAATGAAACTTATTTCATGCATTCTCTACATTTCAGAGAAGAGTTTTCAATGTTTGAAAATGCTCCGCCCCTTTAAAAGTACATAAAGAGCATTTAAAAACCCACTTTTTACGCAATATTAGTCGCATTTTGCTTTTAACTATCAATGAACCACCTCCTGGTAATAATCAGCTGTCTTTGTAGTTTAAAGATTTAATGGAAAGAAAAACAAACAGCTGTCAAATCAATATTAGTTAGTTTATATTGGTCATTGATTTTAAACCCATTTCGAAATCATACTATATTAAAAAGTTATTTTAACGTATAACTAATTATAATAATGGTATAATTGTCAAGTTATGCTTAGTAGTATAAGCATAAATGGTTTTCGTTTTATTTTCTACTAGCCAAAGTACCCGTTTTTCGCACGGGCTAAAAAGGCTGAAAGGTGTAGGCTCTACTGATACATTTAAGGTATTGTTAATTAATTCTTCATTGTTTACAAAATGATAAAACAGGAGTGTCTACAACATTTCAAAGTAACATATGTCAAATATTGGGAGAGGATAAGGATTAATGTAATAGAGACAGTCGTCGGAAAAAAACTTAAAATCTACCTTTCCGCTATTTCAAATAATTCACTAATTTCGATCCAGCAGTTTATCTGAAAAATCAACTTTATTTCTTCTTCTTCCCGAACTGTCAAAATATAGTGCAAACGGATGTTGTCATTAGAAAATGTAAACATTGAAACCTAGGAGGGTCACGGCAGCTCTTTCTTCTTCTTCTCCTTCTTCTCGAACTGTCAAATTTTAGTATTCACAGCTGTTGACTTTCAAGTAATTTTATGTTTTCATTCTCTAAAAATGTAAACATTGAAACTTAGGACGTTCACAGGGAGTAGCCCGAGAGGATTTTAAGGAAATGAGTATGCCTATGTGTTGCATGAGTTTAAGATCTACCTTTGTGTAAAATTTCAAACCGGTCGGTTCAGTATTTTTCGCATTTACTTGCCACAACAAACCCACAAACCCACAAACAAACGTACAGAAACCACCTCTTCTTTATAATATTATAGATGTACTGATTTGTTTAGGATTTCAGGATTACATTTTGGTATGATAATAAACTGAATCCTACAACCCGTACAGAGGACGGGCTTACTGCTAGTAAATACTAAGATATCATCACAGCTTAGGTCGTCAAAAGACAACCACAGTACGAATATTCACCAGTATCGGGCACCTACCGACATAATGAAATAGTTTCCTCCTCCCGCAAATTACATAACAAGGAATACGAGACAAATGTTGGTCATTCAGCCAGCTACTTATCTACAAATACAGTTTAATTAATTTACTAGGTTAACTAATAAATATCCAAATGAAAAAGTTGGGTCGTTTTTGAGTCGAAGCGGAGTTGGCTCAGGGTAACGCTCCAGTCCAGTACGTCATAGGTTGCTGGATCGAATCCGGACTCCTGTCAGATCATGAGCCGCATCAGGTCACCTCTAGTTCTCTCACGTCACTACTGTACCTCGCTGTCCATAATTCACCGCACGCACCAAGGGCATAAAAAACCAACATAAAACTGTTTCAAGAGTTCACTCATGTGACATTCAAATTATAACCAACGAACCAATTAATAGTTTTGACATGGATAGGTCTTAACTCTGGGAGGGTTTTGTGCAATTTACGCGACCAAAATTTATCGGGTTTGGTATTAAATCAAAGGTATCACTTAGCAGAGTACAATGCCGCAAACCGGACTTCAAAACGTGCATTCATTCAGTAGTTATAGGAGTTCGAATTAAAAAATTATCGAACAATTTTAATTTAAGTATTACAAGTAAACACTAATTTATAAATAACTGTGACCAAAGTAATAACTGTGGAAAATTATTAAATTATTCCATCTGCATGACTAATCCCGCTGAAAGCTTCAGTACAACTGAACTGTTACCTTCCTAACAAAATTATAGACAACAACTGTTGCAGTCAAAGTTCAATTTGTGGAAAACTCAAAAAGCCACTTTCACATTCTAACTGTGCCTAGGTGTGTTATTGGTAATAATGTAATGAGGAGTTACTCCTGGATTTGATTACCACATTGAAAGAAGATGGGAGGAGAACATTTTGAACACTTACTTTGATCATAGGTACTTAAACATTTGTGTTTACTTGTAATGCTTAATACATTATATTATCCGATAGTTTTAAAGTTCACTGTCATAAATACTGAATGAATTCACCTTTTGAAGTCCGGTTTGCGGCATTATATGTGCGCGTTATTATCACCAGTAAGCATGTGTGAACTTTAGTATATTTTTCTATTGCAGTTCAAAAATTAAAAAAAAAGGTTTCAGACCTAATTGTCAATCTGTATTTATACATTTTAGTAATGTAGAAGCGTTAATAATTAATGTTAAATAAGCTTGGCTAAACCCTAACTACAAACAAATATAGATGAGTTTAGGATGAAACGAAATCACACGCAGCACGCTGGCGTGAGTAGAACGAATTTCATAGAACTTATATTATTCCCATCATAGTCATCGATTAGTATTGAGTATGCAGATTTGCTGGTAATGTGCTTATATTAAGGCTGTTCACTAAGTAAAACACATATAAAATTTTACAAAATTATGTAAATAACTAAGCGAGTTATACCAATGTATCTATTATTTGTAAGAATTACAATGAATACGTTGGTTTGCTGCGGTAAGATTCATTAAATTTTAGGGTTTTACGAATGTATTGATAAAAATTGACTAGATAGGCTTACATACTAAATTTTGGAAGAATATAAACGTAAATAGGTGAGTTATTGAAGTTTAGCTATTCTTAATAAGAATTAATCAATCTCAGTAACCGATAATATTTTGATTTGGAGAGATTTATCAAATGTACTGTTTATTATTTATGCCTCAGAACATTTAATACCTGAAAACCTGAGAGAATAAAGGAGCAAAATGGAACCAAAATGTTCCTGTTTCGACGATGTACGCAAAGGCACTGATTCCTTCTCATGTACCTTCAATCTTTGTGAACGAATGTGCGTTCAAAATATTCCTGTTCCGACGTAGGCCTAAGCAAAGGATTTTGAGCCCTCCCCTCTTTTGAAAGGGCGATTTCAAGCCCATAGATGCTTCAGGCGATAAAGAACTGGCTCAAAGGAACTTTTATGAGCCCCATTCCCCTCCCCTCCCTCGTGAGATACGTTAGCTACTGAGCTACTGAGCTACCGAGCACATCAGACGATCCCTCGCGGACACAAGTGCATATTTCATTTCTCCCTCGCTTAAACCCCTTTTAACAAAACCTCAGGTAATGGGACTCACATATTCACGCTTTAAACAAACGCTTTGTTTTCACATCAAAGAGCGTTCCACAGTCATGAAACGGTCGGAATTGACTGAGAGATTATTCACTCGTTAATTCTGACTCCCTCCCCAGGCTGCTGTGTTACGTGCGTTTCTCATACCTTCATTTATATCGTCATTTGATGAAATTTGCCAAACAGTTGATAATTACATTACAGTCATTAAAGTAATTAAATGGTTTGTGGAAGAGTACAGTTAAGTCTCTCTAATTTGAAATTTAAGGGAAAGCAAATGTACTTAGAGTTATTGAAAATTTGAGTTAAAGTTGAAGATGTCGAGGATAAAATTCGAATACTTGTACTTAGCTTACTTGTACTTCTTTGAACTCGCTCTCAAGAAAATCTACTGGAGGGTAAAATAAATACGACAGCGCTAAAATCTTACTTTTAACGATAGCAACACGATAACTTTGGCAATCGATATTTATATTATCAATGCTGTAACGAAGCAAGGACAACAATTCGATTCATCCAGTAAGAATTGTGGAAATGTAGAAGTTCACGTTTCGACTGTTTTTAAAATATTCCTTCGAGTTTTAGAGACTTTTAGTCGTCTACATAGAGCTATTGTAGAGGTTAGAACTTTAGAGATAGTTTCGGATTAAAGAAATTTGAATTGTACAGGCCAATGTAACAAACAAATAAATGAGAAAAACGTAGTGTGATGAGTCAAATTAGAATTCTAGGGGCCAAATTATGCGTCACAATTCTTCGAATTATCGGAATATATTTTATTCTAATATATAAATTGTACCTACAAAGTGTCGAGGTTCGAGGTTCTAATCAGTATTTTATTTCGTATTTTAGTCATCTAATACTCGATCATAATTGCGCGTACATCTTGAATACAATTTCATAAATTCAGCTTTTCACATTGCTTAGGGAAATTTTTCACACAAAACACTGTGACCATTTCGAAGGCCGCTAATAATGTAATAATGTAAATTTAAGTTTTAATGATTAAGCGTATTATTTCAGTACGTGATCATTCAATTGGGTTATTTCATTGGGACCATGTGATTTGTTCAGAGTGCAATCGGTCCACCGTGTTTTCATGTTACTCCGCCATGTTCTCTTTCCTTAAATACTGCCCTAAATATATTGTTACTTACCAATGGTAATAAATTATGTCGAGTAAATAAATAACATGTATTTTTAATCATTTTTTACCTATAGCCATCGATTAACCGTGTCTTGGTGGAAAAGAGCAATAGAGTGAAGGGGATAGAGACTCCCTCACACCTATATTTATATTATCGTTAAACAACCTAACTTAACTCTGTAGAGCGCTGTCAGGAGCGTCTCCCCCTCACTGCCCATCAGACAAAAGTGGGGAGACGGTGGACCGAACGCCTGTGGACCAAATGAGATCCTTCACATTTCACTTTACACCGCCGTTTCTCAGAACGGTGCACAACGCCGACAAAAGTGTTCGAAGAACGCTACTGCCATGGAGACAGAGGGCTGATATTGCCGCCATACATCAGAGGGCGCGGGCAGACGATATCAGCTGATCTGGGCAGGTGGTTCCGGTCGCGGCTTCCGGTCCCGGTGCGACTTCCGGTGCCGCCCCCGGCTATCCGAACGTTGTAGACTGGCCGTGCTCTGTCAACTTTGTAGCTGAAATTGTTTGCAGGGAGTGGATTTGACGAAAAATAGACATAACTAAATTTATAAATAAGTAAAATGTACGATTCCCTAGCCAATAAAATATTGTTAAAGATCCGTCTGGTCAAGTCAACCATCGCTGAGAGAAATTGAAAAATGGCCCCAATTCCCAACCCTAAAAGTTGTCGCCCAGGTTCCTTAGATTTCGTGAAGGTCGTCAGGGACTACTTTTTTCGTTCATTTAAATATTAAAATAATTATTCAAATGCATAAATTAATCCAATACATTACACTATAGTTTTTCCGTTCCAATTATAATCATTTTCATATGCAATTAGAGTAAGTATTCAATTTGTATTCATTTAAACGAATATTTATAAAAAATAATATATAGTAATAATTCAAATTGTAAATATTGTTTTTGTAAGACGTACAGTCTGTGAAAAATACGGAAATTGATTCCATCCAATAAACCATGATTCAAGAAAGATGACCATAGCCCCTCATTAGAGCTGCCTGTCCAGTTACAGAAAAATGTACTTCAGGTAACTTAAATACACGTTTTTAGGCTTTTTTGTTCAAACGTTTTTAAGGGCGGGCCCCCGCAAGTCCTGATTTACTATAAGGTATTCCATACCCCCTGGAAGTTTACCCACAATGTGATCACAAGTCACCAATACTTACGGCCTTTGGTATAATTTGATGCAAACCAAATTGGCTCTCTGAGAAATTCTAGTGAGGGACGTTCTGTCTGTCCCAAAGATAATATTTTATGACCAACCCTTTCCTAGTATACCCTAGGAACCTATAACTAGTCTTTTAGTCCTTTTGGCCAACTCCTCTTCGTGCTGTGACGGACACTCTGCCCTTAGAGGACGAGTGAGAGGAACTTTACAGGTCGAGAGCCCTTGCGGAAATGACTCAGGGACGCCCATTTCCCCTAATTTTGTACCCAGAATAAATTAAGGTGGAGGTGGGATTGTCGGTTGCGTGCCGTGTAGTTGCGCCGGCCGTCACGAGAGCGCGCCACCAGCACCGACTGCACCTTCCACGCCATTTATTTTTATTTGGTTATAAAAAGAAATATTTTTACTCTACCTCGAAAAACCAAAACTGATGGTCTCTGTTACTTTAAGGGTTGTCTGTGAGGAAATAACACATAATATGTGTACATCAGTCATATTCAGGAATTATTTTCAGGAAATCAATTCATATTATAAACTGATTTCCGATTCATCTTAGGCATACTAAGTGAGAGAATAATTAATTAGGTACTGTTTTTATAAAAATAATTAGTTAAAAAGAATTAAGTTTCTTTCTTTGAAATTCCTTACTGGGTATGGTAGGTGTATGTTATTTAGATTTTCAATGCGAGTTTTCCATCACGATAAGTTAAACAAAGTTTCACGACGTTTCGGGATCTGGAATCTGACCCCGTCCACAGGTGCATGGGCGCAGTTAAGGGGGGGGCATGGGGGGCAATGCCCCCCCAGACCTCTTGAAAGATTTTGAATTTTATTGCCAATCTTACCAGTTCTGTTATAGTTTTTATTGGACACGGATATATTGATGGGTTTTTGCTGTGGTATTATATTAGTTTTAAGTCTTTTTCTCCATTTTTAAGCTGTATTGTGGCAAAAAATAGAACACCAACTCTTTGCCCCCCCAACGTGTAACCTCCAACTCCGCCTATGTACAGGTGAGCTAGAACCTAAAACCAAACACCATTATAAGACCAGACTAAGATGGTCTAAAGCTAAAAGAAAAAGTTTTAAGTATTCAAAAAATTAACAAATAGTACCAGCCAACAAACGTCGTGTTCACAAGAAACTCTTGGAGTTTTTCTCGAGTTTGTGACGAGTGGACGTGACTGTTGGTGCTTGTTATTGTTTAGGAGTTTTTTTACTGCTTAAACCTTTTTGTTTTCAGTTCAATACCAGCTTAGTCGGGATTATGTGTTACGTTTTAGGTTCTAGCTCACCTGAGGACGGGGTCAGATACCAGATCCTGAAACGTCGTAAAATTTTGTTTTATCGTGATGGAAAATGTTAGTAATAAATATCTAAATAACAATGATTATGATGTTTTTACTATTCAAAACATACTGTGTTACATTACTAAGATGCGATTTTCATCGAATGCTTTTTCCCTCTGTCGATAAAGAGTTAACTTACATAATTAGATAGTAGATTTTTATAGAAAACCTGAATCATGCTTATCCTAGCTGCTCTTTGGCATTGATCTATTGATTAGAAATCTTGACCTATAACCTTGGTATCTATCAGTAACAACCTACACGATGCAGCCCGTCCACTTCGCACTTCATTTATATTCTACTTAAACTAGGTAGCCGTCGCAATCGGGATATATTGAAATATTGATTTCCTGATGATGCCGACGTTCAAAAGTACTTGAACTATAAAAATCTAAAAGATAACCTAACTCAATTTTTGTAATTATTATTTTGTAAATTAGGAGATTTGCGAGGTTAATGCGGTCCCGGAGAAAATTATTTACCTCTTGTCAGGCCGATCCTCACCCTGGACTGTGGGTACGCGGGTGACCCAGATGGCGGAGTCCCCGACCTTGGAGGCGAGGAGCTGTGGGATCCGTGGGAACTGCCGTTGCTGCTACGTGAAAATGACTGGTCAGGGGTAAAGAGAGTTGAGCATGGAAATTGATTGGTAAGGATAGTTTGATATGGAAATAGGTTGATAGACGCTTTGATGTGATAAATGGAGTTGGATATGAAAATACTATTAGATTAATCAATGACTCAAGGGAATAAGGAGAGTTGGATATGAAAATACGAATAGATTAATCAACGACTCAACGGAATAGTAGAGTTGGATATGAAAATACGAATAGATTAATCAACGACTCAACGGAATAGTAGAGTTGGATATGAAAATACGAATAGATTAATCAACGACTCAACGGAATAGTAGAGTTGGATATGAAAATACGAATAGATTAATCAACGACTCAACGGAATAGTAGAGTTGGATATGAAAATACGAATAGATTAATCAACGACTCAACGGAATAGTAGAGTTGGATATGAAAATACGAATAGATTAATCAACGACTCAACGGAATAGTAGAGTTGGATATGAAAATACGAGTAGATTAATCAACGACTCAACGGAATAGTAGAGTTGGATATGAAAATACGAATAGATTAATCAACGACTCAACGGAATAGTAGAGTTGGATATGAAAATACGAATAGATTAATCAACGACTCAACGGAATAGTAGAGTTGGATATGAAAATACGAATAGATAATAGATTAATCAACGACTCAACGGAATAGTAGAGTTGGACATGAAAATACATCGATCGACGACCTAAAGTAATAAAATGAGTTGCATATTAGAATAGACTGATCAACATCTCACTCAAGGGAATGGAGTATATTGATCAATGCCTTAAATTACTAATAAAAGGAGTTGGTTAGAATGTATTGAGCAAAGTCTTAAAGTAATTTATGAAGCTGGGTATGCAAATAGATCGAATGTACAAACCTGCATCAAATGTCATGTAAAATATAATATAAAATATATGATTTTAATTATTGAATCAGATTTTTTTATTTCATCACTACTTAATTTTTTAGTATATAGTTTTTCATAAATTTGTATAGCAATATTTTCGTCTATTTAATCCATAAGATTCTTTTAGAAGTTTTCATCGAGTGCCATGATCTTAACTCTATACTCTTGTAAATTGTATGTGAAATACGAAGGGATATATAATATAAAGAGTGTACAGGTATATATCACAAAACATTTTTTTATATTTCTTAAAAAATTTCAGATTAACATTATTTAAAACTATAACAGATGGGAATTAAACGCTAGAAGATCTTATATCTTGTACGTTTAAGATCCAACTAGTTACACTACCTAAATCACATAATTTTAAATCCAATCTAAAATCTAATACCCGTACTGTTTTAATTTTTTCAATGTGTATTCATCGTTGAATAGTTTTGAACAATAAATGTTTTTGTTAGTGTTTTAATGACGAATGAATACCCAAAGCGTTGCGGATATGCGGAAAGGGTGGTCTCAGAGGGGTGCAGTGCAGGGCTGCAATGTTATGTAGGGGTGAGTCACAGGCGCCGGGGGGTTGCCCAGGGGGGTGGGGCGACAAGTGCACTTTTCATTTTGTTTTTTACACCCCCTGTGCTGGTGTTCTCTCCCCTCATGCGAAACACAAAATCCCTTTCCGGTATATGTCAGCAAATTCGTAATCAGGTCCTGCAAAAAGACTGCAATTTATTTTTTGTGAGTACACATTTTTGGTATGAAAATATACTACATATCACTTTTGTTAAAACGTTTGATACATTAATTCATAAAACTTAAAGCAGACTTTACGTTACAATGCGTTTAATAATTATTCGTATTTTAATGGTGACTGATGTCCAAAAAAAGTACTCCAAAGGTATAGATTACTTTTTTAGCTACCATATTAATTTTTCCCACTTTAACAATTTTTGAAAACCCCTAAATTTGGAAAAGTTAAAAAAGTTTATTTCTAAGAAAATATTAATAAATAGTATACAATTTTTATATTTAATTGGAATTTGTTCCCCACATAAGAACCAAAAGTTTAGAGTATGTAGCATTTTTGTATTCACTTAACGATATTTAAATCTTTTATGAATTTCATTTGTTTCATTTACTAAGTAGGATAGACGTTAAACTGTTGCTAATAATTCAGCTCCACAAAAAATATTATTGACTCCAAAATGGTTTATCGACATCTAAATCACAGGGATCGCAGATTAATAAAAAATCCATAAACATAATCTGGTTTCACACACTCAACCATCTTACGACTATCGTGTATCCAGTAATGTTGTAACAAAGTTGACTATGTTGTTATGGGACTGAAATGCAATGTGATAGTAAAACATTAATTTTGGACGTAGGTAAGCTCCTTCTTCTTCTTCTCGAACTGTCAAATCTTAGTGTCCACAGCTGTTGACATTCAAGTAGTTTTATGTTTTCATTCTTTGAAAACGTAAACATTGAAACTTAGTTCGTTCATGGGGCGTAGCCCGAGGGGATTGCATGAGTTTAAGATCTACCTTTGTGTAAAATTGCAAACCGGTCGGTTCAGTATTTTTGCGTTTACTTTCCACAACAAACCCACAAACACACAGATACCACCTCTTCTTTATTATATAATTTATTACGAGGTTTACTGGGAGGTAACGCAAGCCACCCGGACAGCAGACGACGGACAACAGTGCGCCACAAGGGGAACGACCGAAGACTGTCCTACGACGGATTTACAAGTATAAACAGTTTTCGAGGGGAATCGGTGGAAAACGAGGAGGCCTAAACCGTTAAAACCGGTCGCTTAGGAACTGGTCCTCGCTGCAGCCCGCACCGACCACTACCGCATCGTCGTTCTGACTATCGCGGGTATCGATTGTTATATCGACAGTCACTTTCGATATCAATCTGATATACATTCGGAATTCTTTTTCGCGTTTCACACGACAAGGAACTGTTCGATTGATAATCACTTTCGACATCCCTCCGATATACTTTCGGAAAAAATCTTTCGCGTTTCACAAGACAAGATATTGTTTGATCGATAGTCACTTTCATTATCAATCCGATATAATTTCGGGATTTTTTTCGATTTTCACACTACAAGAGATCGTTCGATTGATAAATCGATTCAATGATCAATGATTCGATTGATAAATCGAACGATCTCTTTCGTAATCAATCTGATATACTTTCGGAATTATTTTTTCGCGTTTCATACGACACGAGATTGTTCGATCGATAGTCACTTTCGACTCCACTTAAATTTACTTTCGGAATTTTTTTCGCATTTCACACTACAAGGAACTGTTCGACTGATAATCACTTTCGACATCGATCCGATATACTTTTGGTTATGGAGTCAGGGCGGGTTAGACATGCGACATTACTCATGAGTCATATCAGTACCATGTTTTATTTAAGAGGCTCCCTTCCTGACGAAATAGTTCGTTATGTCCCATAACAACAATGCCAAATATTGATGTCAAAATGCATCACGTATTTTTCTCATAAGCTAAACATGTTCAAACTTTACAGGCCAGTGTGGTATAGCCCTAGGGTTAAATACAAAACTGAATATGCCTATATCCTACTCGGAGCAGAGACAAATCCAATTAATGTAAGATCATTAAAGTCGGTTCATCCATTCTAGAGTTATAAATAGTTTAACTAACACGACTTTATTTTATGTTTTAAGACTACTCACATCACGATAGCCGTAAAACGATGTTTGTTGAGATGTAATCTAAGGAAATAGTTTGTTACTTCGGTATTATAAAAGGAGATAATTAGTTATTATAAATAAAGAAATTACGTGGTAGGATTGTTTTTACTTAACAGGATTTAATAAATTTCTTTTGTTTATTAGATAACCACAATTACTTTCATTTCACGCCCCTTTTTCCCCTTTTACGACTGTCGAGTGTGGAGTTAATGAGAACGCAATTTAACATTGTCTAGTTGATTTTCGGCGTCAACCGCGTCATGTTGTTAGTACTGTATTGCCAAACGTGTCCTTGCTGTGAAGTGGCATCCTCAGTGGCTAGGCTGAGACGGCCAGTTTGGGAAAGAGTTTGCATATTCTCTTTAGGATTAACAAGGGAAAAGAGATGCAGGTTAGCTGCTATGACAAACACATAAACTATGATTTTTAAGAATAAATGTATGGATCCCAACAAAATGAAGCTGAATACAAAGTTTCATCCTAAAATATTGGTTAATATTAGCGAATTGCCCATAGGTCTATTAGGTATTACCGCATGTCTCATGGCAAGGCTTAAGCTCGGGGGGTATTAGCAATCCGTAAGACCAAAATTTGAAACGGAAGTGACGTCATATTGTTATAAGGACTGCTGTTTAGAGGAACTGAAAACATTCACTTTATAAACAGATCCATGATCTAAGATATGTTTCAAAGAGCAGAAAATACACTTTTTTTTAGAAATTGCACGAAAATGTTTTATTAGTAAAAGCTGATTTTGTTTACTGTACTTTACTATGTTGACTGGGTAATATAGAGAGGCAATATAGGCCTTTATGCCAATGTAAAAAGTGTTATACCTTAAAACAATCATTTCTTTAATCTTTATCGGAATGTTTTATGAATATGAATGAACATAAGAAATATTTATCAATATTTCAATTAAAACACTATTACGAACTAAAGACTTATTACTACCACCGCCCTGGTACACAAATTGAAAATTTTGTCTATACTGTATAGAAAATCAAGCATCAAAATAAATTTGAAAAATATGTATATATGCATGATTACTAAAAAGGACATTTGAATAATTAATTCTAGGCTAATTCAGCTCATTACATACTATCTAAATAAAAATATAACTGCAATTCATTTCAATAATTTTTAAATTTAAAATTAATACAAATTAAAAATTTTATCCTTTTTAAAATTTTTGTAAGCGAAATTCTGTCAAACAGGAATTTTGATATCTGCTCATAATTTCTAGGTTAAAATCCACTTGATTGATTTTTAATCTCATAAAATGTAACCAAATAATTTGAATATGTTTTGAAAGAGGCTAGCGGCAAACAGCGACGATGTAAGAATGCCGAGCGACCTTGCACGATTTGGCAACACCGCAGGACTTCCTCTACTGTTACTCCTTGTATAGTTGGCGCACTGGTGATACTACTGAACACGAACAACTAATACAACTATTTAATTTTAGTTATGTATGTGATTTTGGACGGTGGTGTGTCCTGTAATCCAGCTACTTGGAAGTCAAGAATTGTGGATAGTTGTGAGCGATGGTCGGTGGGTGTAGTGTTCTCATACGCAGACTAACGTCCGCACTATTGAATACTACGTTAATCCGCAAATAATATCTTCATAATTAGACAAATTTGTAAATCAGTAATTCGGATTCCACGTTAAACTGTAGGTCCCTTAGACATGCCATTGACTGTTGTAGCAACTGTAGTGCAGCAGCACTTCATGACAATATAGTTTTTGTATTGTACTTTAAGTTTTTAATGTAAATTATTATTTAATCATTTGAAAACGGGAGGAGTTTTTCAACCTCCTGAAACGTCGTGTAGTTAAAAAACACAGTCGCGTTGGAAAAGTCAATAATATAATATAATATATATATATATATATATATATAAAACAAAATATAAAATAATATAACAATAAAATATATTGAACAAGTTTACTTGTACATAATACTTAATCCAAGGAGCTAAACTAACATAGATTGCTCATAAAAGATTCTCACAGACTAATTAGTTTTGTATTTTGTAAACGAAATATTTTGCTAACCAAATTTCCGTGGCTTATATACATTAAAATTCAATTTAAGTTCTACTTGGCTTATATAGTTCGGTTTTACGAAGCCAAGAGCAATCGAATTTGATAACCTTACTTTGTAAATACTTCAACTTATTTCATGTCTTGATACGATCTTAAGTTTAATTTATACAGTATCATGATTATATTGCTACTTTATATGCATATGGAACTAAATAAATTATTGTGATAGCTATCATGATTACAGCAAACAATAACCTTACCTTAGCTAAGTTTAACGGCTAAGAGGAAAATACATTTTCATTGCTCTGAATTTGAAAGTAGTTCGTTTCCTTCTAGCTGGGATCTAAAAATATCATCAATTTCCTTACACTAAAACAATGATCATCTGTTCCAAACAATACTTTCGAAGCGACCAAAACAATACTTTCGAAGCGACCAAAACATACTTTCGGAACGACTAAAACAATACTTTCGGAACGACCAAAACAATACTTTCGAAGCGACCACAACAATACTTTCGAAGCGACCACAACAATACTCTCGAACCGACCAAAACAATACTTTCGGAACGACCAAAACAATACTTTCGGAACGACCAAAACAATACTTTCGAAGCAACCACAACAAGTCATACCGCATCACTTGTGTTGATTGAAGAAAATATTTTCTGCACCACTCCAGTAACGTTTTATACTCATCTATCTTCGTACCTGTATTTGGAATTTGACATGGATATGTCTTAGGTCTGGAGGGGGGTGTTGGCAATTTGCACGACTAAAATTTGAAACAGTGACGACACTTGGTTAGTGAAGTCATATGGTTAGTGACGTAATAGTTAGGTTTTAGGAACAGCTGTTTAGATTAACTGAAAACATTCCATTTAGATATATCCATGATCTAACCATTCTAACCTTTTTCCCAAAGGGAAGTAAATACAAACATTTTTCAGGAAGCTTTTTTAGAATCTTTTCTGGTATTTGAGACATTTTTTGTAAATGTAAACACGCCAGTGATACTTCTTATTTGTGTTGACAAAGTTTTGTTCAAACAGCTGACCTGATAAAAAATTAAATCCCTTGAAAACTAGGTTAAGCTCGAGCATGAAAAATTATAGAATTAAACATTTTCAGATAATGTTTTAAAGAACTTAATCTTGTTGTTTACATCGTAATGAAAAGATTATATGCAAATATGATATGATAAGATTGTTCACCACGCGTCATGAATGTTCCATTTCGGGACTCAATACGTGTTTTCCACGATCAGCTTCGCCACGCGTCTAAGACGCTATTTCGACCCGAAATTAAAGACTTTCTTCACTAGTAGTGCATTAATCTATTTCACCACAATGTCTTTGATAATGAAAGCTAACTTTTTTTGTTCTTAGCTCTCTATATAAATGTAACTCTTTTACTTAAAACGCATCCGGAGATATGGCAACGTCGCATCAATTTCTCTACTACTTGTCCTTGTTTAGCAACGATGTGTTCAAATTAAGATTAGAATTATCTGTTACTGAATCATTAACTAAATTAAAAAAAAACTCATATTGGATAATTTCAATTAACGGTACGTTAATTAGCAATTACATGGAATATTATTTTATGGATTCCTGATTTATTGATTATACGTCTTTTAACAGTTTTTACATCTTCTGGCACTAAAATACAAATTTTATCATAAACAATGCTAATATATTAGACTAGATATTTAATTTGTTTATGTCAGAAAACTTGATGGTGATATATAAATACCCCCGTCGCAGCAGACCTGTGTACTCAGCGAATTTCCAAATCAATAAAATAATACTGATATAAAAAATATATAACAAGTTTGATCAATATCTGTTAATAAATATGAGAGTTCGCTTCATAAGATTAACATGGAAAAGAGTATGTAGGTTTGCTGCTGTGAGGAACATAGGCATTTCTACCAGAAAAACTTTTTATTTTTACAATTTATACCAAGTTTCATCAACTTCTGTATACATCAATATGCATAATTATTGTTTATCGCTGAAGATATCACTGATATTGTAAAAATTGAATTTTATGTTTTTAAGGTGAACAAATACAAGACTGGGCAATTTATTTTGTTGCGTATTTTTTGCAACCAGGTGCAGAGTCGGTGTGACATAAATTAGAAATTGGAATACACCAAAAACCCAAAGGCGCCTGTAACATCTACGACAACAGCGTTTTTCGAAAGTACAAGGAGGAGAAGAAAATAGGAGAAATATCTTTACCCATGCGAGTATGAATGTGGCCAGCCGCAAAAATCAGATTTTTTGATCAGAAATTTTTGCAAAAACACTTACACTATAACAACCATTAATTATTGCAACCAGTTCAAACTTAGCCTCTTCTAAAGAAACTTTTAGGGTTTTCAGCTAGCTACAAAACTACACTCAGACTACTTACTGCATAGACGTGATCTAGCCCACCACCAGAATGAGATTTCCATCTAGTATAGGGGACCCTACCTTACCAGTAGATCTGTAATATCATACAGGGAAAGAAATAATATAGCACTAATATGTTATGTATACTTTTGTATATTTCATAAGACAATCAATTATCAGTCTAATTACTAAATTTTTCGTCACACTGCTTCTAAAAGAGCTGTTTTAGATACATGTATTAAAAAGCAAAAGTTCTTTTTATTCCTAGGGCTAAACCTATTATTATGATGATTCTTTAGTCCTAGGCAGCACAAGATCATTGTTGATGATACTTTTGATTCGAGGTCAGCATTCGATTGTTAACAATCGATAAAGTAACTGCAGCAATCACTATAGATTTTTATCTGTATTTCGGACGTTCCGGATATTGGTTGTGGAACTGGCAATCGACTAATTAATCAAACTATCGAATGGTTCAGATCGAATTATCGATAATAATAACTAACACTGACATAACCTAAACAACCAATCAGGAATCAAGAAAGAACTGCTACAACGTAAGTAACATAACAGCTGATTAGTCTAAAGCGACAAAAATGGTCGACAACTATTGATACTAAATCAGGTAATAATTTATGTTTTACGAGCTTGTTTCATTCTATTTGCAGTATGACGAAAAATATAGTTCATCACACTGCCCAAAATTTGCTTTTTGATTAATACTTGCACGTTTAACAGCCTCGGCTGTTAAACTTGTGCTCCTTTCAAAAACTTCCGTTTTTGGTCCCAGTGATGAAATATACTATTTTAGATTCAAGACGTTCATAAGGCTACAGCTTTTCAACGCTATTATTATCATAGAAATATAATATAAATGTTATACAATTTCTACACATTCAGAAAATTTTTAAATAGAGTAGAGTAATTGGAGATTCAATAGGTATTATCGTAAATAAACTTTACATCGAAATTGATACAAATATTTCTTTAATTGAAAATCCTGCTTCCTTCTTATAATTTATTAGAAAGAACTATTTTATACAGTAATTTAATTTAGTTCAAAATTAATATTAAAAAACAGCGATTTTTTGCGTTATCGCGGTTATGGTTGAAAGACTCCACAGGGAAAAACTACGGTTTGGACGTTTTAAAATGCTACAAAATTGGGAAAGATAATTTGCATGCATCTTATGTAGTTCCCTGTGATTAACCTTGAATACTGTCGTGACAATAACAATGGGAGAAAGTGTCGAGTCAACGTCCTTATAAGAGCGGTTCGCCAGTCGTTACAAGATTTATCTATCGTTTACGATTAGATAATTTGGCGACATCCCGTCATATGTCGGCAACGTTAACGTTTGCTCGTACGGTGACATCCCGTCAAATGTCGGCAACGTTAACGTTTGCTCGTACGGTGACATCCCGTCAAATGTCGGCAACGTTAACGTTTGCTCGTAGCCGGCATCCCGTCAAATGTCGGCAACGTTAACGTTTGCTCGTACGGTGACAACCCTAATAATGTCCCTCCCTTTTTAATCATAATTAGGCACAACCTCTAAGACCTGTGTAGTTCAGTGGTTGCATACATGTATACTAGGTAGGTATGCCTTTGATCATGATCAAAGGCAAATCGATACCATGACATCAATTGACGATACCGAGAATTAAATCAGCCCATCAATCTTTGACAGTAACAACACTACATAATTAAATAAACGGTACCAGTGAACTGACACATACTTTCTCCCTTAAGTAAGTTCAAGAAAGACAATCTGTAATAAACCATCATGTTCTTCAAAGTTTATCTAAATAAATACCATTTAATAATTTATTGTTTCAAAAATAATCATCCCGTTTCTGAAAATAAAAACAAGAGAGGCAGAGTTAAATTAAGTCGAACTGTATGGGGGAACGGTAATACCAAATTTTTTTGAGAAAGTCTGATGGGTGATTTGACCTTACACTTCATACCAAGTTTCATGGAAAACGGTTTAAAAAAAAGGAAGAAATTGATATTTTAATATTCTCATAAGAATAACGGTTGGACGCTTTCAGACAACGTACTGTGTTTATCATGGACAGTAAATTTAACTTTTCTCTGGAAACCGTTAGTCGTAGACAAATAATTCAAAATACTAATTTGTTTAGTTTTTTAAGCAGGTTTTAATGGTGACAGTCAAATTATACTTTACTTTTATTGTTTTCGCTGAAAATTTAAAAATTTGATTTTTCTGACATTTAAAAGCCCATAACTTTTGAACCGTCATTTTTACAGACATGCGGGTGGTGTCAAATTATTTAGTACTCTGTGCACTATAAACTATAAAATTATAATCAAAATCGTTAGAGCCGTTTTTGAGAAATTTGGATTTTTCACGTTTTTTAAGAGTTTTTAGGGGTGAACTACCCTTAAAAATCAAAAATTCAAAAAAATGAAAAAAAAACGCCTGGAGATACCGTGAATATATACATACATGCCAAATTTCATCTAAATCGGACCAACGGGGTAGGCTGTGGCACTGTACACATCCAGACACACACACACACACACACACACACACACACACACACACACACACACACACACACACACACACACACACACACACACACACACAGACACACGGACGGACAGACATCACCTCCAAACCCACTTTTTTGGATTCAGGGGACCCCAAAACGGATATATCCACCCTCAACTCAAATTCGAAAATTTTGACGAAAACAATACTTTCTCCATATACTACGTATAAGGGGAGAAAGTAAAAGTCATCATTCCCACACTTACATGTAACTCATATACACCCAAAAATACACACCAGACAATCAAAATACTGTGTTCATTATCGGATTATTATTTAAATATTTCAAGAGGCAGACGTTAGATAATAACAAGAACGAGGTTTGGACCGTATACAAGAAAATTTTGAAAAATGGTACCGGTGATAAAAAACACCCAAAATTTTAGTGTTTGTCGATATATTGATGAAATTATACAGCATCTACAAGATAACGTAAACGTACAACATAAATCTCTACAATTTCCTTTATTCCTCTAGAATGAGTCAAGTAGCCGCAGCTGCGTGACAATTGAGTAAACAAGTGTCTTATCAGCTGATAAAACAGCTGCGCCGTGACGTCATCTTGTCCCGGGAACTCAGTACAATATGCACTACAAAGGTTTTGTCCTCGGCATTGTTTACATTTTTTAAATATTTTAAGTTATTAGTTAGACTACTGACAATTCTATATCTATGAAATATAAATCATATTTCCTCCTGAAAAAGAAATAAAAGCTGGAGTTATCGATTCGAATATTTTTTTCGGATACTATTATTGAAAAAAACACAAAAAAATATTCTAAAGTAAAGCCTCCCGAAAGGCAGTTTTTAACCCTGAAGTCGGGGCGTCAAGTCTCACAGAAGTAGGGAAGTTTTGTTACCACAGTTAGTAGCTATGCTCCAATAACCTACCCCTTCGTCTTCCTGTAGCTGTCTATCTTTAGATCTTAGTCAAGGTCGAAGTGTTACATTTACAATTCGGGTCTCACAGCTGGACCAGCTTGTGCTTGTGTTTTACAGTGATTTGGGTCTGACGAACTGAGCGCCCTGGTTTGTATTATTTGTTTTTGTGTCATAAATTGTCTGCAACTTATGTTTTAGCGTTTTTAGATGTTATATTTTCTTAATTTGTCATGGAGCATGTGAGGAGTACGTAAGCCGTTTATGATCATATAAGAGGACATAAGGTCGCTGATACGAAACAACAAAACCAGAACAATCCCATCATTTCTCTATGAACGCCAGGATGTGTTTTTTCGTAATAAGGTAAAACAGTAAAACAATGTATGGCTGAAATACTACATAAGTTTAAATTTCTAAGCTTAGAACACGTCGAGTGAATGTTATAAACTTAATTTTAGATACTCTGCTAATGAAAAGAGTTAGGAAATTAGTGTATTTTTTACACATTGCATTTTTTGACTGTGACTGATTATGAATGGTACTTATAGGAAAACTTTTACTTATAGGAAAATTACAATCAAAGAACACATTATTTAAGTAATCAAACAGAGATGTGATGAAGAATTTCGCACGATTAAGAACGGTAAAAGCTCTATCTATTTAGGAAATTGTTACTCGGCGCGCGTAGCTGTGCCCAAATTGAATTTTTTAGATAAATAAATTAATCTATTTCAATATTTGTTTGATAATCTATAATATTATAAAGAAGAGGTGGTTTCTGTATGTTTGTTTGTGGGTTTGTTTGTGGGTTTGTTGTGGCAAGTGAATGCGAAAAATACTGAACCGACCGGTTTGAAATTTTAGGCAAAGGTAGATCTTAAACTCATGCAACACATAGGCATACTCATTTCCTTAAAATCCTCTCGGGCTACGCCCTGTGAACGCCCTAAGTTTCAATGTTTACATTTTTAGAGAATGAAAACATAAAATTACTTGAATGTCAACAGCTGTGAATACTAAAATTTGACAGTTCGAGAAGAAGGAGAAGAAGAAGAAAGAGCTGCCGTGACCGTCCTAGGTTTCAATGTTTACATTTTCTAATGACAACATCCGTTTACTTTACATTTTGACAGTTCGGGAAGAAGAAGAAATAAAGTTGATTTTTCAGATAAACTGCTGGATCGAAATTAGTGAATTATTTGAAATAGTGGAATGGAAGATTTTAAGTTTTTTTCCGACGACTGTCTCTATTACATTAATCCTTATCCTCTCCCAATATTTGACAGATGTTACTTTGAAATGTTGTAGACATTCGTGTTTTGTCATTTTGTAAACAATGAAGAATTAATTAACAATACCTTAAATGTATCAGTAGAGCCTACACCTTTCAGCCTTTTTAGCCCGTGCGAAGAACGGGTACTTTGGCTAGTATTATTATAAAAGAGGAATTATGTATGTTGCATTTAGACTCCAGAACCGTTCGAAAGATTGTATTTCAATTCGGCCGATTTTCTGCCGATTGACGTTTTTGAGTGGCGTGGATAAAAATAAAGTTTTTCAATTAACCGTTTTAAGTTAAGATTTATTTATTACAATACACACTCGAATACAAATACCATTTAAGTAGGGCCTACCCATCAATCATTAATATATTAATTTCAATTCAATTCTATAGTAGCCTAAATTAACTGTAGTAACATTACACTACAATAAATTGGTTGTTTCAATTTGAAATAAACGGTATCAGTGGACTGACACATACAGTACTTTCTCCCTTCATTGATTCAAACATAATCATCCAATTTCTGATACTTTATACTTTTAATTGAAATGGCGACCTACCCAGGTAGGTATTTTAAGCCAAGTATGAATGAGGAATGAATGTAGGATGATTGTGGCGCGATCTTGTAGTCTTATTACTGACTAAGGCTGACATGTTCCTTAGACAGGACTGTTAATTCATAGCCCAACAGCCGACGGCAACTAATGGACCTACAGTTTAACGTGGAATCCGAACCACGGCCTCTGAATTACGAATTGGTCTAATTATGAGGATGGTCTTTGTGGATTAACGTAGTATTCAATAGTGCGGACGTTAATCCACACAAGAGAACACAACACCCACCGACCATCTCTCGCAACTATCCACAATTCGTGACCTCCAAGTAGCTGGATTACAGGACGTCGCCACCGTCCCAGATAATAACAGAAACAAAATTTATTTAATTTTTAGAATTTCACGGGGGAAACTAACTCCCCTCGTAATACGAAGCATTTTCGGTTTTTTTTGTTGGGTGATGTGACATTACGCTGCACACGAAGTTTCATGGATAAGGTTAGGAAATGAGGAAGAAACTGATCTTTTGATATTCTCCATAAGAACTGTACTGAGTTTACCACGGACCGTTAGTCGTAGACAAATAGTTCAAAATACTAATTTGTTTATGGTTTAAGCTGGGTTTAATGGTGGTAGTAAATTCATACTTTACTTTTATTGTTTTCGCAGTAAAATAAATAATGATTATTTTTACTTTTAAACTTAACTTTTAAACCCCGATGTTTTGAGAAATGTGGATGGTGACATTTTGTTTATCTCATAAAGGACAATAAACAATATAATTTTCATTCAAATCGTTCTAGTTTTTGAGAAGTTTTCATTTTACGCTTGTTTTGGGGATTTACCCTTTAAATATACCCTTCAAAATAAAATATGTAAAAAAATTTAAAAAAAACGTTCCGAGACACCGCTGATTGTTACCAAATACAGAATTTCATGAAAATCAGATCAATAGTCACCCCTCCCCCCACACCCCCCACATACAGATATCAATCACTCTTATAACCACTTTTTTAGATTCAGGGGCACTAATATCTAGGCTTCTGCACATCTCCACACACACACACGGACAGACATCACTCTAAAACCAGTTTTTTTATCGAAGGGATACTATAATGGATATATTCACCAGGAACTCAAATTTGAAAATTCTGACGAAAACAATACTTTCTCCTTATACTATCATATTTGTGGGGAAACTAAAATGACCGTTTCAAATTATTTAATCACGGCTGTTAATTATTTTTACATTTTAATTAATGCCCAAAAACAGTATGACCTTATTTTAACGAGGTACTAACATCAGAGCGGAATCTTTGGCAAGCCGTAACTCGCTAAAGAAGCATTATTACAAACCGATTTTTATATAAACTTTTTTCATAATTTTCACTAGTAGAACCCTTCCTTGAATTATTTCCGATTCTTCCTGAACCGTACTGTGTATATATTTCCCACGTTTATTAGTTTACCTCTTATCTCTCCCCCCCATAGCCTATATATCCACCCGTCAGTAGGCTGTGGGGGGGGGTGATTACTATGCGGAACAGCCAACGTTTAATCTCTGCCCGTGTGATAAGGCCGGCACGCCGTTGTGCGATGCATTCTAACTTTCTACATTCGACTTTCAGCAAAACCTTACATGTACTACTATTTTTAGAGTGGAGAAAATAGCCAATACGTCTATGAAAGGATATTGTTTTAAATCCTAAAATATTCAATATTTTTATTTATAATATTTGCTTTCTCCTATACATTGTTATAAATACCCCCGTCGCAGCAGACCTGCGTACTCAGCGAATTTCCAAATCAATAATATAATAATAATAATATATGACAAGTTTGGTCAAAATCTGTCGATAAACATGACAGTTAGTTGCCTATTCTCCATAAGATTAAAATGGGAAAGAGTGAGTAGGTTTGCTGCTGTGAGGAACACTGAAAGTAACCATTTATACCATCAAAAATTTTATTTTTAACATTTATACCAACTTTCATCAACATATGTCCATAAATAAAGGAGTTTGCCTAATCTCCATATGATTAACATGGGAAAAGAGTATGCAGGTTTGCTGCCATGATAAACACATAAACTATAATTTTTTAGCACAAATGTATGGATCTCAACCACATGAAGCTAAATATCAAGTTTCATCCAAAAATATTAGGTAATAAGTGAAAAATTAATTTTTCCTAATCCTCCATAAGATTAACATTGGAGCCTCAAAATACAACGTACTGTGTTTGAATTTTTTATATCTCGGTAACCGTTGAAGATAGAGAAAAACTTTAGGGAACTTAATTGTGTAGTTTTTTAAGTTGATTCCAATGGTGAAATATAAAATTATAAATTTTTAAAAATTACATGTGAAAAACGCAAAAAACCCCATTTTGGGGTACAAAACCCCCCCAAACTACCCGTTCCCATTGACCGATATGTCTGGTTTACGAACTCGTCCGAGCATTTGTAGGAATACACGTCTCTACCAAATTTGGTCTTGATCGGACCATTTTTACAAGAGATATCGTGCTAACAGACCCATATATATATATATATATATATTTTATATTTATATATATATATAAAATTTTAACGACTGTTGCTTTTGGTCTCTGGGCACCTAAAGAAGAAAAAAGGACATGGTCTCGGGCTTAACTCTTGCCATGAGACCTACGGTAATAGCTTCTTCCCTATGGGAAATTCGCTAAAAGAAAGTATTGTCTTCTTCATTTTTTAAAAAATTGAGTTGAGTATGAGTATATCCGTTTTAAGGCTCCCTCAATCAAAAAAGTGGCTTTCTGACTGATGTTTGTCTGTCAACATTCAGAATTTTTAAATGTACATAGAATTTTTTAATGTTTTAGCAACACAATAATTTTTAAAATATTTTAACTTTAACCATTAAAACCCGCTTAAACACTAAACGAATTACTATATAGAATAATTAGTCTATGACAAATGGTACCAGGGAAATTAAACTACTGGTTGTGGTAAGCTCAATACGTTGTCTAGGAGAAACATTTTTATTTTTATAAAGATTTTGATTAATTATTTTATAAATTTTGTTTAAGTAAGAGTTCAATACTGTAATATTGAAAGGTTCCCTTTTAAAGGAAGCAAGTATGTGTCAGTTCCTTTATACTGTTTATTTTAGCTTAAATTCTAAAATAATTCGCAAATTTCAACGAGTTATTTCTCGTATAGGCTCTTTGAAATAATTATCCGAGGGAAAAGCCCTGGCCGAGAACCTAAATTGCTATACAGATTATTTTTCACTAACCTAACATTAGTATATAGCGCATGGTAAGAAAAATGTGTGAATAAAATATATAAATTTACTGTATCAAATGTAACAAAAAATTGTAAACAAGGTAAGTTTTGAAATATAATTTATTAATCTGTTTCGTTTAAATTTCCGAAATGTTTTGTTTTTAGTTATTTTATTCCCCATACCACAATTAATTATTTACTTATATTTTATAATATGGTGCATCGATTGCATTTTCGCTGTGTATTCTATATATTTTTTCTCTGTGGAGGGATAGTTTTTAATTTTTAGTTTGCATTTTATCTACAAATTAATTATTAGAAAAGTGTTGTTATTTAAATAATCTTGATTGAGACGTGTGTTTAAAGATTTCAGCTTGATCTCCCTTTATCTATTATTTAACGAAACAAACAATTGGGCTTTGAATCATTCTAGATCTATGTAGGTGCATTCTCTAATCATGATTTATTTATATTAACTTAATGTATTCACAATTCGTTAATTTATTGGTATATTGTATATTACAAATTTCCTTTTTGTAGATTATTATTAATACTTATTTTTATGTGATGATTTTGACTTGACAACTTGATTAGTATGAAAATATTGATTAATTCTCATGCATATACAGTTAAAGCACCAACCAACGAGCGAAGGTTGAGTATAATGAATGAAATATTTATTTTTCCATTAAAGAGGAAATTGTTTGTTTATTCTTCTTTATGAATCTTTTTCCTGAAGAAGTATAATCAATTTAGACTCCAAATCGTTATTTTTACCCAAAACAGTATTTTAGGTGGTTTCCTTTTTTCCAGGAATGCTATTCTTCATTGCTATGAGTTTTTTAAGTAGTAAAATAGGCTTCTTAACCCAAAACCACGATTTTTTCAACAAAAAGGTGGAAAATATTGTGGAATTTACACCACTTATTGATGCCATTGAAATTAAACAACGTTTTAATATTTGATATCTCTTAATGTTTGATCGAGCCGAAACCTTGAACATAACGAATTGGCACAAAAAGCTGGTAAATAGCTAAAAACAAAAGTTTACAACAATATAATCAGGTTGCATAGGCCAATGTTACAGGTATGAGGGTGTGTTGTTAAATGTTCTGTATGGTCTTTAATTTATTCCTCTTTGCAGTAATCTAAAAAAATACTGACTTATTATCTCCAACAATGAATGTCAAACAAAAGAATGTAGAAGTGTCTCCATTTGGCTTGGCTTTGATGTATCTATCTATCTACAACTATTCGATCAGACATATGACGTCACTTTTCAGATACAATACCCTCAGATACTCTAGACGTAGAAGGGGTCAGACTTGCTGGAGTTCTGAAAATTTGTACTGGCCACACCATGACCAGCACCGTGACCAACTGTTTCAACACAAAAACCCCGAAGCGAATCCACGCTTTCTCGGTCACAGCCTTCAGCACTTCTTAAATATTTTTTTGGAAGGATAAAGCATACCAAAACCTAAACGTATTTGCATACTTTCTAGAACAGTTATTTTTTATTGTGAATTCCACCAGTACAAATACAAAATTTGGAATTAGTTACATTGTTTAAACGACTGTTGCAAATGAAATGTTATCCCAAATTGAAAATCATAGACACAAAAAGTGAACTAGTCCTGTATAATAAAAATGCTAGCTTTAAATTTCACCTTAGTATATACAGTAATAACAAAAAAAACTAACCCAGATGTAATAATAATCCAACAGTTTAATTGTTTAAAACTAAACCTCGACTGAGTTTCTATTTTCACAGCCGTTGTAATGTAATACGTGAAGTGTTTCGGACTATGGTTTACCGCTGTATTTCACTAATCCAATATTATAAATGCCATTGTAGAGATAGAAATCATGGGCTTATGACAAATGTGACCAAACAACCATATAATATGCTGTTCAATAAACCAATAAACAAATATTTAGGTTTTATCCAATCCTAGGCTCTACCACATCGTACATATGACACTTATTTGAAATGGATATGTCTTAGCTCTGAGGCTGTGTTGGCAATTTGTAAGATGAAAATTTGAGACGGGTTTCCATAGAAAATACCAAACCTATTGTATTTAAATTTTAATGTATAAGAATAAGAACAGCTGTTTAGATGAGCTGGAAATATTCTCTTTGGACATATCCATGATCTAACCTATTTACCACAGGGAAGTAAATACAATCAAATTAGCGAATACTATAAGCGAGTACAATAAAACAATTGAACAGAAGGTTTTGCAGATTCAATCTAAATAAACTATATAAAGAAAAGAAACTGAATAACACTTAAAAATACATATATACATGTATACATTATACATAGTATACTATATGTGTCCATAAAAACGATAAATCTCGTAAATATGATCCGATCAAGACCAAATTTGGTAGAGACATGTATTTCTACATTTGCTCGGACGAGTACGTAATCCAGACGTATCAGTCAATCGGGGTTTTTGCGTTTTTCATATATAATTAAAAAAAATTATTATTTCACCATTAGAATCACCTTAAAAAACTACACAGTTTAGTTCTTTAAAGTTTTTTCTATTTCCAACGGTTACCGAGATATTAAAAATTCTAAACGCAGTTCGTTGCCTTTTGGGGCTCCAATGTTATTCTTATGGAGGATAGGGGAAAATTAATATTTACTTTTTAACCAATATTTTTGGATGAAACTTTGATATTTAGCTTCATGTGGTTGAGATCCGTCCATTTATGCTTTAAAATCATAGTTTATGTTTTTATCATGGCAGCTAACCTACATACTCCTTTCCCATGTTAACCATATAGAGAATAGGCAATCTCCTTTATTTATGGACAGTGATGTTGACAACACTTGGTATAAATGGTGAAAATAAAAATTGTTTATACTTTTAGTGCTCCTCACAGAAGCAAACCTGTATACTCTTTCCCATGTTAATCTAGTGGAAAGGCAAATAACTGCCATAGTTAAAGACAGATATTGATAAAACTCAAAACACAACTACATTTCAACACCATAATTTTCACACAATTGGTTTTGTGTGAAAGCAGTTCAACTCTTAAAAATTACGTAAACACCCGAGGATACCAAGGGGCTTGAACAAAGCACAAAGGTTCAACCTTTTAACCCAGGTTTACCGACCCAAACCTGACATGTATTTGACCTATTATTATAGAGAGCAGGGTTGCCAACCCGCGGTGAGCTGCGATCCCTGCCAGCCCGGTATAATTACCTCCCCCGGCACCCCTGACAGCGGCCTCGGCGTCTGTCTGTCCGCTGATGTGCGTGCTGCCGCCCTGACAGTGACGGCTGAACACGCCCCTACTGCGTTTTTAATTACACCCCAATCCAGTCTTTGTTTCTCTGCGGGTTCCGAATCCAGTTTTTGGAAAGGAATAGGAAACTCTCATGGCCCGGAATATACTGGACAAACCTCAGGGAAAATTATTTGGAAGTTTTTCCAAATTTTTACTCTATACTAGACGAAAATTTCGTCTCTTACACTAAAGGAGGATATTATATTCACTTTGTACATGAATATTTCAAATTACGTACACAATTAATTGAAGACTGAATATTATTTGTATACAGTACAAAATTATCATACGGAAATGATTGCCAAACAGTACCTCTGTCACGAACTCTCCTTCACCTTCGTTGGGTTGTCTCTCTGCGAAGTACTCGGCTGGACAGATTTCTCGTATTTCAGATGTATTAAAGACACTATATCATTACCAGAAATCATACCTGAGAACCAGCAACGGATTGTCAAAGCCATCGAAACAATCGATCAAGACAGTTTCATCAAAGTATGGGAAGAGGTTGAGTACAGGATGGATCTGTTATGTAACTAGGGGTTCTCATATCAAACATTTATAATTCTGAGTACCTGTGATCAAACACCTTTTGAGTTTTCTTAACATATAGTCCTATCTATATTTAATTTTTTTTATAAATAAGACAGGGTTTATGTACACTTGAAACCGGTAATGTAATTTGTGGTAACCCTGTATTTAGTCCCCCCAACGAGGAACAACCAGTTAGACATGTTTTAAGAGTCTGCAGTACCTGGGGAGAAAGTCTGAGTTGGTTTCAGCCTTCAATCCCCAAAGCGGCAACACCAACTAAGGTTTTGTTGTTTCCAGTACTACACGACATAGTAGTTCTCCCGCCCAAATTCAAACTTTCTAAGGACAGGGGTTGGAGTGGCAACGAGTGAGAGAGCGAATGTCTTCTCTCTCGCTCCCTGTCACTGTAACGCGACAAGGGGTGGGGGAGGACGACCTCGACTCGGGGACTCGGTGAGCCTCTGAGGCTGGCTTTGTGAAATTTCAGTTCAGGGCTCAGGGTAGCGTTGACAGAGCTAGCCGGGGCTGAGAACCCCTACAAAGTCGTACAGAACATTTCTTTGTGGAATAGTTGAAATTTTAAAGATAATAACCAATTTTCGTGACGTAGTAATGATTGGTATCGTGTATGACAGAAAAAACCTATATGGATTATTTCTGTACACTTTTTTATACTTTTAACTGAAATGGCGACCTACCAAGGTAGGTATTTTAAGCCAAGTATGAATGAGAAATGAATGTAGGATGATTGTGGCGCGATCTTGTAGTCTTATTACTGACTAAGGCTGACAAGTTCCTTAGACAGGACTGTTAATTAATAGCCCAACAGCC
Organism: Nephotettix cincticeps; assembly: GCA_023375725.1. Lineage (NCBI taxonomy): Eukaryota > Metazoa > Arthropoda > Insecta > Hemiptera > Cicadellidae > Nephotettix > Nephotettix cincticeps. The sequence goes on along the minus strand of CM041786.1, from coordinate 16,086,230 downwards.
GGTGGCAACTAATGGACCTACAGTTTAACGTGGAATCCGAACCACGGTCTCTGAATTACGAATTGGTCTAATTATAAGGATGGTTGTTATAGAACTTCATTATTTTTAAATGTACAAGCTCTTCAGCGAGTTTATTTCATTTATAAAAAGTAATAACTAGTAATTTATAAATAGGAATAACAGTGGATTAAAAATCACAAACTATATTGTACAACAAAATTTACTGTACTACTGCAAAAAGCTAATATTAACAAAAAACATAACATAGAATAAAAATATATGTACAAATAGAGCCTACCCTAATTTATATTAGAGCATATATCGGTTTTATAACACTAAAGATTTTCAGAAATATTGCACAAAAATCATAAAACGTACAGAAAAGTTCATTAAAATTCATCTTATTAGCCCCGAACTGCAATTAAATTAAAAAGATAATAAATAACATAGTCTGCAGTTCAAAGTGTAATTTATTACATCTGACCGCTGATAATCTATATAAATAAAATTAGAGTTTTGTCTGTATATTGCTCAGAAGTATTCATTTTTTAGTTATTCTTACTTTTCGTGCGTTAGCCGAAACTGGTCTTATCTCAATTTTTGTCTGTTTGTCTGTGACGCTCCAGGAGGCATTTTACGCCGTCTTCTCCAACAAAACGGGAGAACTGATTACAATAAAACTTATTTCATGTATTCTCTACATTCCAGAGAAGGTTTATAAATGCTTGAAATTGCCTGCCGCCCCTAGGAAAGTAAATAACAAGCATTTAAAAACCCACTTTTACGCGATATTACTCGTATTTTGATTCTGTTTTCAATGAATAATTGGTAATAATCAGCTGTCTTTGTAGTTTAAAAATTTAATAGAAATAAAAACAACAGCTGTCAAATCAATATTAGTTAGTTTATATTGGTCACTGGTTTTAAACCAATTTCGAAATCATACTATATTAAAAAGTTATTTTAACGTTTATCTAATAATAATAATGGAATAAATGTTCTAATCTATTCAATTGTAAAGTAATGCTAAATAATAAAGCTGGGTATTGATTTATTTTCTTTGTATTGATTTGTATAGGATTTCAGGTTTACATTTTGGTATGATAATCTTTCTTCTTTAAACTGAATCCTAAACCCGTACAAAGGACGGGCTTACTGCTAGTATAGATAATATAATTTGATTTAATCTTTCCTACTGTCTTTTCTTGGATGAGTAGTGCTAGTGACAGGTGTCTAAATTTAATTATTATTTGTTATGTTGTCCTGTATAGGTTATGTAGTTTTATTTACACAAATGTGTTTGAAAATGGCGTAAGCCGAAACATGTATCAAATAAATTACATCTTTGAACTACAGACTGACCAAGGTTTATTATATTTTTAGGAATAGTTCGCTAAAAATAAGTGACCCCCACACCTCACATACAGATGGAGTTCACACTGTCCCCCTTGGTGGTGACTGGTCCCAGTACCAGGCCGCGGACTGTAGCCTACGTCCTGCTGCCTGGTACCCGACCCTAGGACACCTCAGATGAACTCTGACCTCCACCTCCCCGGTTGAGAAACGGTCTTGCTCTTAGATCTTGCAACAGCTATAAACACATCATTCCCCCCTAATAGCAATTACATCTACTGGATAAACTAATGCATTAAATATCTTCTGATGTTTTAATAACCCTTGTTTCTTATGTTTAGCACCGACCCACCTTAGTGGTTTTTTAAGGTAATATGTGTGTGTAAACAGTGTAATGGATTTTAATGAGATAAGGTGTTATGAGAAATGCTACTGGAACGTGTTAGATGGTTTATTACCACAATCATTAAGCAAGGCCGATCAACAGCCCAATCAAGAAAGGCAGTAAGGCCAAACAATTGAATAAAACCTAATAATAAAAATTATTACCTTACCAGAACGCACTAAACATTTATTTGTCCAGCATTGTCTTGTAGCAAAGTGATTGTCTAAAACTCAGGCCACGGCGTGAGGTCAGGAATTGTTAATAGTTATGAGCGATGGTTTGTGGATGGGATATTAGAATAGATTAGATTATTGAAATGGCAACCATACTGCAAGGTAGATATTTTAAGCCAAGTATGAATGAGGTCGAGTGTAAGATGATTGTGGCGCGATCTTGTAGTCTTGTTACTGACTGAGACTGTCATGTTCCTTAGTTAGGACTGTTAATTAATAGCCCAACAGTCTATGGCAACAAAGGAACCTGCAGTTTAACATGATTCCGAACCACGGCCTCTGAATCACGAACTGGTCTAATTAATTATGAGGATGGTATTTCTGGATTAATGTAGTATTCAATAATGCGTACGTTAATCTACACAAGAGAACACAACACCACTACCTACTCTCTGGTGTATATTAACGTCCACACTGTTGAATAATAAGTATATCCGCAAATACTATCCTCATTATTAGACCAGTTCGTAATTTAGAGGCAATGGTTCGGACTCCACGTTAAACTGTAGCCCCTTAAATATGCCATTGGGCCGTTTGGTTTATAAAAATTAAAGCTCTGTCTAAGGAAGATGTCAGCCTTAGTCAGTAACAAGACTACAAGATCACGCCACAATAATCTTATACCCAATTGTCATTCATACTTGGTTTAAAATACCTACCTGGGTAGGTATTTCAGTTAAAAAGTATTAAGTAATCAAAGCAATATCTGAAGAGTCTGCAGGAGTGGTGACACATTTAATATAAACCCATAAGAACAATGCTAATATTGTAAGAGCATTTTTGGTTACACTATACAGTACAGTAGTCTTAAAAATAGAGTTAAGGTGTTGAATTACAGGTACAGTGATTGTTTATTGTTAGGAAACTACATTATTTTTAATTTATTCTATTTTCTGGAAAAATGTAATTACCTCATAATTATTTCTGACAATTAATATGCAACTGTCTATTTTATGACAAAAAATAATAGAAATTATAATTCCTTAAATAACCACATTACTTTTATTTGACACCTCAACCATATTTCCTTCAGAGAGTCGTGTGATCAGTGAAAAATTTGTCACAAAATTAACATTGTTCTTATGGGACTAAAATCTGAGATAGTGGAGGTATTGCAGGTTCAGATGGAGGAGAAATAATAATATAATTTATGCAGGATGAATACAGTAAAATAATCTGTAGACTGCTCAGATAGAACTAAATCCTTCAAATTATGAAGGAGAACCACTTTGTCAGTACTGTACCTTGTAAAAAGCATTTTTAGCATGAAGTAAAAATAAATTATTTACAAACGATTTTTTTGTAATAAGTATTTTTCCGTGTGGGAAAAACATCGACTCAATAATACAAATGTATCAGTTGATAAAACTCTGTTCAAGACTCCGTAAATAGGGTTAAGAGAAAATATAGTAGGGAGTTTCTTCTATTAAATAAAATATAGAATTTTCATATTGGCGTGAAGTACAAAATAATAGTTTGTCTTAAAAGTTAGTTTGAAAAAAATAAAGTGTAGTTAAAAGTGCAGTTTGGAGTTTGAAAAAATCTTTTTTCACTATTCCACAGTTTGTTTAAGAATATATGGTATTTTGTATAAAATGGTAGTCTGTTTTGAAAATTAAATTCACTTTCTGGCACACAAATAATATTCTAATTCGGGTACCAAAGTTGTGAAAACCTAAAATACCAGGAAACCTTCAGGTAAAATTACAATATTACCGCAGTATAATTTTCATTGTAAATTATTAAATATTATTCACCGAATGTATGCACGCAACAAAGTTAATTGAATATAATAATACATAATGTGAGAAATATACTGTTTAAAACCTGCTCACCAATCTGAGTAGCAACAATAAAGCTTTATTTACCATAATTTCCCTCAATGAAGTAAGGGAGAGTGTTCGTTTCGATCTTTCCCCATTCATCCAACAGTAAATCACAAATTTCACGCTCATTAAATTTACCAACAACATAAATACATACCTTCATTGTGAAAATATTTCTGCTCGCTCATAGTGACAAACAATACTAAACGATAAAACCATATTAATATTTCCCATAAAACAAATCTGAGTGATTAATTCACAATTTTCAAATCCACCAAGCCCCTCCCGCCTAACTGTAATACCCTTTTATAGGAAAGATATACAACACTGATTATTATAATGTAATAATATCATTGTAATTATCATTAAACACGTGACTTTAATTGCAGTAAATATAAATACATAATCCCCCACCGTACTATTAACGTGGTGAATAAAGCTGTTCATTTTTTACAGTACACATTTACTTCATAGTTTAACATTAATGAATGATTCAGATCTTTTAAAGCTAATGGAAATAACCAATATGTACTAAAAATCAATGTTTCATTGTAGTTTTTGTAACAAACTTACTCTCCATGGTTGAATTGTTTAAAAATAAAATGGTTTATGTTTCGTTTTTTTTCACAAAACCTTCATACATATATAGACAACTTCCTAAAATTCATGGCGATCGGAAGAGTAGTTTGGCAACGCATAAAGGACAACAAAGACAGACAACTATCAATTTTTATCGAAGCCTCAATGAAGTAAGGGAGAGTGTTCGTTTCGATCTTTCCCCATTCATCCAACAGTAAATCACAAATTTCACGCTCATTAAATTTACCAAACAGCAACATTTCCAACATGTAAAATACAACCTATTCAACTGTGTGAATAGGTTTTTTGCTCGAATTCCCTCCACTTTGACAAACTGGTTCTAAATTTCGCTTCGCTTCAGTTCTATAAACCTGTCACCATTTCCTGCGCTGCTTATACTGTACTTGCCTAGCAGGGTCTGGGGTTTGGGGTTTGGAGCTCGGGCAGTTCATTGGAATTCAGAGGGTCCGCACCGACCGCCCCTCCCCCCGTTTTTGTGCTACCCTTCCCTGGGGGTGAAATATTAAACCCCTCCCCGCCCCCTGCACTCTAAGATTGTTATTTATCGTTTGTAACCTCCACCATTAATTATTTCCTGTGTCAGATTTGGCACAACCCTTTCTTAATTAATACATTTCTGTTCCCTCCCTGCGATATGCAGTCTTTATTGTGCGTAATTGTCATTTTTCTCTTTGAAAAAGTCTCTTCAAAAGACTTTATCGGAGTAAAAACGTCTTTTAAGTTTTCAAGTTTCCATTAGATGCATTAGTTTAATTAATTACATTCGTTAGGAATTGATCGGTAAATAACTAAACTGTTTGTAGTTTTTGTATCGACCCAGTTATCCATCTCTCCCGTATGGGTATCTGATTTTCTTACAGTTATAAAAATTATTGTTGTATTACGATTTTTATACCAAACGATATCAAAACGTGACAGAACTCTGCGTGCTGGACAACCGTTTCACTCTTACCAACATTATAATAATTATTGTGACAATCATATGAAGAGTACAGACATGTGGAAAATCAAAGTCGAAGCCTTACAATCTTGGAAACAAGCTGCATTTCGATACTTTGGTTGCAATGTAGTAAGGGGGACAGTCACTGAAATCGTCAATGTTTAAACTTTGTCAAGCAGGAGAAAAAGGAAGGAGAAATGTGGTCCAAGGGAAGGAGGAGGAATGTCCGACTGGCATCACTACTTTTAAATTGTTATCTTATAGTTTTCGTATATAATATTCCTTTTAGTTTACTCAGTTGTAAGTTATTTCTTAGATTTTTAGACAGGAACATAGACATTTTTATAAGTCTGGCCCTTTAGGCAAATCAGACCGGAATAACGCCACAACACGAAGGAAAATCGAAACACTAGGAAAACTAAAAAAAACATGAGATCATAACAAAGTCCACACCTTTATCAATATACCACATTCCTTTTTATTGTATTGTTATCTTAATTAGACCTAATAAAAATACCTGTAGGATGAAGCTTGAGTTATTAATGTAATTTCTTCTTATTCCCTAAAACGAAGCTGAGATTTCCCCTTTTCCTTAAAACATTTGTAATTAATTGTACAAAAACTATTATTTATACTTCTCTGTGAGAGGTCATGGATATGTCTAAAGGGAATGGTTACAAATCCTCTCATAACTCTTCTAAACTATATGACGTCCCCGTTTCAATCAATGGTCTGACGGATTGTTAATACCCCCAGAAAAAAGGTATTATATTTTTCTATTAAACCTTTGCATAAATCTTATAAATGCAATAGTATAATTAAAATAAAAATATAAAATAGCTTCTTCCCTATAGGAAATTGCTAAAATACAGTGATTATAAAGTAGGCTTTAGATTCCAACAGATAAAGATCAATTATCGAAAAACAGCAGATTTTGACATTCCATCTTTTTTCCCTGTACAGTACTCTTAAAAAATAGGTGATAAATCCTAGACACCCCGTATTCATATCTTTACTTTTTACTTTTAACTGAAATGGCGACCTACCCAGGTAGGTATTTTAAGCCAAGTATGAATGAAGAATGAATGTAGGATGATTGTGGCGCGATCTTGTAGTCTTGTTACTGACTAAGGCTGACATGTTCCTTAGACAGGACTGTTAATTAATAGCCCAACAGCCGATGGCAGCTAATGGACCTACAGTTTAACGTGGAATCCGAACCACGGCCTCTGAATTACGAATTGGTCTAATTATGAGGGTGGTCTTTGTGGATTAACGTAGTATTCAATAGTGCGGACGTTAATCCACACAAGAGAACACCACATCCACCGACCATCTCTCACAACTATCCACAATTCGTGACCTCCAAGTAGCTGGATTACAGGACTTCGCCACCGTCCCATCCGTAATTCCTTGGCTCCTTGACATGTCTAGGTCCTGTTTTAGTTGTAAAGTATGTTTATTTGAGGAGGAAAGTGGATAAAATAACGCGTTTCACACTTGTGGAACTTTTTGAACCGAATTCCAAATATATTATTTATAATATATTCCCAGACTTTATAGACCGGGACGGTGGCGTGTCCTGTAAACCAGCTACTCGGAGGTCTCAAAGAGTTATAAGCTGGGGTCGGTGGATGTGATATTCCCTATTGTGGATTAACATCCGCACTTTTGAATATTACGTTCATCCACAAATTCCATCTTAATAATTAGACCAGTGCGTAATTCAGAAGCAAACGTGGTACATGTTAATCCCTTATATGCTATTGACTGTTGAGCTATTATTTTTCCCCTTTCTAAGGAACATGTCAGCCTTAGTCAATAACAAGTCTTAAAGATCACGCCACAATTATCTTACACTTATTTGTCATTCATACTCGGTGTGAAATACAGACCTGGATAGGTCAAGGCAAAGACAATTTATATTTCAATAAAATTGTCTTTGGTCAAGGTCACCTTTCAAAAAGGCAATAGTAATAATAATATTTAGTATAATTTTCTTATTTCTTAACCACGTCACACACCGTTACAAAATATTACCCTATAATGTACCTAATTTATATAACGGTTTCCTTAAAAGGGCGTCAACCACAGCTGTATAACGAGCACTTCCCTCTCCCGGAGCCAGCGTCACGGGTTCAATTCCAGACAGTTATTACACCATCCCAAGCCACTTTGGGCCGCGGACGCCCATCATCAAACATATTTTTGGGCTACCCATCCCAGTCGCGGTCTCTAATTTGACCCACGTCTGCCCAATCGACCCTGCTTTCATTTTCAACTCCATCTCGGTATTTTTCTCCTCGTAGTTTTGTTGAACTTTGTCAAGGCACAGTTTGGGAGCTCGGCCCTCTAAACAGGTCCTTTATGAACCGTCGTGAGGAGTTTTAACTTTGTTGTGTTATAGAGGGGATTGACAATCCGCCGAATCAAAATTTAAAACGGACGTGACGTCAAATGGTTAAATGGACAGTTGTTTGGAGGAACTGAAAATACCCTCTTTAGAATATCCATAATCTAAGCAGGCTACTTCCCAAAGCGATAAAAATACACTTTTGAATTGTCTTTGAATATAGTTAGCTTTTTAAACTTAGGGAGTTAAACTTACGTAAGTCTTTAACTTACGTATTCAATATTGATGATTCAAATGGTTTTTTGACATGGATATGTCTTAGCTCTGGGAGGGGGTGTTGGTGATTTTTCAGATGTAAAATATTTAACAAATTTCCATAGAAACCACCTGAGATTTTGTATTGATTTTTTAATATAAAAGAATAAGAACAGCTGTTCAGATGAAGTATTTTTTCAAAGGTTTTTATTCTGGATCAATGACTTACATCATGCACAGAATGTATAAAAAATATCTAAAAACATTACCTTTAGACATATCCATGATCCAACCTATTTCCAAAGGGAAGTAAATATAAACTTTTTTTGTAACAGCCCACTTTGCCAGGCTGTTGGTTGATCCTGCAATAAGTTACAGGCTGCATTACCTTCGCCATCTTAGTTGTTAGTCACATGAGAACAATGTAAATTTTTCAAAATGTAAACAGCATTACTGACTGATTAATAGCTGTAAAAAGGTGATAGAGGTGTCAAAAGAAAGGTTAGGTAAATATCTAGGGAATTACCTTTTCCAATTTATATATTTTTAATTATAAAAAGGATAGTTACTTTTTAATCATAGAATATAATAGCGAGGTAATCATATTTTTCTAGAAAAAAATGAATAAGTAATGTTATTACATAGATAAACAATGGTACCTTTAATTTGACGCCAAAACCACCTGATTATCACTTAAGGTAAAAAGAGTAGGTTAATCACCAAGAAATCTGAAGAAAATAAATGAATATAATAATGTAGGCCTCTAAACAAACAGTTGATAAAAAATATATGAAAGAAATATTGATACTTTAAGGAGAGGTAAAATGGAAATGTATTTAGAGCCTAATGCTGTTCAAAATTGTTCACCAGTAAGGCAGACTCTTAAGACTTCCATATGTACTAAGATTAGATAAGATAGCTGAAATGGCAACCGTACCTGAAGGTAGGTATTTTAAGCCAAGTATGAACGAGAAATGAATGTAGGATGATTGTAACACGATCTTGTAGTTTTGTTACTGACTAAGGCTGACATGTTCCTTAGACAGAACTGATAATTAATAGGCCAACGTCAATGGCATATCTAAGTGACCTACAGTTTAACGTGGAGTCCGAACCACCCCCTCTGAACTACGAATCGGTCTAATTATGAGGATGGTGTTTGTGGATTAACGTAGTATTCAATAGTGGCAACATAATCCACATAAAAGAACACTACACCCATCGCCATCAATCACAACTATCCACAATTCGTGACCTCCAAGTAGCTGGATTATAGGACGACTCCACCGTCCCAGTCAAATAGATGGTAGTACCCTTTTTTATATAAAAATTTCATTATAATCAACAAATTAACTCGAGATATACAATGATGCTATTCACCTATGGTATGAAATTATAGTCATCGATTACTGAAAGAATCTAAAATGAAAACACAAGATGCCATACGAATAAGAAAATATTAAAAAAGGTTGTTTTAGAAAAGGTAGACCCTAGGTTAGGTTAAAAAAGGTTTATTTGGGTCTTAATATTGGAATGTTGTGAAATGCGTGATGGGATCGATTGTAATTTCATCCATGCAATAAGTTACTTCTGAGGTCAATCACTAATGATATGAATTATTGTCAAAAATGACACCTAAAACAAAACTGCTATACCACAAAACTTTGATTCTGCGTAGTTTTGGTTCTATGCAACAATTTCTAAACATTTTCCACAATTTATCAAGAAACAGAAACATAATTCGTTGAATTTAATAAATCCAACATCCTATTTGAATCAATTTAGAACAATAAACCACGAAACAAAATCCAAAATCATCTCAACAGCTGTATGGAGTGTAACTAGAATCTTTGGATGGTATTAAAAATTGTTCAAATTCTAATGCGTCAAAAGGATTTATTTTAACTTTTATTTATTAACTAGAATTGAAACTGTTAAATCGTACGAAGTTATAGTATTCTCTTTATATTGTTGTAAGCAATTTTGATGAAGTCCACGAAATAATATTATATGCAAGAAAAAACGGTTTTTTGTGTCTATTGTATTTTTTCAATCTTTGTAGTTAAATAACTCTGTATTCTAATAGTTTTAGTACCTTTAAACTTCTTTATTTAAGACCTTGAAAATGAGGTATATCTCAACGGGGCTTTACTTTTGAAAATTTTGAGTTGCTCCCAAAATCCCCCAATTTTAAAGGGTACTTAAAATTTTCGATACCATCAATAGATACTTTTGGTTAAGTTTGTATGGTTTCCAAAGGTTATTTATTTCTTCTAACAAAACAAATAATAGGGGGGAAGAGATTTTTTACCTACCCTGTATATAAAAGAAAGAATAAAGAAAGTCTTTGGTATGAGATGCATTTTTATACACCACATAGGATACATGCTTTTAGCAAAAAGAACCAAACAACTTGTTTGGAGTCTAAAGTTTGAAAACAAAAAATGCAATGTGAAAGACACGTGATAGCGCCCCCTCCCCCCGTGAGCCCCCACCCTCCCCCCGCCATCACACAAGTTTTTTAGTTCTCAGCGTTAAAGGGGATAGATCGGTCCGGCTTAAAGCAGATCTACCGCCCGGCCGCCAACACGGCGCCTTATCTAGGTCCCTTGTTCCTACATAATTGCTCCATTATATTTTAATTAAGAGCTTATTATGGCGAACCGTTAATTGCAATTAGACGGAGGCGCACAGCAGCGTGCAGAATTGCGCAATTACAGCGCTCAAACTCGGGCTAATTTTGGGGTAAAAACTGAGATAGTTATTTATGGAGTTTATCTCCCATCGGCGCTCTGGGAAAACCGTAATGTTGTGTTTAGTTCTATGAAATGGGCTGGATAGCATTGTTACAGACGCGTAGAGAAGTCATTTTCTGAAGACACAAAACATTTTCTAGAATGTCTCACTGTTTTTTGTCACTTAGTACGACCTCGGTGTGTTATAACCACAAGCAAACAATTAGACGTCTCAGTGTGTTCTGACATTTATTGTGGTCTTAATGTGTAATAACAAGTGTATGGTTTGGAGTTTATTAACTATTTACAGTATGGCATCAGTGTGATCTGTCTGCAGCATTATGTCAGTGTATTTTAACATGCAAGAGTTCTATTTTTAGAATGGCATCAGTGTCTTCTAATATTTAAAATAATATCAGTGTATTTTGACCCATTAGATCTCAGTGTGTTCTAGCCTTTAGTGTGGTGTTGCTGTGTTCTGGCAAATTGTGTGATCTTAGCATGTTATAGTCATTAGTGTGACATCAGTGTGTCTAGCCATAAGTGTGATATCGCTGTGTTTTAGCCATTAGTGTGATCTCAGTTTTGATCCATACAGTGTGGTATGGTCGCCATTTCAATAATCTAATCTAATCTGTGTGTTCTAGCCATTAGTGTGATCTCAGTGTGTTCTAACCATTAGTGTGATCTCAGTGTGTTCTAGCCATTAGTGTGACATCAGTGTGTTTTAGCATTTAGTTTGACATCAGTGTGTTCTAGCCATTAGTGTGATCTCGGCGTGTTCTAGCCATTAGTGTGACATCAGTGTGTTTTAGCATTTAGTTTGACATCAGTGTGTTCTAGCCATTAGTGTCATCTCGTTGTGTTCTAACTATTAATGTGATCTCGATGTTTTAGTCTCGATAGTTTTCTAGACATTAGTTTGGTCTGAGTTTGTTCTAGCCGTTAGTGTCATCTCAGTGTTTTCTAGCCATTAGTGTGATCTAGGTGTGTTCTATACATTAGTGTGATCTCGGTGTGTTCCAGCCATTAGTGTGATTTCGTTGTGTTCTACCCATTAGTGTGATCTTGATGTATTCTAGCCATTAGGATTATTTTGGTGTATTCTAGCCATTAGTGTTAGTTCGGTGTGTTCTAGCCATTAGTGTGATCTCGGGTGTTCTAACCATTAGTATGATCTTGATGTATTCTAACCATTTGTGTAATCTCGGTGTGTTCTAACCTTAGTGTGAGTTCGGTGTGTTCTAGCCATTAGTGTGATCTAGGTGTGTTCTAGCTATTAGTGTAATCTCGATTTGTTCTAGCCATTAGTGTTAGCCATTGGTGTCAATTAGAGGTATTGAAACTTGAAAGTGTTCTAGTGTTTACTGTGATCCAAACCTTAGTTTTATCTCTATGTGATCTAACCTTTATTAGGATTTTAGTGTGTGCTAGTCGTTAGAGTAAATTTAGGGGATATTATCTATTAGTTTAGTCTGAGTCATTAGTTTATAAAATAGTCGGTTTGGTCAACTACCAAACAGTACAGTCCAACTATCAATATTGTTCCAGCCCATAAGAAATATACTTCCGTAGGTTTCATTAGGTATGTCAACATTAGGTATTTCCAGTTATCACATACTGTTATCTTATCAGTTGCCTACGAGTAAGAATATTTGATAGCGCAGCAGTCTTACGAGACGTGTTGTGCAGAGAGCTGACTAATAAATGCAGCGCTCTTATCAGTCCCCCTCCCCTCCCACTCCTACCAGCCCCCAGCGAGCCATCAGTCATCCCCCCTCACTGCCTCAGCCCCCTCACAACACCGTGGCCTCTCTTTGTGATAGTGTCTCCTTACTCTCGGATCGCCCCCCAAGGACTTGAGATAACACGATAACACTGGCGTAGACAGGGGACTCGTACAATTCAAGAGAATAAATCAAGTTATAGGAAATTTTAATTGTAAAGATACATTTTTTCTCATCTCTATAGCCTAAAAGTTATGTTTTTAACAAGATTAGCCTTTACTCGCTTGTACAGTGAGCGAATCTCAAAAAGAAAATTTTACATATGTGAGGAATGATACTTTTATGATACTGATAAATTAATTTACCTAATGACCAGGGCACCGAATGTTACTCGGTGAAACATAAAACAACAACATACACGACTACTAAAAATAACTCATCAGACAGTTTACTTCAATTTTTTTTCTACAGTTTTTTAAACCTTCAATCTAATACAGTTGACATAATTTGTTTGTTGATTTTTTCATTTCGAGTACGATATTATTATCATATACATGTTTCAGAAAGTTGTAACATCAATGGTTGTTGTTAAAACGTCAAACGTATACTGAGAAACACTTAAACTGTACTAAAAATTAAAATACAGTGTAAAGTAAAAGGTTATATGTAAGGCTACGTAGACATATTTTTAAAAGTAGTAGAGCCCAAGTTGGCACCTGAGTCCTCAATGCTGAAAGCATTGTTGCATAAGCCACTTTACCAAACACCCTTGGGAATCTAGAACCAGAATGGAGACCCTGGAACTTGGAGAATATACGCAGGTTTTACGCTTGAGGACACTTTTTGAGTTTTACTCACCATTACAAAATAAGTTTCAATCAAATATACGAGTTAAATAAGCTGTCGTATTAATGCCTATCACCATTGATTTTGAAATTTGGAATCTCTTTTTTTGAAATCGTATCGGAAATAAATAATGTATCAAAATAATAAATATAAATAATGTGCAAATAATCGGGAATGTAAATAATTTTCTTTTATCAATTGATTCATGTGATTTTTTGTGTTTTTCTTTTTTAAGTTTTTAAAATTTCTTCTGATGATGCCACAAAGGTGGCGAAATGTACAGCAATACATCCAACAAATCAAGAACATAGGCAACAAACAAAGGTAAGATATTAAATTTTGTTTATCTGTTACAGATTTCTCTCGCTTGGACACTGTTCTGAACTAACTACAGAATAGGAAAAGAACATGGTAATGAATAGCAATTGATAATATTAATCGAAACCAGTCTTGACTCAATCGATAAATTACCTTTGAGTATCGTAGGCCTAGAGTTGGTAATTTTAATACATCGTAAAAATCAGCTGATAACCTCGACAGCTGATTCTTTTTCTGAGGTGCTAAAAAGATGTAACTGTACCCAGATCCGCGGTTGTAATAAAAATAGTCATTCCGGAGGGAACGCAATAAACATATTTTGAAATGAATATCTCTTAGCTCTGGGCAATCCCCCACCGGTTTTGGCAACTTGCGTGACCAAATTTAAAATCAGTGACGTCATAGTTAGGTTATAAGAACAGCTGTTTAGATTAACTAAAAACATTCCCTTTCGACATATCCATGATCTAACCCATTTCCCACAGGGAAGCAAACACAAACATTTTTTACATGTGAAATAAGAATGTTGCGCAGGTTGACTGTTGAGCCATGAATGGTGGACTTGTGAAGTGTACTAAGCCAAGGGGTTAAGCTGGGTATTTTCGTTTAATACATCCAACAAAACAAGAACATAGGCAACAAACAAAGGTAATGTATTAAATTTTGTTTATCTGTTACAGATTTCTCTCGCTTGGACACTGTTCTGAACTAACTACAGAATAGGAAAAGAACATGGTAATGAATAGCAATTGATAATATTAATCGAAACCAGTCTTGACTCAATCGATAAATTACCTTTGAGTATCGTAGGCCTAGAGTTGGTAATTTTAATACATCGTAAAAATCAGCTGATAACCTCGACAGCTGATTCTTTTTCTGAGGTGCTAAAAAGATGTAACTGTACCCAGATCCGCGGTTGTAATAAAAATAGTCATTCCGGAGGGAACGCAATAAACATATTTTGAAATGAATATCTCTTAGCTCTGGGCAATCCCCCACCGGTTTTGGCAACTTGCGTGACCAAATTTAAAATCAGTGACGTCATAGTTAGGTTATAAGAACAGCTGTTTAGATTAACTAAAAACATTCCCTTTCGACATATCCATGATCTAACCCATTTCCCACAGGGAAGCAAACACAAACATTTTTTACATGTGAAATAAGAATGTTGCGCAGGTTGACTGTTGAGCCATGAATGGTGGACTTGTGAAGTGTACTAAGCCAAGGGGTTAAGCTGGGTATTTTCGTTTTCATTTGGTATTAATGTCTGTTTTTACTATTTTTTATAGTAAAAATATTTACCCCTCTAATTCAACAAAATCCTCCCTACTGTTCGAATTTCGTGTGTCAAACGTTTTATGCGTACACCATAGCCATAGAAAGCATTTCTTTCATCTCTAGTTACACAATTTCTTCTCTATGATCTGGCTAAAAATATTTTTAAAATTAAGTAGCCTACTTATACTTATAGAATTATACTTTATACTTATAGAGTTTGTAGATTAGATTATTGAAATGGCAACCATACTACAAGGTAAGTATTTTAAGCCAAGTATGAATGAGAATTGAGTGTAAGATGATTGTAGCGCGATCTTGTAGTCCTGTTACTGACTAAGACTGACGTGTTCCTTAGACAGGACTGTTAATTAATAGCCCAACAGCCGATGGCAACTAAGCGACCTACAGTTTAACGTGAAATCCGAACCACGGCCTCTGAATTACGAATTGGTCTAATTATGAGGATGGTCTTTGTGGATTAACGTATTATTTAACAGTCCGGACGTTAATCCACACAAAAGAACACTACATCCACCGACAATCTCTCACAACTATCCACAATTCGTGACCTCCAAGTAGCTGGATTACAGGACGACGCCAGCATCCCAGTCTATCCCACTATCCCAGTAGATCTTTTTGCACTTTTGATTTGATTACATCTTAAAATTTTATAATTCTTTTCTGGTTACTTTAAATGTTCAAAACCTTAGTTAAAAGACACTCACCAGATTGTGAATCGTGGAACCCAGGAGCATGATTCAAATGAACACTAATAGGAGGAAATTAACCACTTTACTATCATATAATATAAACACGTACAATTGAATACAACGTGAGCGAGATATTTATAAATGGGTGAATATTTGAACCCTCTTAGTCCATTCCATTGTCTAATTTTGGTTAAATTTTACATTGTTACAATACATTTTCTTAATAAAAATATATTAGGAAGGAATGCAATACAGCGGAATACTCCCTCCCTTTGGGGAGACGATGGAATTGTGCGTATTTTTTACGCACCTCCCTTAGAACAATGTCCAATTGAAAACACCTGCTATAGTGATATTATTACCAGTAAACATTGTACTTGGCGTCATTTGAAAGAGCATTATGATGCCCAGATTTCTGATAACAATTTTTTTTACTAAGTGGACACATGGACGAACGCTAGATACATGGTCTAGTATTCGTGATAATCTAGTGCTAAAGAAATGGCTCTACAAAAACGATTTTTGACACTATACAAAACCGTTAGTCACAGATATCATTGATAAAAATACTTGTATTATAAACATATTCCGATTTTAAACCAAACAGACAGTTTTAAACCGGAAATTCGTGATTTTAGATAGGTAAAATTTATCTTACAGGACTAAAAGTCGAAAATCCAAAATTGCTGAGATACTGCAGTCTCTAATCAAACTGCTTCCCCAATGCAGACTTATGAGAATACCGAGGGTGTAGTCTTCTCTGTTATGTTTCTTACGTTACTTTGAAAACAACAATTCTTTATGTAATTTTGTAGCAAATGTGTGTCGTCAAACTATCAGTTCCTTGGTTAGATACAATGTGGGCCTGGGGCAGGTTATTCCCCAGCAGGTGGTCTAGGTCTAGGAACGTAGAGGGCTGCTACAAGGGACCGCACTCACCCCCCCCCCACAACCAGCAGGGGCTCCTACCCTCGCTCTGGAATTTGGAATCTCCCCCAACTCTAACCCTCCCCCTGCTCTTTGCAATCTCCGTTGCCAAAATTAGACATTCGCCTAGCTTTTTAATCTTACTACGGCCCGTCTTTCTTGTTCTTTTATGTGGATTTATGCGCTGCAATGTTTGTAATTCAATTTTAAATAACTCAGTTTTGTTTTTCGGTAAAAGTAATAAGAAAAAATTGTTGAAAATAAAATATTGCTACTTGTCACACCTTAATGATACTAAAAACTCTTTATACCGGAGGTGTTATCCTCTTCATTGAATCAAAAATTAAACTGGACTACTTTTGAGTTTCAGTATCTAAACCATCATAGATCCCATAACGATAATGTCAATTTTGTGAGTACTCGATGGACGTAAAAAGATGATTGAAGAGTTAAATTCAAGTTTATCTAGGTAATTACATTTTATATATTCTGTATTATTCCATCATAGGAAATAACATTAATGTTAACTACTAGATTTAATTGAGTGGTAATTGAATTTTCCCAGAAAAAAATAATAAAATTTCTCAGATAATTGCTTTACCTTTAATTTGACATCGACCATCATTTTACGACTATCGTGTAACAAAGTACTGTAATGCTAACAAAAAATTAACATTGTTCCTTTGGGACTAAAGAAAATATATAGACAGTAAACCAGGCTCATAAAGTGTATTTTTATTGGCTATTATTTGAAACATCATAGAGAATATGTGCACGCATTGATTTAATAATAATAAATTCGTGCTGCGTTTCTAAGGACATATATGTACGCCTTCAAAGAGAAAGAAACCTGCAATCCTTGCAAGTGTTGCGGATAGTATGTGGTTTGAGACGGCGCGTGTAAAATCGCTGAATCAAGCTTTATGGAGTCTTTTATGGAAAACGTATAATGCTAAATGCTGGAAAACAATAAACAATCTAAAGTGAAGTCAAGCTGATGATAAAAAATCTGTTGTTAATATTAATATTATTTAATATTTTTCACTATGACAAAAAGGGCGTTTTTGATACGAATACAAGTTTAACAGGCGAGGCTGTAAATGTGCGAGTATATATCAAAAAGCCAATTTTGGGCCAAATCAGCTGTTTGTTACTTACGTTGTAGCAGTTTTTTCTTGATTCCTGATAGGTTGTTTAGGTTATTTCAGTGCTGATCTCGATTCAAAAATGTTATCAACAATGATATTTTGTGGCCTAGGACACAAAAATTCATCATAATAATAGGGTTAGTCCTAGAAAGAAAAAGAACAACTTTTGTTCTTCAACACATGAAGGCTTTTAGAGCAAAGGGAGCCACATTGGGTAAAAATGAGTTTTATTTTGCTAATAGATCTAATTTCCAACAGGAAGCCATATCTAATTGAGCTATGTTCCAATTCCTTCTCTAAGTTCGCTCAAAGAATGCGCTTGGTGTATTAGAGCAGGCCTGTTTTGTTCATTTTTTTAATTGTTGTGATTTTTGGCACTTATCTACCTTTGCAAAAATATCCTTCGACAAGTATTTGAAACAGCTGTTTTTGAAGCAGTATGACGGAAAATTATTTTGACATGGATACGTCTTGGGGGGGGGTGGTGTTGGCGACAAACATTTTTGTCTATACATAAGCTCAAACTTATGGGCTAGCTATACTTAAATGGCAATGGTTACATAAAACCTATGACGTTTCTCAAAATATGAATAATTGTTAATAATATGTAATTATAATTTTTATTTATAAAGTAGAAGTACGCCCGTACTTAGTACAGGTTGTATGATTCTGTGTAAGGGGAAAAAGATACTTTTTAACATGACAAAATTAATTATATTAGATCAGAAAATATGTATAGTTATTACAATTCGATATACGTCAAGGTGGAATTCTAATTTGGTATGATTTCATTTGTTTGCGTAAACGCCTGCGAAACAACTAACGCAATGTGAATACTGTATGCAAATTGCCTAACGTATATCCTGGCGTTGCCGGTGTGGTATTAGTGATGTAATAACGATAAATCCACCATAGTGAAATTAAACGATAGTTTTATGTAGGGAAACGCATATTTGAAAACTCCTCCCAAATATACTTCAAATATGAAATGGCAACCTACCCAGGTTGGTATTTTAAGCCAAGTATAAATGAAAAATGAGTGTAGGATGATTGTGGCGCGATCTTGTAGTCTTATTACTGACTAAGGCTGACATGTTTCTTAGACAGAACTATTAATTAATAGCTCAACAATCAATGGAACCGACAGTATTAATGTGAAGTCCGAACCACTGCCTCTGAATTACAAACCGGTCTAATTATGAGGATAGTCTTTGCGACGTTAATCCATACAAGAGAACATTACAACCACCGACCATCGCTCACAACTATCTACAATTCGTGACCTCCTAGTAGCTGGGATTACAGCACACACCACGGTCCCAGTGCGTATCCCTTAATCATGGTAACTAGTTAAAATACAAGAAGGTAAGGGTAACCAAAACGTTGACGGATGTTTTTGTAATAAAAAAAATACACAATTGTAGGCAAGATACCATACATTTGGCGGGAAGTTGCTCGAGGGTTACAACTCGGCTTAGATCTGTTATAAACGAATTAATATGACCCAGGTAGCTGCTATGAAATATGAGTACTCATAACTAGCGCTATTGATATTCAGCTCCATAAGAACAATGCTAAGTTTTACGTTCTTCCCCTATACATAGCATATGCAGAAAGTATTGATTTCGTCCAAATGTTCGAATTTGAGTTGAGAGTAGATATGTATATACGTTTTGAAACTCCCTGAATAAAAAAGTGGTTTTCGGACTGATGTCTGTCAGCCTGACATTTGGTACTTGACTGTATTTTGAATATATCTGCTGACAATATTTTCTATTTTATGCGAATTTTTTATTTATAATGGTAGTTACCCTTAAAACCGTTAAAATACAAATTTATCAAAATCTACTCCAACGATTTTGATTAAAATTCACGGTTTATTGGCTATTAAGGTCCCAAATAATATAACAGAACCTGCATGTCTGAAATAGTCCAACGGTTAGTTGTGGGCTTTTAAATGTAAAAGGATTTTAAAGTTTTCTGGCAAAACAATAAATTTGTAAAAATAAAATACTTTGACTATTCCTATTAATACCAACTTAACGTCATATCTTAATTTATAATTGTGATATCAATATAATTCCTTATAGCGAATTTCCCATAGAGAAGAAGCTATTACCGTAGGTCTCATGGTAAGACTTAAGCTCGGGACCATGTTATTTTTGTAGGTGATAGATATTTATAATATATATATTAATATATATAATATATATATATATAACCATGAAATTTCGTAATAAACAAGACACTTGGTAGAGATTGTATACAAATGCTCGGGAGTTCGTAACCAGACATATCGTATCTATTTTGTTTACCCCAAAATTTTTTTTTTTTTCGTTTTTCACATGTAATTTTAAAAATTTCTAATTTTATTTTTCACCATTAATCATTAAAAAGTACACAATTAAGATCAAAATGTTCTCTATCTCCAACTTACCGAGTATTAAAAAATCTAAAAACAGTAGTATTGTGGGCTCCAATGTTAATCTTATATATAGGGAAAAATAATATATCCAAATCAATATTTTTGATACTTGATATTTAGCTTATCTGGTTGATGATCTATCCATTTATTTTAATAAAATGTGTTTATGTGTTTAAACTACAGCAAAGCATAGTCTTTTTCCATCATATAAATAAGAAACTCCTTTATTTATGGACAATGTTTATTGGTATAAATGTTAAGATAAAAAATTAATGGTAGAAATACTATTTCAGTGTTTCACAGCAAACCTGCACACTCTTTCCCATGTTAATCTTATGGAGAATAGGCAAATAACTCTCATGTTTATGGACAGATTTTTTATAAAACTTGTCATATATTATTATTATTATTATATTATTGATTTGGAAATTCATTGAGCACGCAGGTCTGCTGTGACGGGGTATTTTATTTTGAAGCTGTTACTCATACCTACAAACTTCGGTATTATTTTAGTCTTAGGGCTAGGATTTTATGATAAAAAATTTAAGTAAAAATTCAAGTTTTTAAATCAATGTAAAAGTAACTAAGGACTTGTGAAATTGTTTTATTTCGGTGTTGTTAACGGCTTGATTATTTTAGTTTTTAATCAGTGACACTGCGGGGGTTCTGGAGCCCCCCACCACCCCAGAGTAGATTTTTATTGGTATCCGTTATTTCCCCTGAGACCTAGTTTGACCTTATATACGTATATTATGTTAAAGTTTAGATATAGTCGGCCCAATTTCTATAATCTGATATTTTAAACAAATATTTTTTGTGATTACTAGTTCAACATATACCTTAAAATATTGTATGAACCATAGCAAAAGTATTGAAAAAAAGAAAGAAGTGTGAAAGTATGCTAATATTGAAAAGTATCATATTCATTAAATTTTTAATACTATCCATAAGAATAACAACGTATTTCGTTTACCCCGGACGGTGAATTAACTATTTTTTAGGGTTTTGAGAGCTCCTTACTTTATTTCAATGAGGTGTGGGTAGGTTTAAACTAACCAAAAACCTTTTCCAAAAGAGAATAATGAAAATAAGTTTCATAATTGAAGATGCTCTTATTTGCATGGAGAAAGCGACGCAAATATGCTTTACACAGAAGATCCACTGTGGGTGGCTTTATTAGAAAAAAACGTAAGTGCAACCAAAACTTTCAATATTTTAAACAATGTACAGATAAAACTCTAATTTTATTTAGGCCTATTTAAATAAACTAGATGACGCCAATTGAGTAGTAGCCATCAGAAATAATCTGTTTTGTAAAAAAAGGTTAAGCTCCAATTTCAATGCATCTTTGTGTGTATTGGCAATTTCCACGGCATTATGATTTAAGAGGATCAGCGAGTGTCCGAATCTGATTAGAACTGATATTAGTAAATCCAGTAGTTAAAAATGAAATATGAAAGGCACAGTAGGCATTAGTGTCGAGCAGCGACACGCCTGCTGGCCTGTCAAGCAGTGTACTGATAAGTTTAATATGAAAATTACTGGGACCCTGCAATCCCATGTCAATAGGAGCGTTATCCAAGAGTAATTCAATTACGGTCCATAAACATAAATTTAGAATTATGTCTGTACATTGTTAGGAATTTTGATATTTTTGGTTACCTCTATGTTTTATAGACCCAGAAATCCAAAAAGGGTCTTATTTTAGTGTTGGGGTGTCTGTCTCCAACGATAAACAAGGAATTTTTGTTCATCTTCCCCGTAAGAACGAGAGCACCCATAGTCATGAGACTTATTTTCCGTATTCTACACCTTTTTGTAGAAGTTATTCTTAATTTAAACCGACACTCGCAGTTTAAAAATAAATATGCTCTAACAAATCCAGTTTGAGTTATACAGGGTTATCATAAAAGAATGGTGCGGTTTCAGTAATTCATAAGGTTTTAGGGAAATTTCTGAATGTTATATTAGTATCTCTGAAATCCTCCAACCCAAAAGTTTGTTTATAAGCCTTATAAAACCTTATAAATCCATATACTGCAGGAATTGAAACCCAATGATAGTGTAAACCGTAACAATTTCGCTGTTAGAATTTTGGACAGAATAGGAGAAAACGAATCATTTTTAGGTAAAATAATTTTACAGACGAAGCTACTTTCCATGTCAGTGGATGTGTTAACAGACACAATTCACGAATATGGGGCCCTGAAAACCCACAATTGTTGAGAAATAACGTGATTCGCCTAAAGATAATGTTTGGTGTGGTGTGATGAAAATTCGCGTAATAGGGCCTTTCTTCTTCGTTGGATAGGCCGGCAAGGATCTATGCTGTGGTCTCCAAGGAGTCCAGACCTGACACCTTGTGAGTTTTTCTTGTGGGGTTACATCAAAAACATTGTTTATTTACAAAAACTTCGCGACCTGAATTACTTCAAAAACAGGGTTATTGAAGCAATGACAACCATAACCGAAGAAATGTTAGCGAATGTTTGGAGAGAAATTGATTATCCGTTGGTCATTTGTCGAATGACTAAGGGCACACATATTAAAATTTATTAATTATGTAAAAACTGTTTGAGACGACAAAATAGATGAATAAACAACATTAACTGTAAGTAATATGGGTTTTCTTTAAACCATGTTCGAAAACGCACCATTCTTTTATGATAACCCTGTATTAGACATACAGGGTATATGTTAAGTCATTATGTGGTCTATTAGATCAAATGGTTTTCCTCAGAAAAAATGTCCGGTGGGGTTTGTCCAAAAATTCATACTAAGCCACCATTTTTTTGTAAAATATTTTATCGATTATTTTCAAAATATCAATTCATTTTGAAAAAAAGGAAATAAATAAGGAAATTTAAGTTAAATTACATTATATTATTGATTGGATTGATTTTAAACTATATTAAATTAGAGAGGTTGTACCATTAGCAAAATGTGTAACGTTATACTCAGTTTTACTGCAAAATTTTCCTTGAAATTACCTTAATAGATCACATATTTAATGAAACTAAGAAAAATTGGGACCCAAATTGGAAAATTTGGGCCCTCGATACATTATTATAGTACCACTTTGATCAGGTTGATCAGTATCTGCCGATAAATAAGAGTTTGCCTATTCCCCATAAGATTAGAATGGGAAAGAGTACGCAGGTTTGCTGCTGTGAGGAAAACTAAAAGTAGACATTTTTACCATAAACAATTTCGACCGTATACCAAGTTTTATCAACATCTGTCCATAAATAAAGGAGTTTGCCTCTTCTCTATATGATTAACATGGGAAAAGAGTATTCAGGTTAGCTGCCATGATAAAGGTGTAAATTATGATTTTTAAGCATAAATGAATGGATCTCAACCACATGAAGCTAATTAATTACCTGTATAATAGGAAACTTACCTATTCATTGCCCATGTAATTCTTACGGAGAATGGATAATTTTGTATAACTCCCTTCATTATTGAAATAATTTCATTTCGACAACATTTCGTATATGTTTTTACTTAGTGAACAGCCTTAATATAAGCCTATTATAATTTAAACTACCCTTATTGTAGCAAACCTGCATTCTCAGTACTATTTGATTACTATGGTGGGAAATATATAAGTTCTATGAAATTCGCTCTACTCACGCCAGCGCGCTGCGTGCGATCTCGTTGTAGGAGTAATTGCAACAGCTGTTAGCTCAGTAATTTCTAATCGCAACACCCCCGGCCCTATATAACCTTGCTTCCACCCCTTGCAAATATTCCACATCGAGGGAGGCATCCCAATAAAACGCAGTCATCAATCTAGCTAGAGTCAGAACTGCTCCCCTCTGTGCAGAAAGGGTAAGAGGCAAGTCATCTGTAACTCCATCTCTAATCAATGAAAGCAATAATTACGTGACTTTACATTCATAATTACGAACGCGAGACGTCAACTTTACGTATTCGTCTTTTTAATTTTCAGGGAATTTCCCTTAGGGAAGAAGTTATTACCATAGGTCTCATAGCAAGACCTAAGCCAGGGACTAAGTTACTTTTGACATGGATATATCGCTCCGGGAGGGGGGGGTATTGGCCATTTGCAAGACTGAAATTTGAAACAGTGACGTCATTTGGTTAGTGACGTTATACAGTTATACGAATAGCAATTTAGAGGAATTAAAAACATTTCTTTAGACATATCCATAATCTAACCTATTTCACATAGGGCAGTAAATACATTCCTTATTTTGGTTTGAGGTGCCTAGAGACCAAAAACAATATATGTTTTTCTTTCTCGTTAAGTGTTAATGAGATTTATCTTCAGGGTTAGGCTACTTGGGATCTTATAGTTCCTTGTTCACATCATGTTTTTAGTTTAAACTACAATTAGAGTTTTTTTTCTGTTAGTTGTTTGGAATTATGATTGGGTTGTTTTTAAGATTGATAAATAAGCCGAAATGTGCTTATCTCAATTCTTGTTTGTTTGTTTTTCTGCAACGTTTAAGAAGGGAGTTCTCTTCTACGTGAAAACTTTTCATCTATTCCATAACTTTTAAAGACGATTTTTCTCACTTTAAACTGACCAAAGTAGTAATAAAATAAAGTAACGAGGTCCCAGAACAGATTTTGAACTCAGTTTCTCTTATTTTCACTGGACATTTAATCTATTAAAGTGATTTTAATGAAACAAATTTCAACTAACAAACTAAATCGTAACAAATTTTACAAATGGTACAAACTTCCTAATTAAATCTAATTTTATAACTAATCCAATTAAATAATACAAAATAATTGAGCTGCTATTTCCTTTTTAATCCATTGGTTTATTTTTCAGATTAATATTTTCTCTCACAGATATCTTGCGTCTTAAAACGAGTCATACAACCCGTGCCAAGTCGTAAACTGCTAAATGGATTATTTCTAGTTAAAACCTGAATTCTTCTAAAATATTTTTACTAAAACATATTTCACCATTGAAGCCCTAAAAAGTCAATTTTTTACAATGATATAACGTGTTTCTATAAAATATATATTATATAATAAAATATAATAATGTAATATAATACCACATAAACAATTGTGATACAAGGCCTGTGCTTCATTTTTATTTAAGTATATTACAACCGAATATATGTACGTACATTACCAGAGCCATAAAAATAATATTCTATTACAATAAGCCATACTGTATTAAAAACTATAGAGTAACACTTTACCCATTTTATCAAATGTTTGTGTATGTGTGTTGTAAATAAAATATTATGATAGCTTTAACCAGTTCTATTCTCAAGAGTAATGACGTTTTAATGTATAATTAGTAAATATTCACTTCATAAACAGGGTAGTTTAAAATATGAATTTACTGTCGTATGTGAATACATTTTGTATACAAATTTACAATTAAAAAAACAATGAGAATATTATTTAACTTGGTTAACTAGGCCATGTCTTGTACTGACGAGAGCCCTTTTTGGTAACCATTCAGACATTTGTCTAAATGAGATAAGAAAACATACAAAGTCATCTCAAAAACGGCGGCCTGGGATATTTTCACAGATCTCCTGAACGTAATGTGCTATTTTAGAATTTTGCTTCTCTGCTTGCACAAAAAATTAATAGGTAATTTAAAGTCTTTTATAGCCTACACTGTAGTATTCTTTAATAATCTGCAGATATTTTTCCTAGGCTTAAAATACAAAACGTGTTAGAAATAGTCCAATTAAATAAGCAATATTAAAAATTAAAAGAATAAAAAATTCCTACTTTATACTAACTGAAATGTCAACCTTCCCAGGTAAAGTAGGTATTTTAAGCCAAGTATAAGCCAAAATGAAAAATGAGTGTAAGATTATTCTGGCGCGATCTTATAGTCTTGTTACTGACTTAATGCTGGCATTTGCAAGCCAAATTGGAATTGCTCATGGTCGGGATTCGAACCCTAGCACTTCCGAATGGCTAGAACGTTACGCTCGTCAGCGCAGCGCTTTAGCCGGTTCAGCCAGCGGTGCATAGGAGTAGAGAGCGCTTACTTGGTTGTAAGACACGCCCGGTGGCAGTCTAGTGCACTTCGTGAGCAGGTTCGGTTGCTTGCCCCCAGAGGGCAACAAAGTCACAAAGGTTATAAGTTCACTAAAATTGACGACAGATGCCTACACCTGCCACTTCTTATTGAATTTGTAAATGCGTCGTGAATTATGACTTTACCACTTCTATGGTTAATAGCCCAACAGTCAATGGCATGTAAGGGACATACAACTTTGGGAGCCCAACCACTTTGTCCTCTAAATTACGAACTGGTCTAGTTATGAGAGTGGCCTTTGCGGATGAACATAGTATTCAATAGTTTGAGCATTAATCCGTAAAAGAGAATATCACATCCAAAATCTAAAAAATCTAAAACTAACATAAAAAAATAAATGAATACTGATTTTTGTTTCTCTACTGAATTTTTCTCTTTGAAGGTTGATATTCAACTCTAGTATTACAATTTCTTATACAAAACTGTAATAACACTTATAAACATATTTATAAAACACTTATACACAAAACTTATAAAATATTGATTTATTTATTTTTAATATTTAAGGTTAAATAAATACTTAAATTAAAATGGAACTTTAAACTAACTGAAAATAAAATTTAATAAAAAATCCACATATGTATAGTATATCGTTATGAATGTTATTATAGACATAAAAATAGTGTTACGTAAAGCTAGTTAAATCTAAAAAGACTCTTATAACTCTCTCTTAAAAATAGCTTGAGATATTTTCTTAAAAATTTTAATTTACTTTTTTATATGTTCGAATAAATTTACATATTTATTATAATATTATTCTAAATTGAACCATTGTAAAGCCCAGTATTTATTTATACACGTACACACCAACCCAAATATTTAAATATGTAAACATTTAAATAACATAATTGGAATTAATTATAAGTTGGAATACTCGTCCCACCTTCGCTATCTATCGGTGACAAGCAGTACCGGTACCATTAACTACCGACAACAACAGATCACAGCGACACTAGCGGCCGCAGCCAGAACCTATTCAGCATACTCGATCTGTCGGCGAGAATCTTAACTAAAGATTACCGACGGTAGAAAGGGAATGAGCGTAAAATGCTTACAAAAAGGTTGATTTGTAAGGTATTTATTTCTTAATTTACAAAAGTTTTAACCATTCTACAAACAAAAGCAGTACTGACACCATCCTAAACTACAGTATAGCACACAACTTTCTATATTATTACATTATTGTATGTCAACTTTGAATAACTATTTTAACTCTCATTAAATTTAGGGCGTATAAAATCATCTGGTTAATTTTTTTTCTCCAATATTCAGTGTTATCCTGTTTTCTAGACGTGTCTATCAACTACGAAAATCCATAATGTTTACTACGGAAAAAATGTTTACTATTGCAATACTCCTCTTCGGCAATACTTGACTGTATAACCACTAACCAAAAAAACATTGCCTTTTTTTATTTAAATGACATTTACATAATGATCAAGAGATCATTTTACTTATATATTTTCTTTTAATGATATCGCAAAATATACCATTTATTTATATGCATGCATAGGATTTTTCACCTACTAAATTTTTTTGTTTGTTAACATAAATTAGTCGATTATTTTTAGTTATTACTTATTTATTTTTATAGTCTCAGGTTTTGAGAATTGTTATAGGCGGCAGTTTAAGGACTCGTTCCCCACACACAGGCTTAGACCCATGTGGGAAACTAATTTCTAGTATACAGATATTCAAGTTTTTGCTGTTCATATGTAATTGTTTTTGGAAATAAAGTATTATTATTATTATTATCATGAACGTCGTGCGCAAGAAATCAATAACCATGTTTTGAACAAATTTCTAAACAAAGGAGTTTTATTTTTGTAATAATCAGAATTACACGATGATTGTATATTTCAACTTCAAATAGCTTCAACTTCTTTTTAATTGTTTTATTTGTTTTTCTAATTTTAATAAAAAATATTTCAACGTTTCTTTTGATTAAAAAACTAATTTTCTTTTCAGTGTAGCAAAAAGTATCGTTCAAAACCATGCTTGTTCTAGACCATGTTTGAAGTGTCGATAAATCTCAAACTTCAAACATATATTCTCGAATATGCAATAACCTACATTCCACTCTTGTTGTAAAATATACTATTATGCAATGTTTACAGTAATCAAAGACAATTTAATTCTAATAAATTAGAATTAAATTGTAAATTGACTCAGCACTACTACTGTGGTGTTACAGTATTTCTTTACTTAATCCTTTAAACTCCAGGATATGCTGCGACCTAGCGGGGAAATATTGAACAACTATGAAACGTCGGTAACACAGCACACAGTCAACACCGTCATAGTTTCTAACGCTACCTATTGAAAGTTTTAAAAACTACAGAGTTGTCTTTGTCGTCATCGGTGATATGTTGTATAGGCATAATCTAATTAATTTTGAAGTAATTGAAATAGCCTAAACTTGAATCGTCATCAAGTCCCTTTGAGATAAATTCGAATCATGTGAAAGGCGATTGAAATCCAATTTTTTTCTTTAGTTATCAAATTTATTCATATATATTAGTTATAAATTTATATACAGTATCAGCCAAAATAAACAGTACTGAACTCTGGCTAATTCGTTTATACAGTTCAATGGTTGTCAAATTTGTATCCTGTAAGGAAAACCACCAATATTTTTGAACATTCTTCTCATTGACATATTGCTAGTATTCAGTTTAGGAGCTCGTATTAGGCTTCTTTCCGGTGACTGTAACACTTGCTGCAACACTCTTGCGTGGTTTTCATTTGTACAGACAGTAGTTAAACGACCTGAAAAGGCCTTTCGCTGTGTCAAAACACTACCTTTTCTTCGAAAATTTTCAACAACACTAAGAATCACAGCATTACTACTTTTTATTTTACAATGGTAATTAAATGGTAAATTTAATGGTAAATTGAAAAGTAAAATTCACATTAAAAACACTAATAAAATGCAATATTTGCATTACCAGAGTTGTCATCCTTTGTACATGAAAAAATCAATCCCAAAAAGCTTATCGATTCGCGCTAAATCCCTTTGTAGTGATAACTCTGATTTTGAAAAATACATATCAAAGTTGAATACTGCTTTCATTGAACGAGGCTACCCACAAAAGTTACTATCAAACCAATTGAAGAAACCAAAAAATGTGAATCAAGATAAAAAACTTTCAAGTGACCCAGAATTCATCACAAACTACTACCCAGGGCTACATAAAGTTAACAGCATCATGAAAGTAGCATTCAATATTTTAAAATCCTCTCCCACAACAGAAAATTTATTTTCCAGACCACCTCGTGTTATTTTTAAAATGCCACAAAATTTAAAAATATGTTGGTGAGACCCAAAATTCAAAATTCTAGGCCTAATGAACTTTGTAATGTCAAGAATAGCTGTAAACCATGCCACAAACCTCGATGTGGTATTTGCAAAATTATGTGTGAATCTACTGAATTTAAAAGTAGAGTGACAAATAAAGTTTACCCGATAGTTGGTGGATCAACTTGTGAAACCCATAATGTGGTTTACCAACTATCGTGCAAACATTGTCAAAAAGAATATAATATATGCCAAACATCTAACTCATTACGAGTTAGAATGACAGGCCACCGTTTTGATGTGGTTCATAAAGATTTACGAAAGCCAATTTTCAATCATGCAGCTCACCACAACCAAAATTTTGAGGGGTTTTATGAACTTAAAGCCCTCCACAAAATTCCACCACATCAAAACCTTAAAAGAAACCAACTTATTTTAAGAAATTCAGAATTGGCACACCAGTTGGTTTTAAAATCAAAATTTCCTACAGGATTAATTCTCAGATAGTTTATTACTAATATAAATAAATGATTCAACTCAACTGCCTAAAACCATATGATTTCAAAATTTTTATTGTAAACTTTTCCTTGAATTTATTTATGTTTTATTGTGTTTTCATGTTGTGCACAGTCACTATTTCTATTTGCTTGAAAACGTTTTTTATAATTAAAACGAAAACGACTATTGTTTTGGTCTCTGGGCACCTAAAGAGGAAAAAATAACATAGTCCCGGTCTTAAGTCTTTTCATGAGACTTACGGTAATAGCTTCTTCCCTAAGGGAAATTCGCTAAAAGAAACAGTTGCGTCCCACATAATGCTAACACCTCCCACCCCAGAACCTAGACATATCCATTTCAAAAAGTGCAGACACGATCAACCACATGTCGCAATAACTCTCTATTCTCCAACAGCGCCGTAGTTGGAGGGGCAGGAAACTAGTTGTCGTTGATAATGTCGTCTGTGTTATTGCAAGTTATTTTACTGCCAATGAAAAACCCATTGAACCAAGTACGACCCAGTCGTATCCTATATCGTCAATTAGGCAACCCATCTTCAGTTCAGAACAGACATTCCAACTGAGCTATAAAATAAGCTCATTTTAAGGTTGGCTAGTAAAGTGCACAATTATTAAGCTGGGTGGATTTCATTTAACATTGGATCAGGATTTGGTTAAAATGTTTTGTTATGATTGGGAATCACATAATTAGGGTTAAGTAACATTTTACCTGTGGTATAGACCCTGCTGCCTTCAGTTATAAAGGACCACACAGGCTTTGTGGTCCTTAGGCTCTTCTGTAAGAACGTTCCTGCCAAGGATGACTCTTTTGTTTCTAATTAAGGTCCTGATGTCTTTGGTTAAGATTTTTTCTACATATGTTAGTTTGCGTATTAAGATCTCTTTAAAAGTATATTAATTGTCAATCGTTGATCTATTCATATCAATATACATCAGTAAAACTTAGAAATGCGTTTACTATCTAGCAAAATTGAATTTTTTAGAGCTAATTACTTTATTATAGAATGAGTAAGCCAGTTGAAAATGTGCAAAAACCTTCTCCTTAATGAATAAAAATTAAATAATGTTTTATAATAGTGGATACTCAACACAGACTGACATTGAAAGAAAACGAACCCAAATACGTCTTTAGAGTTACAGAAACACAGACACGCATTGAAACAAGACGTCTTTAGAGTTACAGAAACACAGACACGTCATTAGAGTTACAGAAACACAGACTTCAAGACGAACCCAAATACGTCTTTAGAGTTACAGAAACACAGACAAACATTTAAACAAGGCGTACAAAAATACGTCATTAGAGTTACAGAAACACAGATAATCATTGAAACAAGACGAACACAGATACGTCATTAGAGTTACAGAAACACAGACTGACATTGAAAGAAAACGAACCCAAATACGTCTTTAGAGTTACAGAAACACAGACACGCATTGAAACAAGACGAACACATATACGTCTTTAGAGTTACAGAAACACAGACACGCATTGAAACAAGACGAACACAAATACGTCTTTAGAGTTACAGAAACACAGACAAACATTTAAACAAGGCGTACAAAAATACGTCATTAGAGTTACAGAAACACAGATAATCATTGAAACAAGACGAACACAAATACGTCTTTAGAGTTACAGAAATACAGACACGCATTGAAACAAGACGAACACAAATACGTCTTTAGAGTTACAGAAACACAGACACGCATTGAAACAAGACGAACACAAATACGTCTTTAGAGTTACAGAAACACAGACACGCATTGAAACAAGACGAGCACAAATACGTCTTTAGAGTTACAGAAACACAGATAATCATTGAAACAAGACGAACACAAATACGTCATTAGAGTTACAGAAACACAGATAATCATTGAAACAAGACGAACACAAATACGTCTTTAGAGTTACAGAAAAACAGACATACATTGAAACAAGACAAACACAAATACGTCATTAGAGTTACAGAAACACAGACAGACATTGAAACAAGACGAACACAAATACGTCATTAGAGTTACAGAAACACAGACAGACATTAAAACAAGACGAACACAAATACATCATTAGAGTTACAGACACACAGACAGATATTGTAAGAAGACGAACACAAATACGTCTTTAGAGTTACAGAAACACAGGCATACATTGAAACAAGATCCATTTTCAGCTTTTTTACAAAATAAAACATTTACGTAACCAAAAAATGTCATAATTTCAAATATTGTACCAAGCAATTATCTGTAAACAAAACACTTATTTTTTGAGATAGTAAAAGATTTATAGAGATAAGTCATAGTTTGAACGAAGTTTTAAGCGAAATATGATCTATGAAATGGAATTTAAGTGATTTGGAAATGAAAATTGAACAACTGGGTCTAGGTTCAAAATTAACTGAGGACCATTGACCAAAAGATAACAAAGTAGATACTTCAATCACTGAAACACCCAGCCAGTCAGTATAAGTAACAACTCCTGGTGTAGGCTAGTTCGCTTCCCAACAAAAAAATTTACGACCGTCCTCCTTGTGGAATTTAGTACAGAATATATAGTACTACAGGACAGAACCGGTCGCTGTTAGTTGCCAGTTGCCATGCAGTTTCCACTGCTGAAGACTCTCC
The DNA here is from genome assembly GCA_023375725.1 of Nephotettix cincticeps. Lineage (NCBI taxonomy): Eukaryota > Metazoa > Arthropoda > Insecta > Hemiptera > Cicadellidae > Nephotettix > Nephotettix cincticeps. The sequence continues at coordinate 16,053,678 of CM041786.1, read as the reverse complement.
GCTTAGATCTACCTCTCGTGCTGCTGATGGAACTGATTGATCAGTTTATCGATTCTTCTATTCGAAATCGAAAAATTTACTTTGAATGAATTCACCAATAGGAAATAGAATACGCTGCGTCAAAATCTTTTTCTAAATATCGATTGAAATCACGCAATTTGATGTATAGGCACATCGCCTTTAAAATTGGAATTATTTCTTCACACATATTAATTTTTTATTTCATTATTTAATTCCTGAAATTAAATAACCTATCTAATTTGTTTTCTATTTCAATGCCTCTAAATTTATTAGATTACCATTTGAAATGGCGACCCACCCAGGTAGGTATTTTAAGCCAAGTATGAATGAGAAATGATTGTGGGATGACTGTGGCGCGATCTTGTAGTCTTGTTACTGACTAAGGCTGACATGTTCCTTAAACAGGACTGTTAATTAATAGCCCAACAGCCGATGGCAACTAAGAGACCTACAGGTTAACGTGGAATCCGAACCACGGCCTCTGAATTACGAATTGGTCTAACTATGAGGATGGTATTTGCGATTTAACGTAGTATTCAATAGTGCGGACGTTAATCCACACAAGAGAACACTACACCCACCGACCATCGCTCATAACTATCCACAATTCGTGACCTCCAAGTAGCTGGATTACAGGACGTCGCCACCGTCCCAGTTCAGGGTTTTGTTTGGTACAGGGGGATTTAAAACTTATTGTATAAACCCCCTGTCTTTTTCTGTTAATTGAATCGTATTGTTTGTGTAGATGTAAGATGAGATGGGATCGGTTTTGATGCTGTACGCAGTTGTGTATCCTACTTTTTTGAATGCTTTGCCAATTGTTTCTGATACTTTATCAGTGTATTTTATTAATATATATTGTTATAGGTAAGTTTGCTCATAGAAATAAGACATTTATATAAGTAGCAAAAATCATAAAAAAAGCTCAATGAAACATATTTTTAAATAAAACCGTTTCAACACATTAATTAATAGTAAACACTACAAGTGTTAATACAAGCTATATATCTATCTCAATGAGCTAACACTGTACTTACGGCGTCGGAAGATGGCCGTCGAGTTTTTCAACCTCAATTGTAGCTGACACACTGAATTAATTGTCCATACAGTTGTTAAATATATTGTGATTAACTGATTTTGATATAACGAAATGAGGATTGAAAAGCAAAAAGAGAATTACACATATTAGGTTTGTTACTTCTGAATATAACATACGTCATCAAAATCAAGATTTGGCATTTGGTTTTATTAGCACAGTTATGTTACTTGAGACAAAATTGTTTATAACCTGATATTTTACATTTATTACATACAAAATTAAAATTTATAAAAATCATTCACATATTGTTCATCCGTCTTCATTAACTGTCAAATAAACAGTGTTTTGGTTTGTATGTTTACATTTTATTTTCCATAAGCCAATGTTAAATTTTAGATAAACTTAATATTACAAGAAAACACGTTTTCCTGGATTAGACATCTGAATTATTTTTCTACTGGGAAATTAGTTAATTCCAAAATTTAAACATTTTTATTATGTATTCAAACATTTCCAAAATATATATACTATAAATATATTTTTATATATCTTGCTCGTATTTTATTTGGATTGTAGGTATAGGTGTATATTTTTTATTAGTAGATCATTAAAATTCAAACGATGCGTTAAAGAACATAATACAAGTAGCCACAGAAACCCTACCTCAATGCTCTCTAAATTACCATCTTAATGGACACACTTCAAATCAGTAACAAAAACACTAGAGAGCTTCCAGATCTAAGCTTATATATACATCAAATCGGACACGATAACCTACTTAACAAAAAGGAAGATTTCAACAACTCAGTCATTTTCAAAACCCCCAATGAAATAGAAACAATATTCATAAACACATTTGAATATTATAGAATGTCTTCTGACGATGCCACATTCGTGATGGAATTCGCAAGAAGATGAAAAAACTATCGTGAAATCCACAACCGCAACAACTATTCAAACTAACCGAGCCTTCTCAAAACTATAAATACTAATCTAATTGAATCAACACATAGGACCTTAGTTGTCGTACTTAATTTATTTTGAACATAGAGTAAAATAACGCAGGGTATTTTGTTAAAACTAGAGTTTTTGGATTAATTATTTATGCAGCTAAATAACCAAAAATCAATAAAACAATTACGTAACTGGTCAGAGGTGACAGGAGTCGCCGGATGCTGGTTTCAATTTAGAAACTTTTAGCTTACAAGGCCAGTGCGTTACACAATAGTTCAATGAGCCGGTAATCTTAACATTCAAACGAAAAAGAAGCTACCACACTGTAAATTATTTTAAATCCTTATAAATACACAGATGTGAGAAGTCAAGTGAATGAATTATTCTTGTTACTGTTTCACTTACTGTTGCGACTCCACACCTCAAACCCGCATGCGCTGTGGTTTGTGGTTGGCTGGTGGAAATGTGAGGCGTTATTGCCAGTTAGCGGAGTGGCTCGTGCCCTTGCGTTGGTCAAGACCAGCATGACCACGACGTTAAAGGATTAACAGCATAACAAAGTTACGGAAAGTTGAAAAGAGGTTAAGAACAGTGATTATAACTACAAAACGTGAAATTGAAGGAGTTAGGAGACAGACGTTGATGGATTTGAAGACAATTGGTAGGACTAGATTCAGACGAGATTGAGGATAGTTTAATATGTTTAGATTGAGAGGGTCGTGAAAAGGGTAGTGAGGAAGGAACAGATTCATAGGTTTATGAGGAGGACAGTTTGATAGGACAAAATTATGAGGATCATGAGGAAGTTATGTAGGACCATACTCTTCTAAATCCCTCTTGTTGCGAGTACAACAGCCGCGAAAATAATAGTTTGGTTGGACCATATTCAGAGGTTTAAGAGGAGAACAGTTTGATGGAACGAAGTTCAGGGGTTCACGAGGAAGTTTTGTAGAACGAAATTTCTCTAATTTCCTCTCGTGATGAGGACAATAGCTTGATATTATCAGATTTAGAGGGTAATGAAGCTCACAGAGAAAATAGTTTGGTAGGACCGGATTCAGAGAGTCAAAAAATAGTCGGTACGTCCAGATTCATAGGTTAATGAGGAGAATAGTTTGGGCCTTGGGCAATTCACTAGAGAGGCTGTCTCGCGATTGGAGGCGAGTTTTTCTCCAATTGAGAATGTATGAATATAATATATGAGAATGATGAATGTATGAGTATGTAACTCATACACCAAGAAAACACCAGATCTGCAAACAAACGACAGATTGTAACAGATTGTCATTTTAGAGATTGTGTGTTGTTTTTCTTTTGTAATGTCTCGTGAATGTAACCAGAAGTTATGGTTTTATGATTTTTTTATTTTTTCGTAGGAAGAACCGCTTTATAAACTAACCTTATAAAGGCTCTGATAGTACTGTATTTTTATACAATTCCATATTTATTTGCTCACCTAACTTTTACATTTACAAATTTATTTTGTTTATGTGTTTGATTAATTTCTCTCTAATGTAGGCTATACTATAAGTTAAAGAGGATCGCTATTACAAATTTGAGTATTAATATAACCATGCTTAAAATGAGATTTAATTTTATAAATATCAACGTACGGAGTATGTGTGTTAACTTATACTGACCCGTTACAATAATTATTGTAGGGTCAGTATAAGTTACAATTGAAGCATAAGTTACAATTATTGTAACTTATGCTTCTCAAAATCCAAACATGTATAAATAGTGTCGCATATTTGAGTAATACGTAATTTAGCAACATCAGGAAACAAATATTAATGAACAATGAATTTTGTAATGTAGATCAGGATGGAGTTGAAACTAAAACACTCCTTAGCAGCACTTAAGTATAACAGAAGACAAACCGAACTCCTTAGGAGGTCCGCAAACATCAAATCGTACATATTCATGACTAAATTCATAAGTGAAAGCAGAGAAAGGCTGCCTTGAAGTTGGATCAATGAGAGTTGTACATCTCTTTGTCGATCTGAATTTTAAGTTACAATTCAATATTTTTTTTACGGTTCATGAGTTAAACGATTTTGTAACAAGTATTGACTAATGGTCGGTGGATGTGGTGTTCTCTTGTGTGGATTAATGTCCGCACTATTGAATACTACGTTAATCCGCAAAGCCTATCCTCATAATTAGACTAATTCGTAATTCAGAGGCCGTGGTTCGGATTCCACGTTAAACTGTAGGTCCATTAGGTGCCATAGGCTGTTGGGCTATTAATTAAAAGCCCTGTCTAAGGATCATGTCATTCTTAGTCAGTAACAAGACTACAAGGTCGCGCCACAATCATCCTAAACTCAATCCTAATTCATACTTGGCTTAAAATACCTACACTGTAGTATGGTTGCCATTTCAATGATCTAATCTAATCTATTACTGATATTTCTTTAAGGCAAAACTATTTGTTACAGATTGTTCTCCTGTCTTCTGACAAACGTTTAAATAATTTGTTTTCTATGAAGAGAATCTTTAGCAGATATGAGAAGGATAAAAGACATTTTCTATAATCGTTTTAGTGTTTCACTTTTAGAATTAAATGAGTTAATTTTGAAAAATAATAAAAAAATGTCAGCAAAATTAATTATAAGTACCTATTTTACGTTAAAATTATTAAATTATTGAGGAAATATATAAAGGTCGAATATTTATCAACATCCAGAGTTTATACTTTCTGAAATAGTATATTTAGCTATTAAGCGTTTATCCTTTAAAATGTACGGTTTAACTAGAAATGTTTAATGTAGAAATCTGTATAAGCATATAATCATACATTATTTCAATACAGTAAAAACCAATTTAAATAAAGGTATACAGTGTTTAATTTAGGCTCTTTGGAGATAATAAAATAATTTTTTAGCTCAAATACTCGAAGAAAATAATGATAAAAACTGTTAAATACAAAATTCTTAAAAGTGATTTTTTACTAGACAACTAAGTAATAAATTGTTTTTACCTTAATACTTTTTAGCAATAAAAATCATGCTTTGCCTTTGTTAACCTATACATTTCAACCCTTGGGCTTTATGAAAAACATGGCATTACAAAAATATTACAGGTATTCATAGGTGTAGCGTAAACACCCAAACCACCGAAGGCCATCTGTAAAATGGTTGCTTAGCAACAGGAAACACAATGCAGCCTGTAATAATATGTGTATTAATGTGCTATGTATATGTGTATTTATTGCATAGCTTGGTGATTAAAATGCCGTTCGTAACCCAACATATTAAACTCCAATTTTAGCTATTGTTAAGAAGTGTACTATTAAACACTGATGACCTCCTTTGCTCTGGACTATTGGTCTGTGAAAAGGACGTATGTAGCTAACTTAAGGGATGAGACAGTACTGGTAATTAACATTTCCAGGGAAAACACTAGCTTATATTCGGATCTTGTAAACCAACCTCACACGACTCACCTTGTGCAATATTTGTGTTAAAATATAGTATTTCTAAACCACTGTTACTAGGTAGTGTTATAATATTTGGACACACGGTCATGATTGAATGTTAAATTATTTTGAAATATATAAGGGGTATTAGTTATAAATATATATCATATCATAGATTTCCCTCAATCTCCCATTAGCTAACCTATATTTTGGGCTGAACTTTAAACAGCATCTATCTCGTTCAAGCTCAGGTGATTTCGTAAGAAAGAAATTAACCTCATTTTAAAAAACGGCTGTCTGCTGAAACCAAAACCCGCTGGCAGCCAAAAGCGCGGTTTGAGTTCCACATTCATCAGGGAATGTCACGTCTAGTTGTAAATATCAAGGTGAGCCGAGACTTTCACTACTTGAGTGCTGGGAAACGAGCTGTTGGCGGCAACCTGTCTAGCCGTGCGGGTCCTCGGGCTCACCGTGTGTAGTAGGCTACTGCAGGGTAGATGCAGTCTAGTCTGCAGTCTGCAGTCGGCAGGATAGACTCACATTACACTGTATATCGTTGGTATCTTGGATGTGTCATCATTATAAACGTCAAAGCCTTCACTCATCACTAATTCTCTCACTTCCTAATTACTTAAGAGGCTGAAATTCGGTATACTGGTCTTCAGGCCTAAAATAGGAAAGTCTAATCGTTTTTGTGACGATTTTCCCAAAAATCTTTACCCTAACGCCTCCAAATTTCCCATGGTAATTCTTATGGGGAAATAATTTAGTTTTGAATTCCATTATTTGTTGTCTTAAGGTAACAGTATTGACATGGATATCTCTTACCAATCTCATAGCTAAAAATTACCAACACCCCTCGTGTTGGTGACTTTTAAGATGGATAAAATGTAACAGGTTTCCATAGAAACTACCAGAGCTATTGTATTGCATTTATTATAAAAGAATAAAAACAGCTGTTTAGATGAACTTAAAACATTCCCTTCATGGATATGACATTCATGATCTAACCTATTTCCCACAGGGGAGTAAATACAAACATTTTTTTATTTGAATCATTGAGCAAGTCAAAGAAGCAAGCATAAAATAATACTTAACGGGATCTAATTACTGTATAAATAGAATTTTTCTCATACAGATTTTGGGGGCTATGCTTAATGATTAAAAATCGAACGTTTATAACATTTTGGTCAAGTTCAAGGTAATTGCAATGTTTATACATATTACATTTATCATAAAAATTAGCTGTTGTATATTTTTTATATTTTTCTTTTGTTATCTGAAATGTATAAAAGGTTTATATTACGTATTATTTGTGCGTGCGAGAGCGTGTATTTACCAGGATGTAAAATGATATAGTATGTCTCAATTTTCATATATGTTTTAATCTTTCAATTCCACATGGATACACTTATTTCTTACAATTATTCTAATTTAAAATACCTGGATAGGCTACAAATTCAGAATTGTATCATGTTTTATATTTGCCAGCGTACCTAAACCTAATAAATCTGTTTTGTATTTTGCTTCAAGGCTGAACGAGTAACACTAGTATATGATATACGTTAAACTATAGGATAATACATTCTGCACACACTATTTCAAGGTGTACTGAAAACTGTGGATATAATATTTTCAGACTATTATGAGGATTATAATGTGCATTGCAGATTACGCATATCCTCTTGTAATAGGCCCTGCATATTGTTGAACTTGCTTGTATCACAACCTCTTACAAGATTTTATTTCAATTTCTGGTCCCTTCGTGCGAGTTTTAGGTCACGACAGTTATCACGGCGCAAAACTGACACTCGTAAATCCTTCCTGATCTGAGACTTATTTATAAAATATTTGTCGCTCGAGGTATTCAGTATGAGAGGTTATGTGGGACATTACCATATAATCTGTTACATTAATCTAGTCGTGACGCGAAAATTACACCTTCTGAAGTGGCGGAACAGATGTTGAGTGGAACAGCTGATTGATTTTATGTGAGTTTAATATCAGCTGATGACATTTATCAGGTATCAGCTAGTAGTAGCTGGAGGCTCGCGCGTGACGTCGATATATTTAATCGAGTTCCGGTTGGGAAACTATCTCTCTGTTGAAACAAATAAATAAAGAAGTGAAAAGCAGCTGGTAAAATTTGTTTAGGGATTTTTTACACTGTGCCTCAATTAAAGGTGGTGTATTTATTAATACAGCATTGTGTTCTATACATCATTAATTAATATTGTGGTCCAAATGTATACTGTTATTATACAGTGTTCATTAATCCAGTACTTACTTGAAGTTTTGTAGTGTTCGGTGGTTGTGTGTTTCTCAGCTCAGACGAATCCTACATAGTTTATAGTTTCAGTTCAGAGAACGTTAAACCATTCCCTTAGTTCAGACTGTTCATTAAATTAACATATTCTAACAATGTCATGAGCGCTAATAATTATCATTTTCTGTCATTTCATTCAGTTTAAGAATATTATCAATTCTAAATCATGGGGTTAATCGAAACACAGAATATCAAAAATCTTTACAAAAATTTAAATACTAGAAAAATAATATTCATAATTTTCATTCATTAATTAAATGTACAATGACTCGCCATTTCAACCTCACCAAAAAAATATATTCATATTATGTAAGACAACCGAAACACTTTAGAGGAGGATTCGATGACATGAAACCTTATTGCAGTCATTCGTCAGGGTGAACAATTGTTCACCCTGACATACCTACCCAGGTAGGTATTTTAAGCTGAGTATGAATGTGAAATAAGTGTAATATGATTGTGGCGCGATTTTGTAGTATTGTTACTGACTAAGGCTGACATGTTCATTAGACAGAACTATTAATAGCCCAACAGCCAATGACATTTAAGGAACCTACAGTTTAACGTGGAATCCGAACCACTGTATCTGAACTGCGAACTGGTCTAATTATGATGATGGTCTTTGCGGATTAACGTAGTATTCAATAGAGCGGACGTTCATCCACACAAGAGAACACTACATCCACCGACCACAACTCACAACTATCCACAATTTGTGACATCTAAGTAGCAGAATCACAGAACGACGCCACGCTTATTAGCGATGATCGGTGGATTCAGCTTGGGTCATTATAGTTAGACTATTTGCTATTTTAGAGACATAATTGTGGTTTATATCCTACGTTAAACTGGCTGTTGAGCTATTAACAGTCCTGCCTAAGGAAAATGTCAGCCTGAATCTACAAGACTACACGATCGTACCACAATCATCTTAGACTCATTTCTCATTCATAACTTAGGTGTGTATCTCAGAAAGATAATGTTATCAACATTAATTAATATTTCCTTAATGGTATCAGTAAATGTATCTACAATTAGTATAATGATGCATGTGTTTTCGTTAATGATTTTACTACGCTAAAATAATAATAGTATTTTTTAGTAGTCAGTTTTCCAAAAAAACGCATTACACAAGTAGATAAAACGCGAAAACTTATTGTTACATTTGAATTTGTTGATTAAAAAACTTTTATAAAATGTTTGATCCAACGTTAATTTGTTTTTTTTAATTGCATAAAATGCCCTCGTTAACTGCCATTGTATCTTGAAATGATGAATATTATTACAATCGACATAATAATCTAAGTTCTCATCGGAATTATCGATCAAATCATAACTATAGTAAACATCATAAACTAATTAAGTATTATCACTTCCATCATCATAACTGCGGCAATTGTTATGAAGATAAAGGCGTCATTGTTATCATCATGAACATTTCTTTCTCAGGTTCGGAAATAAGGGAGTGAGCTCTTATCTACAATTTTAAATTTCGTAAGACACGTATCAATAGCTGTAATAAAATCTCTAAGGTAGGTTTCGAATGAGATGCATCAATTACCGTAGAAATTCACAGTGTTAAACAAACATTATTTTCATTTAACATGTCTATAAGCCACCATAAACACTCCTGTGTTTGCGGAGTCAGTTGGCACCACTGAACCAACCTCTGGTGTCAGTTGGTAGCACTGAAATGTCTTCTGGTGTCAAGAGTTGTAGCTATTTCCGTAAGACAACAATTGAAAAACGAAGCATCTGTACGAGTAGGAATATATTATTTTTAGTTTTTAAATTGCTTATATTAACAACTAATAGTATTACCTATTACCTTTTAAATTAGTGGCCTATACAGGTACCTTTAAGCCAAGTATGAATAAAAAATGAGTGTAAAATGATTGTGGCACACAATCTTGTAGTCTTGTCATTGACTAAGGCAGACATGCTTGGTAGACACTCTTCAGGATTGTTATTTAATAGCATAGCAGCCGATGGCATCTAAGAAACCTACAGTTTAACGTGGAATCCGAACTACTTTTGCCTCTAAATTACGAACTGGTCTAATTATGAGGATAGTCTTTCTGGATGAACATATTCAATTGTGTGGACTTTAATCCTACCCAGGCAATATCACATTCACAGACCACTGTTCATAACTATCCACAATTCGTGACCTCCAAGTAGCTGGATTACAGGACACGCCACTATCTCAGTCACAGATATATTATATTGATAAAGATAGTAATTTTCTAAAAATTAACGATCGAGAAACTCCACACTCCAAAATGGGTCAAAGTATATTTGATGTGATTAGGAAAACTGTTCATAAACACTAAAATCAATTAAAATCCTCGTAGAGAAAACATGTATCTGCCGTCTTGAATTTGAGTTCCATATGAACACAGTACAGTATTCTAAAAATACGAGTCAAAAATTGTGATAAGACTGATCCAGCTTAGTGGGTAGCATCTTCGAAATCGGTGTAAGAAGTCATGGGTTCAAATCCCGGTGTGCTTATTTGCATTTTGACCACTTCCCCAAAAATCGTTATTGTAATCACTCTTTGAATCAGTTAAAATACTTGTGACGTAGCAAAAATCTGCACTATTGATTTTTAGCTCAAAATTTTCAAAATTGTAATACTGTAAACGAATTAAATCAAAAATCAAAAATTCTTTATTGTAGTAAGACAATATAAATTGCATTACAAACGTCAAACTTAAAAATAAAAACCTCTTTTTCTACTTACTAAACCAGTTTAGACCAGTCTTGCTAGACAGTAAAAATTAATAGATAAATTAATTTAAAAAAACGAATGAAAAATGGTAAAAAATAAAATTCTGCAGACTAACAAACCAATGCCGTTTTTCATCAATATTTCTGTTAGAGGCCTACTCCAAAAACTCACTAATAGAGTAACAGGCACGTTCCAAAAGGTATTTCTTCAGTTGAATTTTGAATTTTGATTCAGAAGTAATTGATTTTATATTTTCAGGTAATTTATTTAGTAATTTTGGTCCAATATTCTGAGGAAGTGAAGCGGCTAGTTCTAACCTGCGTGGAGTTTGTCTATGATGGTGCCTGTACCTTGTGTTATAATTATGAATGTCGGTACCGGTCACTATTGTGGTTGATTTAAATTTGTAATACATTAGAATTTCAAGAATATAAATGGAAGGTAACGTTAAAATTTCTACCGATTTGAAAAAAAACTCTACTATTATTTCTAAGCCCCATGTAATCTGTTTTTCATTGTGTTGTACGATGATCAAATATACAACAAAGTTTTCTGTGGGGTGATATAAAAAGTTTTTAAATATTACTGATTTGTGTTTGCACGTTCCATTACTACTATGTGTTCTTAATAACACGGATTATTAGATATTTCTCCGTAGGATTTTCACACACTCTATTCAAAGAATCCAACCATTAATTAAAGTCACAGTTTAGGTTGCTGGAAATTGTTGTACTGTAGTTTAAAATCAAAATCAGAACGTACGACGGTCCTTCTGTGATTCAGAGGTCGTTTCAACGAGGAAGTAACAATAATTGTGTTTTACGTTTATTTAAAAAAAATAGATAACTTACGCTTATTGGAATGTTAGAAACGAGTTGAGACGATATTCTTATAGATGTGGTTTTATAAATGTATAACGCCCACACATAAACTCCAAATGTTTAAATCCATCGAGTGTAGAATACAGGTATAATAAATTCCTCCACCAAAACAAGCCGTACAAGAAATATCAATAAGATAAAACAAAAGAATCCAATCCCAACAAAAGGAAGAGAGTTAGGATTTAATTTATTTATCGTGTGGCTGGATTCCTCCAGCACATTCCTGGGGAAGTACTTGCGCGGGACACGAGAAAGTACTTCCACATCGCGCAGTGTCGGTCTGTGAGTCTGTGCGACCACAACCCACCGCTGGCTCGAGTATACTAGGACTGGGACAGTGATGTGTCCTGCAATCCAGCTACTTGGAGGTCACGGATTGTGAATAGTTATGAGTGATGGTAGGTGAATGTGATATTCTCTGGTGTGGATTAACGTCCACACTATTGAATTCTACACTCATCCGCAAATAATTAAGACAGTTAAAAAGGAGGCAAAAGTGGTTCGGATTCCACGTTAAACTGTAGGTCCCTTAGATGCCATTGGCTGTTGGGCTACTAATTAATAGTTCTGTCTAAGGAACATGTTAGCCTTAGTCAGTAACAAGACTACAACACCTCGCCACAATCATATTACACAATCATATAGATCGTCATTTCAAATTGTAATCTAATCTAATCCACGATTCGTGACCTCTATGTAGCCGGAACTTTAATAATTGGGCTGATAATCGTTCACCCTGACGAATGACTGCAATAAGGTTACATGTCATCTATGTCGAATCCACCCCAAAGTGTTTCGGTTGTCTTACATAATATGAATATACTATCTATTTTCCATTCTCGAAACGCTTCAATAAATTTTTTAAGGGAGGTTTTCATAACATTTCCTGAAATATGAAAATAAACGGCGAGTTGGAGCCCATAAATCGGTGCGTCACCGGCCCTTCACAAATCATGTGACGAGGCGGAGCTTCGTCCGCGTGAATATTTTAAGTATTTTTTCTAGTATTTTAATACTAACCGATCTTTTGTAAAAGGATTTATTGATCCAAAATAATCTGTGACTTACGATGTGTGACTTACCTAAGTAGCCCAATCTGATACTTTTAACTGGAATGGCATTCTACCCAGTTGGATTTTTTAGACCAAGTATGAATGAGGAACGAGTGTAGGATGATTGTGGCGTGTAGCAATGATTGACAAAGGCTGACATGGTCCTTAGACAGAATTGTCAATTAATAGCCCAACAATAGCATATCTAAGAGACCTACAGTTGAACGTGGAATCCGAACCACTGCCTCTGAACTACGAACCGGTCTACCTATTGAATGCTACACTCAATCGCAAAGACAATCCTCATAATTAGAATAGTTCGAATTTTAAAGGCAAAAGTGGTTCGGATTCCACGTTATACTGTAAGTCCCTTAAATGCCATTAGCTATCTGGTTATTAATTAACGGTCCTGTCTAAGGAAAATATCAGCCTTAGTCAGTCATAAGACTACAATATCGCGCCACAATCATCTTACACTCATTTCTTATTCATACTTAGCTTAAAACCCCACCTGGGTAGGTCGCCATTAAAAAAAGTAATTGTCAATTGTAATTAATAAAACAATTAAAAATAAATTGAAATTGAATTGTAAATAATGTGTTTCTACACGTACAGATTCTTTGTTTTTCAATCATTGCCTAACAGCATAAGCAATGGCTATAGCAATCTCTAATCTTGAGTATTGCGATCTATTATTGATTACGATGTTCACGTTTTATTTACATAGCATCAGTAATCCTGTGCTTTTTACTGGTTTATTATTCGCTGTTAAGAAGAAAGAATTTGACTATGAAAGTGTATGTATATTTAAATGGTTTTATTTTATATTTGGTACAATATATTACAGCTCTGTCTCCAATTAGAGAAAGGAAGTAAATAAGAAGGAAAAATGACATGAATAATGAAATATGAGTTCTAGACCCAATGGTTCAATCTTGAGTTGTCACAGGAAAAATGAGCAGAGACTTACTCGACTGATTTGTAAATGACAAAATATAAACCTAAAATTGTATACAAATAAATACAAAGAAAAGTTTAATTTATCAGCTTAGTTATTATTAGTTAGCATTAATTCACAATTAAATAGATTAGAATAAATTTAAAAAAATTGTATCATTGTAAAAATTGATAATACTTTAATACAGTATGATTTCTAAATAAGTTAAAAATCCGTGATCAACGTAAGCAATCTTTTTGACATGGATATGCCTGTAGTTCTGAGGGGGGGTGATTTTCAAGATGGAAAATATGTAACAGGATTCCATAGAAACTAAACAATTCAATAAAATAGCTCCTATTGAATTTTTATATAAAAAATAAGAACAGCTGTTTAGATAAACTGAAAACATTCCCTTTAGTTAGACATATCCTTGATCTAACCTTTTTTCTCCCAAGGAAGTAAATGCAAACATTTTTTAACAAAAATGTTACTAACCGATTAGTAATTACCATGGTTGCTATACTGGTAACCATTAATAAAGGAAGATAAACGTAAGAAGATAAAATAATAAGAACGAGGTCAGCAGTTGTGATACACATATTGATACACATATTGTCTTTGGTGAACAGCCAAATGCAATTTCATAAGTTTTTTTAGGAAATAGTTGAGTAATTGTGGTTGTAGTCATGTAGATACTATTTATGCTAACCATTTACAACTTCAATTGTTATTTCTGGTGTAGGAAGACATCTTGAGGAAGATTAGATTAGATTATTGAAATGGTGACCATACTACAATGTAGGTAATATAAGCTACAATGTAGGTAATTTAATTTAAGTATGAATGAGGATAGAGAGTAAGTTGATTGTAGCGTGATTTTTTAGTCTTGTTACTGACTAAGGCTAACATGTTCCTTAGACAGGACTGTTAATTAATAGCCCAACAGCTGATGGCAACAACAAAGGGACCTACAATTTAACGTGGAATCCGAACCACGGCCTCTGAATTACGAATTGGTCTAATTTGAGGATGGTCTTCGCGGATTAACGTAGTATTCATTAGTACGGACGTTAATCCACACAAGGGAACACCACACCCACCGACCATCGCTCACAACTAATTACAATTCGTGACCTCCAAGTAGCTGGATTACAGGACGTCGCCACCGTCCCTGTCAAATGAAGTCTAGGTTTGAGGCGTAAATTATCTTTCGCAAGGTTGCTTAACCCTAGAAGTGGCAAGTCTTTTACTCTTAACTGTAACATAAAAATAATTACTAATATCTTTTTGAAAAATCAAAGTTTAAACAAAAAAAAGCTTAAAACATTCCCCCCCTTATAACCACTAACCACAAAAGCAAAACAGGTGTCCACTGCAATCCCAATTAAGCCTACAAATGCCGTCAACTTCCACCCAAGCCGGTCACCGTTTATTTAAGGTGGGCCCTGAATCTGTTGAAAAATGTTAACTGATTTTTCAATAATGTGTTGGTTTGGTAAAATTCCCATTTCCTTTTGAATTTGGATATGTTGAAAAATGTTCACTGATTTTGACATGGATGTAACAGGTTCCCATAGAAACTACCAGAAATTTTGTATTGAATTTTAAATATAAACGAAAAAGAACAGCTGATTAGATGAAATGAAAACATTCCTTTTAGGCATATCCATGATCTAACCTATTTCCTACAGGGAAGTAAATAAAAATATTTCAATAATGTTCTGGTTTGGTAAAATTCCCATTTCCTTTTGAATTTGGATATTCCGGACGTACAAAGGGCGTTTTAGAACTATACGCAGAATTTTGTTTTAAAATGTTCCAAGTTGTTCAACTAAGCAAGACAAATGCAGTGCTCCAAACTAGGGAAGCGTAAACTAATATTAATTTTATTTTGACAGATGTTGGTTATTTATTTACATTAAATCACTTTTTTAGATCATCCATAAATCAATTGCTCAAAACTGGGGTTTCCAAAACAATTTGGGAAATTATGAAAACATAATTTCAGCAAATTTCTCATAGGGAAGAAACTATTACCGTATGTCTCATGGCAAGACAAGTCCGGGACCATGTTACATTTTCGTTTTGAGATGTATCATGTAATCAAAGAAAAGGCAAACTACTTTATTTACGGACAGATTTTGATGAAACTTGGTATAGGTGGTCAAAATAAAAACTGTTTATGGTATAAATGCCTGCGTCCAGTGTTTCTCACAGCAGAAAACCTGCACAACCTTTCCCATGCTAATCTTATAGAGAATAGGCAAACTCTCATACGGATGTTGATAAAACTTGTCATATTTTGTTATTATTATTATACTATTGATTTGGAGTTCACTGAGTACGCAGATCTGCTGTGACGAAATTAATTGAATTGATTTGCTACTAGTTATGTGATGGTATCTTTGATAAGCTCAGCTTTTTAGTTGATTTCAGTTTAGCTAGAAATCGTGCCACTTTACCATTGATAATACAAAACATTAAATAATCGCAATGTGTTTTAAGATAGAAAACTCGATGATACGGAAAATCCTTTACTCCTTTGTTTCTTAAATTAAAATCTTCGATTTTGTAGACCATAATTTAGATTTTGGAAACACCTTTGGTAGGTATTATTTCCCTTGTTTACATCTGTCATAGCCTATATACATTTTTAAATTAAAAAAATTAAAATTCTATCTCTGTCTAACGTTAGGTTGTTGTTTGTCTCATCAACTCTCAATTGTTATATTCAATAACGTAAAATAGAGGAATAAAAATCAGTAGAATGAAACAAATAGGTGTATTTTTACAATTTGGTACATTCAAATATTTGGAAAATCTTTCACAGTGATTACATTTACTGTTTGCACTTGAAATTACACTGAAACGCATAAAAAATATAAAGTCGTCCAGTGTAATTTGTCCGAAATATTTACACTTACATAAAGGAATTTTTAAATCATAAATATATAAAAGTTTGACAAAGCACACCACTAAGTGAATCCAATGTAAGCCGAATAGTAAACTGTGTGTCTTTCACGAGAACTTGGGGAAAATAAGTCTTACATCTCGGCGTAAAATGTCTTCTGATACAACAAGATGAAGTGTCGATGTTTGTACTCAATAATCGACGCCTTCTTGAAATAACTACTTTTAACCCCTCGTGAAATTTCCAATGGCTCGTGAGGCGTTGTCTCCCCTTCTGATTGTGAACAGATCCACATCTTTCAGCTGGAAAGCTATAGTCGTGTAGGCGAACACTGCAGCAGCTATTTTGGTGATCAAGTTGAGGTTCAGTGTGAACATTCCAGCAACGTTGAACTCTACTTTGTTATCAACAGTCAACCTGGAGAACTGGCTTATCTGCTTCCACAATATGTGAGGGGTGTGAGGCTGCAGAATCCTGTGGGCGATGAAGGCGGTTTTGCTTGCTTCTGTAGAACAAAAGTCGCAGAACATCGCAGGAAGGATTATATAACCTATATTGATCATCATCAGCGGGATGAGAATCATACTAGACATTTGAAATTCATGTCCGCTAATGGTTTTAAATAGCCAGTAAACAATGACGAATAATCTTTTCGCAAAGAACGTCAAGTGATAGAGCCAATAAAGACGGTTGATGTCGCTTACGACCACGTGCAAGGATGAGTGAATGTAAAACACAGAGTGTAGCCGGGAGCTCACGATCTTCAGGAGGGTTTTGTCTGCAGATGAAGCAACAATTGTCAGATGTTTGTTCAGTGTTACAAAAGCAGATTGTATTGCCTGTACCATCATCACGTGCTGAAACATTGGCATCGATCTGAAAATGAATTCGGAAAGTAGCAAAGCAAATATTTCGAAAGGCGAGACTTGAGTCAGTAATACACTCAAAGCTGTAGACATGAAGAACATTGCGCCGATGATCAAAACGACCACATACATTTCACTTGTGGACGGTTTCAATTCAGCCCCAATACGCTGTAACTCTCTTTTGATAATCGCAAAGTCGTCATTGATCTTCTTAACGTTTTGGGAAGAGAAACTATTGGCTAAATAAAACTCAGCGATTCCAATCATTTGACATATTTCAGTTGCTAAAATTATTTTAGGCTGCTCAGTGGTACCGTACCAAAAGAGCCATACACACAAGCAACACAGCATAAGAGGAAACACCATGAAATATTTGTTATATCTACTTCCTGTCGGGGCAATTCCGAAAATCCGAAAAATCCAAACTGCACCATTGGGAATCATTTACAAGAAATAAAATAGCCAAATAATAACGTGAAAGTCAGTAATAAATGTGGTATCTAACTGACCAATACACATTAGGAAATTGAAAAATCCTTAAAAGGCAGAATATACAAGCAATTAATTACTTTCAGTCATATGTCAAGACGAGTATAGGTTCTTGTATTGAGTGTCCTCACAACGTAAAAACTAATATATTACTTGTAATAATTTAGATAATGTTGTTTTATATAGAATGTCACTTCACTATATGGAAAACAAGAGGTCAATACATATAATAACAATATACTCTGTATGGGTAGGCCTATCTATATCTAGGTCATATACTTACTTATTCAAGATGCTATAATCATTAGCAAAAACATTTTCAATAGTAATTGGTTACTCTATTACATCATAACTTATCTATTTATAGTAAATCTAGCTACAGCTGCTGTGCTTTCAAATGTTTGCGAACACTACTGTATGCAACAATACCCCCGTCACAGCAGACCAGCGTACTCAGCGGATTCCCAAATCAAGAATAATATATAACAGCATAGATAAATATCTGTAATCTATAAGAGAGTTTGCATATTCTTCAAGATTAACATGGGAAAGCATATTCAGGTTTGCTGCTGTGTGGACGCTTAAAGTAGGTATTTTTACCATTAAACTATTTTAATTTTGACTATACACAAGTTTTGGTCCATAAATAAAGGAGTTTGCCTATTCAGTTAAGATTAACATAGGAATGAGTATGCATATTTGCTACTGTGAGGAACACTGAAGATAGTCATTTATATAATAAACATGTTTTAAATTGACCGTTGATTATAGACAGATTCGTCAACACCTTTCCTTAAAAAAGAGATAAAAAAGGATTTTTGGCCTCGAGGTACCTCAAAACAAAACAGTCACATGGTCCCGGGCTTAGTTCGTGTAATGGTCAAATGCACAAAAGTGTTATCCTCATTGCAGTTGCTATTCGTCTTACGATACAACTGTACCGCGGTCTTCGCAAAAGTGAGTTACTCTATTTTCTTATATCCTCTATTGTCTATTTTATATATGTGCCTGGCAGGAAATGTCTGAAATTCATAGGGAAAAATCGCTTGGGTTTAGGGACAGCACTTTAAAATTCCTTCACGGCCGCCAGTCAAAGTCATACGATAGGTCATTGACACCGATCGTAAAGACGGAATTCGTTTTAAACTCTTCCCGAATATCGACATTAGCTGTGCACCATTTCGCTGAATAACTCCTTTGTCAAAAGGGTATTCGTCTTCGAGAACCAACGAGAAACCACATAATGACTTCAAAATATTACCGTTTCATAATTCATGATGATATGTCGCACCATTTTGCCGTTAAAATGAATAACACTCCGTTCATCGCAACTTGGAGGTCACGAATTGTGGATAGCTATGAGCGATGGTCGGTGCTTGTGATATTCTCTAGTATGGATAAACGTACGCACTATTGAGTGCAACATTAATCCGCAAAAAACATCCTCGTAACTAAACGAATTTAGAGGTAAAAGTGGTTCAGATTCCACGTTAAACGGCAGGTTCCTTAAATGTCATTGGCTATCGGGCTGTTAATTAAAAGTCCTGTCTAAGGAACATGTCAGCCTTAGTCGGTAACAAGACTACAAGATTGTGCGACATCATCCTACATTCATTTCTCATTGATACCTGGCTTAAAATAGGTAGATCGCCATTTCAAATGGTAATCTAATCCAACGTAATAGTCGGTAGGAATAAGTAGCACCACATAGGAATTTTACAGTGCTGTCAGGCTGTTCCTGTCAGGCAAGCGGATCAAAGAAAATAGTGGACAACTTTTGGGACGGTCCTCGGATTGGACATCACAAAAATAATAAACCGATGGAAATTTATTGATTACTCATATCCGATGGAAGGTGGAATCGTTTTGTTATCCTAACAGACTCACCATTGAAGAAGATACTGTTGGTTTTTGCGAGGAGGAGGAAATGTGTTATGTGCGGAGTGTATTCTATCACCTACTAAAACCTCCCCCTCAGCTCCGAGGGACTAGCTTGAAACGGCTAGACTACTGTTCATTGGCTTAAAAAGGACTACTCCGGAAAGTTATCCTTCACTGAAGTTGATCAAGATCGGACTTATTGGCCCTCAGTACAGCCTTGATGAAACGTGTAAATGATTCCAGGTCTCGACTCGACGGAGCATTACCTTTAATACAGCGTTCGGGTCCAAAGATCCGACCTCGGGCTTCAGGGCGCACGCAATTGATGGTGTACTCTACGGTAGGAAGAGAAGATACAGTGGTTTATCATTAAATTATTTTAATTGAATTTTCACTGACTCACTCATGTAAGACGTGGATAAGTTTTTTCAAAACACTACTCCTCTTTCCTCGCCGACTTCAACGTTTGTGATGTCTACAAAATTATCTCGATTTATAGTTTGGCAATAACGTTTTATTATTCACTAGCTGACCCGGCGAACTTCGCCTAAAACTTAAATACATGATAACTTCGTAACGTAAATACATGTTAACTTTAAGATTATCCATGTTCAGAAGTTGTATAGCATTACGGCTTCGTTGGTAGATACTCCGAGTCGCGGCATAGTGAATAACAATACTGAAACGATAAGACATATTAATAACATCCTACAAAACAAATAATCTGATTGGTTTGATACACAATTTCTAATCCAACCGAAACCCAAACCAAACCTAACTGTAATACGGCTTTTATAGGAAATATATACAACAGCTGATTATTATAATAAACGTATTATATATAAACATTGTAATTATTTTTTTTATTTGGCTAACATATAAACACGTGACTTTTGATCAGACAGAAAATAAAATATAAATACATAATCCTCCAAAACCGTAAACTATTAACGTGGCGAATAAAGCTGTTCATTATGTACAGCACATATTTACTTCATAGTTTTAACATTAATGAATGATTCAGATGGCATTGGATAGTATAGCATATATATCTAAAGGTTAACATTAGACATTTAAAACGCCATAACATGGAAACTTATGGGGGTTTCGAAAATGTTTTTTCATTAAAACCTTCCCGGACACATATAATACAACTTCCCAAAATGTAATGGCGATCGGATGATTAGTTTGGTAACGCATAAAGGACTAAAAATTAAAGGATTTAAAGATATTACTTCAACCTTGGATTATCCACAAACCCGTTCAATTTGAATCCTGAGACCAACGACCTCCAGCAATCTCCAACGTTCTCTGAAGGAACTAATTTACCTCGGCTGTGATCTTGAACCCCGAGTCCATCTCAAGGCGTGGCTGGGAGACTTTTATGAGAAAAAACTCGTTCTATCTTGTTTAGGCAAGCTTGGAGTTTTACTAGCTTGTCAAATCATAAGCTGGTTTCATTAGTAAAATTTGTAACTATCTTCTACGTTTGCGAAAAATAAAAAAATGGATTGATTAAACGATTTTGGGAAGTCTACTGAAGTATATTTTACGCTTAACATACTAATCGGACGAAACTAACAAAAATACACTTTGAAAGTAATGTATTACATTGTGAGAATTATTATATGGAGTCTGCCAAACATAGTCCATAGCAATTTAGGATTCATTGACGTAGTAAATAAAATATAAAAAATTTGACCACTTAAGTTTAAAAAAAATCTGACCAGTAGATTAGATTAGATTAGATTATGAAATGGCGACCATACTACAAGGTAGGTATTTTAAGCCAAGTATGAATGAGAATTGAGTGTAAGATGATTGTGGCGCGATCTTGTAGTCTTGTTACTGACTAAGGCTGACATGTTCCTTAGACAGTACTGTTAATTAATAGCCCAACAGCCGATGGCAACTAAGGGACCTACAGTCTAACGTGGATTCCGAACCACAGCCTCTGAATTACGATTTGGTCTAATTATGTGGATATTCTTTACGGATTAATGCAGTATTCAATAGTGCGGACGTTAATCCACACAAGAGAATACTACCCCCACCGACCATCGCTCACAACTATCCACAATTCGTGACCTCCAAGTAGCTGGATTACAGGATGTCGCCACTATCCCAGTCGTGTTTAATTATATCTATATTATTGAAATTAGAGTTTTGTCTGGACATTTCTTGGAATAATGATAGTTTAGGTTATGTTTTATGTGTTAAACGACAGAAAAGCTGAATTGGGTCTTCTCTCAATTGTTCTGTCTTTCTGTAAATACTAAACACTTACTTTAGAAAAACATTTTCTCGAAAACGAAATACCTACAATTATAAAACTTATTCCATTATTCTATATCTTTTGGATAAGGCAAGGATCTATATTGGGTGCAATCTTGTTCTTAGTGAATTAAAATGGCCTTATCAAAGGTAATGTTAATGGAAAAATCACTTATTTTGTAGATAACTTGACTTTTACGTATACCTGTGACAGTAATGATGAAGTTCAACATTTAATTCAACATGAGTTAGTTATTTTACGTTATGGCTTAACAAATATGACAATTGGTCTTAAGTGAAACAACTAAATTTAAAATTGACGTCAGTAAAAATCTATTTCATGTCAGATATATTTTATTTTTGATCAGCAGTAATTTTTAACTATAGGCACTTATACCTCCCCACATAGAGTCGAGACCACCACTTACTTCATTTTTATGCAATGAAAGTAAAAAATATAGAAATTCCATCTGTTAACAATCTCTTTAAAATGGTTTACATATTGTTCAACACTCAGGGAATAGGTACAAGTGCAATTGTTTGCTCATAATTAAAGCATGATAACGCAATTATTGTTCATTATAACTACACAAAACAATGTTTTGTGATTTATTCCAAAAATCAATTAGTGACAGAGTAAATAATTGAATTTGTTGAGGTCAACGTTCGATTAATTTTATTAATCGACTTTGAATATATTTTAGATAATCGATGAGTGAATTAGTAGTTTACAGTCTACCTGCCTTTGTTGCAACGCTTCCCGTTGTCCCGACAAATCTATTCGGTAAGGCACTTCCTAGTATACGATAGTTTGTCATTATCGCTATTTACATTCGATACTCGATCGATGTTTTCCGCGTCTCTGAGCTCTGTCTGATCGATTGCCGATAGCGCCTCGGCCTGGAGCCTCGACGGAGGCTTCCCAGTCCTCAGCTCTCGACTTCAAGGCTCTTTACTGCTCTCAAACAATTTCCCCTTCAATAAACAAGTTAGATATTTATCGACCGTTATTTCTTTTAGTTAAGCGTCAAACTTAACTACAATTTTTTTATTTACTTGAGGGAGCCACAATATTTCACTCCACTGATATCGTTTATTAATATATATCATTTATATGAATATAATTTCATTTATATCAGTGCAAGTAAAGATTGATGTGCAGATATCGTGAAATGAGTATGATTAAAGTAATACATTTTTGATATGTGTAACTTTGTTACTGAAGAAGATTAGAGTAATAATTTGCCAGGATCGTCAATTAATACGCCAATAAACAAATCTCACAAAATCACAGAGTTTTGTCAAAAATGTCTTAATGATTGAACCAGGGGACTCTGACATTATGAAGCGAGAACTATTATATTTCTTTACGCAGAGAGAATGCTAATGCACGAACTCATACACGAATAGTTTTGGACTCACACCCACTAAACCCCTTATGAGTGCCGGAAACCGGGCGGTAACCCTTATTGGATGACTTCATTCCTAGAGATGTCACCCAGGATGGTGTGGAGAACCAGATGGACATGGGAGACAACTGCCCTACTTTCTTCCTCGCCTTGAAGCATTACCTATAGTGTCTGCAGTTACAAATCCCAAGCAAGGAAAGCTGCCGCATTTCTCCTTCGAAACGCTCGCACTTGAAGTTTTGAAGACAATCATCATATCTATTCATGCAGGACAAACACAGGAGTGTCTTCAACATCCCCATCCGATGGAGATATTTCCTGAAGTAGCCATGACCCGTGAGGAGCTGACACAGGCAGAAGTCTCCCCGTGGCCACGAGCCAATCCAATGCTCAAGTCACAGATAAGGGGATTCGTCAAACGCCCCACAACGTCACTACTGTATCCCACTGTCTTGCCAGGATTACAGAGTTTCTACTCTAGCAGCTGCAGCAGCCTGCTTGCTACCAAAGCGGAAGATGGTTTGCCTCTCAACGGAGAGCAGGGTAAGGAGAATAGCTCCAGCCTTTCACCATTATCGCCGGACCAGACTCAGTGCGATACGCACAGGCAAGCTTGGGTGCAGCTCTTCGTTGAACGGAGAGAATCCTCATGATTTGCTTCTAGACTTTTATGGCACTCACCCAAACATCTGTACCGTACAGAAAAAAGCGTTAACGATTGGACACGAGAAGTCGTCTTTTACTGCGTCTTGGATCTCCGGCATTTTCCCTCAATGTGCTAAGCAACAACACAGCCCCCGTCATAGACCATCTGGATATGCTCCCACTAGGAATTAGTTGAGCATATACTCAACTCCCTGATATTTTGCCACAGCCTTCGTCCGGACCTTGACGCTATACTATCATAAGGTTCTCTATTTATACCTCAACGTTTACTATCATTACTTAACCACCACAAGCTTTTGTACATCTAGAAGTATTACTAATTCACTCAACGCGGATAATCAATAATTTAAGAGTGCGGTAGTTTCTTTTTCATTGTGTCCTGCCAAAGTTACCGGTTTGAATGTTAAGATTACCAATGTTACCTACTCGGTAGTTCAGAGGTAACGCACTGGCCCAGTAAGTCTAAGGTTGCTGTATTAAAACCAGCGGGCGGTGACTCCTGTGAGATCATTAGCGGTCACCTCTGGCTAGCCTGTGTGACTAATGCCCTACGTTACCTCACTGTCTTAAATTTACCGCTCAGGCCTTGTTGGGCAGTCAAAGTTTTTTCTAAAATAAAAAATTATTATCTACGTGCACAGTATATATTTAAAGTATATCCATTTCGCATTTTCAAATCAGAAAACACCACTATTTGTTTTCCCAAACCGATTAATTAGTTATCTTAAATACGCCAATAACTTTTAAACTCCGAGAACACCCACTTTCTGAGATCGATAAGAGTTTTATTCGTCCGAGGTGAGCGAAAATGAACTGGATTTCACGTCTCGCTTAACTGTGTGGCCTAACTACCTCGTCTGCAGCCCAATAAAGATAAATCGGCTGGAATGGACGAACCGAGGTGAACATAATAGCAGCGACCGACTCAAATTAGAAGTCCACATAAAGCCACAAAAGATGAGATAGACGAGGTCAGATACGACGAGAAAAGAACGACCTTAGGTAAAAATCCTTGTTGAGTTGCAAAAACCAATCAAACAACCATAAGAAACTGGAAACTGGGATGACACTTTAAAAAAAATCCCAATCTACATTTCACGTTACGAGTACGAAAACACAGAGACCAACAAAATAATCCCAAATAATATAATTACGGGCAACTTTACGAGGTTTTAGTTACAAGACAAATATTTGTTATGCAAATCCCGTAAATCGTCTTCGATTACGTATCATTTGTATCAATTCCCATCCTCACTGATGGGGATTTACGATTGTATTACAGGGGATCACAGTATCTCAGTCGATTGTGTTGTCCCCATATCCGCTCGTATAATGCGTGTCACAGTCTGTGTGACTATCAGTCGATATCAGTATCGTACCAGTGATCCTCGTCTACGTATGTCGATTGTATGCTATCCAGCGTCCTCACTCACAAGTAATACGGTGAAAATGTTGTCCAGGTGTCGTAACCGACATCCCTGTCACCAGTCAATCTCAGACGGTATACTGTGTGACCAATATCCGTCTTCCAGCGTCACCACATGTCATCAGACAATCTCAGACGGTATACTGTGTGACCGATATCCGTCTTCCAGCGTCACCACATGTCATCAGACAATCTCAGACGGTATACTGTGTGACCGATATCCGTCTTCCAGCGTCACCACATGTCATCAGACAATCTCAGACAGTATACTGTGTGACCGATATCCGTCTTCCAGCGTCACCACATGTCATCAGACAATCTCAGACGGTATACTGTTGAACCGATATCCATCTTCCAGCGTCACCACATGTCATCAGACAATCTCAGACAGTATACTGTGTGACCGATATCCGTCTTCCAGCGTCACCACATGTCATCAGACAATCTCAGACGGTATACTGAGTAACCGATATCCGTCTTCCAGCGTCACCACATGTCATCAGACAATCTCAGACGGTATACTGAGTAACCGATATCCATCTTCCAGCGTCACCACATGTCATCAGACAATCTCAGACGGTATACTGTGTGACCGATATCCGTCTTCCAGCGTCACCACATGTCATCAGACAATCTCAGACAGTATACTGTGTGACCGATATCCGTCTTCCAGCGTCACCACATGTCATCAGACAATCTCAGACGGTATACTGTGTGACCGATATCCGTCTTCCAGCGTCACCACATGTCATCAGACAATCTCAGACAGTATACTGTGTGACCGATATCCGTCTTCCAGCGTCACCACATGTCATCAGACAATCTCAGACAGTATACTGTGTAACCGATATCCATCTTCCAGCGTCACCACATGTCATCAGACAATCTCAGACGGTATACTGTGTGACCGATATCCATCTTCCAGCGTCACCACATGTCATCAGACAATCTCAGACAGTATATTGTATAACCGACATCCACCTGTCACCAGTAACTCTAAAACGATATGGTATACTGTATACCGGCTTCCCTGTTACCAGTCAATCTCTGACAGTATACTGTGTAACCGATATCCGTCTTCCAGCGTCACCACATGTCATCAGACAATCTCAGACAGTATATTGTATAGCCGTCATCCACCTGTCACCAGTCACTCTAAGACGATATGGTATACTGTATAACCGACATCTGTTACCAGTCACTCTCAGACCGCATACTGTGTAACCGACATCCACCTGTTACCAGTCACTCAGAGACCGTATACTATGTAACCGACATCAGTTAACCTCAGACAGTATACTGTGTAACCGACATCCACCTGTCACCAGTAACTCAGAGACCGTTTAGATGTAACCGAAATCAGTTAACCTCAGACAGTATACTGTGTAACCGACATCCACCTGTTACCAGTCACTTTCAGTTGTTTTAGTTTTAGTTAGTTGTTTATCAATACGCACTAAAACGTGTTTGCTAGAGAATAGAAAATTGCACTCATACTGGTCTAATTTGTCCTTATGTTATTGACAAAATATTATTAAAAATATAAATATATTAAATATTAAATACTAGGTTGAAATTGGTGAACACGTGGTTATTTAAATTTGTCGGTCTACTCGAATGTTTAATAGAAACGAAACACTTCTGAACACGCCATCATGTGCACAATTTTTTATTCACTGTTAGTAATATTTTATATCATATTCAGTATATTTTATAATACTGTATAGTTGCGCATTGCTGTTACACCTAATTCCTTGCAAAAAGAGCTCTTAAAACCTCTGTAACTTATTCTTTCATAACTTAGCAAAGTTAATTTGTAGTGCCGACGCGGATTTTTACGTGGGTAGACCGCCGTCCTAAAAATGCGTTACAGTGTTCCATGGGTAGTTTCTTTTATTTGTGTTGGGCATAACCGAAATATTCTTTTCGGGCTCTTGTATTGAGTTTTTTTTTATTGTATCTACTTCCCTCTGGGAAGTAGGTTAGATCTTGGATATGTCTGAAAGGAATGTTTACTGCTCCAGTTCGTCCAAACAGCTGTTTTCAAAACCATATGACGTTACCATATGACTGTTATACATTTGCGCCCCGTAAATAGCCAACACCCCACCCCAGAGCTTAGACATATCCATGTCAAAAGAAGCCAAACCTGACCTGGACTCTGGATATCACGGAACTCTAAACTCCGCGGAAGACTGGATACCTACTCCGCCATTTTCGACGACTCGGGATCAGCAAGACTTTTGACACCAATTTAACGAACACACACTCTTTTCAATTTTCGTTCAAAAGTACTCAATTACAACTTTAAATAATGTTTGTGTCCAGAATGAGATGGTGCAGTTGACTTTACTGAATACAACTAGGAATAATATACGTGTCCACAATTTTACTATAGGTACGTAATATGATTATTCCAGTTAGTAAAATATCCTCAAAGTGATATAATTTTTGTATTTTGTGTTTATTTACGCCAATTACATTTTAAACGACTTGATACGAAACGGTCCAAACCCTGCTATCCTTACTTCGTCGACGTGTTGTTAGGTAGGTAATTAATTAATATCTCAACTACGAAATGAGACTGAGTGGGGAATTGAACTAGCAGCGCTGGGATCATGAAGAGAATACGTTAATATTATTAGATATTAGTTCAGTAGAACCTCGTTAATTCCAACCTCAATAAGTTGAAAATCTCCAAATTTTTTAGATTTTGTCCATTCCTTAAAGAAACCCTCTAGTATAAAAAATATATACTCCGATAGCTCGAAGTATTTTTGACACATAATTTGGCTTCTAAAATCAAGATATCTTTGTATTTGAGCCTCAAGAAATTGAATATGTTCCTTTAATTCGAAACACTACCTCAAACAGTCGAAGTCGGTTCTCAAGAGCCTCTAAAATTCGAAGTAAATAAAAAAACATGTCAATGAAAATGTTTAACACTACCGTTTCCTAAATTCCTCGAGGTTCGAATCGTCAATGGTGTTGTTTACTTAGCTTCAGTTACAGCGATAAAATTTCGATAGATTTCGTGTGCTACCGTATTTATTTTACTCTCTAGTATATTTTTTTAGAATGAGTCCAATGAAGTACAAGTATGCTCGTAATTCAAATTTTATCCTCTAGCCTCCATTATTCAAACTTCCTCTAGATCGAAGTAAATCGGCTTTCCTTGAATTTCGAATTAGCGAGATTCGCTTGTAGTACGTATAGGGGGAGGGTACAGGGGGCGCAGGGGGCAGGGCAAGGGGGCGAGGCGGCGCCTTTGAACCCTGGAGGCTGGGGCTGGACCAGAACAAGTCCCCACAAGCAGAGCGCGGGGCATTAGCTTCAGGCTTCGGCTTCAGTTGCGCGCCGACCACGCTCGGGAGCACTTCGCGTCAAACACAACAATAAAACACGTGACGTCGGGAACATTGGTTACCAACCTGTCACACGTTAGCTCAAATTACAAACATGTAATTATGACAACTTTATTTTACGATTGCGCGAAATATTTTAAAGTTTCATAATAATTAATAATGTAATTTTTGACTCGTAAGACTCTTAAATAATCTAGATAAAGGTTGTTTTAAAGTGCGACAATGTTTCCGGAATGTGAATAATAAACATTGAAAACATGTGGAAAGTGTTTTGGTGCTTCTGGATCTTGCTTGTCCTCATAGAGACTGCGTTGTCAGCTTCGAAACAACACCTCGGAAGTTGGATGTGAGTAGTTCTGTTTTATTTTAACCTCACCTATTTATCTGAGCGGTACTATAAAAGACAGTGAGGTATTGTACCGCAGTGAGTCACATGAAGAGCTGACTGGAATAGTTCGACACTGGTTTAAAACCAAGTGTGATTGGGAACAATTAAAATAAATCAAATTCTACCCTAACACCGAAATCTAATAATGGCGTGATGTCGGAACAAAACAAAACTTGGAACAACTGTAGTGTGAATAAGTAACTTCAAAATGTATATAGGAATTCGACCGTTATTCGTATTAGATAGAACAGCTTACTTCGAAAAAGTCCAGTACAGTAAATTGACCAAACACAGTAAATAAATACAGCGCAAAACACAAACACAAAATGTATCACCATTTACAATTTTATTTCACTAAGAATTACAGATATATAAATTAATATACCAGTTGAGTGTAGACTTCTTTGACACATTCTCAATACTTCTTATTACTTTTCAATTTTGAAAATAAAAGGCCTCTGATGAAAATTATGTGTCAAGACCTTTCATAGGGACGGGGTGAGACAATTAAGTTTTAAACAAAAAATTATATAAATACTGTATTAATGTTTTCTTAATAATTAATCCTTACATATGAGAGAACTTCAAATACAAAAAGAACGATATTACTACTGTTTTTTATTAGTTGAGAAGATGTGGTTAAGGTGAAATTTGATCGTAAAAAAGTAAAACGAATAGTTTGTATTTAGTAGTTTTTGAATTAAATTTCTTTGTTTAGCCAATTAAATTTTTTGGTGTGTGTCAATTAATATATATTCTTATCTTAATATTCTTGTTTTAATTATCTTAGTAATAATCTTAGTAATCTTCCTCAGTAATAAAAAGTATCTATTTTATAAGCAAATAAAAAACTACTTTTTCTAAAACGGTTAAATATTTGAAACACAATATTAAACTATTTAAATAAGAGTAAAACTGGTTGAAAACGGTGCATTACAGTTAAATATATTCCATATTCAAAGAAAATCAAATGAGTTGAGGCAAAATATTTTAAATGGAGATAATGTCAACCCCAGTAGTAGTGTTACAAAACCCCGTAACATCATTTAATGGTTAAGCGAGGACGACCAAACATAACACATCGGCCAAAGTAACAAATTAATGAAACAAACCTTTTGGTGCGTATCACTGCTTTGGACCTGCCCACAAAATTTTGTCTTTTTGGAACTCAACGTCTTTAACGAAAGCCACATCGAGTTGGATTTCATATTAAGTACGTTTTTGAAAGAAAATTAAATGTATGGAAACAATAGGACCTTGCCTCAACTGGAGGTGGTATTTGTAAGTCCTGAATGGTTCTGATAGTGAAGATATGAAAATTTGATGAGGACGAAGATTTGCTGCAACGGGTGTATTGTTAATTTTTGAAACATTATACATGTACGATGTATATTTAGTCTACCCTCTGTTGAAATATACATAATCTACTATTACTAAATGTTACATCTAACAGACCTATTTATTTCGACCCTGCTGTTAGGTTATTGCGTATTAAATTTTGTAAAATGTTCCTAACAAATAAATAAAATATTGATAGTAAAGTTAATCATGAAAGGTCACAATGAACTTTTTACGTTTTTTACAGAACCGCACAGGTTCCTTATGTCGCAACTCAAACTATTGTTTTCTGTGTTTATTTTTATGTAAAATAAAAGTTTTAGTCCTCAAATAAATAAACTCGCGTACAATGAGTTCGGGTATTTATTACTTCTATTTTCCTAGCGACTGTTTGGAATTCAAGAATATTTAAAGGGTTTTGTTTGATAAAAAAAGAAGTTCACTATTATTATGATTCATAATTAATTAAAAAATAAACTAAAGTCAAAATATTCAAATTTTTCTACATACAGTGACGTTATTTTAGCAGAGGGCCTAACGTAGACTTTATTTGTGGGTTTGACAGCAAGATAATTTAAAAATCTGCATTAAAATGCACTTCAAGAATATGGAGAAAAGCTGTTACATACATAAACACAGTTCTTTACTACAATTAGTTCTTATTTATGTGTTTCGTAAGCTCCGTGGAAAGCCCAAAGCACGAAATTAACTAAGCAGACAAGCCACAAAGTAAGACTGCTTCTTCTGTAGGATCAGCTGATTTGCTTTTCCCCAGACATGCTCATAACGTAATGGTGATTAATGGTTCAATGAGCGTGACATTGCACATTGTTCAAATGCTCGGTTTGGCCAATTGGCGATGCTCAGATGCTAATTGTATTAGACCATTGCTAATTGTAGACTGCTCTTTAGAAGGAAAGCAATGTTACTTACAAGTTAGTAAGATACATTTTTAAAGACAAACCAACGGTAAGCCCTTTGTTATACAGAATGTATAAGTAAATATTGTAAAAGGAGTAATACATTTATTATAATATTAAAAGAATCAAAAATCAATATAAACAAATTAATAGGGCATATTAGTTTTTTATAAATAATTTGTCATAAGAGCTGGTTATTTTTTTCAATTAAGTTATTTTAATTTTAGTTAGTGAAATGGAGACCTACTCAGGTAGGGGTTTTAACTGAGGTATGAATAAGAAATGAGTGTTAGTTGATTGTGGCACGATCTCGTAGTCTTTTTAATGAGTAAGGTACTAATAGATCATTATTTGTTCACAACAGAACATGGAAAATATGACTAGGTCTAATATTGTAGTAAAACTGGGTGTTCAAGAGCTCGTTACCTGATTTTAAATGGGCGTAGGCCAGTTTCAGTGATACCAGAACCTTCTCCAAAATAAATTAAGGTTTTATTCTAGCGTCAGATTTCGTTTTCAAGGAGCACACACTTCTTTAGCGTTCTTACACACGTTTTATGTTTTCTGTGGTATAAATAAACGTAAAATAACCAAGTACCCCTGTAGATGCAGATTGCGTTGTCAGCGAAATCCCATTATTACTTGAGATGATACAAACTAAGCTTTATTATAGGTTATGCCATATACAGTATGTTGCTACAGCATGTTTTTAAGTAAAAAGTATTTTTATGATTTTTTATTAGTTTTTATTACTACCTATAGTTGCAGGCCTAGAACAGGAAATACCATTGAAAAAACTATTTCAAAATAACACAATACTCAAGTACTGTTAAATATTTAATTAAAAATAAAAGTATTTAATTTCATTTACTCCATATTTAATTTCAAAGAGTATTACGAATCAAGCTGTACAACGAATGTACATTATTGCTATCCTGAGATAGCGATCTTTCTGTTTCAAGGTGAGGACTACCGATCAGCTGATCCTTTGTAGGCGACTAGTGGCGACACGTAAGAACCCTCCAATATCTTCCCAGGTACCGACTGCTACGTCACCGCTGCGGCAGCGACACTGAACGACAACCGGTGACTTGGTAGTCCCTGCAACAGTTTGTCGCTCGTATCAACTGGCTCTGTGGTCCACTGCACTTGCCGTGTCGTGTCGTGTCGCATCGCGTCATATAAAAATCGCTCGTGTGAACTCAGTCTTATTAGCGAATTTCCTATAGAAAAGTGAGCTATTCACATGGTGCATTGTGACAATGCATACAATGACAAGCCCGGGATCATGATAGAAGTTCATAACTCAACGCCCTGAACACGTTTTTGGAGGTAATTCATAATGTTATATGTATATATGTGTCGACATGATAACGGCCGCAATTATTGTCCGGTTGGATGCGTGCGATCTCGTTATTTTTATTTTGTTGGGTATTATACCCACCTTCAGCCTGTTTCATTGAATTGCTGTGGAAAATGTTTCGAGTTGTATACATCTCACCTTGAAATTTAATAAAAACAAAGCCTATTTTCCGACGCTTGTCGGAACTTTGCTCACAAACGCACGTGTGTTGATATTTTTACAGGTTTTTTAAGTCTTACAAAACTTGGATCGGTTGTAGAGTGAGTGAGTTAACTACTATCGTCATCAGACATCATCACACCTATCATCATTCATCTCTTCTCTCCTGCCGTCACTACAGGTCTGAACTGTCGCTCGTCACTGCCCGCCGACCAGATAAGCCTACCGTCGCCTCAGCGCCCGTTATCCCACTGCTGCACTACTATCTACTGTCCGTTTCCGATTCCAGTGGCACTCACTCACGATTATAATATTGCATAGCCGTGACTCTTGGCCTTGTCCAAAGTGTTATCATGGTGTAGATAGCTACAAGGCACGCGTTAACTCAGGATATTAATATTAATTTGGAATAAAATTAAATTTGACTCTTGTGATATACTTACAACTTTTGAAATTTATTATTTTTTTAAACTTGTTAATTTGGAATTTAACATTCAGCTATCTCAAAAAATAAGTCTTAACTTTTATTAAATTTGTAATATTTTTGTTGTTAAAGATAATAAAGAGTGTAGTATTCTGTCATAATAGTTATTGAAACAAAATAATTATCCTTAAACCAAGACCGTTATGTTTCAAAAGTGCGCACTTTTCAAATAATTGAAATGAAATAAAAATTTCTATATTTTAACAGAAAAACTTAGGGCCACATGGCCCTTCCTTACACTTAACCTGAATCTAAACATAAACATGATCATAAACATAAATTCGTCATAAATTATAAATAATATACATGTTTATAATTTTATTACTGGGACGGTGGCGTATCCTGTAATCCAACTACTTGGAGGTCACGAATTGTGGATAGTTGTAAGCAATGGTCGGTAGGTGCAATGTTATCTTGTGTGGATTAACGTCCGCACTATTGAGTACTACGTTAATCCGCAAAGACTATCCTCATTATTAGACCATTTTGTAATTTAGAGGCAGTGTTTCGGACTTCCCATTAATACTGTGCCTTAGATATGCCATTGACTGTTGAGCTATTATTTTTAATTAACAGTTCTGTCTAAGGAAAATGTCAGCTTTGGTCAGTAACAAGACTACAAGATCGCGCCACAGTCATCTTACACTCATTTCTCATTCATACTTGGCTTAAAATACCTACATTGGTACGGTCGCCATTTCACTAATCTAATCTTATCTACATAATAATATATTGAATTTACAAAATAGATTTTTTTATTACAAACTCACTCCTAATCACATAGACGCACATCAGCAACCGCCTGAACAGAGCCTAGGATACGCCAGCCGAGACCATCCACTAAAAAACAAAGATTTTAATTATACTTTATATATTTAAAGTAATAATTTTGAGCAATATGCTGTGTAAAAGTAACTGTTGAAGATAACGAGGTATCTAGTTGCGCAACTGAATTATGTGATTTCTGCACAAAGCGAAAAAAGTATTTTTCTGTTATTTAAGTATACAACCATCAATTAAAATTTTAATGTATTCATCGAGCTAATTCAGTTTCAAAAACATTGTATACTTATAAAATCTAACCAGTCTCTTTGGCAGCACAGAACTAAAAGTAACAGTTTGTTATGAATCACACCGGGGAACACTGCTTTATAATCACATGCGCACAAATTATTATGTACGGGAGTGTTAAGTTATACTGGACGGGACAGGTTTACATCTTGTTTTGTTTACATATAATCAGTCAATTATGCAAATTTTCAAT
Organism: Nephotettix cincticeps; assembly: GCA_023375725.1. Classification (NCBI taxonomy): domain Eukaryota; kingdom Metazoa; phylum Arthropoda; class Insecta; order Hemiptera; family Cicadellidae; genus Nephotettix; species Nephotettix cincticeps. The sequence goes on along the minus strand of CM041786.1, from coordinate 16,019,107 downwards.
TCCCCCAGGCTAGCCGGACCATTCGCTAATTGCCAGTCATCTCACCGCCTACGTTCGGGGCTAGCAGACCTCTCTGAGCCTTCCAGATGGTTGGCAGAACCGTTGACGATTGAATGGAAATACAATTATTAAATCAATAATCATTGTTCATCTGCTGTTATTTGTCAGTAAAAAATCTACGTCATAAAATACATAACTTTAATCACATTCAACCTTCATTCAATATTCACCTTAAAATACTCAGGCAGGGTTGACGTCTCAAGAAAAATGTTTTTATTCCCTGTGGGAAATAAGTTAGATCATAAATACATCTAAAGAGAATGTTTTCAATTCTTCTAAGCAGCTGTTTTTATATCGAAACTGTGACGTCTCCAACCATATGACGTCACTAACCAAATGACGTCACTGATCAAATTTTGGTCTCGAAAATTGCCAACATTCCCCAGAGCTAAGACATGACCTTGTCAAAAATAAACTTCACACTTTTACTTTCTCCCCTTATACATAGTATATGGAGAAAGTATTGTTTTCGTCAAAATTTTCGAATTTGAGTTGAGAGTGGATATATCCGTTTTGGGGTCCCCTGAATCCAAAAAAGTTTGTTTCAACGTGATGTCTGTCCATCCGTGTGTTTGCTAGTGTGTGTCTGGATGTGTATAGACCCACAGCCTACCCCGTTGGTCCGATTTAGATGAAATTTGGCATGTATGTATATATTTACCGTATCTCCAGGTATTTTTTGAATTTTTTTGAATTATTTTTTCAAAGGGTGGTTCGCCCCTAAAAACCCTTAAAAACGTAAAAAATCTAAATTTTTAATTTGACACCACCCGCATGTCTGTAAGAATGACGGTTCAAAATTATGGGCCTTTTAGATGTCAAAAAAATCAAATTTTTAAATTTTCAGCGAAAACAATAAAAGTAAAGTATAGCATGACTGAATTCATTGAAACCAGCTAAAAAACTAAACAAATTAGTACTTTGAATTATTTGTCTACGACTAACGGTTCTAGAGAAAAGTTAAATTTACTGTCTTCGGAAAACGCAGTACGTTGTCTGAAAGCGCCCAATGTTATTCTTATGGAGAATATTAAAAAATCAATTTCTTCCTTATTTTCCAACCGTTTTCCATGAAACTTGGTATGAAGCGTAAGGTCAAACAACAAAACCAACTCAAAAAAGCTTGCTATTACCGGGGGGAGGTTTCTACGATACAATTCGAACAATTAATTTAACTTTGTCTCTCTTGTTTTTATTCTCAGAAATGGGAAGACTATTTTTGATACTTAGATAAACTTTGAAGAACATGATAGTTTTATTACAAATTGTCTTTTTTAAATTTACTTAAGGGAGAAAGTTTGTGTCAGTCCACTGATACCGTTTATTTAATCTCTAAACGGTTGCACATTGATTAATAGGACCCCAATAGTAATGAACACGGCGGCGTTGAGTTCATCGTTCACTGTATCGATGGTTGGAAGCGTGACTGTAGCAGTCGTCACTCTCCTCGCTCTATAATTGTACACGCCGAGCCGAGCCGGCTATACTTCAATGGCCTCACTCAAGACGGAATAAACCAACCTCTTCATCCAGCTCATTTGACTGGCTGGGAAGTGGTCTTGGAGATGAGAGAGACTCGAGGTGCCAGTAACCATCATAATCTGCACAATTGATTAGGTGTGTTATCACCGAACAAGCTATAAAACAAAAGGGGAATGAAAAAAATAAATATATATAAAAAATAAATCTACATAAATAAAATTAGAGTAATTTGGTAGAGACGTGTATTGCTACAAATTTAATGCTCGGACGAGTTCGTAAACCAGACATATCAGTCAATGGTAACGGGTAGTTTGGGGGGGTTTTGTACCCCAAAATGGGGCTTTTTTGCGTTTTTCACATATAATTTTTAAAAATTTCTAATTTTATATTTCACTATTGGAATCGGCTTAAAAAAACTACACAGTTAAGTTTGTTAAAGTTTTTCTCTATCTCTAACGGTTACCGAGATATTAAAAAATCTAAACACAGTACGTTGTATTGTGGGGCTCCAATGTTAATAGGCAAACTCCTTTATTTATGGACAGATGTTGATGAAAGTTGGTATGAATGTTAAGATAAAAATTATTTATGGTAGAAATGACTACTTTCAGTGTTCCTCACAGCAGCTAACCTGCACACTCTTTCCCATGTTAATCTCTCTATGGAGAATAGGCAAATAAGTCTCATGTTTAAGGACAGATTTTTATAAAACTTGTCATATATTATTATTATTATTATATTATTGATTTGGAAATTAGCTGAGTACGCAGATCTGCTGCGACGGGGGTATTACTTTTCGTGCGTTAGAGAAGCCGAAACCGGTCTTATCTCAATTTTTGTCTGTGACGCTCCAGAAGGCATTTTACGCCGTCTTCTCTGAAAAAACGGGAGAGCTGATTACAATGAGACTTATTTCGTGTATTATCTACATTCCAGAGAAGGTTTGTAAATGCTTGAAATCGACCGCCGTCCCTTGAAAAGTAAATAACGAGCATTTAAAAACCCACTTTTACGCGATATTACACGCATTTTCATTCAGTTTTCAATGAATTACCTACTGGTAATAATCAGCTGACTTTGTAGTTTAAAGATTTAATAGAAATAAAAATAAACAGCTGTTGAATCAGTATTAGTAAGTTTGTATTGGTAATTTATTTTAAAACCATTTCGAAATCATACTATATTGAAAAGTTATTTTAACGTAAAGTATAACTAATTATAATAATGGTATAATTTTTTAATCTTATTAATTGTAAAGTAATGCTAAATAATAAGGCTGGGTATTGATTAATTTTCTTTGTGTTGATTTGTTTAGGATTTCAGGTTTACATTTTGGTGTGATAATCTTTCTTCCTTAACTGAATCCTACAACCCGTACAAAGGACGGGCTTACTGCTAGTAAATAAAAAATAAAAATAAGTGATGAAATTGAAACTTATCAATAATCCATTGTCAAAACTCAGCCATAAAGTTGAATTGTGTGGAGTCAAGTTTTAAATTTCACAATTACATTGGTATTTGGTTCTAAAAATGCATTTACTTCCCTTTGGGAAATACGATAAAGACATTAGTTTTATTTAAAGATTTTTTTTATGATTTTTTATTTTTTATAAGAATCATTAGTAATGTAGTATAAGAATTGGTAGTGGTATTGAGTCTGACGAAAAAAGTTAGTGTATTTTGTATATTTTTAGCCACTGTAGAGTAAAAGATGTATTAACGTAGTGGATTCCTATCATGCTTGGTCTTTGAATCATAAATGATTTTGTGTAAGACTGAGGTCTACCTGGTTCATTAGTATATGGTTTGGTGTATATTTTTAAACTTTCGTTTCCTCATATTTTAATATCTATTAAATTTATATTGTATTTATTGTATAATTTTTGAAATTTTTATTGCCAAATAAAGAATTATTATTATGAAACATAGCTTAGATCATGTATATATCTAAAGAAAATGTTTTCACTTCATCTAAACAGCTGTCCTTTTAACCATATGACTTCACTTCAAATTTTATTGATACACCATGTTGAGAATAAGTTGGTGGCAAAAAGCTTAAAATAAGCCTACGAAACTGTGATATTGATGTTGCACGTTTAGGTACTCAAGATAAATCAATCAATTCAATCGTCATCATCAACTTCATTCTTTATTGTTTTTCCCAAAAACAATTATTAACTATGACATGAATAATGATCTTATTCTGTCCTTTCTAAAAACTAAACTACTGTAAAAAGCACTAAACAAATAGAACTATAGCAATAATAAAATAACCAGAAGAAAATAAAACATGCAGATAAACTCTAATAACCCCGTCTCAGCAGACTGGCGTACTGAACGAATTTCCAAATCAATAATAATACATAACAGGTTTAATACATATCAATATTGGTAATTATTAAGAGAGTTTGCCTATTCTCCATACGTTTAACATGGGAAAGAGTATGCAGGTTTGCTGCTGTGAAGAACACAAACTATAATCTTTTGCTTAAATGAATGGATCCCAACCACATGAAGTAAAACACCACGATTCTTAAAAAATGGGTTAAGAAGTGAAATATAATTTTTCTTATCCTCCATAAGATTAACATTGGAGCCCCAAAATACAATATACGAGTTGTTTTGGCCTCTGGACGCCTCAAAACGAAAAAATAACACGGCCTCGGGCTTAAGTCTTGTCATGAGACCAACGGAAATAGCTTCTTCCCTATGGGAAAGTCGCTAAAATTATTAACATACTCATTATGTATTATAAATATTAATAAATAAAAATTATAATAAAGACTAAATCTAACTATATGGAACAAATACTATTAGTTACACCATTTTTAACTCGAGAACGGCTGGACCGATTTTATGATCTTTTGTATAATTTAAATATTTCATTATCAGCCAATTTTATGTACTTGATTTTCACTAGTCAACAGGCAACGGAATTTTGCGTCATTTTCAGCGAAATTTTGTGATTTGAAAATATCATTTATAGACTACTAGTTGATTTGTTGTCCAAGTGTGTTTATTTGTTTTTTATATTTTATGCGAGTATTAGTATAAACAATGTCGCAATTCATTACATTAAACTTTCCTAAAAGAGCCGCATTGCTGTTAGGTTTTGGTTTAGGCTGGGAAATACATAACTGTTAGGCATCGTAGTTCACAGGGTCAGCTAGTAAAAAAATAAACAAAACATAACAATGTGCACCGAATTGGATCGTAAGTTTCAAGTAAGTCAAGTAGTTTAACTGTAATTGTTTAACTAGGCCAGCTGATCTGGCAAACTTGCAAGTTAAGGTCTTTGAAATGTCCAACGCAAATATCTTTACATGTAGACGGGTAACTTATTGGTAAACGATGCTGTCACACTTAAAAAACGATACTTTTTTGTAAAACAAGCAACCAGGTCGGTAGAAAACATCAGTCGAGCGTAGCCCTCATCATCCCCTTCTGGCCTGCCCACGACCCTCCCCTATAAAGTCACCTTGTCTCCTGTGACCCCCGTTATTTATGACATTCTTCCCACCAATGAATTAATCAGGATAACGCAGTTTAGCTCGGTTTGCGGTAAATCTTCATCACCCCACCTCCCCCACCCTCTCCCACTCTCTGATATCTTAATCCTGCGGGGAGCACGGAGGGTGGGATTTCGCGACTTTTATTCGTACCTTCTATCTCCCTCGTTGTTTCTGAGAGCCCAACAATGATTTATACCTTTGCTATTTAATTAAACAAGTCAAATACGTGAGTGTTATTGTTTAAAACAAGTAATACTTTGCAGACGACAATTTAAGCATATATGAGATGCCTCTGTGGTATTCGATGTACCGTAAGCCGAAGGTGACCGATCGAGATCTGACAAGAAGCTGCTAGCCACTGGATTCGTATCAAGCACGTTTGATTAACTAAATTAGATTCATGTCGGAACTTGAAACTACGTTTTACTAAACAAAAGTGTATATTGTCATTATTTACTATTGTTTACATCCCTTTACGTATAATCATTAACTTTGTTTCCAAGTGCAACAGTTGGCCGACCTGGGAGTCAGCTGTTTGCGGCTCGCAGCAGCTGATCGTGGCGGGATATTGATGGCCGACGCACATTAACCACTGTTTCTCTCGATAAATCTACCTCGGGTGACGCTATCTCGTTTATCAATCTGCCCGTCTGTCTGTTGTTCTTTTAGAATTACCGACAAGGTTACCCAGTGTGCTACTGTATGCCCATATTTGAAACAATTTATACCGTTTGTTTTTTTGTAGTATTAGTAACTACAAAAATATTCTTAAAGAAGATAATTTGAACGAGGTAGCTTTATTGTGGCTCAGTGTTTATGTGATTGTGAAAAAAATTGGTAGCAATTAAATTATATCAATTAAATTTATAATACTTAAGTAATAATAAAATCTTAAAGATCTTTATCTTTTTCTTTTGGACTAAGATTTTTTAACAATTGTTTGTGCGTTAATTTGCTATGGTGGTTATAACGTCATGTTCCTGATTGTATGTGGTTTATAAATGATATTTTAAAATAAAATAAAATATATAAATCTATTTTTTTAGAATCAGTACGTCTTATTTTCTTGATGCGTTTGGTGTATTGTAAAATGACATCGAAACACTAGTATTATTTTAAACATTTGATTTAGTTTATTATTTAAATTGTTTAAGCTCCTAAGCAATAATAATTTGTACGATAATATAAATATAAAATTCATATAAGTACAAATACAAACATATTCTAAAAGAAAAAAGGATAAAATGTAAATATGTTACCTAATATAAGTCAAAGACAAAAGTTTTAGTTTTTGGTATATTAATAATCTATTTAAGTTGCATTATTTAAAATTACCATGAATTATTTATATAAAAATATTTGTTCTGTATTTTCAACTATTAAGTATCGAATTCCTATCTAGTTATATCTTCATCTCTATATATGTAAATGAATATATGTATGTATGTTCTTTATGCGTTGCCAAACTTCTCATTTGTTCGCCATGAAATTTTAGGAAGTTGCTCTATATGTGTCCGGGAATGTTTTAGTGAAAAGGTTTTTCGAAAACTCCATAAGTTGCCATTTTATGGTGTTTGAAATTTCTAATGTTAACATTAAGGGGACTAAGCTTGTTTAAACATTTTTCTACAATGAAAACATTTGATTTCTTAAGCTAAAGCTGTTGGTTTACTTTCCATCAGCAATATACTTTACTATCAAATGCCATCTGAATCATTAATGTAAAACTATGAATATGTGTTGTAGAAAATGAACAGCTTTATTATTATATACCACGTTAATACGATTTTTGGGGATTATGTATTATATTTTTTATTTTCTGCCTGATTAAAACGCGTTTATAAGTTGGCCAAATAAAAAATAACTACAAAGTTTACACATATTACATATTTTATCATATCTTTCCTATAAAAGCCGTATTACAGTTAGGTTTGGTTTGGGTTTAGGTTGGATTAGAAAAACTGTGAATCAATCCAATCATATTTATTTGTTTTGTGGGAATGTTAATAATATGTCTTATCGTTTCAGTATTGTTATTCACTATGCCGAGACTCATAATATCTACACAAGGAAGCCGTAATACTATTCGACTTCAGAACATGGCCAATCTCAAAGTTAACATTTATTTACTGTTAGGCGTTACGAAGTTTGCCGGTTCAGCAAGTATCTGTATAAAAGTACCGTGGGGGCTGTTTCCTACGCGATAGGGACGTCCCTGACTACCATGGTGGGGGCTGGCCCCATGAACTCTTCCTTTGCTTCCAATTTAAGAGCCATAAACCCGTCCAGTTACAGCGGTTGCCAGAGATGGGTTTCTAATAGACCTCGTTATACTGGGACCACATAACAGATAAAATCAGGCTTATAAAGCTCCTTCGAACTGCAGTCGTAGCGGACGTTACGTCATTGTCTGCTGGTCCCTCGGCTATGAGAGATCAAATTTAAAATTCAATTCAAAATGAAATTCGAATTCGATTTACAAAGAAATATTTGAGACACTGAACTTACGATTATTATAACAGTCAATATTTTCCGGATTGTTTCTGGGAAATAACTATGGAAGTGACATAGAATTTTGATTCAAAATATTAACCTATCACCATTTTAAAAGCGATGAATCATAACGGCGTTTGTGACATGCTAGACAGAACTCGCCAAAGTTGTGGTTTCAAACCTGGTACAATTGACTCACTAGAATTTCAATTGAAAAAAAACATTAAAGCTAACGTTTCTGAATAAAAGATAATAACCGGATAACCATACCTGATTTAAAATACCATTTTCGTAAAAGTTGGGCATTTGAAAATAAGTATTAAATACCCCCGTCGCAGCAGATCTGCGTACTCAGCGAATTTCTAAATCAATATAATAATAATAAAATATGACAAGTTTTATAAAAATATGTCCATAAACATGAGGATTATTTGCCTATTCTCCATAAGATTAACATGGGAAAGAGTGTGCAGGTTAGCTGCTGTGAGGAACACTGAAAGTAGTCATTTCTACCATAAATAATTTTTATTTTGACCAATTATACCAAGTTTCATCAGCATCTGTCCATAAATAAAGGAGTTTGACTATTCCCTATATGATTAATATGGGAAAAGAGTATACTATGATTACTATGAGAGTGTACTATGATTTTTAAGCATAAAAGAATAGATCTCAACCACATGAAGCTAAATATCAAGTTTTATCCAAAAATATTGATTAATATGGGGAATATTAATTTTTCCCTATCCTCCATAAGATTAACATTGGAGCCCCACAATACAACGTACTGTGTTTAGATTTTTTAATACCTCGATAACCGTTGGAGATAGAGAAAACCTTTAAGGAACTTAATTGTGTAGTTTTTAAGCTGATTCCAATAGTAAAATATAAAATTAGAAATTTTTAAAAATTATATGTGAAAAACGCAAAAACCCCCATTTTGGTGTACAAAACCCCCCCAAACTACCCGTTCCTATTGACCGATATGTCTGGTTTACGAACTCGTCCGAGCATTAAATTTGTAGGAATACACGTCTCTACCAAATTTGGTCTCGATCGGACCATTTTTACGAGAGTTATCGTGTTCACAGACACACACACACACACACACACACACACACACACACACACACACACACACACATATATATATATATATATATATATATATATATATATAACAATTTTAACGACTATTGTTTTTGGACTCTGGGCACCTAAAGACGAAAAATAACATGGTCCCGGGCTTAAGTCTTACCATGAGACCTACGGTAATAACTTCTTCCCTATGGGAAATTCGCTAAAAGGTACACATACTTTACTTATTTAAAAAATTACGTCTTTGGTCTATACTCTGTCCGCGCCTATAAACAAGAAATCTGTACGTGGGACGTATCAATAGAAAATATGGTTGATACTCTTCTTTGACATAACTACCTACCCATGTACGTATTATAAGTGAAGTATGAATGAGAAATGAGTGTGAGATGATTGTGGTGCTATCTTGTAGTCTTATACTAAGGGTATTATGTTCTTTAGACAGGACTGTTAATTAATATCCCAACAGCCAATGGCATCTAAAGCACCTACAGTTTAACGTGGGAACTAACTACGTTGATGGTCTTTGTAAAAAGAAGTAGCATTCAATAGTGCGGTCATTAATGCACACAAGGGAATATATCGTGCATAGTCCATCGTTTATAACCATAATTAAGCTCCAAATAGCTGTTGAGTTAACGCAGTTCAGCTTTGACAAAACCAGCAGTGGAAAGAACAGCAAGGATAAAAGGTTTGAGGCATAACTGGAATCTGGACAAACGACATCTTTGCTTCAGACTTAAGGTTTGTCACAGCACTTGAGTTGCCAACTCTAATATACTGTATTAATATAAAAACAATTAAGTTGTACACATTGAAAAACACAAAACAGAAGAAGGTCTACGGTTTAATTGGTTCACGAAATTTAGTCATCGACAACTGTGGTTCGGATTCCGGAGTTCCTAATCAGTTGTTATCAAAACTGTCCTCCTTGTACTGGTTCAACTCATCTCCTTATCTGTTGATACGTCACAAGTACATTTCTAGAGTCTTTGTGGGTGGGAAAGGTAAAGCTAAGTGACTATATTGCCCCCTAAAAACATTACACAACATAAATATCACTTTTCAATAAAAAATATTATAATTATTTGATGGTATGTCAAACGAAACAATTGAAATGTATTGTTAATAATTTTATAATATTTTCAATTATTGTGTGAAACCTTTTACAACAAAGAAAATTCGTTAGCTAACTATTTAAGAATGTGTCGATATTGTAAATTTCTGACACAACAGTGTTTTGGGCTATATAATTTTTTTTGTAAAGCTGACAAATGTCAGTTAAAATTAAGACATTTTTTTAAAGTTTGAAATGAGAATCATACACTTGATTGTGAAGTATTGATAGTAAGGTGGGAATATTTTAGAATTTCATTAAACGCGACTACATAAGACAGTTACAACGATAAAATGTTTCAACGAAAATGAACATATTTAGACTTCAAGAGTCAAACTCAAGTCTCGCTGCACTTAACTAACTAAAGTCAAAGTAATGACTAGTACGGTGGCGTGCCCCATAATCCAGATATTTGTAGGTTACGAATAATGGATAGTTATGAGTGATGGTTGGTGGATATGATTCTCTTGAGTGGATTAACGTCCTTACTTCATCCGCAAATACTATTCTCATAATTAGACTAATTTTTAATTTAGAGGCAAAGGTTTGGTACGGGAGGCGCGCTGGTCTAGGGGTAGAGCGCGGGGCATTGGAACCCAAGGTCCCAGGTTCAATTCCCGCCAATCACCAAAGGCTTTTCGCTATGTGATAATGCTGAAGTGCCTTGGGATTAATCCGCCCCTTCCAATAAAAAAAATAAAAACGGTTTGGTACGGATCCCTTGTTAAATTGCTCCTTAGATGCCAATGGCAGTTAATATCAGTCCTGTCTAAGCAACATGTCAGCCTTAGAACAAGACTAAAAAATAGTACCACAATCATCTTACACTCATTTTCCATTCATACTTCTGGGTAAGCCGCCATTTAAGTAAGGTAGTGAAAAATTTCTCTTTTCCGTTGCAAACAATGTGTTCTGTTCTCCATCACTTACCAGAACTCAACGTCGAGTTCTCAATCAACAAGGCGGCCATAAGTTAATATCCATTACTCTTGTGACGTGGCTCGACAATCAACGTCAACAGAGTTTCCCGCTGTGTTGACCGCCTCAATATCCTAATGTACGCAATGTGTACTCTTCTCCAGTCTGTTTGATTGTGTTATTAGTGTTTGTTGTGGAATTGTGGCTCTCTGCACCGACGATATTTCAATCATACATTCCATTAGAAATTAAATTACCTTTGTTGTAATTTTCCAAATGAAGAATGATTTGATATTTTAAAAATATGATTGAATACTGTGAGTTAGTACATTAGATTTGAGACTGATTAGATACAACTGTATTATTATTTGAATAACATTTTTACTTTGGTCTGTACAACTGGCAGCTTACATCAACTAGTTCTATCCTGTAGTATACATACAGGGTGTCCATGAAAAACGTTTTAGGACTTCGGTGAGTGATTTGGTACATTAAAAGGAAGAAAAAAGTTCCAATAGAGGTATGGCATAAACGCTTATTTTCTCAAACATCCGCCATTTTGTATTTTCCACCAAATATTTTTTATTTCAAAAATTTTTAACGGATTATTTTGAAATTTGGTAAGTGTTTTACACTAGTAGATTAGTATTATTAAAAAAATAACTAGCATGATCCAAGCTCAAAATCCAAAATGGCGGCCATTTTAAATTTACCGTTAACAAAGTATTTAAGTTTTAAAATTTTAAATGGTAATTTTAAAGTTTTAGGCCATACTTCTATTGGGACTTTTTTCGTCCTTTTAATGTACCCAATCACTCACCGAAGTCTTGAAACGTTTTTCATGGACACCCTGTATATTCTGTACTATATTCCGAGAAAAGAGCGATCGTAAAATGTTTTTGACACTAACTAAACTCCTCAAGATGTTTATGAACATATACTGACTGGCTGATGGCTTAGCAGTCTAACTATCCACTTCACTATATTAGAGGTTTTAGTCCATGGTCCTTAGTTAATTTGATAGAATTTATAACCTTGACTTAGTGGTTACTTTGTGTTGTATATCTTTCTTTCTGCAATGCTAAACTAGGTTTTCAGTCACTCTTTCACGTAAAAACAGGAGCACTATGAAACTTATTTTTTTTATTCTATACCTTGGAAAATGGTTTTATATACTTTAAACTGACACTATTAAAATGAAAATAATGAGCTCTCAAAAACCCAGTTTTGAGTAACACTAGACATATTTTTCTAAGTTTTACATAACGTCTAAACAAATAAAGTTAAAGAGTTTTGTCTCTATATTGCTTTGAAATATTATAATTTTGGTTACTTTTATGTTTTGTAACCAAGAGAAGCCGAAATAGGTCCAATATAAATTTCTGTCAGTTTATCTGTGTGTATTTATGTAACGCTGAACATGGTTATTTGTGTGCTTTCGCATAAACACGAGATCACCCGCAGTTATGAAACTCTCGTATTTTCATTGTTCTATATCATTTAGAGTATGATATTATTTACTTTAAACTGACTCACGTACTATGAAAATGAAATAATGTGCTCTTAAAAGCCCAGTTTAAATGGTTTTACGTAACTTGTCACTTTTTTTAACTTTTAATGAGCGATAATTATTCGATTTAAGAGATTTATCAGAAATAAAAACCATTATCTATTAAACGTAATCATTATTAGTTTTTAATAATATTGATATTAGATTTAAAACTTATTTCAAAATTATACTACTGTACTGTATGTTAAAAGCTTTCTTTAAAGTATAAAAAAGTTTAATAATAATACAAATTTACTAAACTATCTAACTATAGTTTAACACCAAATAATTGAGCTAGGAATAGATTTTATATTTGTAATGATACCTTTAACTACACTTAATCAGTAGTTGGTTAGTTGGTGAAATGAGGACCTATCCATGTGGGTATTTTAAGCTAAATATCAATGAGAAATGAGTGAGAAGATTATTGTGGCACGATCTTGTAGTCCTGTTACTGACCAACGCTGACATTTTCCTTAGACAGAACTGATAATTACTAGCCCAACAGTTATATACAACCCGTAGGCCTTTAAAGTACGGGCTTACTGCTACTGTAATTCTAAATAATGTTTGGGACGGTTTAATTTGTCAATAAAATAATAATAAATATTGTTTATTACGTGTTAAATGGATACATTATGGTGGTTACACGTGTACCGGTACATACAAGAGCTGATCCTAAACCGTGGTTGGTCCAGCATGTGCCCAAGTTAAATACCCCCCTATCCCCCCACCCTGTCAATGACGGATTAGGACATTCTCTCGTAATCGACCACATTTGTTGTCTGTTTGTCGCAGCCGACTTGATACAGAGCATTTTTCAATAGAATACCTGGACATTAATCCAACACGACCTATTTAGTAAATCTTTATTAGATGAAATCATATGTACCATTACTTAAAATATCCCCATCAATGTTGTTGAGAACCTGTAAGAATGTTTCATATAATGTGAATATATTATTTCTTGTAAAATATTTTATTCAATGCACCGTGTCTGCCGGACCTTCAAGACTCCAAAGGTTATCCTTTTCAAAATAGTTCCTCTAAAAGTCCTTCTTGTGAAAAAAGGTCCTCTAAAAATCCTACTTTTCAAAATAGGTCCTCCAAAATTGCTGATTTTCAAAATAAAAATGTCTGCTCAAAAAGGCGTTTAAAAGCCTTTTTTTCAAAATACGCTTTCTATAAAAACTCTCTTTTTAAAATAGATCAAGTTCTCCACCTCACATTGAGTTTCCTAAACATTTCAAGGGTTTTAGCGGCGCAGAGAGTATTGTTATAAATAACGCGTTTTGAGGACAAATTATAAAGGTACTGTTATTTTTATTTACATTATATATTTTTTAATTATCTCCTTCTATATTTTGATAAAATTCTAAAAGGAAATAAAAACCCCCATGAAAATTTGCGGTAAGCTCATATAGGTTTAAGTTAACTATTGTAAGGTTTTTGGAGAACATACATCAAATTGCAATCCTTACTGAGCTGGAGACTAGACGTTTATCACAGGCATTCTACAATGGAAAGTTGCCTCTAGCCAGATGTACCGTATAACGCGTATTGCGTGTAAGATAAACTAGAGTGAAGCTAGTGAAGCCGTGGGTATAAATAAGTGAGACTCAGAGCGGAGCATCTTGTCTATAAACTGGGCAGAACTATGAACGGCTTGCTCATGTTTACGGCAACCGAGATCGGCTGCATGTCTGCGAGCAAGTCGGCCAGCTGATGTCGTTATCTCCAGGTTTGAAACTCAACTGCAGACAAGGAAGAGTCTACAGGAGTGGCAAAATACAGAAACTCGCTAATTCGAAAACTTCCACCATTCACGTGGCTTTTGTCTATTCATTTGGGAAAACCTTTTATCGTAAAAATATATTCCAGAAACTCAAAGTATTTTTGAAGCATAATTTACCCTCTAAATTTGAATTTATTTGTACTCGAGTCTCTAGAATTCGAACTATGTTCATTTAATTTGAAACTATACCTCTAAAATTCGAAGTTTGTTCGTATATGCTTCTGAAATTCGAAGTAATGAAAAGACAAGCCAGTGGAAACGTGTAACAGAGGGTTTCCGAAATTCTTCCAGATTCGAATCGTCAGTGGCATTGTTTTCTATGCTTCGTTACAAAATTGATAATATAGTTAATAGATATTAATGGAATGGGCAAGTTGAAAACGGAACATATTTCTCTACTTCAAATACACCTGCCATCAATAGTTCGATATGAGTGAGTTGAAAAAGGGACATATTCCTCTACTTCAAATACACCTGCCATCAATAGTTCGATATGAGTGAGAAGAAAAAGTAACATATTCCTCTACTTCAAATACACCTGTCATGAATAGTTAGATATGAGTGAGTTGAAAAAGGGACATATTCCTCTACTTCAAATACACCTGCCATAAATAGTTAGATGGTAGGCTTAGATATGAGTGAGTTAAAAAAGGAACATATTCATCTACTTCAAATACACCTTCCATCAATAGATGGATATGGGTGAGTTGAGAGAGGAACATATTCCAAGGATTAAGATCCTACTTTAACTTATGTTTTTGTAAGGTGTCCTTTTTCAATTCACCCATTCGGTTACAGTAATCCTGTTGTAAACAGTTAGATTTTTGAGATGTTACAGTATTTATTTTATTCTCTTGTGGATTTCTTTGGATTGAGTTTAAAGTTTTTGACTGGGACGGTGGCGACGTCCTGTAATCCAGCTACTTGGAGGTCACGAATTGTGGATAGTTGTGAGAGATGGTCGGTGAATGTGGTGTTCTCTTGTGTGGATTAACGTCCGCACTATTGAATACTACGTTAATCCACAAAGGCCATCCTCATAATTAGACCAATTCGTAATTCAGAGGCCGTGGTTCGGATTCCACGTTAAACTGTAGGTCCATTAGTTGCCATTGACTGTTGGGCTATTAATTAACAGTCCTGTCTAAGGAACATGTCAGCCTTAGTCAGTAACAAGACTACAAGATCGCGCCACAATCATCCTACATTCATTCCTCATTCATACTTGGCTTAAAATACCTGGGTAGGTCGCCATTTCAGTCAAAAGTATTAAAGTATTAAAAGTATTAAAGTATTAAGTAGGCCCACCAGTATGATTTGAATTTTATTCTCGACTAGCAGTAAGCCCGTCTTTTATACGGTTTGTAGGATTCAGTTTAAAGAAGAAAGATCATCATACCAAAATATAAACCTGAAATCCTAAACAAATCAGTACAAAGAAAATAAATCAAAACCCAGCTTTATTATTTAGCATTACTTTACAAATAAATAGATTAGAACGTTTATACCACTATTATAATTAGTTATACGTTAAAATTAGTATGATTTCGAAATGGGCTAAACATCAATGACCAATATAAACTTACTAATATTGATTTGACAGCTGTTTGTTTTTCTTTCTATTAAATCTTTAAACAACAAAGACAGCTGATTATTACCAGAAGGTCATTCATTGAAAAATGAATCAAAATGCGAGTAATATCGCGTAAAAGTGGGTTTAAATGCTGTCATTACTTTCAACTCACTAAAAAATTTACAAATTCTCTGAAATAGAGAATACATGAAATAAGTTTCATTGTAATCAGTTCACCCGTTTTTTCGGAGAAGACGGCGTAAAATGCCTCCTGGAGCGTCACAGACAAACCGACAAACAGACAAAAATTGAGATATTACCGGTTTCGGCTTCTCTAACGCACGAAAAGTAAAAATAACTAAAAAATTAATTATTCTGAGAAATGTACAGACAAAACTGTAATTTTATTTATATAGTAAAAATAAACTACTGTTCAAATAAACTAGATTAGCATTTCAAGAAATTAAGATAAATAATACCAGAAAAAAAACATTGACAGAACTCCCAAAAACAAAGTAAATTCGACGTAAATTGGCTTTCCCTTGAATTTAGAACTACCGAGGTTCGACTGTATTTCGATAATAATCACCATGTCATTATATCTGAAGATTAACTATAATATTTTTCATGATACAAAGATTAAATAAACGGCATCAGTGGACTGTCACATACTTTCTTCCTTAAGTAAATTTAAAAACGATAGTCAGTGTTAAAACTATTATATTTTTTGAAGTTTATCTAAATATACAGTTTAATAATTGATTGTTTCAAAAATAATAATCCAATTTCTGAAATAAACAACACGAGAAACATAATTAAATTAATTAATTGTTAGAATGTTATGGGGAACCTCCCCCCCGGAAATAACACTTTTTTTTGTTGGTTTACCAAGTTCCATGGAAATAAGGAAGAATTTATGATCAAAATGCCTACTTCCAGTATCCTTACTGCAGAAAAGCTACGTACTCTTTCCCATGTTAACCTTATATAGAATAGGGAAACTATCTTTTTTATTGACAGTAATTGATCAAACCTTGTATATATTGTTATTGA
Organism: Nephotettix cincticeps; assembly: GCA_023375725.1. Lineage (NCBI taxonomy): Eukaryota > Metazoa > Arthropoda > Insecta > Hemiptera > Cicadellidae > Nephotettix > Nephotettix cincticeps. Next base: position 16,002,457 of record CM041786.1, on the reverse strand, counting down.
TTTTGAAATCCACTGAGTGCGCAAGATTGCTGAAACACGGGTATTTTAACCCTGAGATTAATTTTTTCGTGTGTTGGAATACATATGATTTTTTCTAAAGATTATAAGTGAAGCAGTTTCGGAGTTAAAAATTCTTAGTCCTTCCGAACCTATGTTTTGTATATAACGAATTTTGCATTAGTCATTTAGTTAACAATGCGGTTATATTTCAATAGCTTTTATGGATATTTCCAAATGAGTCAAAAATATTTATAACTTCCAAAATTTACGAGGTTTGTAAATGTTCGGTGGGTGTAGCGGCTTTGATGTGGACGGCTATGGGTTCCAGATGGACTCGAATTTTGTTTACTGTTCGTCTTGATGTGAGCTCCTGCGGCTGTCCCCCTATTTCGTAAATAATTGGCGTCTGTGGGAAAAACGTATTACCGTGGTACTTTTCTAATCAATTTCACGTAGTGAAATAATTAATGCTGAGTTAAATTATGAATAATTATTATATTTATCGGTGGCTAAGTCGATAGCGTGACGGCTTCCCAATCTGAGGTGTTGATGTCTCTAGTTTGCCATCAGATTGGGTTTTATTAGCATTTTCCACTTGGAATTATTTCCATCTTTGCTTCATATTTCCCACGCGGTAATCCATAGTTCGTTTAGTTAGAGGTTGTTTGATAGACACAAACACAAATGTTCATTACGGAAATGTTCACTCATGATTTTAAGTAAAACAAAGTTTCACGACGTTTTGTAATCTGGATTCTGATACCGTCCTCAGGCGAGCTAGATCCAAAAACACGATTAGTATATAATCCGGACTGAGCTGGTATAAAGCTGAAAACAAAAAAGTTTAGAACAGTCAAAAAACTTACAAATAATACCATAATAAGAATCTAAATAACATAAATCCTCCATCCCCAATAATGAATTTAAAACAAAGAAGAGTATTATTATTATTCTATTTAGTTTTTGGTTCCAATTAGATTATTTTATCCTCTAAGTGCAATGGACCGAAGTATCGTTGTTAGTTTCTATCCTGAGTAGTGGCATCTATCAATGATTTAGTGAAACTGATAGTTGTCGTCGTCTGCCGTGTTGCCATTAGTGAACTGATGCTGGATCTATTCATGGAGTTCACTGTTTTGCCGCTAGAGAAGCTTTATACACCAATTAAAGGGCCGTGTGACGTGTCCTGTAATCCAGCTAGTGGAGGTCACGAATTTTGGATGTAAGCGATAGCCTCTTGATGCAATATTCCCTAATGTGGATGAACGTCTGCACTATTGAATAAGTCTATCCGCAATTACCATCCTCATAGTTAGACCAGTTCGTAATTCAGAGGCAGTGGTTTGGACTTCACGTTAATAGGCTACTCTTAGATATACTATTGCCTGTTGGACTATTAATTAACAGTTTTTTTCTAAGGAACATGTCAGCCTTAGTCAGTATGAGACTACAAGATCGCGAACCAATCTTACACTAATTTCTCATTCTTACTTAGCTAATAAACATTACCTACAATGATAGATCACCATTTCAGTTAAAAGTATGAAGTATCAAACAAAAAAGCTGAACCAAGAATGAAATTTTAGTTCCAACAAAGAAGAATCCTAATTCTTCCTAATTTCCTAAGGTTTAATGTAATTTCCAATACCTGATACAATGACGATCTCTCAGAAACCAAGGAAATTCTCTTGGAAGCTTTACGGGATGGTGGATGGATATACATTCTATATTGTTGGGGAGCGTTTTATAAAATGAAGAATTATTGTAGAGGCCAAGATGTAATAATTCCCGCTCGAGACAGGGTGAAATACGACCTGATACGGGGTTAATTCACCCTCTCGCTGGCGTATATTTGCGGACGAGTTTGTAAAATATTGTGACAAAGTTTGGTTTTGATCATTTTGAATCAACACTCCTTCCAAAATCAAATGACCGAGTTGGGTCTAATCTAACACCCTATTGTTGAGCATGCTCTGCCTTATCAATGATATAATACAGTAGTGTAAAAAGTAAACAAAAAATAAATGTTAGTTAGTAATCTCGTATAGAAAAGAAGCTCCAGGTTTAACAAAGGTTTCTAATAAATACCATTATCTTTATAAATAAACTTATAGTTTTGTTTGTACATTGCTTGAAATTGGAATGATATTTTTTACAGTATTTTTTTGTTTTATACCTCAGATTAACCGAAATAAGTCTTACCTTAATTAATTTCTGTCTGTCTTTGTGTAAGTATTTTTGTAACGATTCTCCGTAAAAACGAGAACATGTTAAAATTTATTTTTATCGTTCCATATCTTTGGAAAAGAATTTGTGTACTTTAAACTAACATTATTAAAATGAAGAATTGTACTGCTGTATATCAAAATGTTACCTTTCCGTTAACAAAATTTTACTAATGATACCATTTTTTATTTCATCTAATTTAACACTCGAACAAAGTAACAGAGCTAAGTATTATTTATTTATTATTTTACTTTTTTTGATTTGAGGTGAATATTTAGTCTTATTAATGCGTGGCTTTCTTTTTAACAATCCATATCAATCAAATCCATACAAAGGACGGGTTCTCTGATAGTAATAAATAAACGCATTTTAACAATAGGAGACTAAGATTTTATTAAGGTTGTGGCACTACAAATACTTTAGATTACTGTACTTAGTACACACACAAATCGAAAATATCCAAGCTGAATAGAATCAAACAATAAATTCGAATGGTTCTAGTAATGTCACTGCGGTACATTATTTTTAACGTTGGTTCATGTTAAAATAAAATTTCTCCAAAAATATTAGTATTAATTTGTAAAAGAAAACACGACGTAAAACAGTAAAGTAACGGAGATAAAAAATAATAGTAAACGTAAGATAACGTAATTCACTATTGAAATGATCACGTATTTTTTACAGGGTGAGAACTACAAGTGTCTTCAAATTCTCTTGAAATTTTGAGTTTGTTACAACCTTGGAACCTCCAGTTTTGTAATTCTATATGTTACCAAACATCAAACATGGAGGAAAAATATGTTACTCTGTTTTAAAACAATAAGTAGGGATTAAAAGATAAAAATTGAACCCCAATTACAAATTTCCGGATTAAATTTCCCAGGGACATCTTAAGGGAATGAAATTTCACGAATATCAAATCAAAAGCTCGCACAAACCCTCCAGACAGGTCGTAACTCTTCCTTACTTTCACCGCGGTGTCCATCCCCTCACCAAAATTGCTTGATTTATATGTTATGAGCTACTGAAAAGTTCAGTGATTTATTTTATCAATAAATGTATTATTTTACTAAATTTACTTCAAAACAATTTTATAAAAAGAGTAATTAATAATTATATGTTATTCATTTATAAAATATTCTACCCCTTTTCTGGCTTTGAATTTGTTGGAAATGTTTCCATACAAATTAATTTCTATAATTTTGGTTTCAGAATTTTCTGTTTATGTTTTAAAAGTTCGTTGTACGTGAGATTTTTGTAACTTACTGGGAAAACATTCATCAACATCGAGAAGGAAAATTAATAATTCAATTTAAAATTATTATTTTGTTGGAACAACCAATCAATGAAGAGATGGTTATATGTCCTTTCTGATAGGTTTTCATTAGACCATGTACCACGACAAATAACACACATATAATGTTTTAAAGATTAAAATATTTATATCCACCAAAAAAACTTACAGTTGTATAGTCATTGCATAAAGTGGATGCCTATCCACTAACTAGTTAGTTAGAAGTTAAGAGGCTATAAGTTCGAGGTTATGTTTTTTAGTTAAAAAACATAACTTCTAACTCTTTAAGCAAGAAGTAGCAGAAACATGAAGTAATATTTTAAGTAAGGATCTATAAACTGTAACGGATTTTCACAATTTTAGTTTATTAGGGAAGTATTGGGTAAAAAATCATACGTCATTGGTCCAAAATGTTTATAATTTAATATACAATGACTATTGTTTTAATTTAAATTTGGATTGGAAGAAGTTAATACAACAAGACAATCTATCTATTCATACGATTTAAAATTTACTGGTTAGATATTGAGACGAATGTAAGGTTACCACCAAATTTGTAAATAAATATAAGAAGAAATTTGTATAAATTATCTTTAAATACAAGAGTAATACAAATATAATAAGTAAAATATAATATGTAAGACCTCTTGCCTGGTATTCTTTTGATAGCTCTTTCAGCTCACTTTAGAAATATCTAGATAGTAGTGTTGAAGGACGAATAAACACCAACAGATGTTTTATGTTAGGCGCTTCATTTACTGAGGCGCGCTCAACATATTTGGGCTTGTTCGACATTTACAACAAACCTTGTGTTTAAACTATTACAATTTTAATATTTTTCTCAATTTCATATTGATATGGTAAATTTAGGACCCCATTATAGACTGTTTGTTTAAAGTTTTAAACGGGGTGAGGTTTTGTTGGAATTTGTAAACTATGTTGGTGAGAAAAATAACCATTTTCGTATGGATAAAAATGTATAAAATTGAATACTTTTGCGTATTTTTAACACGGTAACTGTAAATTTTACAGTTTTTTAAATGACGTTTAATTTTGAAAAATCTCAGTGCAAACACTGAAACAGTTGAATTCTCACCTCAAAATACCCACCGGAGTGGGTCTTCTGTATGAATATGAATTGGTTTCTTAAGACTGAATATTTATAACCGAAGAAGTTATAAATAATTGTCACCAGACTGGACAGGGTGAAATACGATCAGATATTGGATTGAATCGTCCCAGGACACCCTCGATCTTTACATCTGTATAGAGGAGCTTGTAAAATATCGTGACAGCTAGCTTGACAGTGAAATATTTGTCTAAGGGTGATTTTTTTATTGAAATGCTCAAAAACTAGATGGACTAAAGAGTGTTATTAGTTTAAAATCTAATTTTATTTAATCACAGAATTGGTTTTATTCTGTATTTTTAGTAAAATAAATAAATTAAGGGTGAAAATACTCAAAAACGTAATAATTTAGAAATTGTTTATTTTTCAGTATTGGTTTGGATGTTTATAACATATTGACATGAAAATCACACACACACATAAACAACGTCAACTATAAACACTTCGGCAGTTAATTAAATCGTTTTATTGTTTCGCTTTAAAAGTATTACTCTTTTAGAAAATACTTTAATCTTTAAACCTTTTAGAGGAAATTTATCTATAATCCAACCATTTGTCAGGGAGTTAATAGTCTAAGTTTAATATGTTTTTCATGAAAATCCTGTTATTTAGATTATTTTTAGGACATTTTTCATCAAGATAAGTCAAAACAAAGTTTCACGACTAGTGAATCATCGAGTACTATCATTAAGTTTTATTTATCGTGATGGAAAATGTCCGTAATACAAATCTAAAAACTAAATACCCACCATCACCAATAATAGATTTCAAACAAAGAATGAAAATCCTATTTTTCCAACATTGTTTTTAATTTGCTTCCCAGCGAAGACTAAATTTTAAACAAAGTTAGGAGTAGTTGTAAATACTCTTATAACAACTGCATAGCTTAAAATCAAGAAAGCTCTACTGTTCAATTCATATTACTCTATTTAAGTTATAACATAATTACAATAGTGCTATACATATATCACAAGTACTGTCGCATAAAAATATTTAGCAATTAGAGTATAGTGTTCTTCCCTCATCTCAGCGAAGCATTGTAGTGTAGGGTTTACAAATTCAACAATAAATCAACATCAAGGGAGTCTGAGGCGAAGCAAATTCGTATTCTACAAGGCTAAATAAAGTCGACAAGCGAGGGGACGAAAGAGTTATAGCTCTTCTGGCGGGTTGGAGGTAATAATTTTACACTGTTGGAGATATCAGATCTCTTTAGCGAGGGTGCTTAAGTCAGTAAATCATAACTCGACATTTTTAAAATCTGCAGCAATACAGTAACATATAAATTACATAAGAAATATTGATTAAAAACAAATTAAAATGTTATACTATTTAAAAAAAATACTAAAATAAGTACTTAGATGTATATATTTCCATACATTTAATTTAAGTTCCTACGTAAATGTTTTCAAAGTAAATACTCGATATTTATCTTCGTGCGACGGTCATGTGTAAAAATACCTTTGAAATATAGAGGTGAAAATAATAATTAAAGGACATGGAATTTTAAGGAGAATTAAAAAATTTTCATATATAAGAGTTTTCCTTTTCTCCGCCCACAAGAAATAAAGTCACCTATTTTGAGCAGATATTGGGGTGAACCGTTATAGCCGAATAATGTTAAAACTTCAGACTTCAATCTTAAGACTTCACGTGAAAAGAATATGTTAACTTTTTTTCTCTCTGGAATAGAGTATTAAAGTACAGTAATCATTTTAGTCCCGAGGGATTAAAAGTATGCAACTTTTAGTCCCTAGGGACTAAAAGTAACCCTATAAGAATAACATGGGGAAGACTGGCACACTCTGTAATGAACAATCAGAAATATTAGCTGAAAGTAGTAATTATTTTTGTATTAATTTACTTTGATGGTTAGCTAATAGTTTGCATTGGTTGCTTTGAGGTTATGTTAGTTAACCTGAAATAAGATAGGGGTTAATTATATGAGTAGGTGGAAGAAAGTTTTTTTTGTACATCATGGGACAAAAATTATCACTGTAATCTTTTCACTTTAGAAACTACTAGAGCTATTTTGTTGAATTTTTATTTTATAAGAATAAGAACAGCTGTTTATAAGAACTGAAAAAACTAATATAGACATATCCAGGATCTAACCTATTTCTCACAGTGAAGTAAATACAAACATTTTAATATACTTTGTGGGCCGAAAGTAACCCGTTTTCCAACTTAGCAAGGGAAAGAGTCAGTTGATGACGTCATAACCTATTCTTTATTACAATATGGAACTAATGAAAATACAGTACATGGAAGCCTTTGGAAAGTTATCGATAGTATAGTAAGCGATCACCAATGATATTAGTATTGAGAATCAGGTGTTGGTTTACAATATCAAGAACAAGATAGAAGAAACTCTTTTGTCTGTAAAAGGTTTTGTTTGTACCGTAACAATAATAGTAAAGACTAGCAGTACGCCCGTTCTGTGTACTGTGTACAGTTTTTAGGATATAGTTTTAAGAAGAAAGATCATCATACAAAATATAAACCTGAAACCTATACAAATCAGTATAAATAAAATAAATCAATACCCAGCTTTATTATTTAGCATTACTTTACAATTAAATAAATTAAACATTTATACGATTATTATAATTAGTTATACGTTAAAATAACTTTTTAATATACTCGTAGTATGATTTCGAAATGGGTGTAACATCAATGACCAATATAAACTAGCATTGATTTTACAGCCGTTAAATCTTTAAACTACAAAGACAGCTGATTACTTATAAGGCAGCTGAGTAGTTTGTTTATCGATAATTGAAAGCAAAATGCGACTAATATTGCGTAAAAAGTGGGGGTTTTTAATGCTCGTGATTTACTTTTCAGCGGACAATTTTAAGCATTTAAAAACCTTCTCTGGAATGTAGAGACTGTATGAAATAAGTTTTATTGTTATCAGTTCTCCCGTTTTTTTCGGAGAAGACGGTGTAAAATGCCTCCTGGAGCGTCACAGACAATAAGACACAAATTGAGATAAGACTTGTTTCGGCTTCTCTAACGCACGAAACGTAAAAATAACTAAAAAATTAATAACTCTGAGCAATTTACAGACAAAAATTTTGTTTATATAGATTACGATCGCTGCCACTTCAATATCAACGACACAATTTTTACAGGACCCAAAATCGTAATTTACTAAATCATACCTTTTCGTCTTTACCTCTTGAAGAAAAATGTACTTACAATATCATAAAAACTCTTTTTTCCTTGTATTTCTCAAAAATCCCATTCAACAAGGGAGATATTAGATATACCCAGATTCCCTCCCACCTGAGTGAGGGATAACTAGTGTTAACCACTTATCCGTCTCACATAAGTGGTTAGCGATGGTGGTAAGTGTTTTCCTCACAGAATCATTTGCCTAAAACAGTGAAAACAACTCATATATTTAATCAGTCTATACCTATTGGTGAAAACATTTAAACGATAGCTCGTTTCATAATCATGGGCATGGTTATTTCTTAGTGGGTACAATTCGTTTACCTTAATCATCGTCGGCTCACCCATATCATAACAAGCTTAAATCTTTAGTCTACGTTGGCTTGATAAGTACGTGTAAAGAGGCAGCCACACTAAAAAAACTGCAGTAACGAGGCTGTTAACTTTGATCAACTTGGCGACTCCACATCGCTATCTCGCCGTCCATCCATCAACAGTGGTGGTCGATGTATTGAGACTGCAGCCTCCTTTCGCTCGATTTATCGTCATGTTTCATAATTGAATGTGGCAGAATTACAACCGCGTTCGCTAGACCATGGTGCAGTCCCATAAACCTGCCTACCTGCCCTGCTCGCGCTGTCTATTGTACCTTTTGAAACTGTAAATTCTCACTTTAATGTATACTTCCACGTCTGTTTGCATATAGCTTGTGCTATGCAACAGTCAGATTGCGTAAGGGTTGATTGAGAGCTGTGTGTTGGTATGTCTATATTGGACGCCAGAAGGCTGTTCGAGATAACAGAAATAAATAAAAGTTCAAACTTGACACACTGGAACAGACGTAGAAACTCGAGTGATACAAATATGTATGGTACATTCCAATGTGGCGCGTATTTTTGTTGAAAATCTGGGTTAGGGAAGTAGCGATTTCGTGTGTAAACAATGGTGAACTATTGTCATTCAGGGACGCGATTTTCTAATATCGCGACTTTGTTCCTAGCTTACTTTTTTCACGATAGTGGTTCTCGAAAATGAATCAGTCGGTTTTTGTCAGTGACAAAGCTATACTTTACCACTGAATTATCCCATCAAACACAAGTCAAAAAGAGTACCGCGTCACTATTCCTGTAAAGTTTTTTTTTTACGGCAACAACCCCTGGAGCGATACGTTTGATTGATTATACCAATGAGAATCTCATTAGTACCAACATAGACATAGACGTCACGATATTCCGGCCAAATCACCCATATTCTCACATCCCCTGTTTCCTGTCTCTATCCATCACCGCTCGGCGAAGCCCTCGGCTCCTAATTATATTTTAATTGCCCGTCTGTCCGTCTGCAGCGCTGGCGACGCCTGTAATCGCGCTAGACGTCTTCATCCCAGATATCTCGGTAACAGCTATAATTCACGAGATTAAACGTTACCTCACTGCGAGAGGTGCTTGAAAGGTCTCCCGGGTTAATCTTAGTTTCTGCAACCCTGGATGGCGGTGTTTACCTAGCCTCGTGCGAGGGTGCAATTATGTGTAATTTACAAGTAAAATGTCTTTGTCACTCCCTGAACTAATAAATTGGTACTTCTAACTGTTTCGTTTACAGTAATAGGGACTTTCATTAATAATAATACTAAAGGGGTCCCTCAAGGATATATTTTGGGACCATTACTTTTTTGTATGACATCCTTCTTTTACTTGATGCAACACTAGGCTTCAATGACAATCAATTCCTTCAACACCAGATATGCAATTTTTAGTTCAAGCGTTTTTTCCGTATATAATATTTTAAATATATAATTCAGTTGGGTTTATTCTGTAATTTGGCTCCATCATCCAGGGCTTTTAAGTGTCTAAATGGTTTTATAAATCTGTCGTTATTCGGCATAGCATGTCTATTATTCATGTTTTCATTCCCTATTTTGTGATTTAACAAGTAATAATTTGCAAAATATACACTATTGTGGTATTGTAGGTACTGAAATATCAAAGAGAAACAACTTCATAGCAGCTGTGGTTAGTTGGTCATCTTACGGAAGAAGCTGAAAGTTCGAGTTCCTTAACGACGAGAACAAATTAATACTGTTCGCGGCACAGCCTCTCTTGTAGGCTATTTCATTAGGTTAAATTTTCTGTTACACCAAAAGCCTTAACTCTCTGGAAGTTTATTTATGCTCGATTATCCGACAAACTCGGTTATCTGACATCGGCGATGTGGTAAGACGTGCCAGTGCCAGCGCACCGAGCAGTCCTCACTCGCGGAACGGGTTTCTAAAATTTATTGGACATTAGACATTTGTACTTAGCTGAGTTAATTACTTGTGATAGGTCCGGTACACACCTGGGCATGGCGACCCAGATCGATACACGAGCGCCGACCGCGGTACAAGGGCAAACTACGCGTAATTACTGACCTCTGGCTCTTTAACTCTGCTGAGTTAAAAGTTAACACGATCTTTAAGACTCACGATTCTTTCGATGAGGAAAATATTAGAATTTCCCTTAAGTAGAATCATATAATTTGGGAGATTCGACTACAACCTCCATATTTAGGTAGTCTCGTTGCACACCAAGTTTCATGGGAAACGGTTGATAAATAAGGATGAAACTGATAATAAAACAATATTCTTCATAAGAAAAACATTGGGCACACGTTTACCGTTAGTCATTGAAAAATGATTAAAATAGTTTAATCATTTTATTGCTTGAAAACTAAATTTGTTTGGTTTTTAAGCTGGTTTTAACGGCGTTAGTGAAATTGTTTCATAAAATTATTACATTTTTTTAATATTTAAACGTCCATAATATTTCATTCTGAATGTTTAGAAAAATGTAGGTGGTTTCATTTTGACTGTCTCATAAAGGACTATAAGTCGTACAATTTTTGTCATCAAAATACTTAGTCGTTTTTGAGAAATTTTCATTTAACGTTTTTTTTTGTGGTAAAAGGAGGTCCGCCATTTGTAAGTTGAAATTTGAAACAGGTTTCCATAGAAACTACTAGAGCTATTGTATTGAATTCTTGATATATAAGAATAAGAACATGTTTAGAAGAACTGAAAACATTTCCTTTAGACATATCCATGACCTAACCTATTTCCCACAGGGAAGTAAATACAAAGAATTTTTATTCCATTCTTACGAAACTCGTTCGAACTTACTAATGAATTACCGGTATTACAAGAAAACGGAGATGTTGGTGTTCATCTCGACTAATTTTCACTTTCTCGACACCTCACAATTCGGTTTCACTGAGGATATGGTTTTCTCCCAACGTTCCTTTGTCACGAATAGCACTTCCGACGAATATAGAGTGAGGGAAGACCGGAATCTGAAAGTTTCTGTAATTTAGCGGTCGGTGGACCGGGTAATAGTGTGGCAGGATAATCCTGTGGAGCTAGAAATAGAGGAGACGCATCTGAGGATCTGACGAAACCGGCGAACTTGCTTCTATCACGTCGGCTGCTATCAGTATCATCTTAGAAGCATTAATTGGAGGCGATATCAAACATTTAAATTGTTTGTAGCTTTAAAATTTAGAAAAATCCTAAAATATTTATAAATCATTCTGTCGCTTTTATTTCTTATCATCTGCTATCGCGTACACTTGCCCATTCAGTCATATTTCCTTTAAATTACCGGACAGCAATGTTTCCGTCGTGGTCTTCAAAATTTAATTAACGAAATCCTCTAAAAATTACAATGTTGTAAAATTACTCCGTAACAACTAGCACCCTTCTCCTTTTGACATGGATATGTCTTAGCTCTTGGGGGTTAGCAATTTGCGCCACCAAAATTTTAAACAGTGATGACATTTGGTTAGTGAGTCATAGTTTGGTTATAAGAACAGCTGTTTGGATGAACTGAAAACATCGCCTTTAGACATATCCATGATCTAACCTATTTCTTACAGATAAGTAAATTCAAATATTTTGGCATGGATATGTCTTAGCTCTGGGAGGGGGTTAGCAATTTGTTCAAAATTCCTTCAAAATTTGAAACAGTGACGTAATTTGGTTGGTGTCGTCATAGTTTGGTTACACTAACAGCTGTTTGAATGAACTGAAAACAATCCCTTTAGACATATCCATGATCTAACCTATTTCCCATAGGGAAGTTAATACAAACGTTTTTGACAGGTTTTGCATATGTTTAAGCTCTGGGGGAGATGTTTGGAACGTGTGTTTATTGTTTATCATAATCTGGTAGTAGAATACCATGGTTTCCTGAACTTTTGGAAATTTCCTGTCCCTGAAATTGATTTACGTACCTTTAGGTTTATTTACTTATACTTCGTTATTTCGTCTTTGCAATATAAAGTTTGAAAATTTCACCTATACATATTAAATATATTGTTCAGAAATTACAATATGTAAATACGTAATAGGATAGGAAGAGATTAATTGTGGGCCACGTATTAATTTGATCATGAGTTCGTCATTTTCTACAGAATTTTCATCCCAATTTTGGTTCTACGTTGGGTCTAAGAACATGTCACTACAAGTTCAATGACTGTTCTCACATCTTATCAGAAGAGAGTGACAAAGGCTATACATATCTGAGTAAGTTCCGATGCTGCGACCGGTAGAATAAAATTGTCAACCACCGATTTAGATTTTTGTAAATACTTACTATGACCAAGTTCAACAAAATATAAAAAGTACTTAAGATTGACATACAAACTAAACTGCAGTGTTATTCACAACTATAAATTTGAAAAGACTATCCAAAACGTGCAGGTCCATATTAGAAATTAATGATACCACCGAGGTCAGAAATTCAACTTGTAATTTTTGATAGCTCTTCGAAGGAAGAAGTTTTTGATTCAAAAAGAACAGACAGGACAGTATAACATGGTCGAGAGTAGCTTTATCACTTCCATAAAGAAACTTTTGTCGTTTACACCTTATATTCTAAACAGTTGGGATTTATTGTAGGTTACCAATTAAAATTCTGTTAAAACAAACAAATCTTCTTCTAATTTTCATAATGTAATAATGTACAAGGTTTTTTTGGATTTAAAAATATTCAATCACCAAATCAGCTGACCAATATTTTTAGCAACACCGACAAGACCACTTAATATGTAACTCACTCAACGTAGAACGAGCAGGATTACGAACTTGTAAAACATTGTAAGTCTCCCCTGTTTCCTGGGCTCACAGGGGTTCCGCCGAGTGGCCCTATAAAGGGCACCGCGCATAAAGGAGTGACATGATATTTTACCTTAGGGTCGCCAGGTAGGGCGAGGGTCGTAGCCTGCGGCGTATCAAGGGCCGAGGGCGCCCTGGGGCCGCCAGGTGCTGGGATTGATTAGCCCTCTCAGACTACAGATTAAGACATGGACCAGTTAGCCTAATTAGCCCAATGGAACAGTTCGGTAATGCGGAGGACGTGTCCCGGACCGCTTATCTGAATAGGTGCTGATAATGTAATTAAAGTTACTCGAAAAGTTCATTATAGTTAGGACCGATTTGAAATGTTTTAAATGTTTGTGGAATTCCTTTTGAAACTTATTTTCTTGTCTAATAAACTATTCATTTTAAATTTCTATAATCAAGGGTGTAAATTGAAGCCCCGTCAAAAAACACATGTTATATGAAAAGCCAATATTTCATTGAGTGGTTATTTAAATACACTCATGTAGCTTTAGGAGGGGTATAAATTTCACACTCTCTCTCAGTATGTAAAGGACTAGGACTAGGATAAAGGACTAATATTTAAATCCATACATTTACATAAAACATCTCCAAAGAACCAGCTTAAAAAGCTGAACAAATTAGTATATTGAATTATTAGTTCACGACTAACGGTTGTAGAGAAATATTAATGAAACAGTCCGTCATAAACGCAGTACGTTGTCTTAGAACTCCCAATGTTGTTTGTATGTAGGATATTAAAAAATCAATTTATTTCTTATTTCTTATATGTTTTCAATGGAACTTGATATGTAGTGTAGAGTCACATTATCCGACAAACCATAATAAAAATAGTTTGGTATTACCGAGAGGTGATGTCCCTAAAAAGTCTAACAATTATTTTAACGGGATCGATGCAATCGCGCGATATAGCAATCGTGCGGTTGCATTTTTCTCGAAAAAAGTTTTACTCTGAAAATACATTGTTGCTCACGTATAGAAATCAAGAAGGTGGAGAAAATAAATAAAATATATTTCTGATTATTTTTATTGGTGGCTAAAACATGGAGGAATAACGAGAAAAATGCTATCGCACGATTGTTATATCGCGTACATGAAGTCCTCCCATTTTAACGGGTTTTCTCATGTTCTCTGTCTCTAAGAAATTAAATGATTATTTTTGAAACAATAAATTTTTATATAATATTCAAATAAGCATAGCATATGATTGATGTTTATATGATATGATATGTATGATATGATGTTTTATTAAAGGTTATAGTTTTTAATTTACTGAAGGAAAAAAGTATGTTTCAGTCCACTGATACCGTTTATTTGAAACCTCCAAAAATGCTATAATCACCTGTTTAACTTCACAGCTGATTGTTTGTCCAGACACAGGGACGCCTTGTCCAGACAATATCCGTCAACAATCACATCTGTCTGATCGTCTGACACTTGATTACACTTTGTTTCCGAACACTTGTAGACAATTAACACTTACGTGAGTCATGAGATTTGACGTCGTTGACTCGGTGTAGTCTTCGCCTGTTTGCATACAGATTTACAGAATTAACTTTGGAATAATTCCCTGCTTTCTGTCAGTCTTGTAGACGGATTTTCCAACGATTCAGCTATCTCAACGTTATACACACTTGATAGTCATCCTGTCGGTCAAACAAAAACTAAGTTCTCTCCAAACCGTAGGGAAAAGACATCAATAACACACCCCCCTTGACCTTTGGATTAGTATTGACTGTCAAAGTATTTTACTATTTTCAAGTAGACAATGTCTAACTGTGTAATAAATGGTCCATTAAATAAATACCTGAGTGTTAAGGATCGGTTAAAAATATTTGTATTGTATTGATTTATTTTACTTATCAGGTTATATTGGAAATGTATGTAAAAGTTCATGTACATTAAATTTTATTGAAACTATAATAAGGTTGAGTTATGTAAAGAAAGTATAGAATATACCTACAGTATATAGAATCCATATTGACACGCATTCAGCTATAGATATTTCCAACATTTCCCTACTCTCCCTCCCATAAACACCGCCAGCTCCTACGCGTGTGAGAGAGCATTCCTTCCTAAGCGGCTTACCGGTCTCTTTATAGATGTTATCGTCCATTGATACCAGGACCTGCTCTTACACAGGCTGATCGTCCATTGTCCTTCCTGGTGTTAAGTAACATTCGTCGTATAACCTGTGAGCCCCCAGATCCCTGAGAAGCTTTGACGAAGTATATTGACACGTGGGTAGGCTCCGTAAAAACTCACAGGCTCGACATAGATAGATGCCGTATAACCTGTGAGCCCCCAGATCCCTGAGAAGCTTTGACGAAGTATATTGACACGTGGGTAGGCTCCGTAAAAACTCACAGGCTCGACATAGATAGATGCCGTATAACCTGTGAGTCCCCAGTTCCCTGTGAAGGTTTGACGACGAACATTCATGCGTGGGTAGAGTCAGTAGAAACACGCAGGCTCGACATAGATAGATGCCGTATAACCTGTGAGTCCCCAGTTCCCTGTGAAGGTTTGACGACGAACATTCATGCGTGGGTAGAGTCAGTAGAAACACGCAGGCTCGACATAGATAGATGCCGTATAACCTGTGAGTCCCCAGTTCCCTGTGAAGGTTTGACGACGAACATTCATACGTGGGTAGGCTCCGTAAAAACTCACAGGCTCGACATAGATAGATACCGTATAACCTGTGAGACATCTGTTCCCTGTAAAATTAATTACTGTAAATAGTTGTGGAGAATTACGTTGTCTCTTTAAGTACAACTTTTACTAGAGTAAACCGCACGAAAGTAGTCCGATGAGAGTCAATGCGGTGTTGCCAAATCGCCCTATTCTATTATAGCATATGGTTACGTCATATGATAGGCTAAATGAAAATGGCAACACTGCTCGGCAAAAGGGGGTGAGGAGGGAACCAGCTGTCCAAGACCTCATCGGACTACTTTCGTGCGGTTTACTCTAATGTATTTTTGTCAATTAAGAATTTTCTTCTTCTTGTAGCCTCAAAGACTTGGTCTCGGCATAGCTAGCTGGCGTGTAGCTTTTGAGCGTTTACTTCTCTGAGAAGATTTGTCGATTAACATTGTCACTCTTGTCAAATGTGAACATGTTGAACATTGTTTGAGGAGATTTCACGACAAAGTTTGAAGGAATAACCATCACTGCCGGATGGTACTATTTCCTCCATTGCCGTATTACCAGCTTAGATTAAGTTGTAGTCTGCAGCACATGCAATGAGCGCGGACGCATGTTTTCACCCGTGTAGGTGCGGAAGCGCCAGGATATAACCGTTTCCTGGCCGCGGGCGTCTCAGCGATGATAAAGCTTATTCGGGTCACCGTGTCGCGCCGTCGCTCGTCGTTCTGTCGCTCATTTCCTCTGTTTTCACGGTCATTCGTTTTACCCTCAGGAAATTGACTTTCATATTTTTTTATGTTGCTAGATCGTAATTGCTACAAATAACAGATACATATCTACTTTATTGCTTGGGAATTCCGGGAAGGATACAAAAATTACTCCTTCAAGACCTATTTACGTAGGGGGTTGTTTTATGCACGAGCAATCATAGGATTACATTTTAATAAAGTCTCATCCGAAGCCTCTGAGATTCGAGTCAGGACACTTATCGGATGACTTAATGTCTCAGTTGTGTTTTTACGTTCTTTAGGATCATATTAACCTGCCAGAAAACGTAGATGTCACGTAAGCACCCATCGTATCGCGTTAAACGAAAAGCTGTTGTCCGAAATAGTCCGATTTTATCATGGCTTCAAAGAATCAGTCAAACATTGGAGACAGAACGCCAACACAGATTTGAGTTTCTTTCTTCAACGAAACGTCATCTCACGAAGAAAGCATAATGGACATCATCCAGCACCTCCAGTCAATACATGCGATGGGATTACAGCATCTGTAATGAAGGGATTCTGGAGCAAGTACCTTTGACCTATCAGAATCTGACATAAAAAAGTGAATTTCTCAATGATCATGGGCATGACCAACCCAAGCGCTGAGGTTTCAATGAGACTAAACAAAATCGGATAATTTTGAAACAATTGCCGAAGAAAAGGTGCCGAAGTAAAAGCAGTCAGATAACTATCCAGAGTTGACTACCTATGAGTTGCCCGTCACTGGTTTCTGACCAGAATTACCCTTTTTTGGCCCTTTTACTAGATCACCGTACAATCCCTGAGCAACATCGTCGGTAAACCAATAATAACAATCATTATCTCACTGGAATGTACTATGAATTAATTTGTCTAACTTTGTCTTGTAGCTAAGTGATTGTCTAAGACTGGAACACTGGTGTATCCTGTAATCCAGTTACTTGGAGGTGACGAATCAACGAATTAACTCTGGTGTGGATTAACGTCCAAACTATTGAATAATAAGTCCATCCGCAAATACCATCCTCATAATTAGACCAGTTCGTAATTCAGAGGAAAAACTGTGGTTTGGACTCCACGTTAAACTGTAGGTCCCTTAGATATGCCATTAACTTTGGGCTATTAATTAACAGTTCTGTCTAAGAAACAAGTCAGCCTTAGGTAGTAACAAGACTGCAAGATCGTACCACATTCATTTCTTATTCATACTTGGCTTAGTTACCTACAAATATTTGGGTACGTCTCCCTTTCAGTAACCAACTAATTGTGCTGAGAGCTATTTTAACAAACCAAAGTAATACTCATTACTTGTTCCTGTTTGCTGCGGGGCGAATGCAGAGATGTGTGCAAGAATCAGGGTTGAGCGAGGAGAGCGGCAAGTGCGTGCGTCAGAGAAGATAAACTCTGTTAATTGGTCTTAAACCTCTCACACTCACAGATGCTTGTCTCGGTGACACATAGCCTTCTGTTATCAAGATATCTACACATATGAACTGTCTTCGACTTCATGATTGATAATCTTAAAAGCATTTCGCACATTCCGCTAATCATGATAGATGGTGACCGCTGGACACAGGTTTGTCCGGTGATACGAAGATTTTCCTTATTAAAATCGGAGTGGTGCTGTTGACTGGTTCAAGTCGTTGGTTCTGTATATTGTAATCAGCGGGGAAGAGAAATTTCAAAATAACGCTTCACAAATGGATGAATTTTGTGTAGAAAAGTAGATTCATAAATGTATTAACTTCCCTTTTGGGAAATAGGTTAGATCATGGATATGTGTAAAGGGAAGTTTTTCAGTTCCTCTAAACAGCTGTCCTTATAACCATATGACGTTACTTCCGTTTCAAATTTTGATCAAGAATCCCCCCACCCACCAAGAGCTAAGATATAACCTGAAAACAGTTCATGATCTTGGAAGGGACCAAAAGGCAGGCTAATATCAGTTATCTTAATAGTATTGACGACCCCATTACAATCAAGATAGAGCTAGGAAATGAAAACAAAACAAACTTCCTGGACGTCAAAATACATGGTAATGGTTTAGAATTTGGAATGAATAGAAAACCGACACTAACCGATTTAGTGGTACGAATAGATTCTAACCACCAGTATCAGTACAAACTTGCTGCTTTCAGGTCAATGGTTTACCGGTTACTAACATATCGCCTTCGAAGACGAATATGCGAAGGAGAAAAATATTATCGAGCAGATAAAAGTGTTTTAGCCAACGAAAAGGATAGTTTATTAAGTAAAAAGAAGATTATGCGGACAAAAAATTATAATATAAGTTGACATTGGAAAATCTGTGTAAAATAATATGCATTGTTCATAAGATTAAGATGTTTGCTGCTTAGGAACATGAATGATTTATTCAAAAATTTTTTTTTAACTTTAAAACCATTCAAAATGTATTGGTTTGCCACTATAGATTAAATAAAAGATAATGCATATATAAACCATAAATATATGAAAATGTTTACTCCATATAAGCTAATATCGACCAAAATATTGATATATGTGAAAAGCAGCTCAAATGATTCAATATACACTGTGAATATTGGACACTTAAATGGATTTGAAAGTCCCAATCCAAAAGACATCACTCCATGACTTAATTCATTGAAAAGTGATTGCAGAAAATTAAACATTGATTATTTTGAAATCCCATTTTGATAAATATTGGTACTGGTTTAGATGTGAATGATTTTAAAAATTTGCAATTGTAAAATAGATTTATTTTGAAAACACACATATTATAAAAATTTTTTTATTTTATAAACATTGTTTTTGTCTCAAAATAAGAAGTACATGTTCAATTTATATTATTTTAAGTAAAATGATTATGTCAAAATTACATATCAGCACTGCATTTGCAACTATAACATTAAACATATATTAGTTAATGACGTCTTGACTCTTATAGGAGTATGCATTGTATTTATCTTACCTGCATGTAGATGTTTCATCTTTAAGCCTTTATATAATTCTCATTGGTATCACTTAGTTTATAGATTCCATTGTTACTCTCTCCTATCATTAGATTTGTATCCTCTCAGTATCTGACCTATAAACCTTTTGATTACTCCTCTATCGACCTTTATGTATACTATCCCAGCTGCAAATGCAGTGTACAGTTTGTTAAACCAATCACCTTAGTTGATTCCCTTTATCACCTTAGTTTAAATCCCCAGCGCCGTCGGCGCGAATGGTAAACCCAACATCAAAGACGTCCGAAGATGGCTTACTTTAAACTTGTTCATTTCAATTCTTCAAAGACGGTCGATTTGCAGAAAAGTGAATAAACAATTGATTATTTTTGAAACTCATTATCTTCTAATGAATCTGGTGGTTATTTGTATAATAATTGAATTCTACTTTGCTACCTTAGTGATTTCCTCCTATCACCTTAGTAATTTTTACAGTCTTAATACCTAGTGTTAGCTTGAATTTTTCAGACATGTTAGATTGTTTATTATTTTCCAATGTTTATTACGAAATTATCTAAATAATAAAATAATCAAACCCAATACTTGATGCCTTCCCTGTAGTCTTGGTTTTTACCTTGGATGATTGTCCTTATTCTATTTGGTTGACACTTTGTTCACCTTGTTTAAATTTTCCCTCTCAGTTTGTTCAATTCTCCCCTATCACCTTAGTTGATTCCCTCCTATCACCTTAGTTGATTCCCTCCTATCACCTTAGTTGATTCCCTCCTATCACCTTAGTTGATTCCCTCCTATCACCTTAGTTTATCCACAGCTATCACCTTAGTTGATTCCCTCCTATCACCTTAGTTGATTCCCTTGTATCACCTTATTTGATTCCCTCCTATCACCTTAGTTGATTCCCTCCTATCACCTTAGTTTATCCTCCGCTATCACCTTAGTTGATTCCCTCCTATCACCTTAGTTTATCCACAGCTATCACCTTAGTTGATTCCCTCCTATCACCTTAGTTTATCCACAGCTATCACCTTAGTTGATTCCCTCCTATCACCTTAGTTGATTCCCTCCTATCACCTTAGTTGATTCCCTCCTATCACCTTAGTTTATCCTCAGCTATCACCTTAGTTGATTCCCTCCTATCACCTTAGTTGATTCCCTCCTATCACCTTAGTTTATCCACAGCTATCACCTTAGTTGATTCCCTCCTATCACCTTAGTTGATTCCCTCCTATCACCTTAGTTGATTCCCTCCTATCACCTTAGTTGATTCCCTCCTATCACCTTAGTTGATTCCCTCCTATCACCTTAGTTGATTCCCTCCTATCACCTTATTTGATTCCCTCCTATCACCTTAGTTGATTCCCTCCTATCACCTTAGTTTATCCTCCGCTATCACCTTAGTTGATTCCCTCCTATCACCTTAGTTTATCCTCCGCTATCACCTTAGTTGATTCCCTCCTATCACCTTAGTTTATCCTCCGCTATCACCTTAGTTGATTCCCTCCTATCACCTTAGTTTATCCTCCGCTATCTCCTTAGTTGATTCCCTCCTATCGCCTTATTTTATCCTCCGCTATCACCTTACTTGATTCCCCCCTATCACCTTAGTTTATCCTCCGTTATCACCTTAGTTGATTCCCTCCTATCACCTTAGTTTATCCACAGCTATCACCTTAGTTTATTGATCACCTTATTTTCATATCTAATTAAGATAAGTTTATTTTATCAAATTACCCTCCTAAACGTGATCCCTTGTATTACTTATTTGATTTCCTATCACCTTAGTTTTTTTTTTATCATTATTGATTCCTCCTATCATAGTTGATTTTATCACCTTAGTTGATTTTCATTAAAACTCATATCACCTTAGTTTTTATCTCACTATCACCTTAGTTTATCCTCACTATCACCTTAGTCCCACTATACCTTAGTTACTCCTAACCTTAGATTCCTTATCATGTAAATCTCACATCCTATTGATCTATCACAGTTGTTATCACCTAGTTGGCTATCATCTAAGTTATTCCCTCCTATCATGAGATTCCCCAACCTTAGTTTATCCTAAGTAAGTATCTTAAGTATTTCATCTTGCGCATAAGCTTTTTGACAGCCTACAGTCCATAAAATATTTATTTTCTGCAATTGTATATGAAGGTTTTCTGGGAATAATTACTATTGCTAGGTGTTATTAAGACTTTTTTCATGACAATAAAAAGTAAAAATAGTACATAAATACACAAAAGTAATAAATTTTAAAATTAATTCATTAAAACAAAAAAAACATCGTTGAAATCATTTCATTCAACTAAAATTAGTATTTGTATTTTCCTTTTCTGACCTAAATTCACCTTTATAATTAGATAATAAATTGCGATCTACGTACAGGCAATGTAGACTTTTCCTTGCTAAACTGTGGCAAAAATGTCACTATAATTACTGTATGTTTGAATATGTTGATTTTTCATAAAAAACCCCTTATTCATCTATCTGAAGTGGCTGTAAGAGGTGAACTTGCTGATTTCGACCCCTTCCTAGGACCTAAAATACATAACAATTTCAATCCTCCTCTAAGATAGACCCTCCCTAAACAAACTGATTTTTAGAAAGTGGCAGATCCTGGACTTGATTGGTAAAATGACTTATCCTATCTCATTAGACTACAGTGCCATGAAATACCAAATTTGTTCGGGTCCTGTAATCCCTCTAAATCTAACATCCCAAACTATAGACTCACGGTCCTCAAGCTCCGGACAGCTGTACGAACGGACAACGCTGATGCGTCATTGTCATTTACATGTATAATTTTCTTTTTCTCCATTGTCTTGTCCGGCGTCGGTAAGTACTACTTACGTGAAATGATGTAATAGTTTGAGCTGACGCTCGGACCTAGAGCATGGTCCTACTTAAAAAATAAACGGTATCAGTGGACTTACACATACTTTCTCCCTTAAGAAAATTTAAATACCCCCGTCGCAGCAGACCTGCGTACTCAGCGAATTTCAAAATCAATAATTTAATATATGACGTTTTATCATTATCTGTCAATAAATATGAGTATTATTTGCCTACTCTCCATAGATTAACATAGGAAAAGTATCACTGCTGTGAGGAACACTGAAAGTAGTGTTTCTATAAAATTATTTTTTTAATTTTAAAAACTTTCATCAACATCTGTCCATAAATAAAGGAGTTTGCCTATTCCCTATATGAGTAACATGGGAAAAGAGTATGCAGGTTTGCTGCCATGATAAACACATAAACTATATTTTTTAAGCATAAATGGATAGTTCTCAACCACATGAAGCTAAATATCAAGTTTTATCCAAAAATATTGATTAATATGGGAAATATTAATTTTTCCCTATCCTCCATAAGATTAACATTGGAGCCCCACAATACAACGTACTATGTTTAGATTTTTAATATCTCGGTAACCGTTGGATAGAGAAAAACTTTAATAATTGTGTAGTTTTTTAAGCTGATTCCAATGGTGAAATATAAAATTAAAAATGTTTAAAAATTACTTGTGAAAACGCAAAAAATTTTGTAAAAAAAACTATTTTGAGATTCTTTACGAACTCGTCTGCATTTGTAGGAACATCTCAAATTTGGTCTGATGACCATTTTTTACGAGAGTTATCGTGTTAACAGAAATTATAAAATTAAAATATTTAAAAAATATATATTAAATATATTTATTTAACGACTTTTGTTTTTGGACTCTGGGCACCTAAAGACGAAAAAATAACATGGTCTCGGGCTTAAGTCTTACCATGAGACCTACGGTAATAGCTTCTTCCCTATGGGAAATTCGCTAAAACGACCATCTGTAATAAAACTATCATATTCTTTAAAGTTTATCTGAGTATCATTTAAAAACTTATTGTTTCAAAAATAATCATCCAATTTCTGAAAATAACAAGAGAAACAAAGTTACATTAATTGTTAGAACTTTATGGGGGGAACCTCACCCCTGGTAATACCAGGTTTTTGAGTGGGTTTGGTTAGGTAATTTGACGTTACGCTTCATACCAAGTTTCATGTAAAACAGGTTGGAAAATAAGGAAGAAATTGATTTTTGAATATTCTCCATAAGAATAACATTGGAGACTCTCAGACAACGTACTACGTTTATTATGGACAGCAAATTTGACTTTTCTCTGGAACCGTTAGTAATAGACAAATAATTCAAATTACTAATTTGTTTAGTTTTTTAAGCTAGTTTTGAGTGGTGATAGTCAAATCATTCTTTACTTTTATTGTTTTCGCTGAAAATTTAAAAAATTGATTTTTTGACATTGAAAAGCCCATAGCTTTTGAAACATCACTTTTACAGACATTCAGGTGGTGTCATATTATTTAGTACTTTGTGCACTATAAATTATAAAATTTTAATCAAAATCGTTAGAGCCGTTATTGAGAAATTTGGATTTTTCAGGTTTTTTGGGGGTTTTCAGGGGTGACTACCCTTAAAGATCAAAAAATCAAAAAAAGAAAAAAAACACCTGGAGATACGGTGAATATTGTACGTATTGAACGAATTGTTGTATTGAATATTGTGAATACTATACGGTGAAAATTGTAAGTTTAGAAGATGAGATTTTACATTTTAATTTAACCAATAATTGAGGGGAAAAACCCTGTGGATTAATTTTATTTTCGTTCATTTATATAAAATTTGATGAATAATAAATAGCTCATTTATTTATGTCTCAATTGGTTAAGTTATATAATTTAATATGATTAGCAAGGACAAAAATAACATTTAAATTCAGATTCAAAATTGACACAAAACTCACTTGGGATACATGTGTCTGCTTCAGATGTATTGACAAACCTTTTATTCTCATATTTACAAATATATAAAGTTTATAATCCTTCATATTTTACCGGTAAATTGGCATATTACAATATTTCAAAGGTCACTTCTCGAATAAAAATGTTCATGTAGGAAATTTGCATAATATAACACGAACATGTGGAGAAAGTGTAGGCTAAATCACTGTGTTTTGCATAAGTAAAGGATGGCTTGGCGGGACGGAATTATTTTCATGTGACATGCGCCAAGTGTGAAGTGTGAAGTGTACAGTACTTTGTTGCTTCAACTTCATTACAATATGATTCCTGTTTGGAAGCTTAGATAATTATTGACATTTTTGGGAAAGGTGTTCAAACCCAGGTCCAGGCATCCAGCATTTGAACCGTGACACCTACAAAGTACTAAAACAAAGTACTAAGGCACTAAGTTAACCCCTAGGTTGGAAAAACACTCATAGCTTAATACATATAAACGCCAACAATAATATTAATATTGTTCTCAGAGTCTCTAATTTTTTTTGAGTATTTTAGTCCAAACATTGCAATTTTTATATTTACAATCCATCCATCCATTGTTATTATTAATCAACATTGCCACTAGGACAGTGTTCAACCTACATTAGTCATTATTTTGGTTTATTTTTCGTTCCTCTCAAAATCTCTTCATTATTTCTCTGTGTTTATGTTTTACATCTTCATTCAACGTGCATTCATGTTTAGTTTTGGTTGTTTTTCCTAGACTTAAATACTTATTTATTACCCATTTTATTTTATTTTTTATTTACGTTGCGTTCCTTTGTTCTTCTTTTCTTTGTTCCGTCCATTTTTTCGGTCGTTTTTGTTCTTTTAATTTCATTTTCCTCACCAAGATCCTGAATCGTTCCCTTTTTTCTATGTTTATCATGTTGATCTTCAATTATTTGAGGTTATTTTCTTCTTTAAGAAACCTTATCAATTTTATTGAGTCCACAATGTTAGTGAAACCACAAGAGCAAACTACAATTTTTCAATGAAAAAAATTAATTAAGTAAGTCTTTGGCTTTGTTAAATATTTTCTTTGTCGATATTGTGTTTTCCATTCTCATTATATGTCCATAAAGTTTTCTTTCTTCGTTTCTTGATTACTTCTGTTCGGGTTTCTCTGTATTTCTTCTGTAGTTTTTAATCCAGATGTTTTCTCTATTAGCTGTGCTATATTTATATTTTCCTGAGTATCTTTCTCTCTGTTTTCTCTGTTCTTTTATGTTGGATGCTTTTATTGTGGTTGTTTCTACTGCATACAGTGCTACTGGTATACTACTATGTCGTAGTATCTTAGCTTTGTGTGTATAAATGTGTTATTTTTGTTTTAGTGTATCTATTTCAGTTTGTAAACTTTCCTTAGTTTCCTTGTTCTCTTAGCATTGGCTTCCTTTGGGATTTAAGGATTTATCTTTATGCTTTATATGTTTATACTATAAATGATTTGTCCGTATTTTAAGATCATTACATATTCAAGTATGGACTTCGATGTACCAAGCTGCTGTTAGTTTGAACTAACTTGTCAGGGGATAATGATGCAAAATTGAAAAAAGTAACTATCAACTAATTAAATTAAACAATTCGAAAAGAAAGAATCAGCATTGGCATTATTTTTTTAAATTAGCTATAGTGTCGGTTATTATACATTTACTATTACTGTACTTAATGGAATTTTCAACGCGCCTGGTGTTTTAAGACTACATGATGTCTCCGGTCGTGATAAAACTCCTACTGTTAAGTGACTAACACATAAAATCCACATTAAAGACTATATGCATCTATGAAAATGAAGTTAAAAGGTTTCCAATGTCTAAGGTAGTTTTTTCTCAGTCATTTTTACAACATAATGAAAAAATATATCAATTAATTAAAGTTATAGTTAAAAAAATAAGATAACGTGATGAATACAGAATGCACGAATGATTATAGCAATATCACGTACACTACGTCTTCGAGTCTCATAAGTTTCAAGCGAGACAGAAATTAGGTGACTGATGCACTGTACGGAGGTCTTGTCATTTTTCTTTGGCGTAAACGAATTGATATTAGTCATTTGAAAACGATTAGTTAGTAGTTACGGAGTAGTTAAGTCACATCCATTAACTTTGTAGAGTTTTAAAACAAAAAAAGGTTATAGAAAATATCCAGTAGGTTAGTAAAATTCATTCAACATATGCTTCCTTTCAAGTCGTTTGTTTTTATTGGCTTTCTGACTTCACTTTTTGAACCAGTCTCTCATCAGACACTTGTCAGCCTTCTTCAGTTCAGAGTTCTTCACAGCATCTCCTTGGTCATATGCCAAAGGCGCGGGCGGCCAAATTTTCGTTACGCCATTCGTTTAGTAAATCAAGCCGACATTACACAATCAGACTGCCCCAAGAATTACCAGCTGATTTAGGATCGATACGAAATCAATTTCCCGCGGAAAGGTTATCTGATGAAATATCGCCGCAAATCTATAATGAGCTGCGCATAATCTGATAGTACCGAGATAGCACACGGCTGTTAGGGGGAAGTCGTGAACTGATAAGAAATGAAAGTGAATCGAGCGATGTCAAGGACTCGCAAACGAATGTGCTCGACGATTATAAACGTTGTCTTTGGTTGTGTACATATTTGTGTATGAATAAATGACACGATCCAATTGATCTTATCAGTAAATCAATAAATCCTGGAGAATACGCTGTAAAGGTAAGGCCTAAAACGCGTCTGGTTCGATCCCAGTGGCAGGCGACTCCCGATAGAGCATTAGCGGATGCATCCAGTTACAGATGTAGTCCGGCTACTTGGAGGTCACAAATTACGGATAGTTATGAGCGATGATCGGTACATGTGATATTATCTCATGAACCATAATGTTTCTTCTGAATTAAGAACTGGTTATGAGGATTCTCCTTACGGATGAACATAGTTTTCCATGATTTTAACTGTGAAACAATGCACCACGACACAAATACAAGCTGAATATGTATTTTTTGAAATCTTTTATAAAATATTTAAATTGAATTACAATATTCATCAGCAGTTATTTAGATTTGTATTACGGACATTTTCTATCACGATTTCAATTAAAACAATGTTTCACGACGTTTCGGGATCTGAAATATGATCCCGTCCTCAGGCGAGCTAGTACCTAAAACATAGCGCAATTAGTACATAATCCGGATTAAGCTGAAAACAAAAAAATAAAGCAGTAAAAAAACTTACAAACAAACAATTCACTAACAATAACGCACATAAAAACATAACACGTCCACTCGTGACGAAGACAAATAAGAATTGAATAGGAGTGGGCGTGTCCCCCGGAACCGGGAACAAATACCGGATTATGTATTAATTGTGTTATGTTTTAGGTACTAGCTCGTCTGAAGATGGAATCAGATTCTAGATCCCAAAACCCCGTCTTACTTAAAATCGTGATGGAAAATGTCCGAAATACAAATCTAAATAACATGAATCCACCGTTACCCATAATTAATTTCAAACAAAGAATTCATCAATAGGTTTTAAAATGCTTTCAAGAGTAGGTGTTTTTTATAACCTTACAACTGAACAAGCTGGAGTACATGTATAATGTTGACGTTTAGAGTCTGTGGTTCGGTTCGTTTGTCCTCATCAGGAGCCCTCTAGGCCAACTCAGAGCCCGGATGGTCTCATATGGCCCATTGTTCCCAGAGTAGCCAACACAAACGTCAACAAGGAACTTTATTTATCACGAGCATAGTTTAAATATACCTTGCCATGAATACGTCTAATATTTTAACCAGTATGATCTCCTGAAACTGTTTACGTTGACAAACTTATGATACTATTTTTACAGCTTAGCTTGATGCTTCTTGAAACTTATGCTTCTTCTTTTTCATTTACGGCTAAAATTAGAAGATAAATTATATTTATCTCACTTATAAAATATGTCTAAAAATCAATTACTAATAATGTCTCATAAAGCTTGAAGACACAAATATTTTCTGGTTGAGTTGGTAATACTTTATTTTCTTCTCGCAATGCTCTGTACGTAGGTTATCAAAACATATCACTACAATATCTCTCTACTGATTTTCACACTACTCCATGCCTATATTGAAAAAATATAAACAGAATATTGGTCCATAAACTTATGATTACGTTTAGTGAAATCGTGAATTGACTTGATGAATTAAATTTGATATTTAACTGCTTAAAGATGGAAATAAATATTATTTTTAGGAAAACCATAACAAACCGTAGACATATTGTAAATTAAATTATCGTATACATTATAATAAATCTCAATTTACTAAATGTGTAGAGTAAAGCTCCCTCCAAAAATATAATGTATTTACTTACCTTTGGGAAATATCTTCAATCATGGATATATCTAATGGGAATATTTTAATTCCTCTAAACAGCTGTTCTCTTAATTATATGACGTCACCATTTCAAATTTTGTACTGACGGATTGCCAATACACCTCTGTGGAAAATTGATTAGATCATGGATATGTCTAAAGGGAATGTTTTTATTGTTTTTTTAGAAAACAATCTTTGGTTTCCATGGAAAAGCTTCCGCTGCACTTTGCATTTCACAAATCTGCTAACCCCCCTTCCCGGAGCTTAAACATCCATGTCAAAAACATTTGTATTTACTTCCCTGTGGGAAATAGGTTAGATCATGGATATGTCTAAAGGTAATGTTTTCAGTTCATCCAAACAGCTGTTCTTTAAATCATATGACGTCACTGACCATAAAATGACGACCTCCCCAAGAGCTAAAACATATCCACGGTTATGCTAATTTTACGCTAAAAACCAATAATTAACAAACGTGGTATCAAATGTCTTTAAATTTTATACTATGGTCACAAAGTGGTGGGAATGTTCTCAATGATTCCGCAGCTGAGATAATTAGACAACGCTCGAACATTCTCGAATATTTTAGAAAACACCGCAAGTATACGCTGCGTCCTACACTTAAATTGTATTCTGTCCGTGTTAAGTGACAGTTCGGTTAAGTGACAACGTTTGTGAATCGTAAACTGTGTCATTAACTGATGCAGTTTGTTCATTACTTTTTTAATTTTAATAGGTGTGTTAGTAATTAAAAGATTGTGAAAACGCCATTGTTTTCATTTTTTTGAACCAGTGGGCCCTGAACACTACACATGATAGGATATTACCGATAAAATTATCGTTCTATCTTTAGGGACTGAGCTACACAAAGTGAAAGAAGTGTACATAACTGTCACATATTTTCTTCACAGGACACTTTCGAAAAACCGTTCTAAATCAAAGGATAGTTATAAAAAAATTCGAATTGATTATAATCCGTAAAGACCATCCTCGTAATTAGACCAATTCGTAATTCAGAGGTCGTGGTTCGGATTCCACGTTAAACTGTAGGTCCCTTAGTTGCCATCGGCTGTTGATCTATTATTTAACAGTCCTGTCTAAGGAACATGTCAGCCTTAACAAGACTACAAGATCGCGCCACAATCATCCTACACTCATTTCTCATTCATACTTGGCTTAAAATACCTACCTGGCTAGGTTGCCATTTCAAAAATCTAATCTAATCTAATTCATCAAAATATCTTTTGAAAACATTGTACTAATTCTTATCGCCCCAACAAAAGTAGCCTCCATCTCAATCCAAAGATTTAAAGAGTAGTTTTATCTCCAGAATATTTGGAAAGCTTGTCCGTTATCCAGGCGATGAAGCTGTGGGAGCGGGTCCCACTGGGTGGCTGTCCTTATCAGATGAATCTCAGCTGTCACTATGTCAGCTGATGAAACCTGTACGCCAACTATGCTTTTACTAATCTGATCATGAATGAAACGTATACAACTAATTTAAGGGGGTTCGGTAAGTGTGTACCGAATGTAGAAGGTATACCTAAAACTGCAAAACGGGTTTCCCCAAAAATGTACCTTTTCTCAGGAGCTACTTGACATAAGCCCACCAAACTTTCACTACATGTTTATCATATATATACCCATATTTTAACGAGGGACCTTTCCAATTACATTATTATAAGTGAAGAAAGAATAATATATTGATTTTTTACTAACAAAATTTTAGATATTTAAAACATTATTATTTTAATTATTAAAAATTACCTTACAATCACCTTCCAGAAAAGGTACAACAAAGTTGTTAAACTAACATGGAGAGCATCCCCTTAATCTTATGAAAACCCAAAGTAGAAGCTACGAGACACAACTTAACAAGTTATTGAAGGCATGTAGGAAGTAATAACTAGTTTTTACAATTATTAAATAACAAAGGTATAAGGGAAAGTCAATTTTTTAATCTCGTAAAAACCAATGATATGATATACAAGTTTAAAAATCAAAATCTCTACAATCTGGAAGAGGCCCAACTTTTACTTTGTCATAGATGTATGAAATTATTTCGGTTTAAATGTAAAATTTAATTTCAACTCAGTAAAGCAAAGCTTTAAATACTGATTTTTCATTTTCTCCTTCAATAACTTTTACAATAATAACAGTTGGAAATCGAAAACATTTATGTTTCTAAGATCACAATCTAATCTAAGATCTAAGGTTGATGTAAGATCACACTTTTTATGTTTTATTTTTACTTATTCAGGACGTTTTTTAGGATTATATTAAGTGCATCGTAACATATTAAAATATTTCCGATTACTCTTCACATTTATACATTAATCTCTGTATCCAACTGTGAAAGTTAAGTTATTAAGAAACAGATGATCTGAAAAATTGGCTGGTCTTTGATTTGTAACAAATATGCAATTCACATCAATATTATTTCGTTCTTTATATTTTTATTTCATTGATTTACGTTACCAATTTAACCTAATTTAACGTAAGAGAAAGGTAACGTTTTACTAAAAAAAGGCAGAGAAAAAACAGCAATTTCAAAGAACAGCTCAAGCTGTTGAATGAGCATTACGTCACAATGGAAAGACATTTTAGTATCTTCGCCAAACTATAGAACAAAGAAACAAACAATATAATTGTGTATCCGTAGTAAACCTACGTAAACTTGAATGTCAATGATCAATACAAAGAAGAGATGACGTAGGGAAGGAATCAGCTGTTTTCTATCAGCTGCTGTTTCTATCAGCTGGTCACACGCATGTTGATTTACACGGCACACTCACCAGTCCAGGAATGCAGCCTATCTCCGCTGTACAACTGGAACCTACCGGCTCATTCTGCAATATATTATCATAAACCGTCTGTTAGTGCCTTCATTTACATTCCTACAACGCTGACCTCTTTAGTACTCAAAGCAGTCACGTTTTACTCTTTTCCACACCAGTTCAAGTGGTTGGAAGTGTACGAGTACACAATTAGTTTCTTATAAGATTTCATTGAAAAAATGTCTTTTATACTTTTGATATCAGCTTTTGTATTTTTTGGTTAGCGAACACTGAAACTTTTTTTAGCCTTGTCACTGAAAAATACAACTCATTTATTATTCATGATAGTTTCAGTTCTAGTCAAAAAACACTTTTAGTTAGGAATTCTTATTAAGATCGGTCTAGCCACATTTTGCTGCACATCAAGGACTAATATCTATAATGAATTACTGTGATCGATATGGTTCTTAGGAATGGAATACAGTAGTTAGAAAAAAAATTGGAATCATTGTTAGTTAAACTCTTTATAGAAACTTAACATTAATTACATTTATTTGGTTTACATTGTGTAAATGTTTCTAATTTTTGTCTTCTCTTATTTTTCAGGTGGGTCCTGTAATTGTGTGGTATCTTACAAAATCGTATGTAGTTATTTCTTAAAATACTCTATTTATTTTAGGATCAATTTAACTCAATTTTTATATATAACCCTATATTTAACACTGATAGTTTTTCCAAACTATTTTATAATAATTCAGAAAAATTAGTCCGAAAGTTGAAATCGGCTGTTGGGCTATTAATTAACAGTCCTGTTTATGGAACATGTCAGCCTTGGTCAGTAACAAGAATACAAGATCGCTCCACAATCATCTTACACTCAATCCTTATTCAAACTTGGCTAAAAATACTTACCTTGTGGCAGGGTCGCCTTTTCAATAATCTAATCTAATATAATCTAATAATATATTTTTGTGAGTAAATTATTAAGCTGTGTCATCAAAATACACGCTTTTACTATCTGAGTTGCTATATTTCTCAACCATAAATTAATGTCGCGTATCTCGAAACCAGCCTACTTATTAACCGCGGTGTTCTACAAGGCTATAAACTCGACCCACTACTTTTCTCTGATCTCCACGGCTCGGCGGCCGCTTTTATTTGCCTTCGTATGTGAAATATGGACTTTACCCTAATTAAAATTTATTTGTTTGCTTTTCGTTTCTTTACTTTAAGCGTGTTTTATAACAATGTGAAGCTTCATTTGGTTGTTTGCGTGTCAACACGTGACCTACTAATACATCTACACATTTATAAATATGTGTCACCCTCAGTGTCACGACAAATATGTTATCATAATTTATTTGATCTTTCTCCAATGTACCATTTCCTTTTGATTATAAAGTAATCTTCAGTTGAACTACCGTTGTCTCTTATAATATCATACACATCATTGTGCAATGTATGGAAATTAAAATCATAACAAATCGTTTAAAAATAGATCTCAACAGAAATCTGAAAATGATTCGTAGTTCAATCTGTTATAACTTACAGAAAATTAAAGCTTATATTTATTAAAATACAAATTAAAACTTATCTAGTAAATCAGTAATCAAGTATAATAACTAATCAAGTTTTGATAATCAGAGTTGTTTGATAAGCAGAGGGAACAAACTTCAATTTTCTTCATTTTTACATGACTGTAATTATTTTTATCTATATGTTTTAGTGTAATTTATTTTGAAAATTTAATTTTCTCAGTCCTTTCCACCCATATTTTTAACAATAAATTACGCACTTATAGATTTCACAGAAACAGTTATGTTACGCTCGACAAAATTTTGTTATGGAATAGATTTTTGTTCCTCAAATTCTCATTCTAATATAATAAATAAATTTATTTCCAATATACTCGATTCCACGATGCCAACCAGTTTGGTTAATTTTTCCCACATCATTTAACAGGTACACAGTTTTAAAATGTCTATCCTACAGCACTCGTGTTTACAATATATATAAATAAATGAAATTACAGGCTTTTCTGTACATACTTTTACGTTTTATACCAGAGAAAATCCGAAATGGGACTTATCTCAATTTCTGTTACGTTAACAATATTTTTTGCAACGCTTTACCGTGAAAAGAGATTTTCATTATTCTATACCTCTTGGACAAGGTTTTCGTTTACTTTAAACTGATCCATGTACAATGCAAACTAAGTAATGACCCCTCAAAAAGCCAGTTTTGAGCAATATTAGTCATATTCGTTCTAATTTTAACAAAACATGTAATCTATTAAAGTGATTTAGTAGAGAGAAATAACCATCAGCTGTTAAATTAAAATCAATAATATTTTGTTTACAATCTCTATTTATTTTAAACTTATTTCGAAACTATACTATACAGTGTATTAAAATATTAACGTAAAACGATTTCTAATTTTAATAATGATAAAAATTTTCATATTCATATAATGAAGAAGTAATGTGAATAATTCATTTTTTAGTTTTATGTTAATATTTTATCGTGATAATAATTATCTTGCTTCTGAAAAATGATTCTAATGAACCAAACAAACGACGGATGTCCTGCTAATACCTAATAATATTACGCAATAAATAAAAATTTTAGTACACACAGTGTTTTTATTTGAGAATACAAGTAGCTTCTACTACCCTATATTAAACTACAAATTTTTAGTCCATTATCAAACACGATGCCAACAGTTGGTGTAAATTTAGATTTCATCATCACCTTCCGATCACAGTTATTATGTTCTATCAAACAGGAAGTGTAAAACGCTATAATTTAATATTTTTAAATATGTTATAAAATCACATTTTCTCCACGTATATACCAATGAAAATGAAATTACAGTCATAACTTTTATACGTTCTTGATTGAAGACGGCAAAGAACAATATGTGAATAGAGGTTTTTCATAAATATTTATTTTATGTATGTAATAAATGTAAAATTATCAGGTTACTAAACAATTTGTAAAAACTTAAGGATAACATAGCTGTGCGAAAAAAAAAACAGAAAAAGTATTTCCAAAATCTTCCGTGTTTTGATAGAAAACGTATTCGTTGTATTGCTTGAAGCCACTGTAACAAACTAATTAATTGATGTAAATTAAATCTCTCTTTTGCTTTTCAATCCTCATTCCGTTTATAAAAAAATCAGTTGATCACAGGCTAATAATAACGGTATGGGTAATTAAACAGTAAATGATCGGCTTTGGCTTTTGGAAAAGACGTTAAACGACATCGTTCAATTGACTAACCTCGTAGCCGAGTTGTAGCATGTCGGCCTCAAGAACTATAGGCCGCGAGTTCCATCCACATAAATGTTTTCATTGTGTAATAAATGTGTTTTAATTTTATCGTGATAATAATTATCTTGCTTCTGAAAAATGATTCTAATGAACCAAACAAACGACGGATGTACTGCTAATAGCTAATAATATTAACACGACATCAATATAAATAACAATTTAGTACACACAAGTGTTATATTTGAGAATACAAGTAGCTTCTACTACCCTATATAGGTTAAACTACAAATTGTTTAGTCCACTTATCAAAAACCAATCAGTTGGCCGGTGTAAATTTAGAATTTCATCATCACCTTCCCTGATCACAGTTATTATGTTCGAGGCTCAAACAGGAAGTTGTAATGAACGCTTAATTTAATATTTTACCAGATATGTTATAAAATCAGCTGACCCCGTCGATTTCTCCACGTAATACGGTACCACTTAATGAATGGCCTGTAAAATACAAGTCATAACTATTTATATTCCGCTAGTTTAACTATCGTAACGAAACTATTCATTTTATTCAGTACCAAACAAACCGTATATGCAAGATTTGTGTTATTTTTATATTTAGATTTAAATTGAAATGAATTTCCAGTTTCTGTTTTTCATTAAAAAATAATATGCAAACTGTTTGAATAATTTAAGTCTATCTAAAAATTGGGATTACATTACACAAATTTTAAATTTCATTTGATATATTCATTACACATGTTAATATTCCAAGCAACGTATGATCATGCTGTTATTGTACAGACATAATATGTCTCTACAAGAGCATAGTTTTTTTCACTTAAATGGAGCCGGTATTCATAAGTTATCAGTGAACTGACATAATTATCGCATTATTTAATTCTTATTAAAATAGCGTTAAAATATCTAATGATTTAAAAATTTGCCAAATATTTTAGACACCCTCGTCCTAGAAGTTTAATAATTTTGGGGTATTCTCCCCCACCATCCCCTAAAGGATTTTTTTGTGTGGGATTTATTGAGTAATTTGACTAGTGCAGTCAAAGGTTTGTAAAAAATGGTACAGAAATAGGAAGTATATTGATTTTTTAATAATTTCCACACGAATAACAATGGGCTATTTAAAAACGAACTGTGTTTACCTCGGAATTTAATTTTTTCTTAAACTTTAAGTCATGGACTAATAATTTAAAATACTAATTTATTTAGTTTTTTATCGGTTTCAATGACAAGAGAAAAATAATTCAATTTGTTTTGACAAAGAATATAAAATTATTTTTTGTGGATTAAAGTTTATAACTTAAGTACCATCATTAGTTCATGGGTACATCTTAGAAAACATTTTGATTTAAATTAAACTCGTTTGAGCCATATTTTGAGATTTGAATTTTTATTTTTATAAGGGTTTTAGGGGGATTGCCCTTAAAATAAAAAAATTCTATAAAATTAAAAAAATCTACTATCGGCGAGGTCTCTAGGCCGTTACATCGGCAGACCAACACGTCGACGTCATTCTAAACCACTTTCTGGATTCAGGTAGCCTCAAAACGGGTATTTCCACTCTCAAATATGTTTCGAAAACAAGATTTCCTACATAAATAATGCATACATCATACAATAAAATATATTAGTTGTATAAATTGTGTACTTTGTCGTATGGTATTGTAGCTTTAAAATGTCACTGTGACAAAATTTTTACCCGGCACATCGTAGGATAAAGTAACTACAATTTCAACTGAAATTTTTTATTATCTGATCCAGTTGGTACTTAACTACGCAAACCATGTTATATCATAATTTTATTTCTAAATTATTTGTAGTCTCTTCTCCAACTGACATAATTCAAAATGATTTTTAGAACCATTATATTTTATCTTATTTTGTTTAAATCCCACTTAATTAACTATTGTTTGAATATAGTACTGCATACCTACTAGTATTAGAACTCTTGTACGAATTGCTTTACTTTACATGGGGAGGTTTATGGTACTGATAAGGCAACAAGCAAGAAGTGGGAAAAGTAGCGGACCGAGTTTATTTCCTTGTAGTACACCGTGAACAAGTGGTAGACCAGTTTACGACATACATGCATTTTACTACGTAGATGTTTTCTATTTCCGTTTGTAGATGAGAGTTATCACCACTTAAGCGTCTGTGTAATGCAAATTACGCAGTATTTAACTGTATCTACATTATCTAACGTGTAGGGCGTGGGTGTTTTACTAGGAATATAATAATATCTTCTTTAATTGTAGAATTTATTTTATTATTTACTTTCCACCTTATCAAGGACAATCTTGTAGATGGGTCAACCCTTTCACAGGAAAATTTGGTGATATGCAAAATAAATTTTATTTTCAAAGTTTGTTTGATTCTGTATTCGTTATGTATTTTAAATTTTACTATAATAAAATAATTGTACAAACTCGGTTGTTTATTAATGTTTATATTTTTATCGAATTTAGATCATTACAGTGGCTATACCTTCCTTTATTACATGGTAATCCTACCTCTGAATTTTTCGTAATTTTTTTAGTTTTAGCCAGTTTCAAGTACGGTAGTCTATTCTAATACAACCAGGTATTTTAATTCAAATTATGTATAAGGAATAAGTGTTTTCATGTAGACTTGAAACATTAGAATATTTATGAAAAATTGTGATAGACTATGTAATCTTACTCTGGCTCTTTTTGATCAATTTACATCGAAAATACGAATACACACACTCGCAAGCGCCCACACACACACACACACACACACACACACACACACACAAACACATATGATCAGAAGACACTGAATAACTACAATAACCGAAATTGTACAACACGATATTCATAATGTTATTTTTAAAACTGAGCAGTTATTGTTAGTTGTTATTGAACACGATAACCTACATAACAAAATGGAAGATTCAAACAATTCAGTTATTTTCAAAACCATCCACCAAATACTACCAGGTACAACAAATCTTGCA
The DNA here is from genome assembly GCA_023375725.1 of Nephotettix cincticeps. NCBI lineage: Eukaryota > Metazoa > Arthropoda > Insecta > Hemiptera > Cicadellidae > Nephotettix > Nephotettix cincticeps. The sequence goes on along the minus strand of CM041786.1, from coordinate 15,964,915 downwards.
ATATTCATAAACAAATTTTAAAAATTATACAAAAATTTGCAAATTGTGTTGTGCAATGTAGTTTATAGTAGTCATTCGGTGTCTTCCGATGACGCCACACTCGTGTCGAAATGAGTTTGAAGTTTTATTTGAGTAAAAAGAGAAGAAAATAGCTTAAAAAACTAAAAGCACAAATAGAAGGTAAAAATATTTTATAGTCAAGAAAAGCCTTGTAGTTCCTTAAAGCAAGAAGATTGCTATACTAAGTTAACGCTAGACATATAAGGTAAATAGCAGATTCTAGTACACAAGTAAATAAAATAAACGGTACCAGTGGACTGACACTATATTTAATTAATAAAACAATCTGTAATACAGTTTGTTTCAATTCATTTCATAAATAATGTATGTTCTGTATGTTTTTTTGTGTTTGACCTTCTTCATACTCCCGATCGCATGGAAATTTTAAGGAATTGTTTTTTTATTTTATAAAAAAATATTTTCAAAAACAAGTCGTCTTTTAATTTAAAGTTAATTTGATTAGTTTTTTATATTGTCTACAATTAAAAACATTTGATTTTTAGTAAGCTGATTGGTTTATTTTATTAACGTTGCTTTAAAAGATTGAAATTCATTTTAAAACTATGTGCTTTAGTACTTTAAAATAAATTTATTCAAAATAGTTAAGGTTTGAATTATTTTTTTTTTTTATTTTTTTGATTTAAATATGTTTAAAAATCAGTTTATATATTACGTTTATTATAAAATAGCTGTTGTACACTTTCACATAAACAACAACCAGACACAGAGTTGTTTTTTGGATTGAAAACGGATAATCCACCTCAACTCAAATTCGTTTTTGACGAAACAATATGTTTTTCTTTCATATTAAGGGAGAAACCTTTTAAAATGAACTTTTTGCTATTACTAAACAAACTTAATAAACGTGTTTTGAACGACGATTGTTTCAATAGCATTATAAAACCGTCGTGCCTCGTACCTTGCAGCCCCGCCATATTTTGACAGGTGCCATGGCGACTCACAATCGGACAACTGCTTCATTAACCAACTGGCTCTCTGATTGGTTTCTTGTTCGACGAGCGTAGACTGAACAGTGAAAGTTGAGCAGGGAATAATTAATATTAAATAACTGGCAGTCCTTTTAGATTTATCTCACTTGATTATCCCCATTAAAGCACTGGGTGCCTTTTTAGACATTTCTGGTTAAACAGGAAGTTAAGGTTTGGTCTGCGAGGTTTTTACGACCGTAAAACGACGTGATTTCGTACCGGTTAACTATGATGTCGGTTAATGGCGAGGGTTTGTAATGACGTGAGACCGATCAGTAGTGCTGGGACCAGTCATTGTGGCTCTTCAACCTTTGAAACCAACACCACGCAACTTTAGGCCTGAAATTATATTATTGGATGCTTTCTTTACGATTTTGAAGTCTACCTTTAACCGTTTAAGAGCTAGCAACAACCCTCATGGCCTTATGAGACAATCCATCGTGGCATGCTTGAAAGTACACATTTGTTTGCGAACGGATATTTCCAAGCTTTGGACGGGAGTTATCAGAATTGTGGAATGCAAAATGTGCAGCGGAAGTGTCGTCATATGGTTATAAGAAGACCTGTTGATCTTTGATCTCTAGGTACCTAAAAAACGAAAACGATACATGATCCCAGGCTCAGGTCTCGCCATGAAACCTACGGTAACAGTTTCTTCCCTATGGGAAATTCGCTAAAACACCTTCAAAGAATCATTTGAAATTATTAATTATAGTCATGGGAAAAAGGACTGTCGGTGGAGATTGAGCCTAACACCAATCGATAAATAATAATAAATAAATTTAATATTTGTTTTCCAGACAATTATATTATACTAGCTGACCCGGCGAACTTCGTAACGTCTAACAGTAAACACGTTTTAACTTTCAGATTGGCCACGTTCTGAAGTCGAATAGCATTACGACTTCGTTGTGAAAAATTAGATATTCTGGGTCGCGGCATACTGAAACGATAAGACATATTATTAACATTCCCACAAAACAAATAAATCTTAGTGGATTGATTAACAATTTTTCTAATCCAACCAAAAACCAAATAAAACCTAACTGTAATACGGCTTTTATAGGAAAGATACAACAGCTGATTATTATAAAAAATGTAATATGTATAAACACCGTAATTATTTAACACTGTAACACGTGACTTTTAATCAGACAGAACATTAACTATTAACGTGGTGAATAAATCTGTTCATTTTGTACAGTACACATTTACTTCATAGTTTTACATTAATGAATGATTCAGATGGCATTGAATAGTGAAACATATTGCTAATGGAATGTGATACAACAGCTGTAGCCTAAGAAATCAAATGTTTTTATTGTAGAACATTTGTAAACAAACTTAGTCCCCATAAGGTTAACATTAGAAATTTAAAACGCTATAAAATGGAAACTAATTGAATTTATGGAAACTGAATATGCCTAAAGCATGACCGGTGGAGAGACGATCCAAAAAATCAAAGATCATTAAAATCAGTCGAGCCGTTCTCGAGTTATAATGCGTGTAACTAACACGACTGAATTGTATTAAGCTGTTTTAGAGACAACTGTCCATAGATAGTACGAGATAGTTTATAATAAGCTATAGAAATTATTATAAAAACTCAGTTACAGTTGATATGTAACTGTAGAGGTCGATCAGTAGATTAAAATAATAATAATAGTTAATTAATTATCAATTATCTTTTTCTTTATACAGCTATCAAACTTCTTCAGTTTATTTTATCCGGAGTGTGAGTGTAATACTGTGGTTTGCGTGATATTATATAGCTTTTTAACAAACAGAGTCTAGTTTTTGATTGACATAATTATTAATAGCTAATTCATCAAAGGCAACTAGATCACGTCCAGGATTGAATCAATAAAACTTCAGCCCATCAGCTTAAACTCTATCAGCTATTATACTATAACCAACACAATAATTATAAACACACCCAGAATGTAATGAAATGACATTGTAGTGACAAACCTAATAAATTTAAAATAATACTGTGAAGAAGAGTTTTCTGCTAAATGTATTATTGCGTGATATTTTGAACGTAACGTATCCGTCAATTTGCACAGATGTGAAAACAGCTGTTTATTAACTTGGGGGGGGTTATTAGCTAGCAGATTTGTTAGACGGAAAAAGTTTATAACGCAAAAAGTGAAGCTGAAGTGTTTAGATCCCGTGTCCATGGAAACTACCAGAGCTATTGTATTGTTTTTTTTGTTATAAGGACAGCTGATTAGATGAACTGAAAACATTCCCTTTAGACATATTCATGATAAACCTATTTCCCCACATGGAAGTAAATACAAACATTTTGACATGGACATCTGAGGTGGGTGTTAGCGCAATTTGCGCTCCAAAATTTGGAAAAATGACGTTATTTGGTTGGTGACGTCATAGTTTGGTTATAAGAACAGCTGTTTGGATAAACTGAAAACATTTCCTATGGACATATCCACGATTAATCTATTTCCCACAGAGAAGTAAATAAACGTTTTTGACATGGATATGTTTAAGCTCCGAAGGGTTGGGGTGAGCAGATTTGTGGAATGCAAAGTGCAGCAAAGCGTTTCCATGGAAACCAAAGATTGTTTTCTAAAAAACAATGAAAACATTCCCTTGAAAAATATCCATGATATAACCTTTTTCCCACAGGGAAGTTAATACCTGTGACATGGATATGTCTTAGCTCTGTGGGGGGAAGTGTTGGTGTTTTACGATGGAAAATATGTAACAGCTTTTGTATTGAGCTATTGTATTGAATTTATTTATATAAAAGAATAAGAACAACTGTTTAGATAAACAGAAAACATTTCCTTTAGACATATCCATGATCTAACCTATTTCCCACAAGGAAGAAAATACAATATTTTTTTTATTTTTTTATGTAAATTATCTGTTTATTTGATAAAAATAAACCAAAGTATTTTTTTTAAGAATTATGTCATGCACAACTTAATCATGCTCATAAAATTATAAAAAATGTCAACCAAAGTAAGACTAAAAATACGTCTATTGAAATAATTCTAATTCCTACATTACTGATAGTTCAGCACATCTTTAGGGAAAGATCGCATTTCTGTGAGAAAGCAAGGCTTTATCCCGTCATCTGTTTATTTGACAGATAACCCTTTTAGTACAGAAAAAAATCAGGAAACATAATTTAGGTACGAGGGATGGATTGATGTCAAGAGAGGGTAAAATCAACAATCGCTGACAAACTGGGGAGAGGGATGAAGAATAAATGTAGACCAGTAGGAGCAATTGGCGATTAGTCCATCCCTATGTGCCCGAGGGTTGCCCCATCTGTTATGCAAGGGGTGAAAGAGTTAGGGTCAACGTGTTTTAGAACACGATGTAATGCATTCTTTTCTTGTGTAGTACTCACTAATAGTATTACTATTAGTACTCAATACTATAGTAACTTTTAACATATATAATAAACTAGTTGACCCGACGAACTTCGTAACGCCCTAAAGTAAATACGTGTAAACTTTAAGATTGGCCATGTTCTGAAATCGAATAGCATTACGGCTTCATTGTGAAAGGTTATATATTCTGGGTCGCGGCATAGTGAAAATCAATATTGAAACGATAAGACATATTACATAACATTCCAATGAAACGAATAAATCTGAATGGATTAATTCACAATTTTCAAATCCAATCCAAACCTAACTGTAATACGGCTTTTATAGGAAAGATATACAACAGCTGATTATCATAATAAACGTAATATATATAAACATTGTAATTATTTTTTCTTTGGTCAACATGGAAACACGTGACTTTTAATTAGACAGAAAATAAAAATATACATACATAATCCCCAAAACTATAAACTATTAACATGGCGAATAAAGCTGTTCATTTTGTACAGCACAAAATTACTTCATAGTTTTACATTAATGAATGATTCAGATGGCATTGGATAGTAAAGCATATTGCTAATGGAAAGTAAACCAATCAGCTGTAGCTAAGAAATCAAATGTTTTCATTGTAGACATTATGTAAACAAACTTACTCTCCATAAGGTTAACATTAGAAATTTAAAACGCCATAAAATGGAAACTTATGGGGTTTTCGAAAATATTTTTTCACTAAAACCTTCTCGGGCACATGTAGAGCAACTTCATAAAATTTCATTGCGATCGGATGAGTAGTTTGGCAACGCTTAAAGGGCATACATACATACATTCAATTTTATATTTAGAGATTTTAACTTGAATAATTTTATACACAAAATAACCGTCAGTTTTTTGTCATCTTTGTAGAGTGTTATAATTATATTATAATGAACGGAAGAATGGAAAATCCAACTTAAATAAATAAATTACACTTTACAAATTATTTCGTCAATATTACAAATATCATCAGCTGTCCTTCAAGTAAACCTTTGTGAGAATAACCAACAAAATCTCAGTTCTTTGGACTGTTCCGTTAAAATTAATATCCAGGAATAAGAACAAGAAACTTTCTGGTAGGTAACAAAATTCCTCGTGTTTTCTAGTAAACTATCACTCAGGATTAATTACCTAAGATTGAACTGCGGAGCTCTGGTTAATCATTTATATGGATGTTAAAGTGCATCGATATTTCATTTACAGGAAGTCCAAACACCATAAGACCACGGTGCTAAGTTTGTGTAGTATTGCATCTAACCTAACAGACCTAGAATCTCCAGCAATCTGTAGAATCTAAAATCTGTTTCCATTTATGTGAGGAAAAAACTTGCATCCAAGCAACCTAATCCATAATCAATATGCCACAGGGAACTAAACTTAAGTAAAATTAATAAACCTAAAAAACTTCTTGGCTCTATCTCTACTATTTTTAGAGATACACATCATCAAAGTCTTAAAATGTGCATTTTCGGGAAATCAATAATTTCGGAAAAATTAGAGAAGCAAACCCCGAAACTCACTAATTGACTGTCCACCAGTTGCAGAGGTTGGATTATTATTATTGGGCAAAACAAAATCACAAAGATGATTCAAAGTTAGGTAGTACAGTAGTTACAATATTAAGAAAATTTGTTTCGAATAATTTTGTCTGTGTAATCAGTGGTAGAAATCAGATCAAACCATGCGTGTAAGGTCGTAAATAATGTTCTAACAAATTTTAAATGGTACATTTTGTGTTACATATAAATAGAAGAGGATAATTGTTTCAGATAAAAAAGTTTGAAGAAAAATTATTTTTTTGCATACGGACTTCCCTAGGAATGATCTTGTTAAATCTATAAAACACAGAGGACAATACCAAATACAAAATGTTTGTGTTTATTTCCCTGTGGGAAATAGGTTAGATCATGGATATGTCGAAAGGGAATGGTCTCAGTTCTTCTTAAAAGCTGTTCTTATTCTTATATATTAAAAACTCAATATAATATCTCTAATAGTTTTTATGGAAACCTGTTTCAAATTTTCATCCTACAAATTTCCGAACCCTCCCCTTGAGCTAAGACATATCCATGTCAAAGTGTTTGTATTTACTTCCCTGTGAAAAATATGTTAGATCATGGATATTAATCTAAACAGCTGTTTTTATAACCAAACTATGACGTCACTCATCATATAACGTCACTAAAAAATGGCGTCACTGTTTCAAATTTTGGTCACTCAAGTTGCCAACCCCCCACCGCAGAGACATATCCATGTCAAAAAGAGAACTACTTGTAGCATAGATCCCTGATGATTTATTTACAAGTCAGTGCGTGAGAAAGACACAATGATCTTTGGTCCTAGTTCCCTGGTAGGCGCAGTATGGCGAGGATGGATAGTGTATCGGTTCACAGAGATGCCGCGATGGCGCGAAGCGGGGAACGGGACTCGAGACCAGCTGATTTATTCCCGGGGCCGCGGGAGTTGGAGCATTGATGTACTGTGCTAGAGTTCCTGCCATCGCCAGGCTGCCAGGCTGCCTGCATCACAATAATCGATCTCCCGTATACCTTACCTTACCTAGTTGGCCACTCACACCTAAATAGGTTTTTCGCCTCACCAATAGCTCTGCGCCATCTTCCTCCGTCCTCTGTCATGGATTTTGCCATGTCGGACCTAGTCCCACCACCTGACCGGCCGTACTAAAGGTCTTTTCTAAAAGTTTATTCTTTGGGTCTCCTTTAAACATGTTCCGCCCATCGAAATCTATAATTTAATTAATTTTTATTTCATTAACATCACAACTTTTAGATAATGCCCTTGATAAGTGAAACAAATACTAAACATCGAGGAACATGTTAAATGGAAAAATAACAAAAAATACAAATTTCATCAATTGTACGTTAATAACTACTTTTTTAATTTTAAATTTAGTATATAAAATACTTACATGTGGCTTGAGGTGGGTCTAAAAACTGTAGCTACAGAAAGTGGCAAATGTTCGTATACATGTATTAATAGGCCACAATAAGAAAGCGCATTGATCATGTCTTATTTTGCCAGAGTGGCAGCCCTGCTGCTTCTACCTAACCTCTCATAGTCTCAATTCTCTCAAAACAAACTGGCATAGTAGTGACGTCATTTGGTTATAAAGACAGCTGTTTAGGGGGACTAAAAGCATTCCCATTAGACACATACATGTTCTAACCTATTTCACACGGTGAAGTAGATACAAAATGTTTTCTAATATCAATCAACGCCGACAAAAATGAAACGTTTTTACTAAGTTTAGTTCAAACATTGCAGATTCAGATTCGCCATGAATAAATCCAATAAAATTAAAAGTTAATGCTACAAAAATGATAATGTGTGTAAATTATAGGCAAAAAAGTATTATTTTATTTTACTCTATATAAAAATGATCTCCTATGTTTGGTTCTGTGACTAGTGTAGTGTGACTGTTATACTAATATTTGACAAATGTGCAACTAACAATAAATTCCTATGTGTGGTCGTGAGTAACTAGCAAAATTAATACTAATTTCCTAATGAGTAACAAGCGGAGAGTAAGTGGTAACTTAATCCAATGACACCCAAATATATGTTCACACATCGTATCTTCATACTCGTCCTGATCCTCCAAGTTTATTCTTCTTCAATTCGACCATATTTATGCGTATGAGAATTTTATTTTCGAAAATGTTTAGCTTCTTTTCATCTTGTTTGGTTAGCGCCCATGCTTCTGAGTCGTATATGACTATAGATAATATAATAGTTTCATAAATTTTCAATTTGCAGTTTTTTGGTTCAAATTTTAGATTTTTAATCTTTAGTATGTTTTTAAGAAACCAGTAACATCAATACCACTGAGAAGTCTTCATTTAATTCCAGTTTCTCCTGTGTTATATCGGATGATAATTAATTGTATCTAAATATTTAAATTCTGTACATCGTTAGAAGTAGTAGAATTCCTCTGTTAAAAATGTCTTAAACGAGTATAATTGTGTTCAAAGGAATTACTACAACCTTTATATATTATAGTTGCTTTAAGTCTCCACGTGTCATTTGGGGCTTCTCTTGTAAATAATCTTCTTTATCTCTAGAAGGATAGCGACAAGGTATCCAATATTTCAACCTTAGTCAGTAACAAGACGACAAGATCGCGCCACAATCATCATACCTCATTTCTCATTCATACTTGACTTAAAATACCTACCTAGGTAGTTCACCGTTTAGTGAAAGTATCTAAAGTCAAGCTTTTAAACCGAGGATAATTTGTTCTACAGAATTTGAGCTTTAATTTTAAGTCAACTTCTGTTTTTGTGAAAAGTTGCCATTAAAACATGTGTGTTTTAGAAGAGCTCGGTTGACGTCATACACACGAAAATGACATGTGGAGAATGAGTGGTGGCCTAGCTAGCTAGAATCATTATTTCATCAATACTTTTTACTCTGATTCTAGAGATTTGAGACGCTAAAAATGTGAATAGTTAATTTTTGATTTGGATTGAAATGAAAACCAATTATTCTATATTGTTGGTTTATAAAATGCTGCAATTTTTGAAGATAACAAATAGTATGTTTGAATTGTTTTCTTTACAGCCCGAACAAATTATACTTGAAGGGATTAGATGAGATTAGATTATAGAAATGGAAACCATTCCACAAGATAGGTATTTTAAGCCAAGTATGAATGAGGAATCAGTGCCTCTGAACTATGAACTGGTCTAATTATGAGGATGGTCTAATGCACACAAGAGAACACTACATCCGCCGACCATCGCTCACAACTATCCACAATTCATGACCTCCAAGTAGCTGGATTACAGGACGAATCCCATTAATCGTCAGCATCTGGCAAAGCGATAGAGGTGCCCAGAGAAGTAGAGTGAGGAGACATGATAATAGATAGTTGCCTGACAGAACCAATCTTGGAGCATCACTTCTAGGCGTGGCCAAAGAAACTGATACCGAATATTATTCAGGAGCTATCATCCAACGTAGTCTTTCCTTATAATAACTTTCTATGACGCCTCTAACTCTATTCTCGTATGGCATGTAATACCAGGATACATATATTTAGTAATTTGTAATAAAAATAGTTTTTAAAATTTGATTTTTACTTTGTCCATCTAGGCATCTATATTATTTAAAAAATAAAACCAATAAAAACAGTTTGTAAATCCGTGAAAAACATACGGAGCAGATCTCATTCTTGTATATATGGTTGTGGATATGGCTTAGCTATGGGTAGGAAGGAGTATTGACAATCCGTCAGACGAAAATTTGAAACGGAAGTGCTTCCCAAAGGAAAGTAAATTTCTGTCATTTATGTACTTTTAAAATATTTTTCTTTCATGAATGTTAACCAAAACAGTTATAAACAAGAACTGTACAATCTAATTAGACCTTAACATTCATAAATTTTCTAAAGAGATTGCTCTTTTAACAAGACTTACCCTTCAATAATTAATACCGGAGCTAATACATTACAAATTTTTTTTAGAGATCTAATTCATTTCACAAATCAATAAATAAAACTGTCTCAATGTAATGAACTTTTACAGCTCACCACTGTTTACAGAGCAGCTCAATTAAACTATAATCAGATCCATTAAATTGAAAATAGATGTACCTAGGTATACAGAACACATTACGAACTATCTTATCAGTTATCTGTTCTCACATGAAACCTATATCTAAGATTATATGCAGCACCGTTTTACAGAAATGTCTGTCTTAGAATGGAATGAACGACATGCCCAGCGGTGTAGCGGTTTTTATCCTTGTCAGTCAGTTTAATTAATCGCATCACCAGCATGTCTCGTGTCTGCGCATGCGCCTTGTCGGAAACGTAAATACTTCCCACGCTACTTCCCAAAGGAAAGTAAATTTCTGCCCATTTATGTATTTCTAAAATAATTTCCTTTCATAGTGTTGCCAAAACAATTATAAACAAGAACTTCACAATCCAATTAGACCTTAACATTCATAAATTTACTAAAGAGATTGCTCTTTTAACAAGACTTATCCTTTAATTATAACCGGAGCTAATTTACAACGTAATTATAATACAAACTTTTTTTAAGATTTAATTTATTTCACAAATTAATAAATAAAACTCAATGTAATGAGGGGTTTTCAGCTCACCACTGTTTACAGAGCAGCTCAATTAAACTATAATCAGATCCATTAAATTGAAAATAGATGTACCTAGATATACAGAACACATTACAAACTATCTTATCAGTTATCTGTTCTCACATGAAACCTATATCTAAGATTATATGCAGCACCGTTTTACAGAAATGTCTGTCTTAGAATGGAATGAACGACATGCCCAGCGGTGTAGCGGTTTTTATCCTTGTCAGTCAGTTTAATTAATCGCATCACCAGCATGTCTCGTGTCTGCGCATGCGCCTTGTCGTAGGAAATGCGCATGCGCGTCAGTCACTCTGCACTGTACAGATGCGTGCTACATGTGAGTCGTTAATTAATGAGCTCTCACGCAGTGGGAATGGGAAAAACTACCCTTAATCAACATTTGTAGAATGAAATGATTTGTGCATACATAATAATAATAATTATTATTATATATCTAATGTAAGAAGTTTACATCCGTTGCAAAAGATGGCCGTATTCTTAAACTTTCTTCTATATCACAAACATGAATTACAAAAAAGGATTACTGAATTGAGAGACCAAGTGAGTTACTGTTCAATTCCTTTCTCTTTCTATGTAACGATGTTTGCACACACAGTATTTGTGATGCCACGTCTAGTGTTGTGTTGTCATAGTACACTCAATATTTTGTGAGACCTACCGCACTACCCTCCAATCGGAGAATGATTAAGTTACCATCAGATATTAACCATTGCCCAGAGAACGTACATGTTCAAACGACACGGCTAGCGTAGATACCGGTTGTATTTACCTGCTAAAATATTCCTACAGTGCCCTGTCAGCACATAACTGTGATCCCGTACGCCTGTTCATTCCAATAGCGCAGTAAAATCAAATTTGAATTGATTCCAGTTTTTCCTCTCTTGGACATAGTAATGATGAAGGCATTTTTCGTTAACATTTTTTAATTTGAGTGGATAGTGGCTATATCAGTTTTAAGGCTTCCTAAATCCAAAAAAGTAGTTTCCGGACTGATATCTGTCTGTCTGTGTAAATACCCCGAGATTATATCTCGGAGTATATTCTTCATATCAATTATATGGAGGCTGTATCTCCAGATCGTTATTTTATGTTTTTGAATTTTTTATTTTTAAGGATAGTTTACCCCTGAAATCCCTTAAAAATGTGAAAAACACAATTTTTTCAAAATCTGTTCAAACTATTTTAATTGAAATTTCATTATTTATCCCGAAAAATACAACACTCATTTGTTTGTAAAACTAATGGTTCAAAATTTATTTCATCTAAATTTATTTAGATGAATTTCTTTAATCTAAATCTATTTCAATGAATTTCTTTCATCTAAAAACATGTTTATAAATTGTCTGACAAAACGATGAATTTTGTAAAATAGTTTGATTATCTCTATTAAAGTATAACTAAACAAGTTAGAATCTTGAGTCATAAGTCTACGACTATCGGTTCAAGAGAATGGTTAAATTTACTGGTCATATTAAACGCAGTACGTTGTCTGAGATCGCCCAATGTTATGGAGAATATTCAAAAATAAAATTCTTACTTATATATCAAATGTTTTCATGAAACTTGGTATGCGGTTTAGGGTTACATCACCCAACAAAACCCCCTCAAAAAGATTAGAAGGAGGGTTAACGCGCCCAAAGATTTTTAAAATTACCTAAACTTGCTTTCTCTCGTCGTTAGTTTAAGAAATAGGATGATTGTTTTTGAAAAAAATGTTCACATGGTATTTTAAATAAATATGAGAGAACATTATTGTTTAATAAAGGTTTTTAATTAAATATTTCTTAATGGAAAATATATAAAAACATGCCCCCCTTCCAACCACTAACCACAAAAGCAAAACAGGTGTCCACTGCAATCCCAATCAAGCCTACAAATTCCGTCAACTACCACCCAAGCCGACCACAGTTTATTTAAGATTGACCCCCACTCCGCTATACCACACATTTGCAAACCAAATTGGGATAGCTCATGGTCGGGTTTCGAACCCTAGCACTTCCGAGTGGCTAGAACGTTACGCTCGTCAGCGCAGCGCTTTAACCGGCCACTGGTGCATAGGAGTAGAAAGCGCTTACTTGGTTATAAGACATGCCCGGTGGCTGTCTACTGCACTTTGTGAGCAGGTTCGGTCGCTTGCTCCCAGAGGGCAACACGGTCACGAAGGTGATAAGTTCACTGAAATTGACGACAGATGCCTCCACCTGCCACTTCCTATTGAATTTTTAAATGCGTCGTGAATTACAATTTAACCACTTCTAGGGTTAAATAAAGGTTTTAATTAAAGATTTCTTAATGGAATCTGATGAAACACCCTATTTTATTTCCCGGAGCAACACAAACAGTAGAACACCCCGACGTTCCAGTTGTTGTCAAATTGCAATCTCTTCTTCATGGTTCAGGAGATAAACACCAAGATGGTCTGCCAGGACAGATCTTTCTGTCAGAATGCCAGAGCACAAAGAAAGTGTAAAACACGTCTTCCTACAGTATAAACGGCTGATACTCCACAGCATCCGGGTGGTCATGCAGTGCAAGAACACAGACGTCGGAGGCCTGGTTGACGGCTGACGGCGACAGGTGGTTGACAAGGACGCTCTCTAGGAGCTGTTACGGCAACTTTTGTCCACTGTCACTAAAGGGAGTTGTGCTTTTTAACTATTGTGACGCATCGGACAGTCGGAAAAGAATTTAAATTACAATACCAATGTGGCACGAGAAACCAACAGAAGGTCCAGCACGTTTCCTATTCATAGTTTTGTATTAGAGATTATAATTAAGAAGACACAATGATTTAATTACCTTAAATCATTACTGGTACGGACTGGGACGGTGGCGACGTCCTGTAATCCAGCTACTTGGAGGTCACGAATTGTGGATAGTTGTGATAGATGGTTGGTGGATGTAGTGTTCTCTTGTGTGGATTAACGTCCGCACTATTGAATACTGCGTTAATCTGCAAGGACCATCCTAATTAGACCAATTCGTAATTCAGAGGTCGTGGTTCGGATTCCACGTTAAACTGTAGGTCCATTAGTTGCCATCGGCTGTTGGGCTATTAATTAACAGTCCTGTCTAAGGAACATGTCAGCCTTAGTCAGTAACAAGACTACAAGATCGCGCCACAATCATCCTACATTCATTCCTCATTCATACTTGGCTTAAAATACCTACCTGGGTAGGTCGCCATTTCAGTTAAAAGTATAAAAGTACCTTTTATGTTGTATTCCGAGTTTCATGTTAAGTGTGTAAAAAATAATTGGTTTTTGTACAGGATCGCGCCACAATCATCTTACACTCATTTCTCATTCATATTTGGCTTAAAATACCTACCTGGTTGTGTCGTCATATCAGTATACGAGTATAACTATGTAGAATTTTTTTAATCCATAAATTTTGTTGTTGAATGAGCTGAAATCTTCAACATTCTTGTAAACATATTCAAACAAAAAATAAATTTAAGAAAATCAGTTAAAATAATTTATATAAAATACAGATGCATACGTTGAAATACAACTATATATTAGAGTAAAATACATTTGACATAGTTATTGTTTAATCTTTAGGTCCCAGTTATAATATTCCAAGTATGACCTATGGACAGTTTTAACCCCTATGAATCCTAAACTAAAAACTAAGCTACGTAATATTATATTTAAGCTTTAGCCCTTCGTAAACAGAACCTATATTTTAATTTGATTCCAATTTTACTGATTCATATTAGTTACTGTAATGTTTACAATCACATTTAAGTTTAAATTAACGTCACAGTCTGTAATATATCTCTTTAGGGTTCTTGCTAATCCGTTTAAACCACAATTAATCGAGTTTCTACCTGACTCTCCTCTCTATAATAAACCAATGGATGTGTCTGTAAGACGAAGTACAGTATAGACAACACATACTTAATGGAGAAAGACGATAAAATTGTGTTTACATAGAACAATAACTATTTTTTACATTTTTAAACAAAATATCTTTGTAGTTTTATCAAAGTATTTTAATTTATCTAAAATCAGAACTTCTGAACTATAAATTCACCTTTTGTATTGAAATAACGTTCGGGCAAACATGTAGATTTTCTATCCATATAGCAGTCAAAATAATGGAAACGGTTAAAAGATTAGGTCAACAGAACTTTATTTATGTAAAAGGGATTGACGTTTTTTAGATTGATTTGAAACTTACTCAGTATCTGAGAAGGAATAGCTATTATTTTTAAAGTAGTTCCTGTAACAAACTGTCTATTCACATGTCTAAATGTACATACTCATGCTCGGATAGGTTAGGCTTGGTTCTTTGTATAATTATAAAAGATGTCATCAACTATTTCGGCAAACGATGAACCTCTACTATTCTTGGTTACCAGTTTTTCTAAGAAAAAAACGCATTTTTGTAAGAAATGTTGAAGTCATGTGGGTTGGACGGATAGACCCTTACTTTCTGTAATCTATCTATAATATTATAAGGAAGAGGTGGTTTCTGTATGTTTGTTTGTTTTGGGAAGTAAACGCGAAAAATACTTAACCGACCGGTTTGAAATTTTACACAAAGGTAGATCTTAAACTCATGCAACTCATGGGGATATTCATTTCCTTAAAATCCCCTCGAGCTACGCCGGTTTCAATATTTACTTTTGACATGAATATGACTTAGCTTGGGGGGGAGGTTAGTGATTTTTAAGATGGAAAACATGTAACAGGTTTCCATAGAAACTACCAGGGCTATTCTATTGTTTTTTTAAATATAAAATAATAAGAACAGCTGTTTAGATGAATTGAAAACATTCCCTTTAGACATATTCATGATCTAACCTATTTCCCACAGGGAAGTAAATCAATTTTTTCAAAGGACATCAACGTAAAATTACTTAAACGTCATCAGCTGTGGACACTAAAATTTAACAATTCAGGAAGAAGAAGAAAGGACTACCGTGACCGTCCTAGGATTCAATGTTTACATTTTATAACGTCAACATCTGTTGACACTTCTTTTTGACAGTTCGGGAACAAGAAGAAATAAACTTCATTTATACAGATAAACAGCTGGATCGAAATTAGTGATCGAATTATTATTAGATCGAAATTAGTGAAATGGTAGATTTTTAGTTTCCCACCGATGCCTGTCTCTATTACGTTAATCCTTTTCCTTTCCCAATATTACTTACCTTTTGTTACTTTGTGATGATGTAGACACTCATGTGTTTTTCATTTTTTAAACAATAAAAAATGAATTAACAGTTTAAATGTATCAGTACACCTCTCAGCCTTTTTACCTGTGCGAAGAACGGGTACTTTGGCTAGTGAGTATAACAATTACCGTCACGGTGCTGCCATCTCCGAGCTAATACATACAACTACTCGTGTAGTTCCCCATTCTGATGCTTGAGTTCGTTATTTTGCCGCTAGAGTATGCTTTTATAGCCAAGTAAGTGCTTTCTCAGACGGCGGTCCATTGTAGTGTAGTGGTTGGACTGTTGTGCTGATAAGTACAACAGTTGAAGCTATTCAGAGGGACGAGGGTTCGAATCCCGACCATGAGCAATCCCAATTTGGCTTGCAAATGTGTGGTATAGTGGAGTGGAGGGCCCACCTTAAATAAACGGTGACCGGCTTGGGTGGAAGTTGACGGCATTTGTAGACTTAATTGGAATTGCAGTGGACACCTATTTTGCTTTTATGGTTAGTGGTTATAAGGGGGGGGTTGTGTTTTTTTAGTATGCTTGGTATTTTATGAAGAGTTGCATAAAAATGACAAAATTTAAATAGTCATAGCACTTGGAGGGTTAAACAATAAAAAATTAATTAACAGTTTAAATATATCAGTACACACCTCACAGCCTTTTTACCCGTGCGAAGAACGGGTACTTTGGCTAGTGAGTATTTTAAACGGCTTAAAAGCAGCAAACCTACTAGAATTTAACATATTTTATCACATAAAAATAGAACCGTCCATTTACTCCATTAAATTACCAACGCAAAAACAGTGGCTAGTAGAGTGGCGCACTCTGTACCGAAGCGGCGGAGTGAGGCGTGGGTGAGTAGTTGCTCCGAATCACGCGAGAGCGCGGCAGCGGCTTTGCATCTGATACCGGCCATTACTGATAACTGGTGGAGCGGACAAATTGAAATGTAAATCTGCGAAACCAGTCCACGAGTGACCCGGTTACATTTAGCCAGGTGCGCTTGTTATCCAGCGCCATCTAGATTAAATGGTAACTTAGTTTTGTACCTCGGAGGTGGTCTGGTGTATCAGATTCTTACGTTGGGCCTCGGGAGATGTTAAATTACCTGATTATCTATTCGGTATCTCTTTGTGTCAGGCCTCTTAACGAGTTTATGGATTTCCCTTTCATTTCTCCTAACCCGGATTACGTTGCGATCGGTGGTGTTTCAAAACAACGGTTACCTTGGCCTACATCAACGTACACGTAAATTTTTAAATTGCTGATAATAGTTTTCGAATTTGTACAAGTACTCATGTATGTTTTCAGTTAGACTCGGGTTTGTATTTGAAGGAAGGAGAATCATCTGAAAATATGAATGGCTATAAAGTAAACTGCAGACTAAACGTGGGAAGATATGCGGAGTATAATGTGGTTAGGACCCCTTAGTTTTTGCCGCTTTTAGTGAATTTCCCATAGGGAAGAAAATATTACCGTAGGTCTTGTTTCCGGTATTTAGTGTGTGTAACAATGTTATTTTAATGTATTTCCACAATATATGTAATTATATGCTAAAAATTTATATATATATATAATATATTTAATTGTTAAATGTTGTTTTAACTCTCTGTAAACATTGAGACTTCGAAACGAGGCCATATGGTAGAGGCGTACGTGTATTATGCTAATGAGTTCGTAAAAATGAATGCAATTAACATAATTCGGGAACGGGTTAGTTTTACCACAATGAATTTTTTTGTTTTTTTGCATTTTTATGCTTAAAAATCATAGTTTATGTGTTTATCATGGCAGCAAACCTGCATACTCTTTTCCCATATCAATCATATTGGGAATAGGCAAACTCCTTTATTTATGGACAGATGTTGATAAAACTTGTCATATTTTATCATTATTATTATATTATTGATTTGGAAATTCGCTGAGTACGCAGATCTGCTGCGACGGGGGTATTTTCTTTTTTCAGTAATATTCAACACTTCGTGTCTGTTTCCTGTGTAATTAGTGTGTGTAAAAATGTGTGCAATTTGTTAATGTATTTCCACGATATATGTAATTATACTGCTAAACAATTTCACGATAAAAAACTAATTTAACTTTGCCTTCCGAAATGTGTTTTAACTTCTTTGAAACACTTGACTCCTGTACTTCCGAGACAGCGCACGGGCGCGGGATTGGCCGGGCGGGGGCTGGACCGTCCCGTCTATTATGACTAATGGTGTATAAATTGAATGCAATTAACATAATTTTCGGTGTAACAGGCGGGAAATAGCCTGGGATTTACAAGCCAATGAATTCTCTCCGCGCTATTGTAGTCGTCGTCGGCTTCTTTGCCGATCGTCGTTCCTCACCGGTGGAAACCTATCCTATTGGTCAGCTGTTTATTACAATAGATACCGCAACTAATGATATTTCAAACTAATTTCTCCGTGTTTAATTACAGCGAGGTTTCTTCGCCTGATCAGCTGATGAAGCGTGACTCTCCACCCCGAGATTTATCGGTGGAAAGTTATTTATGAGGGTTCATATAAAGAATTCTATTCGTTTATGCCTTCGGTTGTTACGACTAATGTAAGTAAATATCATTATGTATAATATGTTTCAAAATTGATATTGAAATTCATGTTCCTAATATGTTACAGTTTTTGGTAAGGACATAACTTAGAACTAGCAGTCACACTGTCCTTTGTGTGGGCTGTGTGACTAAGAGAATAAATTCTAAATGTTTAAATGTTATCAAAATAGGTGAAAAACAAACAGATATAAAGGAAAAATACATTTTTGACTCATTAATTTTAAATTGGATGTATTAGATTCAAGTAGAAAATTTGTATGAATTATAAAATTTAGTTTACATTATGATAACATATTAATATCAGTATAATCTTAAAATAGGGTAAAAATCAATTATCAATGCAAACAAACTAATATTGGTTTTAGTTTCAATATAGCTGGTAAATCGTTTTAGGGAGAACGTTTCCAATGTTAGTCGCAACTGGGGTTTTGGGGTTTTTAACACCCCCAGAGCTTCCGGGGGTGTTAAAAAATAGAGAGACTCAAAATGTGGAACAGAAGTGACGTCTTATGGTTATGAGAAGAGCTGTTTGGAGGAACTGAAAACATGGCCTTCATACAAATGATCTAAGCTATTGCCACAGGGAATTAAATACAATTTGTCCTAGGATGGAGAAGATTTTTTTTGCCTTATAGTATCTACTGATTTATTTTTCATCCCAGGACGAAACTAAATCTTTTTGACCTTAACGCATGCAATGAAAACAACTGTTTTCCATGTAGTATAACGAACAATTTTCTCTTCAATCGGTGACACTTAAATCACTTCATTTCGACCTTTAACTCCAAAATATTGCTATCGAGATAAGAAGTGCTCATGACAAAAAGTATTTTTCATCATGTTGTACTGCTGTTCTTCTCCCACCCTCGGTCTCCACCCCTAGGTCTCTCCCCCTTCTCAAGCACTCGACCGCGATGCTGATTTTACAGTCCGCGGGTTTTCAATGATTTACGCCGACAATCCTCCCTGTTGGTTCGCTGTGTTTGCCGTTCTGCCAATTAGCTGTGTTGTCTCTTTATTCGATTAATGCTTCGTCCTTTTGTGTTGTATTAATAAATATTACACCGTGTTAGCTAAGGATCTGAGAACCGCGTCACTTGTATTAGAGTTTATACAGTTAGTTCATTACGAATTGAGGTAGTAACTACATCGAAGTTCTTTCAAATATCACTTTACAGACATCGCATTTACCAATTACTTATATTTTTTACTGTGCCATCTTCTCATCTCAAGACTAGGTCATCTCCCGGAGCCGTGTTACACATGAAAGCTAGACCTAATTGGTTGCGACTTTATCTCTTAGTGAAAAGCCATTGGTGATTGGCGGGATTTGAACCCGGGACTTTGGGCACTATAGTCCGCGCGCATCCCACCGACTACATTTTAGTACTATACTTATCTATAACACATTACCTTACCTCATAATACTATACCTACTATAATATAATGTTTTTTAAATTACCTGTTTATGTCAGTAATTAAAATTTGTCCTTTTCATTCACTAAACATTTGAGAGCAGAGAGCTGACGTAATTTCACAACGGACAAAATTAACACAATTTACTTACTAAAGTTTTTGTTGTTATTGGTTGTTTTAAAAATAATTTTGACACCTCATCGACCAACATGTTTCACATTCTGACTACTTAAACGTTGTACAGGTACAATGTAATGTATGATATTTTTTGTTTTTGTGTCTTTCAACGCCTTTCGGCGTTTTTTATTTTTTATTTTTAACGTTTTGATGGGGAACGGTCCAATCCCCGGTCTTGTTACAACGTTAATCTGTTGTTAGGAAGCATCATTAATTAATAGCCCAATGAAAAAATTTATTTCTCAAAAATGTAGTTTACCTTGAAAATTCAGTAAATAATTTTTATCTAAATCTCTACAAACACAATTATTGATTCTTAATTGGGACTGGGAGCTCTCAATTTCGGGAAAAGCGGTGCAGAAATACCTTCTTTGGCGTTACAGAAACACAGACAAAAACTGAGATAAGGCCCATTTTGAATTTTCTCGGGTATAAAACCAAAAAGTATCTAAAAATATTATTACTCAATCATTGTACAGACAAAACTGTAACTTTATCCATATAGATATAGCTTCACGTCCGCTCTATTGAAGACCATCATCATAATAAGGCCAGTTCGTGATTCAGAGGTAGTGGTTCGGACTCCACGTTAGATCCCTTAGGTATGCCATTGACTGTTGGACTGTTAATTAACCGTTCTGTCTAAGGAACATGCCAGCCTTAGTCAGTAACTAGACTACAAGATCGAGCCACAATCATCTTACACTCAATCCTCATTCATACTTAAAATTACCTACCTTGTGGTGGGGTCGCCATTTCGATAATCCAATTCAGTTGAGGTTTAGACTAGTGTAGGACGAGCCCTTAGTTTCATTGGACAAAACGTAATTATAATTTCAAACATAATTATAACGGTAGCTACTTTTTCTCCAGGCACCCATAAGTCAAATGAAACATCAAGAAAGAAATAGGCGGCCGTTCAAAACGACACAACTCAGACCCCAATAACAGTGGACTCCGCCCATATGGTGTTTCGATAAATACCTTAATCGCGTCGGGTTAAATTCTCAAATATGATTAGTAAAGGTGGTTTGGAGTGGTCTGAACCCTCGTATATTATGAACTAGCACCAGAAACGATAAAAGTGGCAATGAAGCTGGACCATTCGCCGCAACTGGTTCAGGTTGGTTAACGGAGTTTCTTCAGATCGATGCAATTTTACCATTTTACGACTGTAATTAAACTCTAGTAAAACAATTTCAAACCAGTTTCACAAAGCAAAATAGTAAAGTTTATTGTCTCAGCCCCAAGAGGATGAGGAGAGCTGGAGTATGAATGTGACGACCGTGCCAAACAAAATTATAAAAGATGAAGTTGAGGGAACCCACATGAATTACCTGAATTACACAAAGGGGCGGAACAGTGTTCTTATATCACGTCAGCCATATGGCTTTTTGCGCACCCCTGTTGTTGAATGTCTCATGGACCTTCCAGGCTTAAAGGCCTGATGAACTGCCGAAGCCTCCCGACCAGCTCCTCCCGGGGAAGGTGACTACCCCTCTCCATAACGCCGAGAGTGGCAGCCCTTACCTCGGCAAGCCCAGTGCAGTAATACAGCAGATGATCAACAGTCTCCTCGGACAGCGCTCACTTCCTGCAGATTTGGATCTCCAGAAAAGAATCCCAGGATGTTCCTCATATGTCCTGTGCCGTGATGAGTCTGGGTTTGGACCTACCTAACCGTAGAAAGTCCTTTGCGACCATCTGCGGTTAGGCAGGTCCCCAGTAGGGAACCCACTTACCATACCATATATATGCTTGATATATCCCAGAGAGACATGTATTTTATGTATGCAGACAAAGTATAGATGACAAATGTTAACTCTGTAGGTACAGAACCAAGCTTAGCAATCATTTAATTTTGTTATACGGAAATATCCTCATCTGTTATTCTTCATATTTTTGGTTATTTTGACATGGGCATGTCTAAGCTCTGGGGTTTGTTTCCAGATTTGTGGAACGCAAAAAATGTAGCGGAATTTATGTTGCCTAGCTACAGTTTATATTGTTTCAGTTAATTTTTTGACATGGATGTCTTTAGCTCTAGGAGGAGTGTATTGGCAACCCGTCAGACCAAAATTTGAAGAGGAAGTGACGTCATAATATGGTTATAGTCAGCAGGATTTATTTGAGAAACTAAAATTATTCCCTTTATTTTAAATCCCTTTATTTTTTATCATATTTTTAAATCCATGGTCTAACCTATTTCCCACAGGGAAGTACATACTGTACATTTTTACGTTTTGTACTCCAAAAAAGCCGTAATGGGTCTCATATCAATTAATTTTTGTATATCTGTTTCTGTCCTCTCTGTAAAAACGACAGAACTCACAGTTTTGAAAGTATATATAGATTTCGTTAATTGTAAACTTTCATTGGATAAAAGTATCGATGTCAGTTATTTTGAATCTTTTTTATGGATTTGAAATCCCGTCAAGCGACCTGATCGGAACTCAAATGATGGATGGAGTTGGTCCCGTATTAGAGCCAGAGTATCAAGCCCACCAAGGCTCTCCGTCTGCAAGAAGTATGACTGGCGATTAAAAAGGTGATGAAGCCATGAATAAGTGACAAACGCCCTGGCCGAAGTCCAGCTGTTGAGAAATGGCGGGAAAGCATCAGCTGTTGATCTCTGGATCGGACCGCATTCGTTTAGACCTGGTCTAAACAGGTAAGTAATTTTGGCAAATCGTTAAGTCACCTGATGCAAAATAATAGAAATATTGTTAACCGTTATAAAGTTTAAAATGGAGTTAAATTCCAGAATCCGTTAAATTTCCAGTATTATTAATATATGGTATAACTCCATTTCTAAGATCAAAGCCTAACCTTGAACATCAGCTTAAAAATTCAACAGTTTTTAATGATATTTTTGATCATGCTACCGTTATAGCCAATAAAATGAACATATTGTACAGCCTTTGACACGGTATTCTTTTACATCTCCATCTCATCAATATTCATTACCTTCCGGATATTCGGAGAAGCTATCCGGTCCTGAAGACCATAACGCGGCTCGAGGCACAGCCGCTTTGTCTGGTGGAGGACAATGTGCTGTATATTACCGCTGCCATGAGAGCTGTGTTCAGTACCTCTCTCTCGCTGATCGTCATGGCGGTAAAATTACTCTGGCATAAAGTTGCTTGAAAATTGAGTTTTGCGTGACATTGAGACAGCTTTTGGTCACGATAAAGATGGTTATTGGGAAATCTGGAGAGTTATGGTGCTTTTCAATGTGGAAGGATAATAATAATATTTAACACTCCGTCTGGAGTTTTTTGACGAGCTCGCTTCGCTTTCGCGTCAGGGGCTCCGAAATTTTTCAACAGATATACAACAGTTGTCCAAAGTGTCTTTAGTTCGCCGAACTGTGAACCTACGCCAAGGGCTGTCTCAACCCCCCCTCCTTAGTAAATGAAAAATAATATACATTTAGACCAATCGGAATGTATTTTTATTAGGTTTTTATAGTGAAATGTCCTAAAAATAAGGAAATTCATACGAATGATTACTACAATAAAATACTACAACAATAAAAGATCTGCATAGGAAACCGTCTGTAAAAAATTTTCTACTTTAAATGTGTTCTGTAATGAAATTGAAATAGTAGTCACAAGTACACCTATTTATTTTATCAATGTAATTTAAAATTTCAAAAATCAAACAATTTTTAGATTTTTATTTGTTGCAACACTTTCCACTGAGATTAAAACTATTTAGATTAGATTAGATCATTGAAATGGTAACCATACTACAATGTAGGTATTTTAAGCCAAGTATGAGTGTAGGACGATTGTGGCGCGATCTTGTAGTCATGTTAGTGACTAAGGCTGATATGTTCCTTAGACAGGACTGTTGATTAATAGCCTAACAGCCGATGGCAACTAATGGACCTACAGTTTAATGTGGAATCCGAACCACGGCCTCTGAATTACGAATTGGTCTAATTATGAGAACGGTCTTTGCGGATTAACGTAGTATTCAATAGTGCGGACGTTATTCCACACAAGAGAACACTACATCCACCGCCCATCGCTCATAACTATCCACAATTCGTGACCTCCAAGTAACTGGATTACAGGACGTCGCCACCGTCCCAGTCAGTATTTACATATTATCTTCAGTAATAGCTAAGCTAGAAAGTAAATCAATACCGAGCCAAACTACCCCTTACTAAAATAATTCGAACTTTTTAAGGTAGATAGATTAATGTACGTTTCATTACTTTTCATTAGATGTCAGATTTTATTAACCGTTCACCAACCTTTCATTGACTCGGGACATATATTGAACCTCAAGGGTCTTTGAATTCGTTCACATTTTGACATGGATATATCTAAGATCCGGTAACACCCCACGTGTTAACAGATTTGTGGAACACAATAGTTTTTAATGGAAGTGCCGTCATATGGTTATAAGAACAGCTATTTAGAAGAATTGAAATTATTCCATTTAAAACATATCCATAATCTAAACTATTTCCCACAGGGAAGTAAATAAAGTCATTTTTACCCTGTATGTTGATAATTACAATAAAACTACTTAAGTGATTTTCTGTTTTTTTTTCAACATCGATTTTCAAACGCATAAGTTATTTTACTGTTCACCCCATTTTAAACGTTAACTTATTTGAAAATTTAAAAACCCCATAGATAAAATATTGGTGAATACAACGGTTTTGTTTTATTAACAACTGTTCTTGAAATAGAAAATTCAAAAAACTCAGAGTACATATATATGGTGTAAATAAAATTTGTAAAACAGTACAGGTTTGTTGAGTTATGAGTTCTCATCAGTCATATGCGAGATTAGCTAATTAAGATAAATCGAACCAACTGTGGAATACTTTGTCACTTATCATGTTGCGCCACATTTAGTGACAGTCACCCCTCGTTACATGACAAGATTCAACTTTTAAAAGCAACGTAGAAGAGTTTTGTAAAATCTCTAGAGGAATGGATTCTTTGAGAATATCTCTACTGATGGTATTCTGGATCACAATGATAAGCCAGTCAGAGGCTGGCTGGTGGATTTTTAGTTTTGCCTATTGGAAGAAGCAAGACGACGTAGCTACAGACTTAATAAAAATAGTTTCTACTAAGACGTATCAGTTCGAATTAAACAGCTCTATACAAACGGCACGTGGAAAGTTTCGTGAAGAACCTTATTGGAATCCTGAAGTAAAACTGATCAAAACATGGGTCAACTCTCAGGAACAGTTCTACATGACTTGTGCAGCTCTGGAGAAGATGGGAGAAAAAACACAGTTCGAAGCAATACTGTACGTCACACAAGCGGCCGGTGACGAGAAGGACAAGTATAAATCTATCGGTACCATGGAAGTTCATGGTTGCGAGAACATGTTACGTGCAGTTACAATTGATCCCAACTGTAGGAAAGTTTGCAAGATTATGTATACTAACGAGCACAAAGAGTGTACAATGACGGATTTTCACGGGGCAACAAACATACATGACTTATCTCAGAAGGAGAATTGTCCTAATGTAAACAAAAGATCTCCTCAAAGAAACGACAACGGCTACACCAACGGTTGGAAAGAAACGGAACCAAACAGTGCCATCCGACAACTTCCGTCACTTGCAGAGAAGACGGTATTCCGAAGAGGAAACTACTAGTGTATTAAACTTTTTAAAGTTTTACGTTATACCTCCTATTGAAAATTATAAGATTAAAACATGTAATATTTTTAATGTCAATACTTAGTACAGCTCTTTGAGAATAGAACTACAGTTGGTATTTTGGCTTGCAAATACGCGACATGAGTGACATTGGGATTTTAGTTTGGAAGCACCGATTACTGCCTTCGCATCCTTACGCGTGTCTTGCCTTCAAATGCTTCATAAACCTACTCAATATATTTGTGATGATTACAATCACAGGTAATTACAGTATTGCATTATTTCAAACTATTAAATAGATTACAATAAATTACTATTTATCAGAGAAACTTTTGTTTTCAAATGTGCCTAAGAATTTCCTTTAATTAAAATGCCCTTTAATTTATAAGTTCCTTCGTATAATGTCTTTTAATCTTTACACACTAAGCCAAAACAGATTTAAATTTAATAAACTGCTCGTTCTTAATTTATTTTTAAGAGTCAATAGGAGATTTCAATAGGAGAAGAGGAACTAAAGAAATTAGAAAGTTATATCGACAATTTACTGACAGAATTCTCAAAAAAAGGCTATCCAATAAAGTTACAGAACACAAAAATTTAAATAAAAAATGTAAAAACCAATCAATCTTTGAAAAGGGTGGTCCAAAATTTATTACAAAATATAATCCTGGCCCATACACAATTAATAACATTTTAAAAGTAGCTTTCAATCTTACAAACTCAATATTTAAACAAACATCAAGAATAATAATCAGAGGACCGCCCATTTTAAAATAAATACCATCAAAATACTATAAAGAAATTACCAATAAAAATAAAAATAAGTCATACCAATTAGCAAATTAAAAGAATACTCCAATACACAAGAATTATGATATATGTAACAAACACACTAAATGGTTTTGAAAGGTGAAAGGTTCCTTATGGTCTAAATTTAAGATAGGATGAACAAGATAACTAGCTAAAGTAAAATTATTTTTGTTTATATCCAAGATTTTTCTGTTGTTATGTTAGTTTTAATTTTTTTTATAATCACCTGAAGACGCGAAAAGCGAAATATATAGTGATGCAACATTAATATTTTCAATTTAAAAAAATATATTGAATGATCTTCTTATAAACTGTTAGTAATAAGCGATTATGGTTTTAATTACTATTGAGTACTTACCACTGAAACGCATTAACGAAATGATTGTACCAACGAATAACCTCGATATCTGAACACTCTACCTCAATAGGGTGGAACACTTTCGACCCGCATAGGGCATATTTATTTGTATACGTAATAATATTTAAATCGTATAATAATGAAAACTGTCATTTTTGCAGAAGTATGACAAACAATCCTCATTTAACATTCTTGGTAATGTACAAAATATTATTTTGACTGTAATTCTGAGATTACTTTATTGTTTTATAACAGTTTCACACATATAATTTTTTAACTAAACATACACAGGGTAGAAAGGTTTTTAACAGCTGTCCCCCATTATTTTAGTTTTTTAGCTATTAAAAAATTATAAAATGTATTTACTGTACCTTTGGGAAACAGCTTAGATCATGGATATGTCGAAAGGGAATGTTTTCAGTTCCTCTAAACCATATGACGTCACTTCTCTTTCAAATTTTGGTCTGATGTATTCCCAATACCCTACCCCCAGAGCTTGGACATCACCCGTGGCAAAGTACAAATTCAATACTTGTATTTCATATGTATACTAACGGTTAAAAATATACTAACACAATTCTGTACAGAATGTGCCACAAGGAACACAAAATAAATCACAACTGTTATCCTTATACGTATACACACGTATACGTATGACACTCCAGAGATATTAAACAAAAACAGAAGACCAGTTGGAATTGACAGCGACTCGACCCCTTATGGGCTAAGGGATACTTATACAAAGAACCTAACCTAACCCTAGTATTGGGATCAACAATTTGACATCAACACTTTGGGGGGCTAGGGGCTGCAGCCCCCAGCCCCCCCCCTGGATCCGCCAATGGACACCATGCAATTACCTGATTGGAGAGCAAACTTGTGGACTCGGGCGCTCCAACTTACAATACTACTAAACCAAAGTCTTGTCAGAAATATTTAAAGAAAAGCATTTAAGTGTTTAAGATTGAAATAAATAATTTGAATTAAAATATAGAAGAACTAGCTAACCCTGCGAACTTCGTAACGTCTAACAATAAATACATGTTAACTTTAAGATTGGCCATGTTCTGAAGTCGAATAGCATTCGACTTCGTTGTGCTTCGTCGGCTTCGTTGTGAAAAATTATATATTCTGGGTCGTAGTATAGTTAATAACAATACTGAATCGATAAGACATATTCAAACAAAGATCATTAAAATCGGTCCAGCCGTTTCTCAAGTTATAAATTGTGTAACTTTGTTTTATATAATACAAAAATTTGATTTTTAATCATAAAACATAATCACAAAAATTCTTTCTGAGAAATACAGTATTATATTTATACATTAATCAGATACCATTGAGTACTTACTATTTTATGCTTGCCTCTTTGGCTTGCTCAATGGTTCAAATAAAAACAGCTGCTTTTTATATCTTAAAATGTAAGATACAGGTTGGAATCCAAAACAAAATTATTTCCCCGTAAGATTAACATGGGAACTTTGAAGGCGTATAGGGTAGAGATTTATGGGAAAATTGTCACAAAAACTATTAGACTTTCCTATTTTAAGCCTAAAGAACCAGTATACCAAATTTCAGCCTCCTAGGTAATCGGGAAGTGGGAGAATTAGTGATGAGTGAGTGAGTGAGGGCTTTGAATTTTATTTATACGGATTTAATGAATAATAAATATTTCCGAAGGCTACCTACTTAATATTGAAAGCTTAATCAATGGACATGATTAAGATGGATTTTTCATCATTATAATTTCATCAAGATATAGGTGCATGATCTATTTTTTTCATTTATCTAAATAAACTTTGGCCAATGCGTAGGTTATAGGTCAGGGATGTAAGAGAAAGTATATTAAGAGTCAATTCAGGGCCAAAACTTAACTTTCTGTTAAAATATAAAACTACATTAAGATCAATAAATCCGTTCAAAAGTTATTCTCCAAGAAAATAAAACTTAAATACGAGTATATCTAAATTTATTTTAGATTTTATATCAATCTATTCAAATTTGTAAAATGAGACAGATGATGTACCAATAACAATCATGTAGAAACAGAAGAGGTTTGTCCTCTATGAGTTATGAGTTCGCATCAGTCATATGTGAGGTTAGCTAATCAAGGGAAATTAAACCAACTGTGGAATACTTCGACATTAATCATGTTGCGCCACATTTATTGACTGTCGCCCTTCTTTACTTGACAAGCTCCAACGTTTAAAAGCATCGAAGAAGAGTTTTGTAAACCCTCAAGAGGAATGGATACTTTGAGAACATCTCTAGTGATGGTATTCTGGAGCACAATAATAGGTCAGTCAGAGGCTGGCTGGTGGATTTTTAGTTCTGACTATAGGAAACAGGACGTAGCGACAGATTTGATACGTATGGTTCCTTCTGAGACGTTTCAGTTTGAGTTGTACAAAGCGATACATACGTCACGTGGAAAGTATGATTTCGAACCTTATTGGAATCCAAAAGTAAGACTGATAAAAACGTGGGTCAACTTCCAAGAAAAGTTCTACATGACTTGTGCAGTTCTGGAGAAGATTGAGGAAAAACAAAAAATTGAACAGTTCAAAGCAATACTGTACTACGTACAAGAAGGGGACGGGAAACGCACGTTTTCACCCATCAGAACCATGGAAGTTCGTGGTTGCGAGAACATGTTGCATGCAGTTACAATTGTGCCCAATTGTGTGGAAGTTTGTAAGATTATGTATATTAACCAGCACAAAAAGTGTAAAATGATGGATTTTTACAGGGGAAAAAACACCATTGGCCCAATTATAATGGAATGTCCTAAGGTAAACAAAAGAGCTCCTCAAAGAAACGACTACGGCTACACCAACGGCTGGAAAGAAACGGAACCAATCAGAGTCAACTGAAAACTTCCTTCACTTGCAAAGAAGAAGGAATCATAAAGAGAAAATCACTAGTGTATCAAACTGTTTAAATTTTTACGATTTACTTTTATGTTGTACTTTCTATTGACATTAAGACTTACAACAAACACTTACTTACAAACATTCAGATTAAAACAGGTAATATTTTTTATGTCAATTCTTAATACAGCTCTTTGAGAATAGAACTACAGTTGGAAAGAAATGAAACCGTTCCCTGCTACGAAGAACTGGATTCCAAACAGGAAACTACTACTGAATTAAATTGTTTAAAATTTTACGTTGTCCTTTCTATTCAAATCATTAAGATTAAAATATGTAATATGTTTAATGTCTATCCTTAGGACTTTGAGAATAGAAAATGTTGATATTTTCGCTTGCAAGTATGCGGCAGTGAGAGACTTTGGGGATTTTAGTTTCACAATAACAAAATGGACCTGAAAAAAAGACAGACAGAAAATCTGCAGGTTTACTGATGTAGAACACTGATCAGTGTGGATCGAATGTACGACACCACTGTCTCGAATATTGTGAAAATGTTGAGAAGGGGGTTTACCGAGCAATAATGTTAATCACTTAGAAGAACGAGTAAACTCACAACAATCACAACCTATCAATGTATTGGATCTAAAGTTTTGCAAGCTCAACATCTTTAACGAAGTCTTGATCGTTTCCCAATGGAATAGAAAAAGTCAGATAATAACTGTTAACGAGAAATCGTGTAACATTTCTCTTTTTAGTATGAATACAAAATGTTATAAAAAAAGTAATCAGCTGTCCTCTAAAAGAGCGACGGCTTCACCAAAGGCTGACAGGAAACGGATGCGCTTCTTGGAGTCTGACGATCTGAAGAATCCTAAGAAATCTGAAGAAACAGTACTACGAATATTAATTTGTGTTGTTTTTTAAATTCTCTGGATTAAAAAAATTGGTACAAACGTTTCACAGTGAGAGTGTTCTGCAATAATGTTCAGTGATGGATTTGACAAGGAAATGGTTTTTTAATGTTTTACAACCATTAGCATATTTTAGCTTGTTAAATACTTCATAAACCTGTCCCATATATTTTTGATGATTACAATCACAGGTAATCAATCATAGTCTTGAATTTTTAAACTATTAGATTGAATTCATGTTATAACTAATTTATTTTGTTTTTTAATATATTATTTTTCAGAGAAACTTTTTTTTCAAATGGGCCTTAGAATTTCCGTTTAGTTATCGCACAATGGTAAGGCCTATTTAATCTTCACAAATTAAGACAAAATATATTTGAAGTTAATGAAATCGCATGCAGCACGCTGGCGTAAGTAGAGTGAATTTCATAGAACTTATTCTCCTCATAGCAATTGAATAGTACTAAGCATACATGTTTACTGCAATAAGTGTTGTACGTGGTAATATGCTTATATTAAGGTTGTTAAATAAGTAGAAACACATACCAAACTTTATCAAACTAAGTGAATAATTAAGAGAACTATACAAATTTATCTATTCTCTGTTAGAACTACATGGGCAATGAGTAGGTAGATTTGCTACCGTAAGAAACATAATATTTTGGGGTTTTATGGATGTATTGTATGTCAAATTTTGGAAGAATTAATAATTAACTATTAACGTATTATTAATTCTTAATAAGTGAGTAATTCATACTTAGTTATCCATATAATTAACATTGAACAACGTACTCTGTTTACAATTTGAATATCTCACTAGCCGCTAAGTCGAAATTCAAAATACTAAATTAGATTTTTTTAAGAATTCTACATATAAATTGAAACCCCCATATTTTAGGTACAATCCCCCCCAAAAATAGTTAATGTAGTCCAATCGCATTGCCATACGAAATATGTTACAGAAAGGAACAACTTTACCGAAATTTATAATAATCAGACAATAATTAATTTCGACCGTTATCGTCTCAACACATATATATGCTTTTATATACATAGATATTTTAGATATCTTGTTCCACGGATAGTGCTATAGGTATATTTTATCTATGAGATATATTTTTCGTCAGAATTCTTTGAGTTTTGATCTAACTATACTGAACAAACCAAAATAATATAGACGAAAGGGTCTAACCATTGACCTCGTCATAAGAAGACTCTCCGTCAATAGGGTTGATTACTTTCGACCCACATAGGGCTTATTTGTATATAAATAACGTAATAATGAAAACTGTCGTTTTCACAGAGGAATGACAAAAATTATTTCTCATATAACAGTTTTGGATATCTTCAAAATATACTCGCTTTACTCTTTGTGATCACTCTATAAAATATTCTTATGAATGTAGTTCTAAGATTATTTTTTGTTTTATAACAGTTTTACACTTATAATTCTCTAACTAAACGTACTTAAAGTGAAAACATATGTTTAATAGTTTCCCCCAATTGAAGTTTTAGCTATTAAATTATAAAATGTATTTACTTCCCTTTGGGAAACAGCTTATGTCATGGATTTGTCTAAACATAATGTTTTGTTTCAAATTTTGGACTGAAATATTACCAATACCCCACATCCCGAGATAAGACATATCCATCTCAAAACACAAATTCAATTCTTTTATTTCATATCTATACTATAGGTTAATTATACAGAGTGAATCACCTAAGGTGTCCAATATTGATTAAAGGCAATCCGTCGGTCCTACAATTTATGAATAAAATTATTTCCTACTAAACCAACCCCAAGGAATAATGTAAAAATATATATTTTATTTAAATACAGAGTGGTCCAGGAAATATTCCAGAGGGTTACCAGTTAGAATCTTGGAAATATAAAATACAAACATATGTCATGATGTGTATCTATGTGTTAAAGCTCTTGCTAATACACACATTTTGGTGCAATCAGATTTTAAATATCTCGATTCGTTTCAAAATGGTGGCCATTTAAGTGGAAAAATCCAATTTTTTGAAATCCCAGTATTTAAAAAAATGCAAATTCTTTATTCTGTTATGCAAGACTACAATACCTTCTCGAGAACAAAAATTTTCAAAAAAAATAGTTTTTTTTTAAATATGTACACATTAAAAACTCAAAAACTTTCAAATATCATCATCATATGTCAAATAGCATATCAATTTAAAGGTATTGGAAATCAAGCAACTTTAAATTTTAAACCTTATTCATATCTATTTTAGCTTTCGAACTATCAACCAAAAACATCCGTATAGTAGGAGAAAGTAAGAAAAATTAAAAATTACGTGTGTCCGGCCACGACACCAGACTGTGTATTATTAGTCTTGTAGAAACTAAAATATGTCAAATCTAAAATATACATAGCTAACTTCAAAAGTTAGCTATGCACATATACGCCTGAGTATATAGGTTTCTGATGTATCGTGTATTAACCCATCAGGAAGCAGGTAAAGAAACACACTTACTCTACCCATGTTTGGATGGGGCTACGTGTTTGGATTCAAGCTATAAAAAAGCGTTTGAGAATACGAGGATTAAGTTGATTGAGAATTTTGTAGTAATTGTTAAATATTCAATATTTTATTTATGAACAATCTTTACAAACCGTTACCTTTAAAGTCAAAAGTATTTCCTTATCGTGCAAGAAAGATTTATTTTATTCTTTAAAATTTAAACGAAGATACAATTTATTTTCAATAAACAACTTCGATATATTCATCATATTAACAATCCATCACATCAGCAATCCTCAATAAGGTCCTCCGTCTTCAGTATACAGTATTTTATTACAACACACTGGCCAGAGACAGCGACAGGTAATAAACTTCAAGCCAACGTCCAGCCGATAAACATTCAATAGATTCAAGAATTAAAAAGATATTTCTTATTACTAACTACTATTACTAATACTACTTATATAACTTTTTATTATTAATGATCACACATTTTAGCGAATTTCCCATAGGGAAGAAGCTATTACCGTAGGTCTCATGGCGAGACTTAAGCCCGGGACCATGTTATTTTTTCTTCTTTAGGTGCCCAGAGTCCAAAACAATAGTCGGTATATATATATATATATATATGTGTGTGTGTGTGTGTGTGTGTGTGTGTGTGTGTGTGTGTGTGTGTGTGTGTGTGTGTGTGTGTCTGTGAACACGATAACTCTCGTAAAAATGGTCCGATCGAGACCAAATTTGGTAGAAACGTGTATTCCTACAAATGCTCGGACGAGTTCGTAAACCAGACATATCGGTCAATGGAAACGGGTAGTTTAGGGGGGTTTTGTACCCCAAAATGGGGTTTTTTGCGTTTTTCACATGTAATTTTTAAAAATTTATAGTTTTATATTTCACCATTGGAATCAGCTTAAAAAACTACACAATTAAGTTCCTTAAAGTTTTTCTTTATCTCCAACGGTTACCGAGATATTAAAAATTCTAAACACAGTATGTTGTATTGAGGGGCTCCGATGTTAATCTTATGGAGGGTAGGGAAAAATTAATATTTCCTATATTAATCAATATTTTTGGATAAAACTTGATATTTAGCTTCATGTGGTTGAGGCCTATCCATTTACGCTTAAAAATCATAGTTTATCTGTTTATCATGGCAGCAAACCTGCATACTCTTTTCCCATGTTATTCATATAGGGAATAGGCAAACTCCTTTATTTATGGACAGATGTTCATGAAAGTTGGTATAAATGTTAAAAATAAAAATTATTTATGGTAGAAACACCTACTTTCAGTATTCCTCACAGCAGCAAACCTGCACACTCATTCCCGTATCAATGTTATGGAGAATAGGCAAATAATTATCATGTTTATGGACAGATTTTTTGTAAAACTTGTCATATATTATTATTATTATGTTATTGATTTGGAAATTCGCTGAGTACGCAGGTCTGCTGCGACGGGGGTATTTTTACATACAGTAATAACTAGCCACAAGACTGTGGAGCAGAGCATTTTTTAAACTGTGTGGTTTTGTGTTATAGTTCCTGCTTCATAATGTAAAGCACGCCGGTTTGACCCTGGACAAAGTCTTAACACAATTTTGTGAAGGTTCGATTCTGCAGCCAGAACCTTTTGATTATTAGGCTATAAATTGATCCAGGCATATAAATCTGCTGATATTTTTCAGTAACAAAACTATTCGTCTTAAAAACATTGCATTCAATACACTTACTCTTCACTCATATTGGGTCTGTCTTATACGATGGAATCTCGCTAATTCGAAAACCTCTACAGTTCGTAGATTCTTTCTGTTCCATTGAGGAAACCTCTGCTGTTCGAAAAAATATGTACTGATGATTCGATGTATTTTTGACGCAAATATTGACCTCTAAAATTCGAATTTGTTTGCACTTGCGCCTTTATACCCTGTGTGTTTCCAGGTTCGGATCGTGACTGGAATTGTTTTCTTTGCTTCGTTACGTCATTGACTGTATAAATATCAACGGTTACAGTTATCGTGTTGTAAAATGTTAGATTTTTGGTGTGCTACTGTGTTTATTTTATTCCCTAGGGTGAGTTCAAAGAAGTACAAGTACAATTTGAGTTTTATTTTTGTTAGCCTCTACAGCTCAAACTTCCAAATTTAACCTCAACAATTTGAAATTTTAAAAAAACTAACCTCTATAATTCAGGGGAGCGCGCTTATATAGGAGTAGAGCGCGGGACTTTGGTGCTCAAGGTCCAGGGTTCGAATCCCACCAATCACCAATGGCTTTCACCTAAATTATAATGTCCCAAACCACTATTTCTAGCCTGAAGTAACGTCCTTAACGGTTCCGGTCTATGACCTATACCTATAAAAACCTCTGTAATTTAAAATTCCGATGGTTTAAATTTTCTTTAGTTCGAAGTAAGTTGGGGTTTCCTTGAATTTCGAAACAGTGAGATTCGACTGTATAAGAATCTCTAGGAATTTCTGACCTAACTTTGACCCATTCACGTAGAAGCAGCCAGTGTTGTGAGTAGGCCCATTTTGTTCCACCCTTTGATGAGACCCATATCCGTACAGCACATAGCATTAATCACGTCAGACTCTCTATTCAGAAGACATCTCGGTCCTCATCGACCGTCATCTTATCTAGCCATCTCCAATTAAAGACAGACTACGTCAATGGATGTTAATTAATCAATGTCTTTGAACAATGTAGGTCTAGGTTGATGGTAGCCTTTATTGACTGTCTTACATCTTCCTCCAAGTCTATGAGAACTGTTGAAGTCGACTAAAGTGTTTGAGAAAATTTAATAAGTTCAGGTACAGTTATAAATACAGTTGTATCAGATTTGTGATTATCACTGAATGTAAAATTGATATTGTACCTTATTTTATGAGTATTTTGGAAAGGTTGACATGCATTTAGGTCCGTTTCTCTCAACTCTTTTAAGCTCAATGTACCAATCTCAAACACCCCTAATCAACAAGGGCACAGCCCGAGTTTTTCTCCGCCATTCAGGCTTCGTCTTATATAAGGGCTAGAGCCGATTCAGATCGTACTTTTTGCTCGAAGTAGCCCTTTGACAAATGACTTACATGGTTCAAAATGTTATTACTCTGAATAATGATAATGTGATAACCATTATTTCGTCGAACCTCCGAATTTTAGTTTAAGTTGACAAATGCAGGTGATGTATTTTTGTTTTTCTCATAAAGACTGTAAATCATATAAATTTCATCAAAATCGTTATATCTGTTTCTGAGAAATTTTCTTTTTGCCTATTTTTGGGGTTTTTTAGGGTAGAAAGTAAAAATGATTGAAAATGTAATCTTGAAACATATTCCCCGATTTGATCCCAGGATTGATTTTCATTATTGCACCGGCAGAGAGCTTTGTCTGAAGGATAAAACACGGATTATGTAAGTTAACTATCTAAATAAACACTTTAACACTAAAACAATTTTGAAATATAAACAAAACGTAATTTAACAATTCTTCATAATGTTTTCTGTAAAATTAAACCAAACCGCCTGACTAAATATAACTATTCATTAAAACGTTTCTTTTGAACTAACCTAAAAATAAAATATTCATTGATTACAAATTTTACTAAAAAATAAAAAGAACCTGAATAAGGTTATTTGGTTAAGTGTTGTAGCCAATATATTGTATTTACTTCCCTTCGGGAAATAGCTTAGATCATGGATATGTCTAAAGGGAATATTTACAGTTCATTTTAACAGCTGTCCTTATACCATATGACGTCACGAACCATATGATGTCATTTCCGATTCACATTTTGGTTATACGAATTGCCAAACCCCCCTCCCCCAGTGCTAAGACATATCCATGTCAATATAACATTAAACTTTTATGAATATCTATATGAAAAATAGAAACAACCTGAATCAGCTGTTTTGGTTAACTGAAGCTACAAAAACGTTCTTACCGATAACATGGGCACTTTGAAGAACTATAGTCATCGTTTTTTCCCCAGTTTTGAGATATAATTCAAATCAATTTCTTGCGGCCAAATACCCCATATTTCACAAAAAATCATAAATACCTGGGCAGAAAAAATTTTCCCGGACAGTGCTTGTTCTAGTGTATAAGATTTTACTTTTTTGACGTCGATGGATTGTATTGCAAATTTCAGATGGTTCAACACATGCTGTGTTGCTGTCTAGCAAGTCGGTGACCTATACACAATATGTCAAAGGTACTCAAGGCTCACTGCAGGCAATTGACAACACATGCCTCATCAAGGGACTATGTCTCCGCTGCTCGCCGCCGGCCTGCCACACGTTCGCACGCCTTTGACCTTTGCCTTTAATAATTACCGCAGGCCTTCTGTATTTGTTGACATTTAAACTCGTTGGGGACATCCTCTATATGAGGTCCAGTCGTCTTACTGGTTTATTTACATGAAGACATCCAGACGTTATGGTTCATCATAATGAGCAACATTTTACAACTCTTCAAAATTCTCCCAAGGTCCTTTCCCGTTACTCCTTTTTGGATTTAATTAATCAATTTAATTAATGGTCGGTAGATGGGACATTCTCTAGTGGATTAACTTCCGCACTATTAAATGCTAAGTCCATCCGCGAATACCATCCTCATAACTAGACCAGTTCGTAATTCAGAGACAGTGGTACGGACTCCACGTTAAACTGTAGGTCCCTTAAATATGCCATTGACCGTTGGGCTATTAATTAACAGTTATATATGATGAAAATACCATCCTTAGTCTGTCACAAGACTACAAGACCGCGCCACAATAATCTTACACTCATTTCTCATTCATACTTTGCTTAAAATACCTACCTGGGTAGGTCACCATTTCAGTAACCAACTACCTAACTAACAAAATTCTCAACTCTTTCTTCCGATAAACAATGTCATGAAATGTTCCATCGGCGCCTTGTTGCGTAACGAATCTCCTGGAGAGGTGGATGTAAAATATGTAAATCTTCCTTGTAAACAGCTCAGGTGACGTTTGAATGGGGAGATCACAATCTTGTCCCTGGTTCCCGGGGCTGCCGCGGGGAGCGCGACAGTCGCCGGGTCTGCAGGTGAAAGTTAAACTGATAACAGCGGCAAGATAACGACCTCCATGTGTCCAGTGTCCTGTAAGTATCTCCTCGCTGGAAAAAATAAAAATGATAAAATCCGGAATAATTCGTTCTCGTAGTATCACGGATTTTAGTGCACAACTTTTTTATTTTTTTAGATAAGTTCTACTTGATTTGTCAGGCAGAAAGTACAAAAAAGTACTAAATCAAGACTTGTCACAGGAAAACAAGCAAATATATCTATGGTTTCTACACATTACACTCAGAAATTATGCAAATCACAGCCCTCTACGTTTTCTTAATTTTAATTTTAACACTGTAACAAATAACTATTATATTGGACAAACCGGTAGAAATTTTCAAACAAGATTAAAAGAACATATACAAAAAGTAAAATTAAACAAAGCAAAAATCAGCGTTTGCCAAATATAATCTTTCCATAAACGATACATTTTCCATACGATAAATTAATTTCATACGATAAATTTACGTTAAAAATTAAAGTTTAAGTTACAGATATTAATTATATCGTATTGTCAATAATAGTATATTTGTCTATCATGCACAATACAAAAAAAGCGTTATCAATATGGTTTTGTGTATTGTGCATGATAGATAAATTATAGTATTATTGACAACATGATATGTCTAATATCTGTAACTTCAACTTTCATTTTTGTAAATGTGTTTTTTAAATTATTAGGTAATTACTTGAAAACGGGAGGAGTTTCTCCACCTCCAGAAACGTTGTGTTGTTAAAAACACAGACGCGCTGGGAGAGTCCAATAAAAGATATAGAATAATTAATTAATAACCAACGCCATTATTATATTTTAATTTTTTCCACTTTGAAAAAAAACTGGGGTTCTTAGCCCCAATTCCAGTTTTAGAACTCTGATGGCATATGTGGGGCTAAGCTTGTACATGTCGCTATCGACCGTCAAGTTTACTATCGCAGCTAATGCAACTAACGGAGATCGAGGCACCGTTACATTCTCCAAGACCTGGGAAATATCCGCCCAAAATGGCTGTGACGAGTTCAACCGGGATCGTATAAAGAGGCAGAGTGGTTAGGAATGCAACTAATTTGAAAACATGAAACAGTTTGTGCGAAATCGTAAGAGGATTTGCCAACTTCGAACTGGATTCTGGTTTTGAAGAAATCTTGGTGAAATTTTAATTGAGTGTTGAGTGGCTTTGGGTGCGTGGCGTCTTTTATTTAATCAATTTCAATATATTTAACGGGTTTCTTGCATTATGAATGTGAACAAACTCACCTTCATAGACGGGAAGTGACTCTAATTTTTGTGAGAAGAGCATTGTAGAATAATATTTCTTCTGAGATTTTAGAAGAGACTAGCAGTAAGCCGTCCTTTGTACGGGTTGTAGGATTTAGTTTAAAGAAGAAAGATCATCACACCAAAATGTAAACCTGAAATCCTCAACATATCAGTACAAAAAAATAAATCAATAGCCAGCTTTATTATTTAGCATTACTTTACAATTAAATAGATTAGAACATTTATACAATTATTATAATTAGTTATACGTTAAAATAATTTTTTAATATAGTATGATTTCGAAGTGGGTTTAAAATCAATGACCAATATAAACTAACTAATATTGATTTGACAGCTGTTTGTTTGTATTTCTATTAAATCTTTAAACTACAAAGACAGCTGATTATTACCAGTAGGTTATTCATTGAAATCTGAATCAAAATGCGAGTAATATCGCGTAAAAGTGGGTTTTTAAATGCTCGTTATTTACTTTTCAAGGGGCGGCGGGCGATTTCAAGCATTTACAAACCTTCTCTGGAATGTAGAGAATACATGAAATAAGTTTCATTGTAATCAGTTCTCCCGTTTTTTTGGAGAAGACGGCGTAAATTCCTCCTGGAGCGTCACAGACAAACCGACAAACAAGACAAAAATTGAGATAAGACCGGTTTTGGCTTCTCTAACGCACGAAAAGTAAAAATAACTAAAAAATAAATAATTCTGAACAATGTACAGACAAAACTCTAATTTTATTTATATATATTGTGCGTTTTGCTTTAGTTCGTACATTTTTTTCAGTGATTTTTTTTAATTTATAGCAACACCTTTCTTACCAAATCCATGTAACATTCACTAGAACCTGTGGTGTTGTTTAAGTCCAGAACCTGAAATTTTCTAAGTACACGTATGGAAAACCCGGAAAAGAAAGGTAATATGGATTTTGGCATACACCATGAATTGTTGATATTGATTAACAGTTATTATAAAGGCCTAACGCTCAGCACTAGTGATGCAACAGTCTTGGCCGGTGAAAGTTTCTATTTAATCAGATAACCTACTGGTTACATATTTGCGACTGGTTAAGGAAGTTTCTAATGACAAATGCATCTGGATGTAACATTACCACCCCTACAACTCCCATTCGTACCGTCCTCGTACATTACATTTTTATTAATTTTAATTTAATTATTTATTTCATTATTTTTTTAACTACTTAAGCTGTTTTATAACCATTCTGTGTGGTAAATATTAGGATATACATCGACCACAATTTTACTTATGAATTACAAACTGATCTAATGATGAACGTATTCAATAGTGCGGATCCATCACTTTTGATAAGTTTTCCAAAACTCATGGATGTTGCTTGTAAACATTGATCGAGTGACGAGCAAGAGACTTTCAATAGTTTGAGAGAGCATTATTGGCATCTACGTATTTCATAGCTGGAGGAATTGTATGTAATCTGCGGTTAATGTTGATAGCTCATAGCTCAATAGGAGACACATCTCAAATGCCTAAACACTATGACTATAAAGATCGGATTTGGTTTAGTTTATAAAAACTAAATTTCCTAATTTGTAAATAGGTTGATTAAAACCAAGTACTCGGTAAACCATGTCAAAACATAAACCAGCCATAATTGAATTTGTCACAGTATTGGTAAGTCTATCCAAAGTGAGCAGCTTTCCTTGTACCGTTTTCCTCCTCGTCTCTCTGAGGGATGCTAGCCTTAGAAGGTATTCGTAGTTTGAACTCCAGTATCGGTTGGTGTCTGATTCATGTTCGTCTGGTTTCTGGATGGGCTTGGAGCTGTTGCCGCTTCCTTCCCGGGTGACCTGAAGAGTCAACTCCTGTCTTTCCGATCCTCACGGATCCTTCCTTTTTGTGGCAAGTGGCAATTCTTTATGGGTACCCCCGCTCCTGCGAGGATTATGTGGTGACTCAAACTAAACCCACCTTCTCCCATCCGTCCAGATGTGTATGAACAACTTACATAAGAGCAAATGGACTTCATTTGAGTGAACCCCAGCATTAGCTTTTCAGCTGTAGCTGTTGGATTACCTTTTGGAGTGGCTAGAACATTCAAATCAGAACAGGGCCAGAGTAAGTAAAATAATAGAGGTTAATCAAAGTATATTAAACATAAGCATAAATAATTAAGAAATGTCGACGCATTGCTGTGTCAGGCTTTGGCTGGGCAGGTCACGATGTTCCCCTACGGTAGATCATCCAGGATAGCGATGGGCCTGGGCCTCCAGACCTCTGCTACGCCATGCCGTCTACAGAGCTCCCTGATGTGTTCTAGGATGGACTCGGCTGCTTTCTGGAACAGTTCATGGGCTTTTGTTCAGTAAATAGGTCAAGAGTTGGGACTCCCAACGTCCCCATACTTACTGAGCTCCTGACGAATCACGGTTGTCGTGTGATTCGTCTCAGCGACTTCGTCTGGTTGACCTCTTGGCGTTTTCTGTTGGTCTTACTGGCCGGAATCCACCACGCTTCTGAAGCATACAATTATTAGGAACATAATGACCTTGGTCCTGACCGGGATTGGGCTCCGGTGGCTAAAAAAGGTCAACTTTAGTCACAGTTTTGGTCATCTTTTCTGAAGCTTCATGACCTTAATCAGACAATGACGATGACAACACCAACAATAACGAGGATGTTATATTATGATTCCAACTAAATGAGCGAACATCCAACAATTTGCAACTTTAATTTATGCGCATATTAATTAATACATGTGCAACGATTAGCGGTAGCGGTCCAGGAATAATCGGCGCTTGTAAATTGATACTAGATTAGTGGTAATGAAGGAAGGTTGAAGGCTTGATTGGTCGCTTCAGTGGCCCAACTTGTTACTATCAGCCGTGCTAGTACATTGCAGGTACGATCTGGCACGCTTTCTACTGGAACTGATGCGAACCAATATTTACTGTTAGAGCGTATTATTGTTATAGTGCAATCAATAAATCAAGTTTGAAATCAGGCCATCCGAATAAAGGATTGGGAGAAGCGATTGTACCTAAAATGGGTTACTGATAGTTTTATGTATAGTGTTGTAAAATAAACGGTATCAGTGGACTGACACATACTTCCCCCTTAAGGAAATTTAAAAAGGACAATCTGTAATAAAACTATCATGTTTATCTAGATATCATTTAATAATCAATTGTTTCAAATATAATCATCCCATTTCTAAAAATAAAAACAAAAGAGACAAAGTTAAATTAATTGTACTAATTGTATGGAGGCCTCCCCCCCACCTTCCCCCGGTAATACCAAGATTTTTGAGTTGGTTTTGTTGGGTGATTTGACCTTACGCTTCATACCAAGTTTCGTGGAAAACGGTTGGAAAATAAGGAAGAAATTGATTTTTTTAATATTACCCATAAGAATAACATTGGGTGCTTTCAGACAACGTACTGCGTTTATCATGGACAGTAAATTTAACTTTTCTCTGGAACCGTTAATCGTAGACAAATAATTCAACATACTAATTTGTTTAGTTTCTTAAGTTGGTTTCAATGGTGCCAGTCAAGTTATACTTTACTTTTATTGTTTTGGCTGATAATTTAAAAATTTGATTCCTTGACATCTAAAAGGCCATAACCTTTGAACCGTCAATTTTACAGATATGCGGGTGGTGTCAAATTATTTAGTACTCTGTGCACTATTAACGATCAAATTTTAATGAAAATCGTTAGAGCCGTTTTTGAGGAAATTTGGATGTTTTACGTTTTTTAAAGGTTTTTAGAGGTGAACTACCCTTAAAAACAAAAATTTAAAAATATGAAAAACCGCCTGGAGGTAAAATAAATATTGTTACCATTAATGGAATTAGCTAAATAAACAATTTAGTATTTTGAATCTTCACTCCATGTCAATCGTTTACTGAGAACATTTAACGTTAATCGTTTACCGGCAAGGTAGCCCTAGTTCTGAGTGTTTTTTATTCTGGCTAAACTGATTACGGCAGAGTAAATAATTAAAATTTAAATAAATGTCCAGAAAATTATTCGGAATTTACCTTTTTATAAATATATATTTAAGAACATTTTTTGAATTAATAAAATAGTAAATCAATTTTTAATTTTTAGTCCGAAACATCAAACGTATACAGAACGGTTGACTAAACAATTATCCAAGCGTGAAAACCAATCATACCACCTGTTGTGGCAAGTGATGGATGGGGATTGTTATCGTGTTGTCAGATGTTTAATTAACAATCAGCTGGCCATAAATCAGCTGATCACGGATTTCAGCTGCATTTTAAATCCAATATCAAAGCGAGCATATGAATATTCAACGGTTGGAAGCCGTTCATGCGTGATGGAGGGTCAGTGTTGATTTGATTCATGGTTTAACGAGAACCAAACATTTAATTAATTGTTAACGTTCTGTCTTGTATTCATTGGTTATAATTTTACTGTAATAATAAATGCGATCTAAATCTTTTCGTTTTATATATAGTTTATAAACTACTTAAACTGATACTAATTTTTCTTGATTCAATTGACAAATACAACTAAATTATAGAACAAATATTACTGATACGGTTAGGAATAAAGTAAAAACCATCAATTAAAGGCATTCTCAATGGTATTTTCAACACGTAGTAATGATATTTTTATTGTCACCAAAACAAATATTTGTCATTAGCAATGTTCGAAAAACAAACATTTGGTTTGAAACTGACTATATTCGGATATTTTAACCTAGTTTAATCTGTTTCCCATCAAAGTAAATGTATAAAATAGCTTATGTGTAAAGATGTTTCAAGTGGTAACAAATACAGTATATTAGTTATTATAATAATTTAGAGTACGTTCCATGAATTCATAAACACTTTAGAACGCGTTGGTGATTGAATTTTTCTTTTAAGTGATGTTGATTTTTGTATACTTTATTAATTTTTGGTATATTATTAATTAGTTTATCTCTGTCTGGGAAAGAGGCTTAAACGAGATCGTACGCAGCACGCTGGCGTGAGTTGGGTGAATTTCATAGAATTTATACTATTCCCATCATAGTAATTGATTTGTATCTAAGTATGCAGGTTTGCTGCGATTAGGGTTATTTTACATGGTAATGTGCTTATATTAAGGCTGTTCACTAAGTAAAAACACAAACAAAATTTTATAAAATTATATGAATAACTAAGCGAGTTATGCCAATTTATCCATTCTCCGTAATAATCACAATGAATACGTAGGTTTGCTACCATAAGAAACATTAAATTTGGAATTTATATGGCTGTATTGATAAAACTTTACTGGATGGACGTGCATACCAAGTTTTGGAAGAATATTTAAGTAAATAAGTGAGTTATTGATTTTTGGCTATTCTCCTTAAGATTAACATTAGACGATGTACTGCGTTTATCTTTTTAAATATCTCAGTAGC
This sequence comes from Nephotettix cincticeps, assembly GCA_023375725.1. Lineage (NCBI taxonomy): Eukaryota > Metazoa > Arthropoda > Insecta > Hemiptera > Cicadellidae > Nephotettix > Nephotettix cincticeps. The sequence goes on along the minus strand of CM041786.1, from coordinate 15,920,139 downwards.
CAATTGAACTAAAGTCATGATTTAAAATATTGAATTGTTTGTTTTAAGCCGAATCCAATGGTAAAAATAAAAGTTAGATTTAAAAAATATATACATAAAAAAATGAATACCCCATTTAAGTAGTTAATGTAGTTTGATTGCGTTGTCCAACAAACACATCCAAGATATTATAGAAATGATCAACTCCACCGAATTTTATAATCATCAGACAATAATTGCGGCCGTAATCGGGGTAACATATATATGCTTATATACCTCCATATATATAGAGGTATATATATATATACTTTTTAATTCCCCGCCCCCAAACGTGTTCAGGGGGTTGAGTTATGAGCTTCTATCGTGGTCCCGGGCTTAACTTTCACCATGTGGATCAGGTGAATAGCTCACATTTCCCTATGAAATTTGCTAAAAATATGAAATCTATGTGGTTTTTCGTACCTTGTTTCTCATCTCAAAAGGGAGTTAAATTAAGTCAAGCTTTAAAACCGAGTCTTCAATATCAGAATATCACCAATATAATAACAAATATCACAAATATAATAAATAATCGTTTCTAAGCTCAAGCAGCAGTGATTTTTAACGACAGTTCAAGAGTCAGTTACAGTTAACGCCGACGTTAGCTTAAACTGAAGTTCAAACGTTTTTTGAAATCGTTCTAAATATCTTACTAGAAAATCCTAAAAATATTTTTTGTTTCTGATCAAGAGCTAAAATTAAAGAATGTTTACAACTTCCTATACATTAACAATACGAACACGGTATATCTAGTTATTTAGGTCCGTTGGTGAAGGCTGGCAGTTCCTTTTATACAGTAGACGTTTCGTCTATGTAGTTATTTTACACTATTCAAAAACTCCTACCTACAAAAAACACTTTCCACTAGCTATTCAGTTAATGGAATGGTCATCACTATTGCAGTAGTGAGTAATCATTCACTAATCAATGACTCATTTAAGCTCACTGATGAACTCACAGCCAATCACTTGGACGTCCATACTCAGTCATTCGTGTCATTCATCGTTTAGAGTTAGACCATGTCTTTGTGGTCAGCGCGTACCGCCATGACCCTGTCGACCGCAGGACGGGCTGTGCCTAATTTTGACCAATCTATTTTCAAATTAGACGATTTAAGTTTGGATAGTGAGGTCAATTGCGTTCCCATAATCATCTTCTACAGCGGTTGATGTCTATGTGCAGGGTTCCTTTGAGACCAATAGATATAAAAATTGAAGTGAATTTAAAGTTAAAAAATAGCAAAGTCTTAGATAATTCATGGGAATGCTTAATAAATCGAAGACCGTCACATGAGGTTGATCAATTCAATGATTGGTTATAAAAATTCACTTATAATCAATCATACTAACTTATAATCATCGGGCTTTGAGAGGGTCCTCTGTAGGAAATGTTATCTGCAAGAGGAAACTGCCGATCATCTACTATATGATTAAATTAAATTAGATTATATTAGATTAGATCATCGAAATGGCAACCATACTACAATGTAGGTATTTTAAGCCAAGTATAAGTGTAAGATGATTGTGGCGCGATCTTGTAGTCTTGTTACTGCCTAAGGCTGGCATGTTCCTTAGACAGGACTGTTAATTAATAGCCCAACAGCCGATGGCAACTAATGGACCTACAGTTTAACGTGGAATCCGAACCACGGCCTCTGAATTACGAATTGGTCTAATTATGAGGATAGTCTTTGCGGATTAACGTAGTATTCAATTGTGCGGACGTTAATCCACACAAGAGAACACTACATCCACCGGCCATCTCTCACAACTATCCACAACTCGTGACCTCCAAGTAGCTGGATTACAGCACGTCGCCACTGTCCCAGTCAGTGATTGAGTAGACTTGTAGAGGTGAAATTCTCTTCGGTAGTATGGGAAGGGGGTGTTTCTTGCCTCCTGACGAACTTGTCGTCAAGTTGTTGCGGTTTTAGAAGGGTCGCTTCAATTAGAAGATTCCTGATTCTCTATTAGAGGATTAGAGGAACGCAAAAAACCTCAACAGCCGCTTTAAGTGCCTTGGGAGAAATCCGCTCCTCTCAATATTTAAATATGAAATGCGCTGTTAAGACCGACCACAACATAGAGAAACACTTTTCAGAGCAATAGCCGAGTTAAGTTACGTGTGAGTTAAAACTTAAATGGTATTTTTTAATTTAATGATAAAAAGGGCAGGGTGTATGGGTAGTTCACCAGACAATTTCTGATTTTGAAATGTTGTAACAGAATCCCTACTGCACCTATTTTAATTTTAAACATTTCACACGTTGTAGAATATATATTTTTATTGTATTTGTGTATCTATATAACACATTTCTGCATTAATTGGTTTAGGGATGGTTATTGATAACTCCGATTCACCTCCGGTCCCATTGAAATTTTACTGTATACATTTTGTGGGTTTTATAAATGGTAATATATTTTATCTCAATCTGTTTTATACGTTAAAACGATAAAACCAGCGCAAACTCACATTTCCTTATTATCTTCCGTCGCCGTAATAATATTTTCAACCTTCGAACTTATCGTTCGTCTTCACTTTCCTGCATAAAATCCGGACGTGTAAACAAAGCCGAGGGCGTTTTCTAATCCAATCAAGCGACGACAATGGATTAATTGTGTTACCTAGGGAGGGTGGAGGGAGGGCCAGCTAATTACCAGATTTAATGAAGACGTAGCCAGCAGGTAAGATAATTCCCTCGTTACCGACGAGGATGCCGCTCGTATTTTAACAGCTGATTGGAAAGAAAAGCTCGAGGCGCCGTCATAAACCGTGGCGGTGTTGCTGCAGTCTCGATAACGCCTGGCTCGCGTCGTCTGCGCTGGAGATGTTTTCATTATAACCATATGATGTGATGTCTGTGTTTCTTTTACAGCTGTTCCATTGTTGTCAGTTCCTAAAACATGCTGCATAGCGGACGAAAATCGTAATGTTCTGTGGCTGTGTAAGAATTCATTTATGCAATACTGTATTACGAAAAACGCTCGTTCCAAAAATCAAAACATCAGTGCAGCCAACCTCCCAGACTTGTTTCACTCGATTATTACTTTATCATGCTGTCTAATGAGTAATGGAGGAAATGAATGCCGAAATATTTGCTTAGTTAAGTGAGAGAATCGTTTTGGATTAATTCTTTGAAGATTTAAAGGGGCCGAATACTGAATAAGAACCACTGGTCAGAGATTGTTCTATGTTCTGTTTTAATTTTAAAGATGAAATTATTTTGGCAGCACTGCCACCCTCGCCCAACATCTTTTTCATACACACCACAAAAAAATCTTCGAAAACGCACGTATAAAAGGGCTCAGATACGCTTGCTAAACGATTTAAACAAATAGTTCTCCTTGAGGGAATACAATTAAAGTTGCTGAAAGTTTGTAAATCGAATTTCCCTTGAACCTGGGTTATTCGTGATGAAAAAAGAAAAGTTTCGTTGAAAAAAATATTTTAACAATAAAGAATCTCTTAAATCTTGTGGGTTTAATTGGGGAAATAAAATGTTTTGGAAACGTAAATCAAGTATCTCTTGTAACATTTGGGTTTCCAAGGAAAAAAGGTTATGGAGTAAAACATGGCAAATATTTGGAGTAAAGTATGAAATATGAAACTAGAGTTTGAAAGTTATGACGTCTTATCCTATGTATTTAAGTTGAAAAAGAACTTTTTAATGTATCGATTATGACTATAATGTGATAATTATTTGTTTAGTTTCATGACTGAAATGGACTCTGATGAAATTTTGGGCCACATAAATTATAGTTCTTGATGATTGAAAATGGTGATGATCTCGTCAGGGTCCTTGCATATCAAATGGCGATCCATCCAAGATACGTGGGTTGTGAGGCTCATGTCCAAACCTTAAGAACGATTCTGCAAACTTCCCATCCCGTCATTAATAATTTAAGTGCAATATTTAAAAATTAAAACTAATTTATACAATAACATTTTTAATCTTGAACTATTTGCTTGTTACAGACACATGGGTCTGATAGAAGAGACTCCGGATCCTCTGCCCTGCAGCCAGACCCCCGGGCTGTCCCCCGGCCAGTCCAAGCTGTGCCACCTGTACCAGGACCACATGCCGGGAGTGGGGCGGGGGGCGAGGGCAGGCGTAGACGAGTGCCAGTACCAGTTCCGGAACAGGAGGTGGAACTGCTCCATCACCCACGACTCCACGGTCTTCGGACCTGTCGTTAAAATAGGTGGGTGGAGTCTTACACCGATAAATTAAGTTCTTTCTTACTGAAGCACTGGCGTGCTTTCAGAGTTTGCCAAACAGGAGTGTACCCTCAAATGACTATTTGCCGGGTTCTTGGGGCAGACCCTTTGCTTGTCTGGGGATCTTGAAATATATTACAGTTACAGCTATCAATTTATTAATTGGAGGCAACAACGCTGACTTCCAACTGATTATTTTTTACAAGTTGAAGCTACAAGTTCACTGTCGTTGAGTAACCAGGTCAAATGATATTCCACACAAATACCTGTTTATGTCCTTGACAACTAGAACATCCTGGAACAACATTTTACCGAACTAAACATCAAACCGAAAAGTGAAGAATGGTAGAAGTAAGAGAGAATGGACTCTGAGCCCGAGCCAGACATTTGCGAGGGCCCTGAAGCATTTCTTTAGAAATTTCAAGAAGGAACGATCAAAATTATGTTCAATACGCGTATGATGGATGTACGATTCTGTGAGTCAATCTTCCCACCTAACCATCCTCCCCCCTTACAGCTACCTCTCCTGATAGCTTCTCCTTTTTATACCTATTTTATTTTCTACCTCTTCACCTCATCTGTTACCTTCACCTTTATTTACCTTTTATAACCTTCACTACGCTCTCTTCATCCTTTGCTACCTCCCCCTACGCTCTTCTCTTTGTGTACCCCTTCTTCTGCTTTTCGAAGATTTGTTTGGGTAATGGGGAAGGCTTCAGTGGTACCGTACTGAAGTTCCAAATTCCACAATATTTTCGATGAACCCTTAACCGTTCCGCAGGGAGCAGGGAGGCTGCCTTCACGCACGCCATCGCTGCCGCTGGCGTGGTCCATAGCATCTCCCGCGCCTGCAGGGATGGTCAGCTCAGCTCCTGCGGCTGCTCCAGGTCGGGCCGACCCCGCGACCTCCACCGCGAATGGATCTGGGGCGGATGTGGAGACAACCTCGAGTACGGATACAAGTAAGTCCAATAAATATCACGCACACATGCAACTCGTCACCTGTAACATGAACGGCGCCGTAGTCGTTATTGAGTATATCAAAAGAAAGTAGTCGTAGTTAAGACATTGTACTCTTCAAGTTTAAGTTTCCCTTGCACTTATGGTTTCGTTGTCTCTTTCACGATTATCCGATAGCACCTAAGCTTGACGCTATCTGACGTGCTGAATATAAATTGCAGGACTTTTCGGATAGGAAATACACCACTACCAGTTCAAGACCGATGTTCTGTGCTAGCAGCATCACAAACAAACTATTCGCATTACTCAATCGATTTAGTTTTCTCTGATTTTACAGACTTAATTTTTTTGTCCCCGAAAATTATCTAAATATTTCGTTTTATTTTGTAAACTTATTAAGTTAACATTAAAACTTACAAAGCTTACAGGAAGTTCTGTACGGGAAGTGGCTAAGGGTTTTTACATTTTCCATTTTAACATTTTATTAACAATGCTTGTTCCTTCGGATTTGCACTCCAGACTGCGTCGGTGTCTTAGTATACATTTTGAAGTAGTCTAAAGGTTTGTTTTCCTGTCGCAGGTTCACGCAGGGGTTCGTAGACGTGCGGGAGAAGGAGAGGACGTTCCGACGAGGATCGCGGGAACAGGGCAGAGCCCTGATGAACCTACACAACAACGAGGCTGGCAGGAGGGTAACCACGCATTCCATGTCCCTATTTATATTCTGCTCCAAATTCATAATTGTGATTTAATCATATATGTCCTGTACAACTTCAAACTTTGAGCACACCATGATCAACGACGTGTCTTAATAATACTTGACCAATTCGTAAGTGAAAAGGAGAATACATACACTTCCTAAATAAATCTGTATTTTATTACTGAGTACTGTGATGTTCTAGGCAGTGATAAAGACGTTTAAACATTTTAGGCGTCCCTCAAGGATCGGTTCTAAGATCTTCGAGTATCCTGTATGATCTTTGTGTGGTTTTTGCTAGTTCAGAGATCGAAATTTGTGGCATTATAAATAAGCTGTCACATTACTGGATGGAAGGTCCTTAGGCTATCCAGTGTAATAGGATTGGATTCTTCTTATCTCTACTCTACTGGGGGCTTGTCTCTCAGCTGAGCATAAACACCCAGAATACCCAGTCTGACCAAGATTCTCGAAGAGTGATGTATCTCCAAAGTGCCCACCTGGGATGAGTGCTTTGGAGGAAAGTTGCCTACATGACATTCTCGGGGTTTGCTGGACAGGGCGTGTGTGTTGGACAGTCGACTGGTGGTTTGTTGAGGTGGAGTCTAACTCCTCCTAGGGTGTTTTATGACCCGAGCTAGGATTTGGATTGAAGATTTTTTTATCTCAGATAGACTGTCCATAGCTTATATTTCCCGTCCTCATGAATTCCTTGTTTCCGGTGCCATTGATTCAGCAGGTAGACGTGCCACAGTAAAGCTGGTTATACTGGGACCTCATAATAATCCAGAATCATGAGGAATGTTATGAAGCTGAAACAATTCTAATCTAGATTAATCTGGTTATATTCATTTACTCAGAGATTTGTGATATTTTAGGCAGTGATAAAGACGTCCAGGGTGACGTGTAAGTGTCATGGCGTCTCAGGCTCCTGCAGTCTCATCACTTGTTGGCAACAGCTCCCTTCCTTCCGCCAAATAGGTGAGTTTTCCTCCCTCATGCTTTGTATGTTTACCTCAACGAAAGCCGTTTTTACTTTATTGAGCTGTAATATTCATTTAATGATTCGCGTATTTTAGCAAAATAAAAGTTAGAGCGAACGTGTTACAATGAGTGTGAGATTATGTTGTCTTTACAGTTTTGTTTTTAGTCAAACATGCTAAATAAATCAATTTCTAGGATAATAAATCGACTTCCTTGAGAGTAAATACTTCTAGGCCTACTATGATACCACCAAAGAATTATAAGGATTAAACCTACAAATCTCCAGATAAGGATAAGGCATAAATTTTAGTTGGTATATTTAGCATCTTGTGTTTAAAATCTGATGTGATCACTTTACTACATGTTTTTTATAATTTTTGCATAATAATGTAATTTGTTACAGTAATATTAATCATTACTATATCACTTTGTCTTAATGACGTAAGAGGATTGTAATATTTTATCCCTCGCACATAAGACATAGAAGAGGAACAGATGTAACTGACCATGTAAGTCAAGTTGATAAACAAAGAGTAAAACAAAAATATCCGATAGAGGTCAGCACGCGAAACGTTCACTAGATTTTTTAGAATGTTTAACAAGGTGCCAACCCACGGATACAAGAATAACTCGAGATCCCATAAACTAGCGGTAGAGCTAGTGCGGCACGATTGCAGATCCCATCGTGATATTAAAAATAGTTTTAAGTGTTACTATTCAAACAAGCCTTAAATTCTGTCTCTGTTATCCGGTATACTATATTTCCTATATGCACAGAATAAGATTTATTCCTAACATAACTATTTATTTTATTTTGATAGTTTTAAAAGTTCCCTGTATCATGAGGCATGATTATTTTATACATGATTATGATAAATATCTAATTTTGATCTTGTACTCTGTTGGTCTATCTTTGTTATTTATATTATAAATTTCCATTTTAAAAATTTCTATCACAATATTAATTATTTGAAATTTAGTGAGACATCGCGAAAATTATTAACTTTAATTGAAACAAATCAACGTTTTTCGTTACGAACAATGAAGGAAGTCGTAAACATGGGCATATCCAACGTTTATAGCTCTCCATTCCGCCAACACTCTTAAGTGTTAAACAAACTCAGTGTAATCCTACGCGATGTGATGTGTTATTTGAAGAACCCAGCTAATCTCCACTTGCAGAAGAATCCACTTTGACTATTCTAATTTCAAACTTGATAAGTACAGCCATAAAGTCATAAACGTCAAGCCATCCTCACAGTTTAACAAGCTTAAGTATTCAACTCTTGTCTAAATCCGGTAATTTTCGTTTACTCCTCTCGTGATGCGGCTGAGGCGTTTGAGGCGTACCGCAAGGCTTACTCTCGGGCCCAACAATATTTACTGTCAACAGCCACGCCTTGCGGCCTATGATTGCGACTCTGTCCGCGTCTGCGCACGACGCAACGTTCTACGTTTTTTAAACATGATATACCTTCTAAAAATAATTGAATTTTATAAAATTCTGTATTTTATTTTGATATTCACACTTCAGGGAACAATTTTACCACTTAAATTAACCTCTTTAAGTTTGCACGTCAAGTGTAAACTTCAACAATTTAAACAGTAGCCTAGTAGACTCTGCAATCGTTTCGGTCGATTGTAGTCGTATATTTTTTTATCCAAGTGAAACGTTCTGACTCGAGACTGTTGTCTGGTCGATCTCGCCGCTCTATTTAACTTGTCATGCCGAATATGCAACAGCCGGCCTGTCGGCTCGGCGGAGAACAGCTGGCTGGGTGGCGGTCTCGGACTGTTGGCCGCTCGGGTCGGCTCTGTGATCACGTACCAACAAAGTCACATAGCACCACCTGTTGTCAACAATACATCACGTAATACCACCTGCTGTCAACAATACATCAATAATCGCACTTTAAGATTAATAAATCTCTCATTTAAATATCCAACATAATTTGTATTTTCAACACTGAACAAAATCATAAAACTTTAAAAAAATACAAAACAGCTGAGTTTAAAATAAATAACCACTATCCTACAACCATCATCTACACCACCATGTTAAAGTTTTACCTCGATCAAATGTCTATGTGGTAATCTAAAAATTGTATTTATAGAAACATATCCTGTAAGATAGTAATTTTTACAGGGTTTTTTTTAACTAGCCACCATTAGGATCTTTAAACTAAACATCAGACATCTCTTTAAATCGAGAACATTCGGTTTTTTGTGTAGATGTAAAAATATTACAATTCAAATACACTTACATATTAAAAATTTTATAAATGGAAAAAAACGGGTTGGTGTATTGTTAAAGTACATTCTGGCATAATTTCACAAAAATTGGACCATCTTTTCCAAATTGGTCTCATGGTCGTTACACAGACAGACAGAGAACAGTCCAAAAACCATTTTTTTAGATTAGCTAGCCTCAAAATGAACATTTCCTTGGTTAGCTAAAATTTGTATGTAGTAAGGGGAGAAAGTAAAATAAGTAAGGATTAATCCGCCCAACCCCCCCTCCCTTGGATCCGACTGTTTTCAAGGAGGTATTTTTTAGAATTGGGGGTGCTGAAGCACTTCCAGCACTGCCCCCTAAATTAACTAGAATTATTGAATGAACTAAATATGAATATGAATTGAACTAAATTATTTTAGTTGGTCTCATAAGTGGGATGGATCTCGTTAATTTAACATACCCATTAGCTGTATCTAAGCTCTTTTACATTTATTGGAACCTGCAGTGGTCAAATAGCATGTACTTACTCTTTATCAACTTCTACCCCTTAAATATAGAAAAATCCAAGATGATGAAAAAACTTGAATAAACCAAACTCACTAAAAATTTCAAGTATCAGTATTTTATTAGAATATTAACACAGATAATGAGAGAGTTAGAAAATTGTATAATAATGATTTAATAATTCTTAGTTGGTTAACCAGTCAGAAGTGCTACTGAATTAAATCAATTATGGTTGAAACTGGCTAGTTCACTAGTCGTTTTTTTTTTGGCTAGTTACTAAAATCAGTAATGAACAGAAAATAGATCACCTTCCATGTGGACGTGGAGTTTTCATTTGTAAACACAAGCTAAAAATTTCTTAAGAAAAAAATAAGAAAAATAGAAAAATGTGTGAATTTAGTCACTATTCTTATATACAGAGGATATAAAGACAAAGTATATGAATCTATAACCATTTTTGTTTATGTCTTCATTGAGTGCATTTTATAAAAATTTTATGAGTTTAACCAAAATCAGTCAATAAAACCCCAATTCCTGTTAAAAAATAACCAAAACACCCGAAATGTAACAAAGAGCATATAAAAACAAAAAAACAACAAAGAGGAAAAAATATAATAACAAGCCTTTTAAGAGGTAGGTCAAAGCATCGACTCATCACCCCAAAAAAACCCTCGCCTGGAACTACTTATAGAACGAGGAGAAACGCACAGAAAACGGCTTACCTCAAGGATTATAACTCCTAAGTCCTGAGAAGGGGTGATGTGACATAGTCAGCTGACTACTGTTTTTTTTATATTCTTATTCTTGTATTGTTTCACTGTAATTTTCCAATAAATAAATATAACGTTTTTGCATGTTTGTTTTATTTTTATACTTTTACTCAATTATCTTAGTATAACAGTTTGAGCTTTTTGCAGGAGACTACCTGAAGGACAAGTATGACGGCGCGACAGAGGTGCGTGCCACACGACGAGGGAAGCTGCAGATCAAGGACCCTCAGTTCAACATCCCCACGGCCAACGATCTCGTCTACCTCGAGGAGTCGCCTAACTACTGCATCCGCAACCTCACCCTCGGCTCCCTTGGTGAGTTAATTACTACTAATTTAAACCTTTGGAATCTGCCTTACTGGCCAACTATTTCATTTTAGCCCAGTAAAAACAATGTTAATTTTGTGACAGCATTACTAGCTACACAATAGTAGTAAAAAGTTGGTCGAGTCAAATTAAAGGTATAGTAGTTATCTGAGGAATCACATTATTAGTTTTCCTGAACAACACATATACCTCATAGTTACTGTATATGTACTATCTTTATTTCTTATAGAATCATAAAAAATCAAAAATGCAATTCCCCAGTCAATCAATTTACCTTATTTATAATATAATATATATATTGTTTATTTATATAGATCAGAGGCAGGTATATCTACCTTGCCTCACCCAATACAGAGGACAATTTAATGAGTTTAGAATGTTTGGATTTAAAAATCATTTTGTTCATTTTTTCAACTGCATTTCAAAACAGCCATGAATTAACCTTGTCTTGGCGGGAGGAAACAATAGATTGAAGGGGACGGAGACTATATTTAGATATTTTTACTATCAATAACCAACCTAATGTAACTCCGCAGAGCACTGTCTGGGTGTACACACCCCTCACCGTCCCCCCTTCAGTCAAAAGTGGGGAGACGGTGGACCGAACGCCTGTGGATTAAATGCCTTCACAGATAATATTGAAATTTGTTGTCTCGACAGGCACCCAGGGCCGAGTCTGCAACCGCACCTCGCACGGCATGGATGGTTGCAGCTTACTGTGCTGCGGGCGCGGGTACAACACCCAGAAGGTGACCATCAAGGAACGCTGCCACTGCAAGTTCCACTGGTGTTGCTTTGTGGACTGCAAGACATGTGTGAGGACTGTAGATGTGCACACGTGTAAGTAAAAGGATCAACAAAAGTGCCGGTGCTGCTACTTGTGTGGAGAGGAAGACTCATGTGGATAGGTAAAACTGTGCACAATTAGAGACAGCTGCATACAAGTAGAGGAAGCTACATGCAAGTAGAGCGAGCTATATGCAAGTAAGGGCAGCTACATGGAGGTAGAAGCAGCTACTTGTGCAAGTAGAGGCAGCTATGTTCAAGTACTATAGAGGCAGCTACATTTATGTAGACACAGTTACGTAAAAAGAGGCAGCTATGTGTAAGTAGAGGCAGTTACATTCATGTAGAGACGGCTATGTTCAAATAGAGGCAGCTAAGTGCAAGTATTGGCAGCTATAAGTGCAAGTAGAGGCAGCTAAATTCATGTATAGGGAGCTATAAGAAAACAGAGGTAGCTAAAAGTGCAAGTATAAACAGTAATATTGTCAAGTATAATTGAAGACTTATGGAGATAGCAATTAACCTATGAAATGGAATTTCTAATATTTGTCCTCATGTTTGGTAGCTAGCTCTAAGGTCGTAGTCAGGTCATTTTTTTAAGTTACATCACAAGTCTCCATATGTTTATAGCCAATAATATTTTTTGTATTCTAATATACCGCAGTTAAATTTTTAAACATTACAATACTTGGTTAAATAAGTCTTTAGCTGAGTGGTACAGGCAGAAAGGGCATTATGTTCAACAAATATTTAATGCACATATTCCCTTTAATCTGTGGAAGATAGGAATGTACTATTTCCATTTTAGTTATCATATATCTCATTCAATTCCATTATTTCATTTGTTTTCATTCCAAAAGGAAGTATTACCAGTATTTTTATGTTCCTACAATTTTATGTCACTTGATGACCTTAGTTTGTAATAATATGATAAAATATTACAATGTTTTATGGATATATGTTTTAAGGTAAATTCATCAGTTAAGAGTTGAAATATTATAATCATGGTGCTAGAAAACTCCTTAAATTTTCTCAATTCACACTGCTACTCCTTAGTTTGAAACATTTGATGTTTTCCATTACGTATGAGAATAATAAATTCTTTAATAAAGGTTTTTGTGATAGCTCAAAATAATTAGTTTTCTTTATTGTAATGACTGATAATGTGTTTAAAAATATCAATTTTATACCATATTTACTTATATTGAATATAAATTTGTTGTTTACCAAATAGTTGACTATTAGCCAATTTCTGTATCTAAATGATTAATTAAGTCGAATCAATTTGGACAAAGAATTTTAGCAATAATAGATTAAATTTAAAATTTAAAATAAAGTTGTGTCTATAAATTTAATTTGGTTGTATAAATCAATAAAACTGACAAATATTTTTTGTTTATTTTATTATAATTTTACCAATTCTTCTAAACCCACCTTTAATTTAATATATCTTGTTAAGTTTGTTTTAATAATACGTTGGTAATCAATAAATTAACGTAATATCGATCATTGTCTTTGTAATATTTATTGTATAATATTTAATCCTCCTAGTTATTTTAGCCATTAAGACCTTACATGTGTTCTTGTTTATAAGTTTAACTGACCATATTTCCATATTTATATTAGTTGGAAAGATTTCTGTTTTTCATAAATCTTACATTCAAAGTTTCTGATAATATAGAGTGCTGATAATTTATTGTCATTCAATCATATTATATTTTTGAAGCTAGGTTAGATTTTTCTAATTTTGAATTGGTTTTTTATAGTTTAAGCATTTCTGTTAATTGATGTCTGGTTAATTGGCGCTGTTGTAGCCCTTTTTTATGAACTTGTATTTAAACAATTTAGTTGTTCCCTCTTCTATAAAATTTTTGTGTATAATTTTAATTTTAATAAAACATAGTCTTAAAGTCTCTATATGTACAAATTTTTGTAGTTAATATGAACTCTTTTGTTAGAGAAATAATGTATGTTATTAATTTATTTTATACATGTACAAATAACAATTTACTATTGTAAATAAATGTATTTGACTTCTTTATACTTTGTCCTTGAGGTGAATTAAACGTTGATATTGTAAATTGAAAATACTGTGCCAAGGAGTTATGTGTAATGTGGCAAATCGTTGTTACAAAATGTAAAATGTGTACTTATTTGTATTTTGATATTTCTTTTATATGGTCATATCAATGTGTCTATGTTGTCTTCGCTGATGTCAATTTTCTGAGGATAGCAATAAACTATTTAAAAACCAAACGTTTCATTCTTTACCTTAAGAATTTAAATATTTTTTGGTCAGAAATACTGCTCCATTGACAATGAAAAACGAATGACAATGTTAGGTAGTTACAGGTGAGTCACGTGACGACTGTGAGTTTACAGTACAGTATACATTGTACAGTCCTGTACAATGTCCAATGGTCAGATCAGCGAAGGAAGAGTTAAATATTTTGGTTCCTGCAGACAAAAAATTACGAAAACACTCTGACATTCATCAATTCAATTAAAATTAACTGATAATTAGTGTGACTTTTATATCACTTTTCAACATATACAAACCTTCCTGACATAATGAAAAATCCAAACAAGATACATTGACCTCTGCTTCCATCATAATCAAAACAGATGAAATATTGTTATATGTTGTTATGATAGAGTGCCACCAGTGTTTTAGTTTGTTGTTTTTAATTGTATATTTAACCCTGCACTCGGCGTGCAAGCTACAGTTATAGCTCAGTGTTTTTGTTTCTCCTGTCATTCCGTTACGTATTGTTTTAGGAGGGGTAGCACACAAGTAGCTGTCGTTTGTCATCCCTTCTACATACTCACTGTGTTGTTAGCCTTGACAGACTGACTGTGTTGTTTGCTATTAAAGTTGTATGGGTTACAACTGTAGCCCGTACAACCTAAAGTGTTCTAGTGGCAAAGAACGTTGTTTGCTGTCTGACACTAATAGTTTGGATGAAGTTTTTTCCATATAGTTGATTGTGTTAAGGTAATCATTTTTCGCTTAGTTAAGCTAAGCATGATTATCACAAGAATGATAAAAAAACAAGGAATTTGAAAAAACCTTAAAAAATAAGAAAGATTGTTAGGCACCTTCTAATACAAAAGTAAGAGTTGATAGATTAGATGATTAGGTCATGGAAAATAGGCATGTATTTTATTTACTCAACAGGAAAAGCCTAGAGGTCATCCAGACGAAGTCACTGAGACGAATCACACGACAACCGTTGTTCGACAGGAACTACGTAATTATGGGGACATTGGGAGTCCCAACTCTTGATCTATTTAACAGAACAAAAGCCCATGGACTGTTTCAGAAAGCAGCCAAGTCCACCCTAGAATATAGCAGGGAGCTCTGTAGATGGCATGACGTCACAGAGGACTGGGGGCCCAGGCCCATCGTCATCCTGGATTATCCATCATAGGGGGACAGCGTGACCTGCCCAGCCAAAGCCTAACACAGCAATGTGTCAACATTTCTTATTTATTTATGCTTTTGTTTAATATACGTTGATTAACTTATGTTATTTCATTTGCTCCGGCCCAGTTCTGATTTGATTGTTTTAGCCACTCCAAGAGGTAATCTAGCACCTATAGCGGGAAACGCTAATGCTGTGATTCGCCCAAATCAAATCCTTTTGCCCATATTTAAGTTGCCTGTATACATCTGGACAGATGGCGGAAGGTGGGTTTAGTTAGGGTATACACCGCTGAACGGTGGAGTCACCACATATCCCTCGCAGGAGGGGGGGGTACTCATTAAGAGTTATCACCTGCCACAGTAAAAAACTTTGTTTCATAGATCAATTTAAAGTTTTATTTTTATTTTAAGACAAAGTTCTTAGTTTTTCAGCGTATAAAAACAGAGAAAGTGAATGTGAGTGTGGGTACAGTTCAAATTTATTATAAACAAATTGAAGTACCGCACAACATATGTGCAAGATGGGTCCCAAAGGAGTTGACATGGCTACACAAGGAAACAAGGTATAACAACAAGTTATTAGTGTGCACAGAGCTGCTGAAACATTATGAAAGTGAAGGTGAACACTCAACAAAATTTTAACTTGTGATGAAACTTGAATCTTGAATCTTCCCTCTAGATCTTTTACCAGGTAATCCTGGATTGTTCGCATCAATTTATGTAAAATGAATAAAATAACTTAAAGTTGAAATTTATTAAACTTGAACTTAGTTGGCACAGGCGGTCTGCAAGGAGGTGAGTGGCTCAGAGAGAAACTCGTCGACAGAGTAAAATGCCATTTCCTTCAGCCATCGAGTCAGAACTCGCTCAAAACGGGTCTTCTCCAATACCCTCACTTCATCAGGAAATCTGTTATACGCCCTGAAAGCTATGTCAGGGAACCATTTGGAAGTAAACATCAACGTCTTGGGATATCAAGATTGGCCTTGCTCCTTACATCATGGTTGTGTAAGAGGTTTTCTTGTGGTTAAAGAACTAACATTGGTTTTCACAAACATCAGAGAAACTAGGATGTAGTGTGAAGGGACGGTAAGAATTCCTAACTGGCGGAACAGGGGACGACAGTGATCACGGAAACCACTGGATGAAATTCTCACGTGGTTCTCACGGCTGCTTTCTGAAGGAGAAAATTCCGATGGCAACCCGGGGCATGCCCCCACAATATAAGTCCATAACTGATGTGGGTGTGGAACAGGGCATGGTAGATCATTGTTAAATATTGGGAAGTGAACATACCCCGAAGCTTCCTCAATAGGTACAGTACCCTTGACGGTTTCCTGGCGACCAAGCCAGTGTGGCTATTCTAAGACAATCTACGATCCAACGAGAAACCCAACAGTCTCACGAGTTCCGCAGCTCCTTCAAGTTCCATGCGGCTTAGACTGCAGAGAAGGACCTGGGATTTGGCTTCATTAAGTTGGAGCAAATCACGCTGGAACAAAGACTTTGCCTGGTCAAAATCCACCTCCCGTTTGCCAACCAACTCAACCAGACTTCGCCCTCTACTCAAGAGGATAGTATCATCGGCGAACAGTAGGGTACTGCCATCCACATTTAGGTCATTAATGTGGACCAGAAACAATATGGGCCCCAGAACAGAGCCCTGAGGAGCGCCAAAATGGACATTTTTGTTGCTGAGGTTGAGCCACCAATCGCTACACACTGTTTCCTCTCACTCAAATAAGATATCTGCATGCAGAGCACAGTGCCACACAGTCCATAACGCTGCAGCTTGTCAAGAACAATCCCATGGGAGACGCAATCAAACGCCTTTGTCAAGTCACACAGAGTCAGAGTGACTGAGTCCCTGCACTCAAAGGCTTCCGTGATTTGCCTAGCAAATTAAAAATAAGATTATTTGTTTCTAAAATCTTGGGTTCACTATGAGCCAGAATCAAAAAGTCAAAGCACAGAGTGGAAGCACACCAGCTCACCTGTGAAGAAAAAATTCACAACACAAGCATCAGCAGGAAAAGTTATGTTGACGGTGTTTTGGGACGCTGAAGGTCCAGTCTTTTGTGATTTTCTTGAAGTGCAGCGCATAATCAACAGCCAGTATTACTCGAATATGCCTTTCAACTAAGTGAAGCAAGCCATGAGAGAGAAACTTGGATCATGAAAATGTTGTTTCGTTTAAAAAAAAATGTTCCCTTCCAGACCTGTTTGTCTCTTTAATTATTGAATGACCCTCGTAACAAGGTGAAGAACGCACCATGCTGACCACAATCCGTTCATAGTACATAACGTAATTTATAATGTATAACAAAAAGCAGTGGTCCTCTGCCTTACAGTATAACAGAAACAAAAAGCTGTTTTTTTCAATTTATTACAGGGTAGATTCTATCAGAGCTGTATTTGTAGAGCATGTTGATTTGTTTCACGATATCTCCCAATACCACTGGCTATATGTAAGTTTGTTTAGCTATAAATGTCTTTTAATTGTAGATAATTTGAATCTAGCTGGCATGGTTATAGCCTATTTTTTAGCTTTTAGCCTTTAGTTTGTAGCTTATTCGGAGTAAAGTAAGTTATATTTTTACTTAAAAATCTTCAAAATGCCTCTTCGGATTCGTCTCAGAGTTGAAAGCATGAACAATATTATAATATTTTTAATAATTAAGCTATATTTGTAAGAGGAAAACGCTGTGTTTTAAGAGATATTCCTTGTATGATCAGTATTTTTGTAAAGGAGCTTTATCACAAGTAAAAGTTTGTAGTAAGATTAAGCATTAAGATTGTTCTAAGATGTAAAAATAGACAAAGTTACTAGATTCGAAACAGTTTGCTCAATATTAATTTTGTCCTCATTTTGAAGTTCTATTTTACTTAGTTGTAGTATATTTTATTTAATAATTTTATATTAGTTTAATCATAAAGGCTGTGAGTTTATATTGGTCTTGGCCGTTCCTGCTGCTAATGTCGTCTGCTTTTAGATCGTCGTCTGCTCGTCTTAGACGCCTACACTTTGTTGAGTGGTGTGGAATCAGAGATTGGGGGAGGAATCCTTTTGTCAGGGTTGTATGAATATGTGAACTGTTAAGTGATTGAAGTTTTTATAAGTTTGATATATTGAATTTTATTTTGTTTAATCGTTTTTCTACACCCCTCAACGAACGAACGAAAATGGCTACCGAATTTGGAACAGGCAAAACAGTTTTTATATTGGCTATTGTTGTTGGTTGTTTTGCTATTTTATGGCCAAAAATATTTTATCCCATGCTTCAGTCATCAGTTTCACCGAAACCAAATGACGTTCCTGCAACAGGTATAATAATATAATTTGACATTTCTTTCTTATATAACTTAGGAACTACTAAAATGATCACATTTTAGGAGCCAGTTAGTTGCTGAATTGCAGTCACAAATTATGCATTTGTCGGCCTATCATATTTTAAATATCCCTGACATTAAACTATGTAAACTACATTAAAAAATATGTGTGGCATTTAATTTGTATGTCCCAACCATTGACTTTGGAAGATGCTCTCAAATCCATAAATGTGATAAAGGATGAACACAGATAACATACTTTCATTATTGAGCTAAACATTAGTGTCTACAGACTACCTTGTTCTACAAAATTAAGGTTTCCCAAGCAGCAATAGCACGAATGAGTGCAAGACGTAAAGCCTCATATGAGAGGGAGCAATTCAACATTTTTTATGATTTATATTTAACATAAAATGTTCTCTTGACAAGCAGATTAACAAGCAAATGTATTATTTATTGTAAATCTTTCATAAGTGAATCCTTATTATTTCACAGATATGTTAACATACTGATATAAACAAATGAGCTTTGTGTTATAAAATAGTGTTTGAGAGTGTACATGCTTAGGCCTATCGATGCAAGTTAACTCTGTTTACAGGGCCTTTGATTTTTTCCTTTTGCCCTTCGAGACACTTCATTATTATTTAGGGTCTTTGTATAAAAATTTTGTCTTATTTTCAAATTGTAGCCTAATGTGCTGTCTAGAATTAGGACTTATAATTTTATACTGACACTTTGATTACTATTTATATTTTTCTGTGCCTTTTAATAATTGTATTTCAGTGCAGTTTTTGTTTATTAATCACATGTTTTACAGATTGCTGTGATGTCATTTTTGAAAAAGATTTAAACGCAATAAAAATTATGTCCCAGCTGTGTGAAAAAATACTTAGTAGCCAGAGTGAAATAGATAAAAGATTTTTATTGGCTTTCCAACAAGGAAAACTGACAAAGGAAATTGTCAATAAGTGTATTTCTGAAGTTCATGATAAATGCAATGTAGATATAGCAGAATTTCTCAATGATAAAGTTCGCTTGGGAAAAACTTACCAACAAATGCTTAATGAGCTACGATCTTTGAATAGCTCATTATGTTTAAAAATTAACTTTGGTATTTCACCTGCTCTCATTGGAGCCCCACGCAGGTTCAGAGTTTGGGAGACAAGTAAGCTGTGTGAAATAACATGTGTCGGTTGATTAACCATGAGAAATAACATGTTAATTGTTAACACTGTGTGAAATAACATGAGGGTTGACTCAAGAGTGTACTGTGTGGATTGATAACCACTGTAACATCAGTTAAGAATAACGTGTTTTTCATCATGAGTGTTAATGGAGTGGTTTTTACTATAGGCTTACCACATCATAGTTACCTTCATTTATAGTTTTTCCAATAATTCTGTATTTACCTAATATACAGTAGGTATCATATACAATTTTATTGTTTACTGAAGTATTTTACTTAATAGTGAGTGCAGTAGTGATCAACTCTCCAAAGTTACAGGTTAAAAAACAATTCTATTAATTGATTTAAAAAAGACATAAAAATCAGCCTCTTAACTGTTCATTGATTATCATTTCCGGAATTTGATGTGATCTGTGGAGAAGGAAAATAGCTGTAAATAAATGTCTTAAAAGTGAAATATTCAAGAGAAAGTTTTTTAAGAATATATTCTACAATAATAAGCTTCTAAATTCTGAATTCAAGAGAATTTTTGTTTTGAAAATAAAATTCAAAACTTGAAATAAACTATGTATTGAAGTAAAAACTCAATATTTAAAATTAGTAATACTGTATTTATGTATCTTGTAAACTCAGTACACATTCAGCCAGGACTGTTCCCTTCAAGGCATTTAAATCCAAATTATGTGAATGGTTGATTAACAATCCTTTCCACGACATTCATGAATTTCTGGAAACCAACGTAAATATTGAACTTAAACCTACGAGTGGCAATCGACATGCCTTTCTCGATGGCAGTGAAGAGTGATTATTAGTGTCTATTTATTGCGATGATATTTGGCGATGCATATTCAACGATTACCATCACGTTGTTGTCATCTGTGAGCTAATGCATGAACTTATGCCTTGTGGATTTCGCTTCCATGCCGCTAAAGTATGGTTTTTATATCCAATCAAGCGCTTTCTCAGAAGGTGGTATTTTGGTGTAGTGGTCTAAGTCTTTTTACTGATGAGTGCAACGGTTTAAGCCAATCAGAAGGATGAGAGTTTGAATCCCAACCATGAGCAATCCCAATTTGGCTCGCAAATGTGGAACCTGCTTGGGTGTAAGTTGACGGCATTTGTAGGCTTAGTTGCTTAATTGCAGTGGACACCTGTTTTACTTCTTTTACGACTGTATGGTTGAGGGGGTGCATGTTTTGTGGTTTTTTGTTTATACTTCGTATTTAAAAGAAGAGTTGCAAAGTCAAAGTAAAAAATTAAAATACAGATTAAGTTCAAAAGGATGGTTAATTTATCCATTAAGTTTTATTTTTCTTATTTTAGAAAACTCTATATAAACTTATAAACCTTGTTGATTTACCATGTTTATTCCTTTGAACAATAGTATGGGCAGTGACAGTAAAACTCTTGATTCAACATGTTCACTGATTTTAGAACACCTGAGACAAGAGAGACCTCCCCATTTGCGGCCACACATGGTTCACCCTGCTTTGAGAGAAAAGGGCCGAGCTATTCCCCACTCTCACATTGTTCCGCGGGTGGAAAAGGAACCCCCTGCTATGGTAAGAAAATTAAATTGCATAAGTATTGTTTGTAAATAAAAGGCAGTTAGTTATAGGTTGGTAGGTAGGTTTTTAACCCATTTCCGTGAAACGACTTACAGTACACGTCCTTTGCCACTGGTAGCCAAAAGAACTAACGACGTGCACTATACATTCTGAACAAACAATGTACTTTGCCTGTTAATATTTTGATGTAGTTATTCCTCCCGATAGTTGTGGATAGATTGTGTTGGCTTTCTCTTTAAATTATCATGTTTATAATTTTTAACTAGTGTCCAATGCTCCATGCTGACACTAAATTACTGCCTCGTTCGCACAAAATGTTCATAAATCGTTCTGTAAGTTATGATAGTTCAAGTAGATTATCAATTTTAAAAAGATTTTGTCAATAACTATTTACTGCATGCATACTTGAAATAAATTTGTCAAGTGAAATAAAGGAATCGTTTGAAAATAATCTTCAAGCTCACGTACAAAAATTGTTTTTATGCTTACTGTTAGGAACTGGTGAAAAAGCATAGTAACTTAATAATTATTTTTTAGCTAAAATTTAATATATATACAAATTTACGAGGTTAAAGAAATTAAATCACGTCATTTATGACATCTATCAACCTAATAGCCTAGTAAAGCACAGTCACAGTGAAAAATAATATATTAATTATATTAATTCAGACAGGAGGACCTAAGACATCTCACGGAAATTCAGACAGGAATGGGTTAATAAGTAGCATTTAGAGACCAAGTTATAAATTTCAGTGAACTAATATCTGATATAATTGTTGATTTAAAAAAATAATAGTTGAGGTTTATAAAAATGAATAATGAATTATAAAGTCTATAAAACAGAAGTGAAGCACGTCTCTTACCACAGATCGAGACAACTTTGGTGACTTCCCAGTCACACTTAATCTCGGCTGTTCAGTGGCACGCAAAATTCTATAAAAGGAAAATGAAAAACACCCTTTCCATGCTAAACACATATGAATAGTGTGCATTCAATCATGGTTAATACTATGCCATTTGCATTGGAATTGAAGATTGATCTATCTTTAAAGAATTTGGTTTCTTTCTGTTAAGAAGATTGACGATTCTGATTAAAAATTCCTCTGGTGTTGTAGTATAGGGTTAAGTGTTTTATAATCTTCAGGATGATAATATATTCTGTTTCAAAATAATGTTTCTGTGATGTATATATCAAGGTAGGCCTATAGAGTATTTGTACGCCTTGTTAGCTTATTCATTACCGTACTGTCTTATTGGTACAAGAAGTCATGGGTTCAAATCCAGGTTGGCCACCTAGTTTAGGCCTCTTTCTCAAATAGCTTCTGGGTATTAATCATAACTGACAAGGTGCTTGAGGTTAGGTTAGGCTTTGTACTTGTACGTTTTGTAATACCCGGACCAGACTAGGCAGTAACAGTCTAAAAGAGATAATCGTGAAAAAACACATGTTAATTTTGTTTTTGAGATGTCTGTTGGTGACAGCGAACCAAATAGTGAATAAACTCAAACACAGGTTGACTTAAATGACATGACGATCTGAAAACAGATCTAATTTTGTAAACAAATATAAAAAGTTCGATATTCAACCAATTACGTACTTTAATTCACAGTCAATAAGCATACCATTTTATACATTTTAAACATCTCTTGATTGTTCTTCGATCCATACAAAAATATTTGAAATTAAAATAAAATAAATATTATGAAAAAATAGTTAAATGTAATGTTTTTAATAGTTATTTATTTGATAGATATCTGCAGAAGCCATTTAGCTTAGTAAAACTGTTTGCTAACAACAAAACCTCACTACGTCTGGTAACACTGAGCCAATTTTGGGCTACATTTTCACGGCTAGGCCATAAAATAAGGTGTAGTTACTGTATTGTTACATTTGCTGTTTTATTTTTTTTAAGTCATTTATTTTAATTACTTAATTCATTTAGTAAAAAGTAAAATTAAAACAATAAAGTTTGAAAAAACGTTATGTTTACTTTTAACAATTTTGAAATTTTTTATGAAATTATTTGAGTACTAATTGTTTTAATAATCGAACAATCTTAATTTGTCATGTGAAAAACCAAGATGTTTTTATAAGCTCATAAAATGAGGAAATAAAGTATCAGTACGGTTTATTGTCACTAAAACTTCATTTTTATACAGTTTCAACCTCAAATGCATTTGGTTCTGGATCATTGTAAAGCCTTAAGTTGTTCAGAACATTGGGCAAAGGAAGGCAGTCTACTCATTGGTATTTTTAGTTAGTCGCTTGAATATAATTAACACAGTGTAAGCCAGAATGGGAGGAACGAATTAGCTATTTATAGTACTATGTGCTCAGCTCTTGTCAACAGAATAGTTGGGATATTTACTTTATGAAAATACTTGCATTGCAACAACATGTGAACAATACTAGGTTTCTCGTATTCATATGTTTTTAGGCCAAACTATTTATATACCAGCTGTCATTTTGCCAATTTTATACTGTTTACAAAGTAGTAGTGAAATAATTAATTGTTTACTAAAAGAAATTGTGCCAAACCATGTAAAGGCGCATCTAATGAACACTTATGTGAAAGTATGTTTGTTTATTACTATTTCACTTGTAATTTTATTTGAAAATAGAGGTATAAATAAAGTGTTTTATGATTAAATCACTTTTATAGTTTCATTACGATTTCACAATCATAACATAATATACACTTATAAGTTGTATTTAGTGTATGTTTACAGTAATTTATATACCTTCTCCTTTTATGATTATAGTCAGGAAAATAAAACCAGAAGTATAAATTATTTTACTTGACCAGAATAACTACTAGTATGATCTTTTTTTGGACTTTTCCAACGTGTCTGTGTTTTTAACTACACAATGTTTCTGGAGTTGATGAAACTCCTCCCATTTTTAAATGACTACTAATAATTACATTTAATTTTAAAGCTTTAGTTATAGATAATCTATTACTATTGTCAAGAAGTAAATAAATCAAACCAAAATATAAAAAATACACAAAGAAATTAATCACAACACTCTGCTACCGAGCTAGCAGGGTGGGAAAAAGACAGTGTGCGCACGGAATACGGGATTTGGGCATTGCCCCAACTCCTGTATTGCCCTAGTTAGTTGGAGAGTATTAACTACCAGAAACATTGTGTAATTAAAAACACAGATACATTGGAAAAGTCCAAAAAAATAGTATTAGTACTGTAGTTAATAACCAACTGTGTATGAATTTTAAGGATCCTGCGGAATAACTAACTGACCTATCTCACACAAGAGTAACTCCATAATAATATTCTTTACCAATTTATCTTCTCCTGAAGAGTAAAATATTTTTTAATTAAAAAGGATATTAATTTATTTGGCAATTTATAATTTTTGTCAGGTTGTTTGCTTCAGTTAAAAAGTTAATGAGTGAATTTAGCACTCTTATAAGTGGAAATAAAATTTAGTACTGATATTGATTGTTTATTGCTAATCCATGGACTTACAGACAGCTAGAAAACAGGTATTGAAAATTTGGTGTTGCTTTTCATGTTTTTTACTCTTTATGTGTCTTTTTGTCAGCCGAATTCTGAAATTAGTTATTCAATCGCTTATGATGTAATATCACATGGTGCTCCACAATAAGTGAAATTTCAGTCAAACTTTTATGATGAGTTTTAAGCAGCATCTCCACCAATCAAATATGTTCACCGAACATAACAATTCACATTAATTTGATTAAGCATGTCCAACGAACATTTTCAACTATAATTTTTTCTTGAAAATATATTTTTTGGTGTGGCAGCGAATTTTAACAGCGAACATTTTTTCTGCCAATACTCCTATCACAATAACCAAAATGTTTAGAAGGTGTCCCCACCAAACCAACACCGTACAATGTTAAGCGGGCTTCACAAATGTTCAGCGAACATATTTGGTTGGTGGAGACTCGGCTTAAGACAAAATATATTTGTTTTAAGCCATGAGCTGGTCGGGCCTGAAAGGTAAGTGTCAGAATCTTATCCTTGATTTTAACTTAAAAACGTTTACTAAAACTGAAGACCTTTTTCATTCAAGGATTTTAAACCATTGTTGATTAAGTTGTATTATAAAGTTATGTGTTGTATTTGGCTGCTATGTTGTTCAATAAATAAAAAATAAACATATTATTTAACATTTACAGTGGAAGAAATATGCTGTCAGCAGACATTTCATCTAATTCTGGTTGTATGTTTGTTTATCAATCTTAATATTTCGTAGAACTATGACAATGTTGTAGAAACTCTTATAATATGAATGTATACACTCTAAGAGTGTTTCTCTCTCTCCAAGAATACTAAATTATTTGAAAGTTCGGTCTAGAGGAATTAAAAAACTAAGGTTGCCCTAACCAGATTATATGCAATGTATGCCTATTGTTTCTTCCCTTCATAAATAATCCGTCTTTTGGGAATGTTATGTTTAATTTAGATTTATATTATTAACGTATTTTTTTACAGTTAAGAATATTTCAGCTGTGAATATGTAAAGAAAAAATTTAATACATCTGTAATTAAATGTGCATGTTTAAACATTGAGATGGCAGGCAATTTTTTTTAATTTTTACCAAGGAAATGATTATAATATAAAGAAATAATATAATAAAGGAACAAGATCAGGAGAGAAAACGTTCCCCTGATTTCATTATATTTTTGAGTGTGATAATATTAGCTTTTGTCATAATTGCATTAAATTTAATTACAGGTTGTAGACAAATATATTTTGTCCACAATTTTTAAAATAAAAAATCACCCAAAAATTTACTGAAAGATTTAAACAAGTATTATTGAATATTTTACAATCTAATTTTTAGGTTTTGTGTGTGGCATTAGAACATACTATACAATTACATTTCTTAGGAGTTAACAACCTCCTGTTCGCCTCAATAAAAAAGTATTTTCATTCATTCATTCAACCGCATTTTCCATTTGACCAGTGAACTTCCCTTTACAATTTTGAAAAAAAACTTCCCTCTCAATTTAGGCTGCTGTACTACTCTGTATTAACACAAGCTCAGAATAGTTAGAAAACAACATGATATAAATAAGCTACAAATACAAATTTAAACACAAATCATGTATAAACGTATATGAAACCGAGTTGTCTTCCTAGTGACGAAATGGTGAATTAAGGAGTCACTGTGCCCTATTGCCGGCCAATCAACCACAGCAAAATGTTAGTTTTTTGGTTCAATTATTTTAAAAATAACTTAATACTATTTTAACCCTTCATAACAGTAGTTTTTTAAAGTCTACCTGACCCTGCCACAGACATTTCACTAAACTAAGATTTTTCTAGTATTATGCAAGAGATATTATACAAGAGGTATTATGCAATGACATCAAAATTATAATTACGCACAAAACAGTACAGAGACAGTAAACAGTTCACATCACCATTCGTCAAGCAGAACTTTGCTGAAGTTTGTAAACAATGTTTCTACATCTTTCACACTCAAAGGTGATTGAAATAACTTTTAGAATATAAATAAACTAATGGGCAACATGCTCCATATATTTATTTATTTATTTGTATTTTTCTATTCCTCTCAGCATTTTTTAACGTTTTGATAGAGAAAGGTCCAAACCTCGGCCTTGTTACTACCTAACGTCGACCTGTTGTTAGGAAGCATCATTAATTAGTAGCCCAATGACATTTTTTTGGTTTTTCATCCACCGTTCGAAATAGTTCCTTTGAACGCCGTTAGATGCCACTTAAATGCTACTAGCTGAAGGTTTGCATAACGACAAGCTTTACTCCTCAAACCGTCTTGATGGGTTAAATTAATTTGTTTATCATCTTTATTATTATGTGATAAATAATCTCTGAAAATAGTATGGATAAACTTGATATAGTTAAGGTCAAACCAATTATGGTGGCAACATGTTTAATCCACAGCTGTAAGCTGTGTATGTATGTACATTGCTAACTTACTCATGTTGTGTGACAGCCGATGCCGATGCCGGGGATGAGGCCCCCGATGGGAGGCCCGGGGCATGTCGTGCCCCCACCAAAGGGCAGCAGTACCATGGGAATCATCATGCCTCTCTATACCGTCGGAATCGTCATATTCTTCATGTACACTATGATGAAGGTGGGTGGAAAATTCAAATTTACATGAGTCAAAACTAAATTTGGATTTTAAGTGACAAGTAAACTGAGACGTCAGTTGAATGTCAATTTGCTAATACTAATTATTATTAACTAATTCTGTGCATTATTTTCTGTATCTTAAAAGATGTTGATCATAAATGCAGCTATAAATGGTAACGTTCTGGACCGGTGACTCTTGTCAGATCATGAGCCGACACCTCTGGCTGGCCTATGTGACTCACGCCACTAGGGCACCACGCTGTCTTTAATTCACCGCACAGGCCCTAAAACCATGGTGATGGGCAGTTAAGTTTTTTATTTTAAAAAAGGAACTTAAAATGTAAGAGATTTCAAAATTAAATTAACTCACTCATAACCACATACAATGATTGCAGGTTTGATTATAAACTCAGTGTGATTTTTAATTGGATTATTAGTTTTATATTTATAAGAGTCATCAATATGGCACTGTTGGATTTTAAACAAAATAAATGGTTTTTGAATTTAGAGTTGGTATGAATTTTTATGTCTGAATGAATGTTATGAATTTTGGTAGTTTTGTCTGAAACAAAGGCCAGATACTGCCAGATAGTAACTAAAATATCTGATAGTAAAAGAGGTACGTGAAAGAAACAGTAAAATTAGGTTTGATTCAACCATAATTTTAAAAAAATATTAGAAAGGGCATGTGTTAATAATCAATCATATGACATCCCCCTTTTTTGGATGTTTATTAAACAATAGATTTCAAATGAATAAGTTGCGCTTTGCTTCCCCGAAGTCAAGCACTATTGTACACTTCAACGAGGTAGGATCTTTGCTTGTTGTGGATCTAAATACCATCATGTCTTGGACCTTCCTCACCAAAAACACTTTCGTTGTCGTCTCCTGTTTCTCCGATTTCATTCAGCGATTTCACTCACTGAAAGGTTTGATCAATAAATAAATATATAATTATTTACAGTATATAAAATACTAAAAATGATGTCTCACAAGAAAAATTTAGGAATTTTGGAATACAACTGTATTCCAAAACAGAAGCGGTTTGGAAAAAGAACTGTCACTAGCGAATGAGTGTGCGACAAATTATGAAACTCAACTGACAGGTGGACAATAAGGCAAGGGGTAGGTATATGACTGATCAAGGGTGTAGGGGCTACCAACTTACATCCCTAAGTAAAATTAAATGACTGGCATACAATTAATTGTACTCCGCAAGATTACTGAAATGTTAAGCGTTTGTAGGAAAATGTACTTTGATCGAGAATTATGCCTAGCAGAATAATAATTTGAAAACCTACAACCTCATTTCAAAACTAAAAACCTAGGCAGTTAATATATTACATAATTTTAATTAGTTTTATTATCTGCCTTATATATAAGGCTTGTAATAAGCAGACATTTACCATTATTATGCCATGGTTCCAGTTGATATTCAAAAAGTCGGACGAGAGCACAGCCTACAAAGAGTTCCAGCCGGACCCAGAATTCCGCCGAGTGGTGTTCAGCGACACGCCACCATCGGCTGTGTTCCAAGCTAACACGCTGCATCATGCTCATGCCGCAGAAGACAACAATACCAAGCTCGGTAAGCATACAGAATGAAAATTCCGACCAGAAAACTTAATGGTCATCACTTGATGACCATCAAACAATTCTTACTGTAGAAGAATGTTTCCATATTTAAGAATCTTGAAGATTTTATTGCCAGTTAACGGCAGCTTCTTGGCTGTGATTGGCTGGTTCATTTGTCAACAATAAATTTTGATATTTTGCTACAATAATATAAACAACATTTTTCATCTTAGATCAGCTGTATTTCCAATCCTTTGTTTTGTTACCATAGATATTTTTCTGGTAGAGAAAATGTTCCAGTGTCATTATAGTTAGTACTTTCATAAATCCTTTATTTCACATTGTACCATATACACCTCATTTGTTTACTAAATATCCTAGTTTTCCACAGTTTGAGGAATAAAAAATATTTAAAAACTATCCACAACTCATGTTTTATAAGTATGATTAAAGTATTTCCGGGTATTTGTCTAGACTATAGAGTATTTCTTTTCCTTTTACTAGGCTATTACAAATTTCACGATTGTCAACTTGTCGAGATTGTGATGTGGTTCATTGTTGTATTGTTATTGTTGTTTCTGGTATTGCTGGATTGATGCATACGTTTAAATTTATGGATATAAAATATTATTTTGTAAATAGTTTTGTCCTTGCATGCTTCTTGAAGGCTGGAAGGAGAGAGATACAAGTAAGTATGAATATAAGAGGCTAATTTTTATTCACAAGATAAGTAACTGGTGGTTCCTAAACTGAATTGTTGATGAACAGTGATCATAAAAGGATTTGAATGGATTCTTTTTAACATCAACTGTAATCAGTCACCGTTTGTTCCAAAAATTATTATAACGTGGCAGTTTTACAGTTTGATGTTCAATTGAGTTTAAAATCTAAATGGGACATGAAATATAATATTGAGCCCTCAAAAGGGTGAAAACTACAGTAGAACCCTGATTATACGAACGATCACCATTGCCAATTATCTGAATCAATTTTGGAGAACGCCAATGGGCAGAAATACAAGGCTGCATGTAACACAAAATAAAAAGACGTGACAATGTGGCGAGGAAACGCATCTCTGCTATTATTTTTTACTGCATATATTCCCATATTACGTTTTGTTATCATCATCAAAGTTTCATCTAAATTGGCCTTGGTCCGAATTAATTTTGATAATTGGAGTTCTGTATTTTTCACGCAATATATTGAGTCCAAATAAATTCAGTTTTAAAATTTATGGGCTTGAGTAATTTTGAAAAATTAGTTGGTAAAATTTGGCTGGTAATGATAGTTGACAGTTTGGAAACCACTGACCAATCACTGTTGACCAATCAATTGAAATGTGAATTTTGTTGAATACATGTAGGCTATGTTATACTGATTTGATTGTTGTCCAGAAGATAATCATCACAATTATTTTACTTTTGAAGTAACATTAATATTATAATACAAAAAATAATATTTGTAAAACTAAAATAACACATGTTTGTTGTGTTGTGTAACCCTGATCTAAAATTAAAAAAAATTGTATATCTCTAGTTTTCATTTAGTGATTATTATACGTAGTATAATGTTTTCAATCAAGTTTAATTTTCTATTAATATTTTAAGGACCCTTGACATAAATAAGTTTAGAAATTGTTAGACAGTATGGTAAGCAAAGACAATCTCAGTTCAACTGTTGCTAGTGTTAGAAACCTACAAGAGATATCAAAAGAAGCCTAAACATAATGAGGCCATGCTTTTAACAATACACCAGAGTCCCGGTAATCAAAATTAATTAGGACCGATCACTGTTCGGATTACCAAGTTTTTCGAATTATATAAAAATGCAGTGTAAAGTTGCATTAAACATAAAGTATTAATAAATTCCATTATTTTAGACCCGACATGTATATTTAGATCAGTTAACTTATGTCTTATCACAGTTCACATATAGGTTTGTCCTCTACATGTTTTGCCTGAACGCCATCAAGTGTTCCTGCAGAGACGTTCCACCCATTATGGAATCATCATTAGAAATATAAAACACTGCGCTCACATTGACACATTAAAACGAACAATGTTTAAAAACAGTGCTGTCTGTAGGCATACTTTTTTGCGATTACGGTCATTGCTGGAAATGAACTCAAATGTTCAAAAAGTAGTTTGCCAAAATAGATGATAAAGAGTCGGACTGAGAATCAAGTCTATTCTGATGTACTGTGAGTGTAGCTACACATTGCCCTACATTATCTCAAGCAACAGTTTACTGCTACATCCGCATACGTGATGTTTACGAAACTATGGCCAACAGGATTTCCTTGTTACGTTGAAAAACAACAAATTCTTATGTTCCAAAAAGTATGTTATTGTGTTTAATTAACCTTGTGTATGTAGTACTGTATTAATGATACTTTCTCTAGATTAAAGTGTGATAATTCAGATTACATTGTTTTACCTGGATTACACAAAAGGACGAAACAGTGTTCCTATTGCACGTCAGCCAAATGGCTTTTTAAGCACCCCTGTTGTTGAATGTCTCATGGACCTTCCAGGCTTAAAAGCCTGATAAACTGCCATAGTCTCCCGACCAGCTCCTCCCTGGTAAGGTGACAATCTCTCTCCATAACGCCGAGAGTGGCAGCCCTTACCTCGGCAAGCCCAGTGCAGTCATACAGCAGATGATCGGCAGTCTCCTCGGATAGTTTCCTCTCTGCCTTATAAATTGATTACATTGCTTCGTTTTTAATTGAAACTCAGTAACCCTTTTCCCCTGGACTCTGGTGTAATTTTGAATTACAAATTACTTAGGAGAGACATGTAATCATGAATATAATGTACAACTTACACTACACTACACTTATAATTGAACTATACATTACATTGTTTTCTATCGATATTATCTATATTTATGTTTTGAGAAGGATTTTTTAGGCTAAACAGTTTTTAGGCTCATACTACATATTATATATCATCCCCTATGTGATTGTAATAAATAGTTTTTTTGTATATACAGTCTCTCTCTGTTGGGAAATGTATTTTGTTATGTGTTGGGAATTTTCACTCGTAAAAGTTGATAACACAAAGGTGTGCAGGGGACATTGAGTTGGATCAGCTGAGAAGGAGGCTAGAAGAAACGGAGGCGGCAATGGAACGCATTGTTGCCCAGATGGTCAAAGTCCCTCAC
Source organism: Nephotettix cincticeps (assembly GCA_023375725.1). Taxonomy (NCBI): domain Eukaryota; kingdom Metazoa; phylum Arthropoda; class Insecta; order Hemiptera; family Cicadellidae; genus Nephotettix; species Nephotettix cincticeps. The sequence continues at coordinate 15,888,273 of CM041786.1, read as the reverse complement.
AAACCTAACCAAGTTCAGGTCAGGTTCCTCCCCCCTTTCCCCTTTTTATCATCAGGAACAGGATTATTCATGAAACTCTGTTACTCTCTTTCTTCATCCACACTTCGCATGATCTTAGTACATTTCTCCTTAGTAACATTTGTAGAATTTATTAATTGTAAGGTTATTAGCAGGATTTTCATTTATTAATTTTTACATATTGTCAATTTACGAATGGTCAGCTGAATATATATATTTATACTTCATTATGAGTATTTGTTTCTGAATAAAATGTCACTATAATAAATTCTATAAACACTTCTCATCAATATTTTCTTAACGTTTTTACAATTCAATAATGAGGAAATTACTGATGAAACATAGCATGATCCTTGTATGAATTTTGATTCAAAAAGTGTTATGTTGTTGTAAAATTCATTTAAAAACATAGTTTTGTAAAAAAAATCATAAAGGTCAGTCGAGCAAGTCTATATTTTTATAAACAGCGAAAAGATTTTGTTATGAGTTCATGAACAATCTTGTTCCTTTGTTAAAACTTCCTGTTCCTCGACATCATGTGACATGGATGAGGCTGGCCATTGGTTGAATTTGTGTGTTCAGTTAATTTTGCAATTGATTCAGGATTTTAAATCAGTAATATTTTCTTAGATTGCGTTTTAGGATTTCCAATAGAATTCTTCAGTTTGACAGTGCCACTTTAAACAAGTATTACCTTGTGTGATTTTTACTGTTTGTTCAAAACTTATTTTTTCTTATGTGTAATAAAGTTTTACATAGTAGATACTTTAAAAAATCTCATGTCATACTTGTGTTTATGCACATGTTTAAAATTTATATTTACTATATTAATATTCTTCTATGATTGTTTTCATTTGTTGCAAGTTTTTAAATCATTGGTAATTAAAGTAAATTTGAGTATTCGTATTGAGTATTTTTAAGTATTTGTAATCTTGTATTTTTCAATTATCCTTTTTTTCAATATTTATTTTGTTTTTCTCTAACAAGATGATAAAAAGTATACAAGATAACAAGAATAAATACTTTTTATAACTTTGCAACAAAATATTATTACAATTTTAAAGCATTCATATACAGTAGAGCGTCAAAAATTTGAACGTCAAATTCTTAACGTCAAACATCCTAACGTAAAAAATCCTAACCACTCCGTAGGATTTTTTAAATACGGATATTGAATTAGCACTGAATAAACAGATGTTTAAGATGAAACATGAAAATATGTATTGAAGCTAACACAACTAAAGATTAGTGCCTTTTTTATGTAAAACAGAATAATTACTGTATACTGTAATTGATATTATACAATTAGATTTACAGCAAAGTAATTCTTTTTTAGTAGGCTACTGTTATGTGTCATCACTATTTTGTTTGTTTCCATACATACATCTTTTTCATGTAACAAACTCATTAATGTACATGTAATATACGTAAGTAAAAAAACATAGTTTTGTTTTATTTACTGTTTTCTACTACTATAGGCCTAATTATGCATTTAAGAGGTTTTTATAGGTTATGTTTGTAATTCCGAACATAAAAGTAATCTACCAACGGTCACAATTGGTTCGGATTATTGACGCTCTACTGTAGCTCCAAAAGAAACTGAACAAAGCCAAGGCTTATTAGATTTTTGGCATTTCTCATTTATATGTGTAAAAATATAAAGTTTAATCTAAAGTATCAACAATCCATACCCGTAGGTTATTTGTTAAGAGTTTTGAATCCTCAAATATAAATTTCAAGCTTACACATTTTCCCGTATGTAGTTTTGACTCTGTTCTTGTACCAAACACAGCCCCAGCTAGGACACTTGTTAAACTGAAGCGATTCGTTGGACATCAGCCCATGACCCAACAGTGCAGGGCTCATTAGTCGATAGAGCGATAGGTGGCATGTAACTTAGTGATGGTATTTTTTTACGACAGTTGTGTCGGCAATCTCAGGCCTGGTAGCTGAAGTGAATCGCGACATTCTGTCGAAGCAAGCGTCCTCGGAGAAGACTGAGGTACGGATAGGCTACATCACCTGACACTCCTATAATCAGCTGATTATTATGTGCTATAACTTGAGTTAAGAGCTTATAGTTTGAAATAATTAAGTACAAAAAAACACAAAATAATCGTTATTGTTTATTTTTGTTGTGTCTAAGTAGGTGGTTGAAGTTATTTTAGTTTATTTAAAAATTTTCGCAAGCGACCCAGTGATGATTTAAATTTAAATAGTCAACCAATTAAAATAATTAATGATGAGTTTAATTTGATTTGTTTTAAATTTAAAATAAACTTCACTTTTAGTTATTTTACCTCAGCTAAAAACTCGGATGTAAGGCTTATGCCTTATATGGGGAAAGTATAAAAAATTGGCTTTAAATAATTTAAAATACAATTAAATTATAATAATAATGTATACACATTTTACTTGAAAAGAAAATCATTATAAGAGGGATAAAGTTTGGTAGGAAAAATTCCTCATTATTACAAACATTTTGATGTTTTAAGCGTATAGTTTTTTTGATTGACTTAAAGAATAAATTGCATCATTTCTGGCTTACAAAAAAAATTACTGGCTGTGGAAAGTTTGGGAAAAGATATGTACAGTATGAAACCATAAAATAACCACTAAATATTCATTTTAAAAATTATTTTTTAAAGCCTTCTCTGAATCTAAACATAGTAGTATCCCTTAATAAGGTTATAATCTTACATATTAATTAAATCATTCTTAAAACTCGACCGATAACAAATTTAAAATAATTAAATATTTTTTACCGTTTTCATTAGTTTATTAATGTTCGCCAGGTGATGTTACCTATTTTTCTAATGTTATTCTTTAGCTGTGCATCTAAACATTCGCTGTATATAAATAATTGTAGTGCATACTTAACTCAAAACATGATAAACTAACTGCTCATTTATTTTTAGATAATTTTTTATATTTTTTACTAATTAGTTTTTAACGTTTTAAACTTTTATTGCTTTAAAATTATGTAAATATTTGCTTTAGTAATTTTTCTTTAATTTGGGTTTATGCAAATATATTTTTACCCTGACTATTCTTCCTATTATTTTATCCCATTTTTATGTGCCGTTCTGTTTTTTCTATTCATTTGTATATAGTTTGTTTTAAATAACTCAATGAACATTACATTTATGATATGCTCATAATTTACGAACAAAACTGTTTCCAATAAATACATATCAATTAAAAAATAATCTAAATAATTATTTTATTCATTTTTTATCAGCCTAAATTGTAAAAGGCATAACTTGAGTGCATGAGTATAACTAGTCACTGTAGTCTTTTAATATGTAAAAAATGTTTTTCACTGAAATTGAAATTTTGAAAATACAGTATAAAAATAATGTTTTTAAAAAGAGAATTAGTTTTTTGAGTAATGGGAATTGAGTATAGTTTAATCATTTGAATTCAAATATTTTATTTGAGCAAAATAAATCTGTAGTAGGAGAATTAAATAAAATATATAATGTATTTTAGGGATTTCGGGACCGAATAAAGCCGATCCTGGGATCAATCCCGGGATTACCGTTTTTATAAATCTAGAATGTTTTGTTTTTTGAAAACACCCCTAAAAGAGTTTTTATATAATTTTCAAACGATCAACAGTTTAATCTTTTGAAATTGTAAAATCTGGTAGCTTTAGGAAATTTAAACGGATCACGAATGGTAATTATTAAAATTAAAAATTGACGGCACACACTACTCACTCTCACTACACAAACCTCTCCCAATTGGCACAGCTGTTTGTTAAAGGAAAGCTCCATAGCAACTAAAAATGATTAGTTGGACATCAAGAAGCAAAAAATGGCAAAATAAAGCCACCTGTGTGGCCGTGGGATACTCGATCCATGGGAATTATCTACAACAGAAGTTCGGAGCGATACGTAAACTACTCAACCCTGTATCATTATATTCCAGGAATAAGTTGTCATTGTTGAATTGCGCTACAGTTTTGAGGAAAAAAGAAATTTTGAGTAAATGACCAATAAGTAAATTGGTATATACCAGTTTAAAGGGACATGACAACATTTAAAAGGTTTTCATAAATGTGTGTTTGTAAAGACAACTTTTGCATTAGTTTAAACATCCAAATCACGAAAATACTGTAAAATAATGATTTGTCGCAATCTTGTTAATTCCGGGATTGAGATAATACAATTCCAGGATTGATAGGTAGCCAAAATCAACCAGGATCCAGAGATCCCGGGATTGAGAATCCTAACTGTATTTCAATTTTTTTATAATCCTGTTTAAGTCTAAATTATAATTTTTCTAGTATTTGTATTATAAATAAAAGAAAATTGTATGTAAATACTGTAGTCAGATAGTCAAAAGATTTGAATAGATGTAAATGTATATTTACCTCTCACTTGGATATAATTATCCAAAATATACTTATCGATCAAAATCTGTAAATTATCATCACGTATGCTTATTTTTAATGTTGTTACCATCCACTAAAATTTACTTATTAACTGAAAACTGTAACATTTCGTCCTCACACACTTCCAAATATTTTTACTCTCCTGACCCTGAATTATTTTATACAACTGTAGCTAAACTACACTTTTTTGCAGTTCTTACACTTGTATTAGTTTTCACTTTACGAAAATAGTTTGAACACCAAGTATAAATTTACAAAGCATGCATGTCTGGAAGTGTACTTCTGTGCAGTGTATCGTTACATGATAATTAGCCAATGTACAGCTACAGGCTTGAGATTGGAGACACTTGTTCATAATGTGTATTGTTACGTAATTTTAAAAGCATGTCAGCTTCTATGTCCAACAAGTTTTTGCTTGTACTGTTTGTGTTTATCGATTTCTCTATACTGTTTTTTACTGTTAAAACCATTAGGCTGATAACTTTTTCTATTTTTTTATTTATGGCATGATCTACAGCTATGTTTATTTGTTTTTCCATTATGTTGATGTATGATATTTTACTGTGCAGTTATTGTGTGAGTTTAAAAAATCTTTTGTTTCTTTCAATATGTATTTGTTGTGAAATGTGTTGTGTAAATTGTTAAGAACATGTTTTCATGTTTGAAGTGTTTAACAGATTTATAAAAATATGTCCAGGAATAATTAATTACTCTTATCATCTTGGATATTTTCCGACTCTCTTCTACCATACAACTTCCCAATGATGATCAATGTATAGGTACACAGATTTTCAGGAAAATGTCCTGTCCTCCTCCCGTAATCCCATTTTGGTGAAAGAGTCCCAACTCAGGGAACAGGGTAGAGTTTTATCGAAATAGTGTGATCCTATATAATTAAATCCATGACTAAATGTTTAATGTATTTAACAAGAAGATGAGTTTCAAAAATATAAACATTAATTTATCTTCATATATAACTTTAATATTAAATTAAAGCCCAAAATATATACCCTATGACCCAAAGAGCATAAAAAATTTTTTTAGGTTTATTGAAGTTCGTCATAAGCACAAAGAGTTGTCTTAGAGGGTCAAAATATTTTCACATCCTCTTAAATTTTTTGTAAAACCTCTGGTGTAACTGTATAAATCACAACTCTGATTCTTTGCTTCAAGTGATTAATATCTAACATTTCTCACTGTAAACTCTTGTTTGAATAAAGCCCTGCTAAAAAAATCAATGTAAGCTCCAATGAACAGTGAAGTGGCACTTTCCATGAATCACAATCTACAAACTTTTAGTGAGAATTTAATTCCAAAATATCGAAAAATATTCCAAATTGTTTAAAATTCATTATTCATTATGGCGTTGGTCATTAATTATTCAATATATTTTGTTGGACTTTGCCAACACATCTACGTCTGCCCCTACCACAGTCGCAGCAGTAGCAAACTATGTGCGTGTCCGCTACGGGCGCTAGTGTTTTTGAGTACTTCTACGCCAGAGGCATTTTTTACGTTTTGATAATGAACGGTCCAAACCCCATTCTTGATACTACCTAATATCAACCTGTTGTTAGGAAGCTTCATTAATTAATAGCTCAATGACAAAGGTGACTGGGTCCAGATTCAACCTTTAGTTTTGAAGGCGGGTATTATAACCAGTACACCACCCAGCCAGTAGTAGTGACGTCAGTGTGCACTCATAGGGTACAGCAAACAAAGACATAGTTCTGCTGTTTAAAGCCGGAACACAAAATGATAAGCTTAACAATTCAGGGTCATCCAACATTCCATTGATCAATTTAAAAAGGAATCCTCAGACTAATCAGTTTCCTTCTTATCAGTACTTGAGATAAGTACTTGACCGAAATCCTCCATACAAAACAAACTAAGTTCTATTGACTGTATATGTCTCAAAAAAATTAATAATCTTTTGGAAAATCCATAACAATGCAGTTTACTCAAGAGAATCTGATGATCAACTTCATCATAACTGTATAAATCACAACTCTGATTCTTTGCTTCAAGTGATTAATATCTAACATTTCTCACTGTAAACTCTTGTTTGAATAAAGCCCTGCTAAAAAAATCAATGTAAGCTCCAATGAACAGTGAAGTGGCACTTTCCATGAATCACAATGTACAAACTTTTAGTGAGAATTTAATTCCAAAATATCGAAAAGTATTCCAAATTGTTTAAAATTCATTATTCATTATGGCGTTGGTCATTAATTATTCAATATATTTTGTTGGACTTTTCCAACACATCTACGTCTGCCCCTACCACAGTCGCAGTAGTAGCAACCTATGTGCGTATCCGCTACGGCGCTAGTGTTTTTGAGTACTTCTACGCCAGAGGCATTTTTTACGTTTTGATAATGAACGGTCCAAACCCCATTCTTGATACTACCTAAAATCAACCTGTTGTTAGGAAGCTTCATTAATTAATAGCTCAATGACAAAGGTGACTGGGTCCAGATTCAACCTTTAGTTTTGAAGGCGGGTATTATAACCAGTACACCACCCAGCCAGTAGTAGTGACGTCAGTGTGCACTCATAGGGTACAGCAAACAAAGACATAGTTCTGCTGTTTAAAGCCGGAACACAAAATGATAAGCTTAACAATTCAGGGTCATCCAACATTCCATTGATCAATTTAAAAAGGAATCCTCAGACTAATCAGTTTCCTTCTTATCAGTACTTGAGATAAGTACTTGACCGAAATCCTCCATACAAAACAAACTAAGTTTTATTGACTATATATGTCTCAAAAAAATTAATAATCTTTTGGAAAATCCATAACATTGCAGTTTACTCAAGAGAATCTGATGATCAACTTCATCAAACGCCTTCGCCAGGTCCAAGTACAGGCAATCTGTCTGGATCTTAAAATCGAGACCAGCATGCACAAATGTTGAAGGATTCAAAAGATTTAGAAAGATTAGAAAAGATAGTTTCTACTGATTTATTTGGTTATGTTATGTTGACAGTTTTGGATATATATTTTTGCATATGAGAAAAAAGTATATTTATAAATTATTTTCTCAAAAATCTTTACTGGTCAGAAATTTGTGACAAAACTATTATCACCACTTTTAAAAATGGGTGCCACTTTTGTACATTTCCAAAGCTCTGGAAATTTTTATATCTTTATCTATTTATTTATTTTGCACGGTTATACCAATTTTACAAATTGGAATTGCAAACAAGATGGTAGCCTAAGATATCACGGTATTTTCCACAACCCTGGCTCCTGGACTATTCAAAAATTTAAGAGCTATTGATAATAACCAACTTTTTTTTAAAGAGGTTGCTTTTGACCTTTTGGGTACAGAAAATACTGCAACTGCTAATATTGATTTTTTACTAACTGATAATGATAATTTATGATGTGTTGGAAATTTTATTCAAATGTTTTTCCCTTGGCTTTCATAATTATTACATAGGATCATCGATGAGAAAAATACTGATTGCAATAATAATATAAATACTTATTATTTCACTATTTCCTTTAAGTAAATATAAATAAAAACTGGCTTGGTTTTGAGCTTCATTATTATTATATTTATAGTGCAGTATAATTTTGAATTTTTATTATGAATAAAAAATCATCATTTTGGAAATGTCTAATTTATTTTTTAATAACCTGAGGATAGAATTTGAAACTAATTTTTAAAGATTTTCAAATAAAATCTTTTTGCCAACCAATATTATGACTAACTTGGCTTTTTACAGCTATTGGTTTTTTACAGTGCTTTAAAATTTATAAAAGTGAATGAAATATAAACTAAGTTTACAATAAGTAGATACTTAACTAAATAAACTTAACCAGCACAGTAGCTCAGGGGTAACACTCTGTCCCAGTAAGTCAAAGGTTGCTGGATCAAAACCAGCAGCTGACTGACTCCTAGCATGGTCTGACTCCTGTCACACCATAAGCCTCACAGCTTGCCTGTGTTAGTAATACTGCCTCGTTACCTCGCTATTTTCAATTCACAGTCCAAGCCCTCGGCTTATGGTGATGGGCAGTTGAGGTTTTACAAATCTGTTATCTTACAAAGGTATAAACTATTTGCGTGTACTTCATCGACTCTGGAACTAGATACCATTGGTTCGTTATAATTATTCTGAAATATTTGTGGTTTTTTCAGGAGGCTAATGAAAAACCTTTCATAAAAGCTGTTGGAGAAATCGAAGAAATTACAAAACCTCAGACAAAATTGGAAAAGGTAGAGGAAATAAAGTTAGCTTTAATAAAATACTATTATTAAATTTTAGTAACTTACTAAGTTTTCATTAATAGTACTTGAAAATGGTTAGGAAAAAAATTAATACAGTATTAGTATTATATCTAACACTAGTAGACACTTGTGGCTGTACGAGCCTTAAAAGAATAGATATTGTGGTAAGAATCCTTTTGAATTTCAGTAAAGAAATACTTTTACTTATCATTCCTCTTGAATGAAAGATAATTCTTGATAATAAATTGTTATCTGATAAAAAATTGTAACACTAATCCATCAATCACAGATGCTGTATAACAAACACGTTCAGTTTCATTTATTTCATTCATTCAAAGGGGCAGATTTCTCCCAAGGCGCTTCAGCCGTAACGGCTTTTTGTGCACACCTGAAAACTTTTCTTTGCTGAAGAATCAGGAATCTTCCAATGAAGAGACCTGGAAAACTGCAACAACCTGTCAGTTGAAAGATATGCTTTTACTGTTTTGATTCATAATTGCTTGTTATTAATAAACAAAATATTTCTCGGTGTTGATCTTTTGAGGGAAAATTCAAGAGAGGCTTATGCCTAGGAGAAATATCATTTTGAAAATCTTAAAACTTATTGGATGGCTAAAAACTGAGACAATTTTGTTGATACGTCATTTAACATTGTTCTTCTAAAAAAATTTATGGTTTTCAGGAAACTGAGGAGAAATTTTTCATGAAAGCTGTCGAAGAAATTGGAGAAATTGCCAAACTGCAGAAGGAATCACATGCAGAAAAGAAAAAGGTAGAAGAAATAGAATTGAAATCTGAAAAAGAAATAGAGGTAGATGAAATTGAAGAGAAAAACGAGAAAGAAATAGAACGAGGAGTTCAGGTGGTGGGGATGGAAATGACGGAGAGTATAGAAGGTGGTCATAAGTGGAGTAGACCACCCACTCCCCTCACCCCTCGGAGCTCGACCCCTACCATCCCTCCCTCCCCTCTCCCTGAACCTCAAAGCATCTTTCTTGAGGGCTCGCTGCCTTCCCAGAGCCAGCTGCTGGTCAGTCAATCAGAGACGGAGCAGTTGTCACAGGAGAACGATGAGTCCCCTGTTATTTTAGCTGGGAAAGTCACACTGTCGCTCATAGGACTTGATGAAGTAAGATATTGTGTTTGTGAAAATTACTCCTCTGGAAATGTCTCGTTGCTAACATCAGAGTAGATGTCTTGAGATGTTGTTTTTGTGGAAATAACCTCAACGGAAATGTCTTGTTACTAAAACCAAAATTGATGACTTGAGCCAGGTTTCTGATAACCCCAATTTTCCATTTCCCTATTTAATACAGTTACATATAGTGAAAGCATGATGTAAGAACCTTTTACTTGTAACATTTTTCTATCGACGTGTGACTTAATTAAATAATGAATACGCAACTATCATCTTCACCTACCTACTAGTTAGAATTACAGTTAAACCCTATAATATTCTTGAATTTAGGAATAACAATAGTTAAATTAGACTTGCTTGATATTTGTTTCTTATTTTAAAAAAATTGTTTAAAATTTATGCATATTATCATATACTCACTGTTTTACCATTCAACCCTAGAACTGGCAAGGCACATTTGTAGGCTTATTTGGGATTGCAGTGAACCAGTGGACACCCGTTTTACTTTTGTGGTTAGTGGTTATAAGGGGGGGGCATGTTTTATGTTTTTTTGTTTATACTTAGTATATTAAGAAGATATACATAGTTTATTGGATATTAGAATTAAAGGGAAAATGCTGCCAGTTCTAGGCTTAAAGCTGAAAATATTCTTTTTACTGAAAGTTTCCAAGCCGTAAGTAAGTGTTTACTAGCCTCCAACTTCAGCAAAAACCATATCTCCTATTTTAAATTTCATATCTGTGATTATGGTCATGTTATAAAAGATTACATTACATGAGCTAGTTGTCGTGAGATTGCTATTCATAAATTGTTTATATATTTTAAGAAATGCATGTTTAAAAAGAAAGTAAGTTGGTATTTAATAATTCATTTCAACTGTTAATAATCACTGATGTGACAGCAGGTGTCAGTTTTTCAGTAACCTGCGTAACGCAATCTATGTACATGTTGGTGTAGGAGACGTAAGCTTTCAATCCTTTATGTATTGTTTTAACCCTAGAACTGGCAAAGTCGTAATTCATGATGCATTTACATATTCAATAAGAAGTGGCAGGTGGAGGCATCTGTCGTCAGTTTAGTGAACTTGTTAGAAACTAGCGCCTACGTGACCGTGTTGCCCTCTGGGGGCAAGCAACCGAACCTGCTCTCGTAGTGCATTAGCCTGCCACCGGGCATGTCTATAACCAAGTAAGTGCTTTCTACTCCTATGCACTGAGTGGCTGAACCAGCTAATACGCTACGCTGACGTTCTAGCCATTCGGAAGTGCTAGGGTTCGAATCCCGACCATGAGCAATCCCAATTTGGCTTGCAAATGTGTGGTATAACGGAGAGGAGGGCCCACCTTAAATAGACGGTGGCCGGCTTGGGAAGAAGTTGACGGCATTTGTAGGTTTAATTAAGATTGCAGTGGACACCTGTTTTGCTTTTGTGGTTATAAGGGGGGAGCATTTTTCATGCTTTTTTTGTTTAAACTTTGATATTTGAAGAAGATATTAGTAATTATTTTTATATTACAGTTAAGAGTAAAAAGCTTGCCACTTCTAGGGTTAAGCATCTTGCTTTTCTTCCAGAGACAAAGAATCTTTGGATAAAGTGTTTTTATAATATTAGCACACAGTACAACAAACTTGACCTACGTAAAGACTCATAAAATCTTACATTCAGGGTACCGTACTGGAGTGGCCTTTTGTTTATTTTATTTCTCATGACGTCTTTTCATTTCCAGAAACTGATAGCTGATAATGGAGGTCCAGAGATTACATCATTGTCAGATGAAGACTTGGAAGATGAGGGTATTGATCATGAAGGTAAAGTTATAATTATTGAAGACAGGTATTTATTGTATATGAACAACAAAACATTTATTTAAAACTAGCAGTAAGCCTGTCGATTTGAAAGAATCAAGATTTAAAAGCAAGATACTCTACCTACTTATAATTTATACAAAATATTAACCTGAAAGTCTCAGCTCAATTATTAATTACTAATTCCAAATTAGATAAATTAGATTTATCCTTCAACAGGTGGGTGTTTTAGCCCTAACTGAATTACCAAATCATCATGCAACTCTTCTTTAACCCTTTGAATGCCATAAGTGAATTAACTCGCTCACACACTCATCGCCATAAGCAAGTATACCTTCAAACAAATAACCATTTTAGCCGAATTAGTCAAAATTATAACACGAAAACAAAAAACTGTAAAATCCCAACTGATGACGTGACTTCTAAAATTCAAAAAAATTTAGAGGGTATTTTTAATAACTTGGGAATGCCATTCAAATAATAGCCCACAGATACCAATTAAAAATTCAAGTCTAGGTTCAGGTTCGTTGGGTTCTTTCATTCCAATTTGAGAAGATTGTTTATCCATAATAAACATTCAGATATAAATCTTTAAAAAAGCCTCTTGGAAGGTTTCGGTTTTTGCAAAATCAAACTATTTTGTCTTCATGTAGGATCAAACTTAGGTGTAACGAACTTCTGCTTTTTCTTTTGAAATTGAGATACGGTATTCACTCAATTATTCTTTACTATATTATTTGTTCTTTGTTTAGGTTGTAAAACTTCACACTTTAAAATAAAACTAGTCCACACTATTTCAATTGAAACTAGATTTGTTTTGTGTTCCTAATTATGTACAGTATAATACCATCTTGGAGTGTTGTGTTGTATCAGGGTTAAATTCACTTCAATTTGTTATTAAGAGCTTAAATCTTAGCTGACCTAACCACAATTTAACAAACCTCAATGTAACATATTTCTTGATGTAATATATTTTTTATTCAGTCCCCTCAAACAAATACAAAGTTGTATATATAATTATTCTTTTGTTATTTCAGTTTCAGAAGATGAGGCAGAAGCAGTAGACAACATTGGAGAGGAGGATTTGACAACAAACTACTTAACAGGTGACACTAGCCTTGCCCAAGAGATTTAATTAATTGCATTTATTGCTCATTTTATTTTCATATATTTATTTATCATGTGATTGCATTAAAATTTTAGTTGTTTTACTCATTCACACAACACAACATTGGTTTTTATTTTGTATTGGAGTACAGTAGAACTCATGTGATCATAGCCGTATCTGGATGTAGCCATGGCTACATTAACCAATGGTGTTGTTCAAAACCAAGTTTCAAAACTTGGTGCAGTAAAATACTGCAAAAATACCGTACTGTATTCATTGATACAGACATTTTAACATTTCATTTACCTGCAATGGAATGTTTACCATAGACTAACGCTGTGCTCACTTTGCAGCCAGTGGAGCCCCCGGAGGTGGAGATGAAACAGCTGCTGACGTCTCAGCGATGGAGCCTCAACATGATGTAAGAATGCTAGATTAGTAAACTTAAGAATCCATTAACTCGGTTAGGTTCTTAAGTTCTTAGGTTCTGTTAGGTCTGTTTGGTTAAGCTGCATTTACACAGAAGTCTGTAACAGAATTTTCATAGACTTTTGTCATAGACTTCATCTCGCAAACACATGTCATCGACACAAGTCACTGTCAGATAATGTCTTACAGTAGACGCCGAATCACCCGAGCTAATTGGGACTGAGGTCATCTCTATATACTATATACTTACTATAATGTAAAGAAAACAAATACAAACGTGAACAGGTCGTCAAAAGATTTAGGCCAAACTTGACCTTGAGCGGCGGGTGCGAGCTGTACAGTACTTTTTTTTGGAGGGAGTGGTGGAAGAAATGCTTTATGCACACAGGTAGCCAGCCTGTAGTGTGGGACACCCCTAAGAAGCGGGGTTACCCACTAAAAAAAACCTCCTCTACTCTTTAGGTTCCTAACCTGGAACTGTTTGTCACATTACAACAGGCTAGGCCTAAATTTGGCTTACGCCCTTGGGTCTCACTCCATGTCCAGGTACCTTTTTAGTTGATCTGGGCCTTTTTTGCGGTCCAAATCGCTTTTCTTCTCTAGAAGGATGAACTGGGACAAACAATCCCAGTTTCCCTCGTCCTCCATGATCTTGTGGCAGACCATGTCCACCAAGAAAACACCAAGATTTCATGCAGCCTCCAGGCGGGGCCTTTCCCAACGGGAGCAGCTGAAGAAAGTGTGCTCAGCATCGTCAGGAACACCCGGGCAGTAAGTGCAATCAGGTGAACCGGTTTTGCCCATCCGATACAGGTACGACATGAAATAGCCGTGGCCTGTCAGAAACTGAGTGAGGAAGTAATCCACCTCACCATGCCGCCGTTCTACCTACGGGCTGTACACTACTACTACTACTGTAGGAGTAGGAATTGACTGGGATGGTGGCGTCATCCTGTAATCCAGCTACTTGGAGGTCACGAATTGAGGATAGTTGTGAGAGATGGTCGGTGGGTGTGGTGTTCTGTTGTGTGGATTAACGTCCGCACTATTGAATACTACGTTAATCCGCAAAGACCATCATCATAATTAGACCAATTCGTAATTCAGAGGCCGTGGTTCGGATTCCACGTTAAACTGTAGGTCCCTTAGTTGCCATCGGCTGTTGGGCTATTAATTAACAGTCCTGTCTAAGGAACATGCCAGCCTTAGTCAGTAACAAGACTAAAAGATCGCGCCACAATCATCTTACATTCAATCCTCATTCATACTTTGCTTAAAATACCTACCTTGTGGTATGGTCGCCATTTCAAACAATCTAATCTAATCTAATTGAGGTAAAGCTAAAATCGTGAAGGCAACTGATGCAGATGGCTCATCATCAATAACACGGTCATCCTTTTTACAACTTAGTTTGACTATGTGCCTACTTTTAATGTGGTTATTTAGTTATTTAGCCTGTCAGTCAAAAGCTTCGTCAAAAACTGTCTGAGTACAGTATTTTGATGTTTGCAACTAGTGTTCGCATTCCTACAATTGTTATTGTTATGGCAATACAATACTGATATTAATTTCTGTGAGTCAATGACAACATAGTACAAGAATCAATACAAACATAATGAGACCAACAGTATTAAATATACAGTTTTAGGATACAGTAAATGAAATAAACAATGTTTTTGTACTTAGGTATATTACATCTACATTATTGAAGATTGTTTCTTGGAAAATGTATGGAAATGAACAAAATACTGATGACGTGTAGGAGTACTCAAAAAGCTCTATTGCACTCTAAATCTAACTGTAAAAAATCATTCATAGTATTCATACAGTAATTATTTTATTTTAGATGAAAAAGCTCTAATCTATGTTTGTGTTAGCTTCAATACATGTTTTCTGCCAGTCCAAGTACTTCATTCGCTTATCAGTACAAGCTGACCTTCATTACAGTCAGGTTTTTTCTTTGTACCAAGATATCACTATCACTAACACCGTAAAAGCTTCAGAATGTGAAGGGACTAAGTCGTCTGCTGGATCTTATACATAACTGTCACTGTCATTGCCTTTATTATCTTTTGACTCTTGAATTGAGGTAACAACAATCATCCAGGATCTTGTATCTATCGCTCCAAGTCGCTTACTCATTCCCCGACACACACCGGCAGTTTCTCCCGCGAAATTAAAAACATCTGTTCAGTGCTAATTCAAAATAACATTAATTTTTTTAAATCCTATGGAATGTTTTGGATTTTTGATGTTCATATTTTCGAAGCTCTACTGTTGTAGTCTTAAATAGGCTTCCTCAGTTTCACGTCTGGATTAATCCTCAGACCTTAGTTGGAATACTTTCTTAATGAATTTGTCATTACTGATTGACAAGCCAAAGCTGATAAACACAAAACAAAAATAAATCTGGTAGACACTCATAAAATGTTGAACGTTAAGCCAAGTTGTTTTGATATGTGTGACGGGCGTCACTACATATTGGCAGTCCGAGTCATGTACATATTATTTGAGCACATTTTTTACTCGTAGTTTAGATCTACCCTGTTTTTAAGTAAAAGATTTATACTAATAACACAGTTTAGTATAGTTCTGTTGTTAATCCAAAAATATTTATTAGATCTGTTAATTATATTTGAGACTGGAACTTCATTTTCAAATCTGAACGTCTGCATCTGAAGTTACTGCAGATTCAATGGTATTGAACTATGTTAATATTTTTTTTTAAACAGTTTAAATTATAGAGAAGATTTCTTTAATCAGAAGGATAATAATTAATGCATATAAATTTATCACCATAAGCTTATTTGACATTTTATCAATCTCGTTTTACAAAAAAAGATTATGAAGTCATTAATGTTTAATTATTCTATCTAATAAAAGAACTGAATGCCTATAGTTTTTTGTATTTATAAAATTGAATTTGGTTTATGCCATATTTTTGATGATTTTGTTTGGCAAGATCATCTTTACTTTGATTTTTTTTAGGAGGAACCAGAATTGGAAGAGGAAGAACTTGAAGAGGATAAAGATGTAGAAGTTATCAGAAAACAGGAATATCAAGCAATAGAAATCACAGAAGATAAACAAGCAAAGATGGAAGAAATAAAGGTACAAGAAGAGGATGAAGAAGAAGAAGAGGAGGAGGAGGAGGAGGAAGAAGAAGAAGAAGAAGAAGTGGAAGAGGAAGAAGTTGGAAGACCACAGAGTTTACTTCATCAGCACCAGCGTTAATATTCACATCACCCATTCATCATAACTTCAAATCATCAAAAAACATACATGTATTGAACTATTGTTAATATATTAGTATAGTTTACTTGAAAGTATTTGTTGATGCAATAACTGTTAACTGAACTGAAACTAAAAATTATTTTTACTTGGTAGTATTTTACACTTTTGCTTATAGAGGTGATCAGAATGGACAGACAAATCAGCTTGATTTCTTTTGCAGATCTTTCTTTATATAATTAATTAATTTATCTTTTGAGTCTTCCTTAATAAGCCTTCCTGCATAGATTGTGATATTTTTTTCTGGAATCACTTAAAAAGTGCATGTTTCCTATGTACAAACCATTGTGCCAAATATTTAATAAATCCTTTAGAAATATATAACTGTTTTGTTATTTCAAATGTGATTTAATGATTTAACATAAGCAGCATACATAAGAATAAAAATGTTTGATTAAAAAAGTTTTTCGAATTTAAACCCACGAGGTAAAACTTTTATATATCTTTGATTGACAATCTGTTTTATTCTGATAAAATATACATGAAAGATTTCTCTTTTACCTGTATTCGTCTTCATAACACGCAAGATTTTCTGCTTCTTCATTCAATGATTGAATTAAAATTAAAGTAGAGAGTTGATTATTATAACTAATTGAGACTGGAGATGTTATGGGTAATCAAACGTTGAAAATAATAAAATAATACAATTAAAAATACTAATTCCCTCTAAAAAAATTAAATGGTGTAGGAGTATAATGAGGGTATTCTGCAACTTTAAAAATCAAGTGTACATCATTAAAAGTGCTCTATTAAAAACATTATTGATTTCAAAAGTATAAATAAATATATTTTAATAAATCTTTAAAAAAACCATTTTTGTATAATGGCCGTTATAATTAGTAATTGAGAACCGGCTAATCCGAACTACCTGATGGGGAAAAAGATTACAGAGTTGAAATAAAACATCCAGTATGTGGATAAAGCAGTACACTGTTACTCAAGATAGCGAAGGGCAATGTAAAGCTACACTCACAGTATATCAGAGGTAGACTCGATTCTCACGGTCAATCGTCGCTTTTTCGGGGGAACTACTTTACAAATATTTGAGTTCATCTCCAGCAATGAAAGTAGGTTTAGGTAGATGGGTATGTAGATTAATCACATAAAAGGTAGGCCTACAGACAGCATTGTTTTTTTAAGTATCAGTGTGTGTGCCGTGTAACCTATAACTGTGATAAGACTTAAGTTAATTGGTCTAAATACAGAGTTTGAGACTAAAAGAGTGGACTTTATTAGTACTTCTAATGCAACTTTACACTGCATTTCCGGATACGAATAACTTGGTAATACTGGTAGGAATTGTTTCCAATTAGTTTGGATAACCAAAACTCTGGTGTACTGTAAATTGCAGTGATTAAAAAATGTATTATATTTCAAAAAGTTATCACTAATTTTTTGCTAATCAGCCTAGAATTAGGCCTACCTTTTATGGCAGCAAGGATTCTTCTTATCACAGAGGCTTTCTTATGACTATTCAAGCGTTTGGATGATTGATGGATCAATTAACTGACATCTGGATAACACCAACCCTCTACTGAAGTAACAATCCAAGTAGGGCAGATAGTATAGTTAAAAAAAATCAAACTTTACAGCTAGCCTATAAACAACTGTGTAAGGAAATTTAAAGGGATATAGTAAAGAACCATATCATTTATTAAAAAAATGTATTTTGTCATCAATCTTAAAATAGAGATAAATACTATTAAAATGTAACTTGATACTCTATTCCCAAAGAGATGTTGGCAATAATTAGAAATAATATATATAATGAATGATCCACTGGATCGAAATGTTATTAAGCCTGACCCTCTCAGCAATCTTAAACATGGAAGACCTTTTGAGCATATATCCTTTCTTGGTTTGTAAATTATTTATGATGTGGGCCTACTGATACATTAATTCTACTAACAACAATTTTACATTAATGTTGTAAAAATGTATATATTTTAATTTACAAAAACATTCCTCAAATTAGATTCGGTTTTCAAAATATACCGTTTACAGAATTTCCATCACTGCAGGCCTAATTTTGTACTTCTACATACAAAGTAAAATATAAAAAAATAACAACATTTTTTATTTGGATTATACCTTTCTGCATAAGCTAAGAAATGCTAAGTTTCAGTTTCAGATTTCTAGCCTATGAACCAGTATGCCATTAAATTTTCCAAATAGAGATTTGTTTGATGATTTAAAATAAAATTTCTTTATTCGAAATTGAGCAATCTGAACACTCCCAGAATGTATACATTAATGAGCCATTTAACATCGACTTTGAGTTTACACATATAATAGCTTAATACACATACATGTTCTTTCTAACATTACAACAGTAGGCCTAGACATCCAGTGATAAGGACATGGACAGTCCGGAGTACCTGTTGAAAATAAGTCATAAGAACACAAGAAATATTTCTCAATGTAATTGCTTTTTTAACAATCTCAGTTGAATGGATAGTAGTAGTTATTGTTTTGGATGTTCAATGCTTGTTACACAGAATTTTATCCTTCTACAATTATTATTTGATATTTTTATAGGAAGCTTAATTAATGTAGAAGCTTATGAACAGTTTTGAATGAAAAAGCCTTAATTTTTATTTTTACCCAAATTGAAAAAAAAACCAGAGAAAGCAACCTATAAAATTGATGTACCAAGAAAAGGGTGACAGTCAAAGGGCAAGGAGGGGGTTTTAACTTATGATGGAAAGATATTTTTTATGTTTTATCAGTAATACAAATAATTGTGATTTACAATATTGGTTTTAATAGGCCAATTTAACAGCATTATTCAGATGAGATACTATTCAAATAGCATTAAGTTATGCTATATTTGAACTAAACTTACATTATTATATTGATCATTATTAATATTTTAAGCCAAAAGGGCATTCTAGTATTACAATCCAAGACCTGTTCCACCAAAGTCCAAACATGCTAAATATTAAGTTAGCTAGACTACAAAATTAGAGTCTCCTGTTGCGCTGTAATGCATATTTAATTTGTTTTTTTATTTTTATTTTGTGTATTTCTTCGCCAGTGGCATTTTTAACGTTTTGATGGGGAACGGTCCAATCCCCGGTCTTGTTACTACCTAACGTCGACCTGTTGTTAGGAAGCATCATTAATTAGTAGCCCAATGACAAATGGCGACTGGGTCCAGATTCGACCCTTGCGGGATTCGATCCGGCGACCTTCAGTTTTGAAGGCGGGTATTATAACCAATACACCACCCAGCCAGTTTTGATAGAGTGAACAGCAAAGACTTTAAAGGAGATGTCTACTTACAGGCAATATATGGGACTGACACATGTAGGCCTATAGCCTGTATAAGGAAATATAAAAAACGTCAATATTTATAGACGTGTATTGTGTTCAAGGTAACAAATTTAAACATGCTTAAGTTTTTATATAATTATTAAACCATATATGCCTATTTATATTTAACCTCTTAAAGTGTAAAACTAGCAGATAAAAGGTTTGATATAACTTGTGTCTATGTCAATGTTTTTAATAGGCTATTTAATGTCCTAATTAAATGCATAAAATAAAATGTACACGTCAAACCTCTTGTCTATAGTTATTGTATTAACGAGAAAGACAATAACTAGGCTACCAATAAACTACAACCTACAAAAGACTCAAGAAGGTATACAAAAATTGTTTTACATCACTGGATTACTGAATTCATCAGAATTATTACATTAAAAGGTAAGGACAACCTTCTATTTGGTAATGTATAAGCTAATTAATATATGTGTAGCATAATAGACATCTCTTTAGACAACATTGTAGACAAAGAATGTAATGGGTTAGTTGTTAATATGTGTGTTTTTTAATATGAGTTAATTTAGTAAGTAGGCCTAGTGGTTAAATTTAAGAAGTGAATTTTATATATCCCCTTAGTCATATATAAAATAGCCAAATGCATACAAGGGAGGATCTGAAGCAAAAGTTATTGTTTTCAATTAATGAAATGTAACTTAAGCCATCCAACTTGGTTGCATTGGGTCTGGAGGATACATATAGTCCACATCAGAGCTTTTTGGACAAGAGAATTTATCTACAAAACTTAGCAAATTGAAAACAATGCCAAACTTATTGTCTAATGCGGAATCTTTGCTAGCTTTCATTGAGATGAAGTTAGGAAGGTTATGAACATCTTCACAACTTTTTATTGGAGGGTAAGGAGGAGGTGACATCTTCCAAGAAGAATCTTCATTTTTCATATGCCTTCGATCTGATGAGAAAACTTTCAAGTAAATAGCAGCTGAAACAACCCGAAAAAACCTATGGCAAAGGGGATTAAGAAAGTCATCAGATTTGAATGTTTCTTTACTATACTCACTGAAGGTTGATGGGAAAGTCAGTTGAGTATCAAAGTCATAAACCCATGATTTCATGCCATTTTTATATACCATTATTACATGATAATCCCACACTACAAGTCCATTTTCTTGTTTACTTGAGGCCTGTCTCCATAATGGTATGTATGTATTTTCATTTGAAATAAAAACCACAAAACAGAAGGGTATCACTTCTGGAGATGTCTCTTGAATCTTTTTTACAAGCATCCATATATTTTCCTCGCAATAATGTGCAGTATATATACAGTCTTCTTTGCTAGGAAGACCGCAGGGCAAATCCTGCGACTGTTGTTTCTGCAAATGACTTAGAGCCATAATGTTCTTTTTACCACCATTATTTGATCTCACACAGTAACTTTAAGCCATGAACCTCTACAGGCCTTATTTACGTATAGACCAATTACTGTTCAATAAGTGTATTTCAATAGTTGATAGTTAGTTTTAAATTTGTCCATGATAATACCATTTTGCAAAACAAGAGTGAACAACTTTAGTGGCAAAACTCAAACCACATCTTAATTAGGTAACTTCTTCGTTCAGTTAACTAGCAAACTTTAGTTTTACCGCACTAAACTAAAAAATTTAACTTGCATTGGTTTGGTTTTACAGACTAACTTAACGAATTATCGACACCTCACCCTCCCTCACTTCACGATTAGGATTTGAGTTGACTTGACATTTACTTTGCTTAGGTTAAAATTAGTAAACAAAACATAGAGTAAGGTAAATGAGTTTAATAGTATCAAGGCTATAAAGAATAAAAGGCTATATCAAGTTTATAAAGAATATAATATATGCATATATATACTAGTATCTCATCATCTATGATGAAGGCTTTTTAATACTTTAATAATTTGTCTATGATAGATTGATAGATCTGACGAAAAATACTTAGGCATTACGCCTTTCCCATTCACGTCCGTTTCTCATGATGTCAATATTTCCTAGAAAAACGTTTTTATTTTTAGAAAAACTACTATCCAGAAATAGTCGATGTTCATCATTTACCGAAATGGTTGATGGTATCTTTATAACTATATAAAGAACCTAACCTAACTGGAGTATCAGTATGTGCATTTTAACGTGTGAATAGACACTTCAATATACGTAATCAATCGCCCTACTTATTAATAATTCTTATCTTCATTCCTTCCATGGAAAATCTACTTCTACCATAGTTTGCATGCGGTTTTATAAAACATCATAAATCCTAAATATAAATGAAAGAATCAAGTCCTTCCGTTTTTCCATAAACATATTAGCTATATATTCAGCAATAATGCAATAATAAAATAATTTCTCACGTTTAATCAGGGAGGAACGGATAGTAAATCTTTACTATCCGTTCATCTATACCCATTTTGTACATTTTAGAACTTTCATCATCATAGTCACGCATGGGTGGAGTTAATGTGAGGCATGAGGGGACACTGCCCCCAAGTCTTTTGATAAATATGTATATTTTTATATTTAATAGTAGTTGTGAACAATTGTGTAAAGTAAAAAATTGTAAAGTATACAAACATTGCATTGCCTGCCTTGACTACAAACTAAATACAAATTATATTAAGATTTAAAAAATAAAATAAAATATGTACAAAAACAAAGCTTAAGACCACTGCCGCTTTAATATCAAACGTCACAATTACCGGACCCTAAATATGTAATATATGTATGTAAAAATAAATATATAATTTGCTAAATTTTAAATTTCTTCTTTACCTCTTGAAGAAAAATGTGCTCCCAATAACATAAAGATATGTTTTTGCTTGTTTTTTTAAGTTTTCACGACCACTTTCAATAAAGGGTATTCAATATCTCCTAGGATATTATGCCTCTTCCCAATAAATTACCCTGCCCATACGCTATGAAATCTAACGTATCTTTTATTATTTCTACCATAGAGCTATTAACTCCTACATTATTACATTACATCTTACAAGTGTATAGTACCGTGTGTTCCCATAGTACGTACACATCTCTTCATAAATATTAGTGTTGTTTTGTTAAGTTGGCCTCTCTGCTATCTTAAGTCCTAACAAACGTCAACGTCAACAATAATCATAAACGAGGCTGGATTCAGGAAAAGGTCCGAGTTATCTAAACCCAAAGTAAACACGTCATCGTTAAAACTTAAAAGCGTGTGTGATAGTTAATTAATTTGACTAAACTAACTGAATATTATTTATTATATACTACCACTTCAATTGAACCTTTTAAGGTAAGTAAGAGCTGATCAAACTTGAGGCACTGCTGCAGCTGGTTTTAATACCTTATTTTTTGGAACATCTTGCCGGTGTTAGGCTTTGTAATTGCATGCTAATTTAAAACTGCTGCTGAGACCGATTCTTAATGCATTTGATTGAACTTAGAATGCTACCAAATTAAACTTTTTGTCTGATACACTGCTACAGAGGCTATTAGTTCTTAATCAAACTATCTATGAATAATTTAAATCTCAAAAGTATTCAAACAAAAGAATTCTGATTTTCATTAATTAAGTAGATTTACGTAAAAAGGTAGATCGAACTTTTTAGAAAGCCCTCCCAAATTAAATTTGGAGAGAAGGCTGTCCATTGAAAGCCTTCCTGGAGAACAACAATTAATCTACTTTTTGGGAGGGAGGCAGTAGCCTACAGATTCCAAATCAACAAAACTGACATTAGGCCTACTTTATTTTATCAATGAATGCCGTGTCACAGTCAAGACCAGTGAAACTGTAAATTGGTGTATTTGCCAACCTCAATAAGACATTTGACTTGATCAATAAACCTGAAACTGTGGGAAAATGCATAAAGCAGTCTGGTAACCAAATTAAATTCAAAGCTTGTTTGAAACGCCTCTTGGTGTCTAAAGTTGTGTACTCTGTTGATGAATTCACGATGAACCGCTGGGAAAACTAAATTTTAGGGATTTCCACGAATTAAATTTCAGCAGTGGTGTCAAACCTTGTTTTGTTTTTAATTTCTACAAATATTATTTATAATCTTAATGAAACGACTTTTGTAATGCAATTTATATTGTCAACTACAATAAAGATATTATTATTATAATTTACCTTTTGTGAGAAGCTCTCTGCACTTAGCATTAAAATAGGTGACACTAAGTGGGAGAGATCTCTCATGATTAAAAATCCTATATATTATATCCGTCCTGTTAAGTAAAAACTAAATTTCCGTGGAGTTCTACAGTATCGATTTTGGGTCCTATTTTACATTTTTATTTGAAATAATGATATTACACAGACAGTCCTGGAGTCTCTTTGTGTTTGCTGCGTTACCAGATATAGATAGATTCACAATCTTGAAACTTGTATTAAAGCAAACAGTCTTGCCCTGTTTTTATTTGCTGAAAACAACATTAAAATTAATCAAACAAACAAACTTGCTTGTTTTAAGATTCAAAATTCTTCAGAGTTCCGGGGTTAGGAATATAGGAATTGAACATATTGTATTAGTCACATTTGTTGAAATTATAGAGGTGAAGCTGGGACAGTCAGTCGATGAAGTTTAAGATTAAAATTCTTAAGTGGCATTGATCAACATCATCAAGGAACATTGGTCTTAAAACAATAAAATACTGCCTAGTTAAGTATCACATATCATGCTCAAGCGTCCTTTGTGGAGTTCCTGTCTCTAAAATGAAATATTTTTTACTGCTCAGAAAAAGACAGTTAGTTTTATTCTACGTTTGCTTCCTCAGTCCTGTTGTAGGGGGTTTTCTATTAGATTAGGCCTACAGATTTTAACAGTTCCATGTACACTATTCAAATTGTTTAAATTTGTCTATAAGTAGGTCCTAGGCCTACATTAAATCATAATCTTTAGGATAAAGGATAAAACAGCAGATTTAAACACAATTTTGGAGTACAATATAGCATAACTCTTTTGAAAAGAAACCTTTATACACATGAAAAAAATACCTATACTTAGAAACAAAACAGATAGATCTACATATTTTTTGTAAAGTTTAGAGTCATCCTCAAAAAATTTTACTATTGAATGCATTTTAATCGTTTCAAGAGTTCTCTTTCAGTTGGCATACCAATATGCTAACATATTAACCTGTCAACCATTAACAAACCTAATCCTAATTTTGATGCCATTTTCCTTTGTTTCAGAATGATCACAGATATACAGTTGTCTGTCTTCGCAAACATCCTGGGGGTTTCCTTGTTTCTTTTGGTGGTTTTATATCACTATATAGCAGCAAACTACTCAAAGTCGTTGTCATAAACTGATGCTCATTGCGATCAATGGTAAGACTAATGTTTGTTAATATCATGTTATGTTCATATATAACTTGAGCATATATGAAATCAAACAAAACTTTTTTGTTTCATATGTAATGTATAAACAGATTGTATTGGCCAACAAATTTTGGTAGTAGTTTTGTTTGTGTACAGATATGGAGAGTCTTACAGAGTAAAAAAATTGGGAGAATTTGAAATACTGAGCAAAATTTTATCTCATATTTTTACCTCATTATCTCTCTTTTAGAGTATATTTTTTAGCGTGGCTCGATTTTAAATTCTATGAAAACCTTGCCCTCTTGTGGGCCCCAAACGGCTTTCTACTTTTTAATTTCAATTCAGAAACTATAATAATTGAGTAGTTACTACAAAATGAACTGAAGAAATTAAATGATGAAGTCTTTCCTTGGATCTTTTTCTCCTTACCGTATCATTATTTTGTTTTTTAAAAATCTTTTCAGGTTTTAGTGAAAACGTTTTGAGTTCCAGGGTGATTAATTCGGAAATTTGTTGGTTTTTCATTTAAGGAGTGTGTTAAGAAGATGGAAATGTAGATGAATAACAGATAAGAAAAAAATTTTCTTATACTACTGTACATAAAATGTATTTTTTTTAAGTCAAATTTTTTATCCGAAAATCTTATAAAATTTATGTCATTTATCTAAAAAATTTTTATGTAAAAAAACAGAATTGTTATCTTAAAAGGTAACTCAGAAAGCTTGTATGAAACAATCACATAACATGCGTAAGGAATAAGCAATACTAGCGCCGAACTATCGAATTTCAGCTGTCTCTAACGCCCCTCGCACCGCCTTAAACAACAATAAAGTAACAAAGTAATGCAAACAACAATAACAATACTCAAATGAATCAATCAATACAATAAATTACATTCTTTACACTATATTATTGAAAAAAAACCCACAAAGGTAAACCTGTGTGTAGGGCCAAGTTCTATAATCCGCATAGAGGCTAACGAAATAAAAGTTCAGAAACATTACCATGAATTGAATTAATGGAGTTAGGAACTTAATAAAATGATAGTATTTACTTCCCTGTGGGAAATAGGTTAAATCATGGATTTGTCTAAAGGGAATGAATGTTTTCAGTTTGTATAAACAGTTGCCATCACTTTCAAATTTTGGTCTGATAAATTTCAAACACCCCCTCCTAGAGCTAAGACATGCCAAAAAAAAACAATAATACCGGTACAGTAGCTGTCTAGCTAGCCACTTGCCACAGCCGACAACTGGAGTACAATAGTCCATTTTTGCATAGTCAGAAGGAGGGTGGGTAAGACTTGAAGAGGCGATGGCATTCTCCTGCCCTGGGGAAATGACTCACACCTACGTAGGCACCTCCCTTGGGACTTAGCCGCCCTGGGTGGGATCGGCGACCGCCCCCCATACATCCCGTGTAATTGTTTACTCCTAGCCTCATCCCTTCCTTTAGTGATTGCCGTACTGCAGTGTCTCCATTGTGATTCGATCGCACCAAAGTGTTACCTTAAATTGTTATATAATTATGTATTAAGGGTTCCAAGTATTAATTGCACATGTTAAAATTATTTCCATTTTCTGAAAATTATTTTGATGCCTCTAAAAATCTACCCCTACTTCAAACACCATCCTTGCTGTAGACTGAAATAACATGATCGTATTTACTCACTTTCGACTGCAATCGGAGCCTGGTGGGGAATTCTGGCATTGTACTTCATAAAGATGAAGTTGGCACCTCCAAGTCACAGGGTGGAATAATAATAATTTATTAACATTTAAACAAATCCCTCTGTTTATGAGTGAAACAAATAAATTAATATTCATATTAATAAACAACTAAAATTATTATTAACACGTTATATAGTTTGAAAAAATTTACTGCTCTATCTCACCCTCTCTCTCCCTTTTTTTCCTTCTCCTTTTCTTTCTCCTCTTTCTTCTTTTTCCTCTCCTCTGGGGGACGTCCAGTTCCCCTTCACCCCCCTCCGTTAATACGCCCCTGCTGTTGAGCAATAGGAGTTAATAATCAATCATAGCTTGTTGAGTTTCCAACCAGTTGGAATATACTATAGCTAAATGGATATTAGTTGCACTTGTAAAATTTAAAATATTTCTATGAATCCTCACATTTCACTTTTTAATGTTTCCAGTTCCCAAGCAAGATGATCCTGAGCCGGGATAACTTGGATGCGGCTATCGGGACTTGGACCACACAATGCCATTGTGGTGATACAAAAGACAAAATAAGTTCTAAACATCTGTCATATTTAATATTAAATAATAATTTTAAAAGTTAATAAATTATGTAATATTTTGAAGTTTAATAATTCACCTATGTTAAAAATTCCTTACTAATACTGTCACTTAGGGAAATGTAGTGTAATATATTTACACTACATTTTTATTGAGGAAATTCTGTTTGTATTCTAAATAAACTTTAAGAGAAACAACAAAACATATATGTAATACGTAAAATTAAATTTATTTCTCAGCCATTTTCCTTGAAACTTTGTATGCAGTGTAGAGTTACATCACCCTACAAAACCCACACTAAAAAGTTTTTTTGGGGGGATGTTTCATCCCCCCAAAAAAATCTAACAATTACTTTAACTTGTTGGTAATTTAAGGAATTGGATGATTAGTTATGAAATAAGAAATCCATAAAGAACATTTAAATAAACAACAAAGCACATGTAGTTTTATTAAATGTTGTATTTTTTGTATTTCAATTAAGGGAAAATGTATTTAATGGGGATATATATATATATATATATACATAATATTCATATTATATTAATATTTAATACTCATTATTTAATTATTTAATACCGTATTCATTAATATATTTATAATATTTATTTTATTTTATATTTATAATATTAATATTAAATTAATATTTAATATTTTATATATATATATATATATATGGGGAAATATATAATATTAAATGGGGTAATAGGGAAAATGTATATGTATATAAGGGAAAATCTATTTATTTATGACTTAAGGTGAGGCAATGAAAACACCCCAATTTGTTTTCACTCTCACTTGACAAATATTGAAACAATGAACAATGAGTCCGCATGAGACCTACCTGCACCTTTTTTGACTCACTTTCCAAACTTTATGCTTTTTACTGAAATGGTGGGTCTTTTGTAGTATGTCACCACATTTTTCATTTTTTACTAGAGTTAATCAAACCGTGCTCTGCGGAGTTAAATTAGGTAGGATATTGGCATTTTTAGCTATTTTATGCTATCAACAACCAACCTAACGTAACTCCGCTGAGTGTTTTTTGTCAGCAGTATCACGTATATTACAATGTAATACAACTTTTATTGAAAATGCGGAAACATAGCCTACTACAAAATACCCGAAATGGCAACCTACCCAGGTAGGTATTTTAAACCAAGTATGAATGAGAAATGTGTGTTGGGTGGTTGTGGCACGATCTTGAAGTCTTATTACTGACTAAGGCTGACATGTTCGTTAGACAAAACTGATCATTTATAGTCTAGTCAATAGTTTAAGGGACCTACAGTTTAGCGTGGAATATGAACCACTGCCTCTAAACTACGAACTGGTCTTTTAATGAGGATGGTCTTTCCGGATTGACATAGTACTCAATTATTGTACAGACGACCATCGCTCACAATTATCCACAATTTGTGACCTCCAAGTGATTTAAATAAAATCGTGATGGCAAATGTCCACAATAAAAATCTAAATAACATCAATCCACCATCACCAATAATGAATTTCAAACAAAAAACCTCCAAGTAGCTGCAAGCCACAGGACATGCCACAGTCCCAGTCAATAAGAAGGATGTTATATTCAAACAATCAATAATGTTACATTATTTTACCAGGAAGCCTCGTACTGGTGTGATTTGAAGGAGGATTATAATATCTATCTAAGTGATTATAATTGCAATTGTTTTATTATGTAACAGTACACACACTTATATTATATTTATAATGTATCTGGACGTGGTAAAACTATTATTGGAAAATCAGCTCCAGAAAAAATCTGATTAACAAATCTCAAAAAGGCTTATTAACATTACAAAATGACAAATATCAGAGGATACTGGTTTTAACTATTTTAAGAAACCAAGTCAAGACATACAATATATAATATTATTTATAAAAAAATTAAAAGAGTTTAAAAACAAAAATTTAAATAATTTCTACATCTTTTCTTTGAAAAATTTTAAAAAATTAAACTGTTTGATTGTAAACAAAACAAATGTTCATTAGTTTTCTCGGAACTTCAAAAACATGACAGATTTATGTCATCAAAAAAACGTGCATTCAAATGTAAAGAGTTTATTATTTCATCTGATCAACTTTTTAAATTCAATTTCACAAATCAATTTCTCTAGTCACCTATTATACATACAAATCATTCTGTTCTTTATAAAAAACATAATGTAAAAATTTATTAACATATTATAAATATCCATCGAAAATTTTTAACATTTTATTTTTAATTATTTTAACTGAAACCAAGTCAAGACATATTTTATTTATATATATATATATATATCTATATATATATATATATATAATTAGAAAGCCAAAATTCTATACTATCGGTTTTTGAGTTTCAAGGTTTGTTTGCAGACAACTTCATACTTCTACTTTGATGCAATACTGTATTATATTTCTCTAAATGGTGTAGTCTGTTATTGTTATGCAATTTTATATTTGTGTTTTAGACAGAATTTAGTAGTGAAATACATTAATGAGTTATTACTTATTTTTGTCATCAAAATAGGGGATCAATGAAGTATAATGGATTGCAATTATATTATTTTTTCCTTAATTATCACAGACGCCTCTGTGATCGTACTGCCATGTCATCTGTTCTTGCTGTGCAACAAATTTGTTTACAGTGTTTATATTTGTGTTTTAGATGGTTGTTATTTTAGTTGTGTCATCAAAATAGGGGTTATTTTCGATCCAGTGATATTAGGGAATTGCTCAAGGACTCAAAAATAAATTTTTCACTACACTGTTCCGAACACAGCTGCTTTCGACGTTAGTTGCGAGTACGGAAAGCGAGTGTTTCCGGCCGTATTTGGTTACGATTTCTACTAGTAGCCTAAACAGTACTGCCAGTAAAGGTTGTAAAAAAGTTAAATCAGCTGTAGAAACAATATATTGTACGGTACTGAGGAAATCAAATGGGCAACTATAAAGGTGGGTTTGGAAAATTATATTACTTAAGTAGTTCTTTTAATATTATTACAGTAATGAAAGATATCGTTCATAACTCGAATTAAAAGTGTTTTTTTTGTGTGGGTAAATCTCCAGCTGATTTACCCGGCCTAGACCAAAAAACTAGCTTTCTGTACTTATAGCTAACGTTGAAAGCAGCTGTTTTCAGTACAGTGCAGTGAAAATTGCATTTTAAAAACAGTTCAATATGATTTTTCTATGCTGCTCATTGTTATAGATTAAATACCCCCGTCGCAGCATACCTGCGTACTCAGCAAATTTCCAAATCGATAACATAATAATAATAATATATGACAAGTTTTATAAAAATCTGTCCATAAACATGAGAATTATTTGCATATTCTCCATAAGATTAACATAGAGAGTGTGCAGGTTTGCTGCTGTGAGGAACACTGAAATTGGGCATTTCTGCCATAAATAATTTTTATCTTAAAATTTATACCAACTTTCATCAACATCTGTCCATAAATAAAGGAGTATGCCTATTCCCTATATGATTAACATGGGAAAAGAGTATGCACGTTTGCTGCCATGATAACCCCTAAACTATGATTTTTAAGCATAAAAGGATAGTTCTCCACCACATGAAGCTAAATATCAAGCTTAATCCAAAAATATTGATTGATATGGGAAATATTAATTTTTATATATCCTCCATAAGATTAACATTGGAGCCCCAAAATACACTGTACTGTGTTTAGATTTTAATATCTTGGTAACCGTTGGAGATTAAGAAACTTAATTGTGTAGTTTTTAAGCTGATTCTAATGGTGAAAGATAAAATTTAAAATTTTTTTAAATTACATGTGAAAAATGCAAAAAACCCATTTTTGGGGTACAACCACCCCCCCAAACTACCCGTTCCCATTGACCGATATGTCTGGTTTACGAACTCGTCCGAGCAAATGTGAGAATACACGTCTCTACCAAATTTGGTCTCGATCGGACCATTTTTACGAGAGTTATCGTGTTCACAGACACATATATATATACATATATATATATATTTTTATATATATATTTTTAACGACTATTGTTTTTGGTCTCTAGGCACCTAAAGAAGAAAAAATAACATGGTCCCGGGCTTAAGTCTTACCATGAGACCTACGGTAATAGCTTCTTCCCTATGGGAAATTCGCTAAAAGATTAAAGCTTAAAATATTAAAAGAATAAAAGAAAAGATTATCCGTGATTATTCTCTGGTTTTTATGTGAATATGAATATTACAAATTGAATTGACATTGGAAATTACACTGAAGTTACAAATTCAGAAAACACGTATAATCACTTCATCTTTTAAGTCAGTTGAGGGATGGAAAAGAGAATCAGAAAATTTGAAAGAAGTTTAGAAGAGATCGTATCTTATCTGGCAATATTATCGCAGAAAGTTTAAATTACTTTCGCTTCTCTTCACTTGCATTTTCGACTTTCAAAACTCTTAAATATCAACGTAGTAATATTTTATTGATACTTTTCCTGATCAAAACATATTATTATATTTATGTTTTGATACAGATCCTACATATCTTATATTTTTCTTACAAGTCTAACAAGTGACAGTTACCGATAGAAAATAATTATTTACGTCTTGAATGTGAATAATTATTGATTTATTCTATGAAGTATAGGTACCGGAATAGTATTTTTGAGGAATCACGAACGGTATTTTTCACCATACCAGCTACGGCGACAGTTTTATATCGACAGAAAATTGAATGAAAATCAATTTTGTTTCAAATGTAAATTTTGTACATAAGAAATGTCAAAACTATTTTTCCTTATCCTTTCAGCGGTGCAGACGGTTGAAAAGATTAAAAATTCAATTTAAATATTCTATATTCTAATTTGAATAAACCTACAGAGTAATTCTGGATTTTACTTGGCTCATTAAAATATGTAAAGTACAACTTCACTGGCACCATTGAAACCAG
Organism: Nephotettix cincticeps; assembly: GCA_023375725.1. NCBI lineage: Eukaryota > Metazoa > Arthropoda > Insecta > Hemiptera > Cicadellidae > Nephotettix > Nephotettix cincticeps. Next base: position 15,856,053 of record CM041786.1, on the reverse strand, counting down.
CTTAAAACCTAAACAAATTACTATTTTGAATTATTTGTCTACGACTAACGGTTCCAGAGAAAGGTTAAATTTACTGTACATGATAAACGCACGTTGTCTTAAAGCGCCCAATGTTATTCTTATGGAGAATATTAAAAAATAAATTTCCTCCTTATTTCCAACCGTTTTCCATGAAACTTGGTATGAAGCGTAAGGTCTAATCACCCAACAAAACCAACTCAAAAAAGCTTGGTATTACCGGGTGGGGGGGGTTCCCCTATAAAATTCGAACAATTAATTTAACTTTGTCTCTCTTGTTTTTATTTTCAGAAATGGGATTATTATTTTTGAAACAATAAATTATTAAATTATATTTAGATAAACTTTGAAGAACATAATAGTTTTATTACAGATTGGATTTTTTAAATTTACTTAAGGGAGAAAGTAGCCTATGTGTCAATCCACTGATACAGTTTATTTGTAACTGTGATACCACTTTTTATTTAGTATTAAAAATAACGTCGTACCGTACGTTAAATAATTTGAGGATGTGATATCGTTGTCAATGGTTACATTTTCGTTGTTTACAAATAAAACATATTTGAATCAATTTATCGAACAGATTGTAAAATAAACACGGTTAAACCATTTTTTGAATCAACCATTTATAAAATTGTATGTTGTATAAAATTGTTAATACTCCTTCATAACTACCGATTTTAGATTACTGTTTCCACAATCTATCTATAAACGGTTAATTTATATCACAACTGAGAGTATTCAAAAAAGTAGTTTAGTGCGTTGGTAGGCATATTTTATGCATCATGAAATAGTTTTAAACACAAAAACAGTATATTTCTATTTCCGTTTTTATTATATAGAACTAAAATTTTATTTAAATAAAATGCACAATGAATTGAAACGAACAGTGATTCAACAAAATTGTCTCTTTACGAAGTACAGTACTTTCCAATGACACAGACGTCGACTCATTCGAGGGCGGTATTGGAATTGAGAATTGTGTGGTGGTTTAAGGGTGGAAACATAATAATTGTTAAAGTATAGTTTATAGTGTTTATGTGTTCATGCTGGGGGAAATGTAATTACAAAACGAATTTTAATATTTTAAAGTGGGTGAAATATCCAGCTGACAATGCGCGCATTGAAGAGTGATAAGAGAGGGAACTATTTGTTGCGCGGACTACCTGTTACACGACCCGCGCCAAGTCCTTCCGCCGCCTCCAGCGAACAGCGAACGTTCTATCCACTATTCAGTCACTTGCGTCTCGCGCGTCTCCTTCGACACTCCTAAAGGTTCAGTATCCCAGACATCGACATGGCCGAGGAACAAGAGACGAAGAAAGCTGAGGAAACACCAAAACCTGATCAAGACGGAGCTGTGAAAACTGAGGAACCCGAGAAGCCTGCTGAAGAACCACCGAAAGAGATGCGTGCCGTCGTACTTACGGGATTTGGCGGTTTGAAATCCGTTAAAGTGCTCAAAAAACCAGAACCCTCCGTAGCCGAAGGGGAGGTTCTCATCAGAGTGAAGGCGTGGTGAGTAATTTTTTATATTTTTTTACGTAATTTACGTTTTGTGTGATGTATTACTGTGTACCATATGGGAGCCGGCGGCTTGCAGTTTTCTCTGTTTCTACATGTCTTTCACATCCTGACTTGTTGTTTCATGCTGAATCCTAAACTAATCACCAAACAGAATCTTATACTAAAATCATTTATGTTTTATGAGTTGAATTATAATTTTTACATAGTATACATAATTCACATATATAAATAGTATCTTTTTTAACTAATTAATTTATTTTACTGTTGGACAGCTTTTATGTTGCAACTTTTTATTTTGCACTTTACTCCTTACTGTTTCAGTAACGAATTTCCTAAAGTATTTCTTTTAGTGTATTTATTATTTGAACAAAATTATAAGAAAGTTTAGTAAAAATAATTTTATCATTTTTTAAATTTTTGAAAAAGTTAGCAGTTCAGCTCCAATATTGCATCACAATTATTGTATATCAATTTTCTGTGTATTGAATACGTTTGGGAGAAAGATTTAATCTTTCTGAGAATTTTTGAAACAGATTTTTTGAATAGTTTTAATTATAGTACTTTTTATTTCAAACATAGGTAGGAAGGGGAGGTTGCCATATGGTATCAACAGGTGCGGAGTGGTGAGCGCACCCTCGCCCCCTCCCACACTGTCCCACCAACCCCCCCCCCCCGCTAACACACCCCGGCGTCTAGCCAACTCAAATTCGATCCCTCTGTTGTTGAATTTACGCATTGGGCAGGGTGTGGTCGATCAATAGACACGAGAGACCAGACGCTCTGCGTGGGCGTCTCATCCTTTGGGCTCTTGAATTCTTTGAGTTTCTAATTTTATTTACAAGTTATTGAGAGTGAACATAATTATATAACTAACAAACATATATCTACTATAACTGTGTAATTTGTTCGTACAATTAGTCATTTCAATAATCACTTCATTTTTGTATTTTCCAGTCCAAAAAAAAACAATATTGTTTCACAGTTTTTAGTAAGTGAAATTAATTACGTTAGAAATTATTTCTACAGTAGCCAAGTATTTAAAGTGGGATCAACGTAATGGGACCAGCATCTTTAATTAATCACGGAGACTTATCTTCTAAATTTTTACATCCACTAAAATAAGGTGGATTTTTTGCTAAATTCAATTCTAAAACTAAAAGCATTATTTTTGTTCCTTTATAAAATTTATTATGAGATTATTTCTAATTTGGTCATAAAATAAAAATGCGCCAGTGATTGCACATTGAAAAAAACTTAAATTTAGACAAATTTTGATATTAAATATCGCCTCTATAGTCTTTATTTTGGTTTTCCTATTTTAATATTACCGTACTAAGGTTGAAATCGATTGGTTTTAATCATAAACAGTTTGAGAGTACTAATTTTCTTTAGTCCGTACTCTTGCGTAACACAATATACAGTTACATAATTTGTTTGTCTTTGAGCGATCGATAACTTCCAAAAGCGATGTTGGCATGTCTGTTTCCGGTGATTGTGGCATTTCCGGAAACTGGCCTTCGTCCGGCGGAATTGCAATGACCACCAGCTGCGTGACGCCTGACGTTCCCAGCTGTCGGTGGGCCGGTTATCAGCTTACCTTGCGGAATTCTTTTGAAAAAAAACAAATAATGGATTTTCAAAACTAAGAGTATTGGATTAAATTGAAGGTTTTAAGTAGGTAGACGAAACTATCTGGTTTTCATACTTCTTAGAAAATGATTTGTAAAATTTATTAAGGGTACAATTTGAGGATGATTGTGTACAGAAATAAAAAATCGCGATTAATACTTTAATAGGTACAAAAAGGTTTATTTACGTATTAATCAGCTAATACTGAAACGTAAAAAATAATACCCCCGTCGCAGCAGACCAGCGTACTTCAGCGAATTTCCAAATCAATAATATAATAATAATAATATATCACAAGTTTTATAAAAATCTGTCCATAAACATAAGAATTATTTGCCTATTCTCCATAAGATTAACCTGGGAAAGAGTGTGCAGGTTAGCTGCTGTGAGGAACACTGAAAGTAGTCATTTCTACCACAAATAATTTTTATTTTTAACATTTAGACCAACTTTCATCAACATCTGTCGTTAAATAAAGGAGTTTACCTATTCCCTATATGATCAACATGGGAAAAGAGTATGCAGGTTTGCTGCCATGATAAACACATAAACTATGATTTTTTAGCATAAACGGGCAGGTATCAACAACATGAAGGTAATACTAAGTTAAATCTAAAAATATTGATTGATATGGGAAATATTAATTTTTCCTTATCCTCCATAAGATTAACATTGGAGCCCCAAAATACAATGTACTGTGTATCGATTTTTTAGTATCTCCGTAACCGTTGGAGATAGAAAAAAACTTTAAAAAACTTAATTGTGCAGTTTTTTAAGCTAACTCTAATGGTGAAAGATAAAATTTGAAATTTTTTAAAATTACATGTGAAAAATGCAAAAAAACCCATTTTTGGGGTACAAAACCGCCCAAAACTACCCCTTCCGATGGACTGATATGTCTGGATTACGAACTCGTCCGAGCAATTGTAGGAATACACGTTTCTACCAAATTTGGTCTCAATCGGATCATTTTTACGAGAGTTATCGTGTTCACACACACACATAAATATATATATATATATATATATATACTCTGGGCACCTAAAAAGAAAAAAATAACATGGTCCCGGGCTTAAGTCTCGCCATGAGACCTACGGTAATAGCTTCTTCCCTATGGGAAATTCGCTAATAAACACGGTAATCTACACAAAATAATGTACTTATTGCATTTTAATGTTCATAATTACGAAGTGTGTTATATTGTTTAAAAAAAACTAACGAAACTATTATCCGTGTGACGATTGTACAGCTGTGATAGTAAGCCAGTTAGTGGTTGTGCCAGTGTGCCAGTCGGGTGTAGGCCGAAAATATGGGGAACGTGTGTGCCGTAAATCAAAGTAATTCCGGTGTGAGAACCTCCAACAATGCGGAAGCACTTCCGGAATTAAGTCTACTCCACGCACTCACGATGTGTGGTAAAGTAAAACAAATTATGGAAGGGAAAAGATATTTAAATACTATCAACAAACCCGTCCTTTGTACAGGTTTTATCGACTCAGTTTTAATTATTAAAATTCGTTATTCATTAAAATGACGTTTTAATAAGGTATAATTTTGAAAAAGGTTAAAATAAATTATAAATGTAAACGAACTAACATTACGTAACACGAAAATCACGTAATGTAACGCTACCTTATGTAATTTATTTTATCAGTTTTATAAATTACATGTTCTGGAAAACCTAAATAGGTTTTTAATAAAATATACAAGAATGCTCAAAGCTGGGGGTTTCAGAGGTCATTATTTTATTTCCATAGTGCGTGGGTCAGTCTAAAGTAAACAAAAACTCTCTCCAAAAGTTATAGAAGAAGGAAAATAAATTTCTTAACAATGGGTGCTCTCGCTTTCACTGAGAAGCATTAGTCTTATTTATCTTTACAGAAGGAAAGGGAGGCAGAGACATAACGGCTTATCTGGGTTATGAAACAAAATACCCCCGTCGCAGCAGACCTGCGTACTCAGCGAATTTCCAAATCAATAATATATGACAAGTTTAAAAAAAATCTGTCCACAAACATGAGAATTATTTGCCTATTCTCCATAAGATTAACATAGGAAAGAGTGTGCAGGTTATCAGCTGTGAGGAACACTGAAAGTAGTCATTTATACCATAAATAATTTTTATTTTAACCAATTATACCAAGTTTCATCAACATCTGTCCATAAATAAAGGAGTTTGCCTATTCCCTATATGATTAATATGGGAAAAGAGTATGCAGGTTTGCTGCCATGATAAACACATAAACTATGATTTTTAAGCATAAAAGGATAGTTCTCAACCACATGAAGCTAAATATCAAGTTTTATCCAAAAATATTGATTAATATGGGAAATATTAATTTATCCCTATTTTCCATAAGATTAACATTGGAGCCCCACAATACAACGTACTGTGTTAACATTTTTTAATATCTCGGTAACCGTTGGAGATAGAGATAAACTTTAAAGAGCTTAATTGTGTAGTTTTTTAAGCGGATTCCAATGGTGAAATATAAAATTAGAAATTTTTTAAAATTACATGTGAAAAACGCAAAAAAACCATTTTGGGGTACAAAACCCCCCCAAACTACCCGTTCCCATTCACCGATATGTCTGGTTTACGAACTCGTCCGAGCATTTGTAGGAATACATGTCTCTACCAAATTTGGTCTCGATCGGACCATTTTTACGAGAGTTATCGTGCTAACAGACACATATATATATATATATATATATATATATATATATATATATATATATATAAATTTTAACGACTATTGTTTTTGGACTCTGGGCACCTAAAGAAGAAAAAATAACATGGTCCCGGGCTTAAGTCTCACCATGAGACTTAAGCCCTAAACTAATAATAGCTAATAATAAATAGCTTCTAATAATAGCTAGGTAATAGCTTCTTCCCTATGGGAAATTCGCTAAAAATATGCAAAATTATTAAAATTCAAAATAATGCACAAGCAAAACTCTAATTTTATTTATAAATATGTCACGATAGTTCAAAACATCCTCTTATGGAAATTACATTGAAATGAAATAATAGAACGATTGAGAATTAAGATATTGTTTCTTTCAGAGTTGAAAAGGAAGCTTTATGCTATTATATTTCATATGAAACTGAATATCTTAGGCCAATGGTATTGATGGAATTGTCGAGCTATTCATGATTTGTTTGTGTGAATAAAATTTGGTTTGTGATTAATTACGAGTGATTTAATTTCAATGTAATTAAAGAACGGGTCGCTTTAATTAGGTAGTAATTGATAAAGTATCTATGAAATCGATGTTAGGTTATAAAAACACTATGGTTTAGGCCGTTCTCCATAAAAAGGTTAAAAACTGTGTTCAAAATACAAATAAAAAATACTGAATCGTTTGAAACCCAATCCAATTATAAATTATTATAGTGTGAAGATGTACACTTAAGGGTTTTCGTTCAACCCTATGCTGTCCATGTTAAGTTTAACAACGTTGATGTACTTTTTATGGAAACCTACTTGAGATATTCAAATGAAATTTTGTTTTCCTTTTAAAACACTGTAACGAGAGATTAAAAATAGTTTTAACAATTGAATTTTTTAATTTAACAAACTTAGTATGGTAAAACAGCAATACACAATTTTTTTCTTCACTTATAATGATGTAATTGGAAAACCCCCTCGATAAATTGCCTGTAGATATGTCGTGAAACTGGCAGGATCATATCCCTGTGGGAAAGAGGTTAGATCTAAAGGGAATGTTTTCAGTTCTTTTAAACAGCTGTTCTCATTCTTCGTACAGAACGCCCTTCACATTTAGAGAATTGTTGAAAGCTAGCTATATTGATTTAAATTTAACAGCTGTTTGTTTTTCTTTATACTAAATCATTTAACTACAAAGACAGCTGATTATTACCAGTAGGTTATTCATTGATAACTGAAAGCAAAATCCGACTAATATCGCGCAAAAATTGGTTTTTAAATTCTCGTTATTTACTTTTTAAGGGGCGACGGACAATTTCAAGCATTCAAAACCTTCTCTGGAAAGTAAAGAATACATGAAATAGGTTTCATTGTCATCAGATCTCCCGTTTTTTTCGGAGAAGACGGCGTAAATGCCTTCTGGAGCGTTACAGACACACACAAATTGAGATAAGACTTGTTCCGGCTTCTCTACCTCACGAAACGTAAAAATAACTAAAAAATAAATAACTCTGAGCATTGTGCAGACAAAACTGTAATTTAATTTACATAGATTGTATGAAAGATGCGAAGCCAATATAATGGTTCACTCTGTTCAGTTAAGAAATTTTAAATTTCATTCATAATCAATTGAGAAATAAATTTAAAAAATTCAATCGTAGCTTTTCTTAGTTCAGTCACAATACAAAAACGAGAATGAACTAATTAGATAATTTATTATGTCATTATTGAGCACCAGGAGCCCCTTTCACCCTTAATGACGTCATGGTAAAAGAATGACTCATGAAGTTTATGACTTGTGGAAACGAGGGCAGTTGCCTCCCATGTCGGACGGCGCGGCGTTGGAGGTAAAGGGAAAACTGTTGCAGCCGAGGTTAAATGGTTGCCCGTCCTGTATCTCGTTGTGATTAGTATAGGCCTAAAGAGCATTATGTAGTTGTACTTTCACAGAACTCATTCAGTTTTATTTACAATCTGTTTTTATGCAGAACGATAAGTAAATTTTATAACAAACTAGCTGACCCGACGAACTTGTAACGCCTGATAGAAAATACATGTTAACTTTATGATTGACCATGGTCTTAAGTCGAATAGCTTTACGGCTTCGTTGTGTAGATATTCTGGATCGTGGCATAGTGAATAACAATACTGAAACGATTAGACATATAAATAACATTCTTACAAAACAAATAAATCTGAGTGGATTAATTCACAATTTTCAAATCCAATCCAAACCCAAAACAAAACTAACTGTAATACGGCTTTTATAGGAAAGATATTCAACAACTGATTGTTAAAATAAACGTAATATATATAAACATTTTAATTATTTTTTATTTTGCCAACATATAAACACGTTACTTTTAATCGTACAGAAAATAAAAAATATATAAATACAGTACATAATTCCCAAAAACCGTAAACTATTGACGTGGCGAATAATGCTGTTCATTTTGTACAGCACATATTTACTTCATAGTTTTACATTAATGAATGATTCATATGGCATTGAATAGTAAACCATATTGCTAACGGGCAGTAAACCAACAGCTGTTTTAAGAAATCAAATGTTTTGATTGTAGATAATTTGTAAACAAACTTATTCCCCATAAGGTTAACATTAGAAATTTAAAACGCCATAAAATGGAAACTAATTGAAATTATGGAAACTGAATATGCCTAAAGCATGACCGGAGCAGAGACCAATCCAAAAAATCAAAGATCATTAAAATCGGTCCAGCCGTTCTCGAGTTATAATGCGTGTAACTAACACGACTTTGTTTTATATTTAGATTATCAATTAAAGAGGAATATGAGTTAGAAGCAAAACATTAATTATTGCCCTAACAAAAAGGAACACAACTTCATGGTTGGTTAAATCGGGTTTTAAGATCTATAACGTTGTGACTTTTTAGTCTGTAATGTTGGCTGTTGTCAAGGAGGTCAAGTGCCAGCTGGTTGTAGTTTTGTCAGATATTTTCACTAAATCCTGTTACCTCCTCACTAACTCGTGGACTTTTTGGGTCGTTCCGAAAGAGAATGGAATATTGAAATGGCATTCTGCCCAGGTAGGTATTTTAAGCCAAGTATGAATGAGAAATGAATGTAGCGCGATGTTGTAGTCTTGTTACTGACTAAGGCTGACATGTTCCTTAGACAGGACTGTTGATTAATAGCCCAACAGCCAATGGCAACTAAGGGACCTACAGTTTAACGTGGAATCCGAACCACGGCCTGTGAATTACGAATTGGTCTAATTATGAGGATGATCTTTGTGGATTAACGTAGTATTCAACAGCGCAGACGTTAATCCACACAAGAGAACACTACATCCACCGACCATCGCTTACAACTATCCACCATTCGTGACCTCCAAGTAACTCGATTACAGGACGTCGCTATGAATGCTAGCATTGAACACAAGCCATGGTACTGCACTTCCAGGATACATATTACTACTTTTGACCGAAACGTTTGAAAGTATATCAATATTTTGATTTTGAGGCTGTTCCCAAAATGAAATGCTATATGTCCGAACAGGTTTAGAACAGTTTTGTAAAGTTATAATTTATTTTCAACAGAAAGTTTGGAATATTTGTTCAAAAGCCAGGTAATTTGACGGAATTTTAAATTTAGATGTTTCCGTTTGTGCCAAATATGGGTTTTCCAGGTGAGTCGTCTATCAAAAGGAATGCCTAAGTACTTGACTTTCTCATGATGAGGTAAAATTAGGACTACATTATTTAATTGAACGGGGAGGCAGTTAGCCGTTCTAGTGGTATAAGTGATATTCACAGAACAGAAATTGTTGTTTATTTATCACAAATCGGGAAACTGTGTTATGATTTAAATTAAATAGAAAATAAATAGTTGTTTCAAATATTTTTTTAGGTTGGAACGCAATCTTTTCTAGTTTTCAATGGTAGGTGTTAGGTATAATGTAAAAAAATGTCTTTACTACCCCTAGGGAAATAGCTTATATATCGTATGACGTCACTAACCATGTTCGATTCAAATTTTGGTCTGTCAGGTTGCCAATCCCCCCCCCAGAGCAAAGACGTACGTAGTGCGGACATTTACATTTCAGTTTTGACATTTCAAGTTCTAAACCAAGTCTTATGTGAAAACTTAAAATAAAAATATGAAACAGATTTTCATAATTTTTTTTATAAGCAGTTTTGTCAATTATTTTCTCATTTCAAATTTAATGAACTTAGATTAATTACAGCGCAAATCTCGAGATATTTGGAAGGTTGAATATGTAAAAGGTTATCATCATGTTTGTTGTATTCCTTACAGAATCTGTTTCCCGATGAGAAAATATTTTTCATTTTTAAAATTTCCCCCAAACTGTCCCCACTGATACACCTAAGGTTGAATTCGCATTTTATATTCATGTGATCAAAACCTATCTTCAGTAGTTACTTTTTCACTCTCAAAGTTAATGAAAGTATAAAACTCTTAGAGGACACTAATACTGTATTTCGTAAAGTTTCACCAAAGGGAGACGAGGCGACCCGTTATCAGTCGGCATGTTGAGCCCTTATCAGCGCCGCCTTTACAGTCAAATTAGCCGCAGTTATCTTGCCTTTACTTAATTGGCTACTGACCTGCTTCGTCTGGCTTCCATAAGTCATCGTGAAATCTGAAGAAAAAGTTTTAAATACTAGGACATTCCTCAACTTGAACAGGTTATGTTGATTATTACAGTAATTTTATGGTCATTCATTCAGTATTTCCTCTGTGAATCCTTTAATTTCATAATAATTGCGTTTTATTACGTCATGTAAGTAAAATATAACATTGTACTAAAATATCTCTAATTTTATTTTTGTTAAATAATCTGAATTTATCAAAACTGTTTTTATATAAAATAAACTAATTCCAGAAACAGTGCAAGTTTTTTTGTTGATTTCAATTGGTATAGAGCTATTCGATATTGATGGTATAAGGTAAGAAATAATTAAGGTTTAGTTAACGAAAATGCCTAGATTAGTAATTTTTATTCTATCCAAACATAGATCTATGAGTCGCGAATTTTGGGGTGAAAAATAACTGTCTTAATTTAAATTATGTTACGATAGGTTCTTTGCAAGTTTATTTTTGATATCTCGTAAATTATAGGATTATTAGTTTCATTTAATAGTTTTTTTCTATTTTTTCTAGACTATATAAAATAACAAAATATACAACAAATGCACTTTAAGGTATACCAAATTAAACCTTATTCTAATTTTTGAATGGTTATTTTTATTTGTTTTATTTGTAACGTGACATGCATAAAACAGTTTTTACTGTATTTACTTCATTGCGGAAAATAGGCTAGATCATGGATATATCTTAGAGGAATGTTTTCAGTTCATCTAATCATCTGTTCTTATGTTTCAAATTTTGGTCGTTCAAATTGTTAACCCCAACCACCTTGAGCTAAGCCATATCCATGTCAAAAAGGATTTTACGAAAAGGGATTTCGATGTCAGGGAAATAGCAGGGAATAACAGGTAATTTTCGCCAGATGGAAATGCTGCGCCGTGGCAGACTGGACTGCGTGTCCAGAGACGATTGGCCTAATTACCATCAACACTTTGCCGATTGTTAAACTCCATTTGGAAACATAGATGGCGCCAGGGGTCTAATGTCGCGATCCCTTCCTGCGATATATCGAACCGTGACTTGAAACGTAACGATATCACGATTATTTCGATACATTATCGGATCAAAATTGAATTTTAAGATTAAAAGAAATAAATGTTGATCTTGATTCGAAAGAAAATTATTGATCATTATTATCTAGTATGTATAGCATAGTATTTAAAAATGTGTTCAATGTCAGTTATTAAATCATAGGGAAATTGAACAGGTTTTAAATATTGTTTAGTTTAAAAAAACATCGTTTTTCAAACTTTGTTCAAAACTAAGAAACTATTAGAATAGTTTAGTGAAATGTGATTTTATTGTTTCTGTGAGGTGTTTTTTTGGGGGGGGGGTACAAACTATCTGTTACAATTAAAAATGTAATGTTAAATTAATATTTTTATTTCATACAATAATGATGTCGGCTTTTCGACAAGTCAACGTCAACCGCTCGAGAACCAATTTCAAAATTCTCAAAATTAATTTTTAATAAATACTTTATAGCCAATTTTTTATTTTCAAACATCAATAAGACCATATTTTGTACAGGTTTTTGGATTCAGTGATAAGAACTATATTCTACTTATTGTGACAAAAACGTTTGTGTATTTACATCGGTTCTTATGTTTCAAATTTTGGTCGTTCAAATTGTTAACCCCAACCACCAAGAGCTAAGACGTATCCATGTCAAGTAAAAACCCGAAAACATAAACAAATACACAGGGACTACAAAGAAAAATATATTCTGAGCTTAGTTATTACTTAGCGTTAGTTTACAACTAGGTAAATTAGATTAAAGTACACAATTTCAGCCATTATTAGTTTTCGTTATAGCCTACGTCAAGATAACATCTTAATATTGTTATCATTGTGAAATGGGTTTAAAAGCAATAATCGATGTAAACTAACTAGGCTTATAGCCTACAGTATTAATTTTAATTTGACAGTTGTCTATTATCTACTACTATTTAATTACTGTTATAGATAATATGTTTTGTAAAACTGAGAAATATGTCCTATATTGCTCAAAACTGGGGGTTTGAGCGTTAATTATTTATTATTGTAGAGCCTGGATTAGTTTAAAGGAAACAAAACCCTTCTCCAAAAAGTATAGAATAATCAAAATAAGGTCTCATTTACTGTGGGTATTCTCATTTAGACATGGATATCCCTTAGTTCTGTGGAGGTGTTGGTATTTCGCGAGACCAAAATTTGAAACAGTGACGTCATATGCTTAGTGATGTCATATAGTTATAACGACAGATGTTTACAGGAACTGAAAAAATCGTTTTGACGTATTCATGATCTAACCTATTTCCACAAGGAAGTAAAAACGATAATTTTCGACATATATATGGATATATGTAGATATATATGTATATATATGGATATATTTTCGGATATGTCTTATCTCTGGGGGTTTTGTCAATTTGCGAGACAGAAATTTTAAACAGTGACGACATATGCCTAGGGACGTCATATAGCTATAGACAGATGTTTAGAGGAACTGAAAACATTCCCTTTGAAATATCTATGATCTAACTTATTTCCCACAGGGAAGTAAATACAATCATTTTTAAAAAGAGGCTTTACAAAAAGGCCTTGTATAGAAAGGGTACAGAAAGGCAGAAGAGGAACATAACTTCGGTGAGTGATTGGTGAGAAGAAAAAAGTTCCAATAGAGGTATGGCCTAAAACACTTATTTTCTCAGATATCCGCCATTTTGTATTTTCCACAAAATTATTAGTTTCAAATTTAGTATGTGTTTTAAACATACTGGACTACTATTAGTAAAAAAGTAACCACCATGATCCAAGCTGAAAATCCAAAATGGCGGCCATTTAAAATTTTAAAACTAAAATACTTTGTTAAGTAAACCGCCATTTTAGATTTTAGCTTTTTTGGTTTATGAAGTGTAAAAATAACAATAATATACCCTAATTCCAAGTAATGTACGGACAAAATTTTAATTTTAATCATACAGATCTCCAACTCAAACTGCTTAAACTACGGGCTGAGAGGGGTGATTGGACGGTGCGGCATGACTGGCATGAGGCATGAGGCATGGAGCATGATGCATGACAGGTGTATTGTCAAGTGTTATCGATCAGAGCAGAGCGATGTCTAGACCAACAGGCGGCTCACGCAGCTTGCTACGTTCACTGCACACATGAATTAGTTACTGTACTGATACAAACCCCGCCACTGCGACCTGAACATATATATGCCAGAAGAACACTTTAAATTGAAACGGGCCTGGGTGGAATTTTAGAGAATTTCCCAAAGGGAAGAGACTATTACCTCATGACAATACCTAAGCACGAAACCATGTTCCTTTTCGTTTTGAGGTGACTACAGACCACAAAATAGTCATTAAAAACTATATATTTATAAAATGTGTCCGTGAACACGATATCTCTCGTAAAATGGTCCGATCGAGACCAAATTTGGTAGAGATGTGTATCATTAACTCGGAGGAATTCGTAAACTAGATATATATAGGTCAATCCGAAAGGGTAGTTTTGGGGGAGTTATACCCTTTAATTTTTTTTGCGTTTGATGTGTAATTTTGAATAATTTTAAATTGTTTTACCATCGGAATAAGTTACGTAAACTACACAATTTAGTACTTTAAAGTTTTGCTCTATCCCAGTGCTCACCGAGATATAAAGAAAACTAAACACAGAACGTTGTATATTGGGGCTCCAATGTTAATGTAATTTATTAACCTAAATGTATAGATGAAACTTGGTATCCAGCTTCATGTGGTTGAGATCCATTTATTTATGCTTAAGAATCATCGTTGTGTTTATCATGACAGCTAACCTGTATTCTCTTGAGAGAGTAGGCTCCTTTATTTGTGGACATGTTGATAAAATATGGTAGACCCCATATGGTCAAAATAAAAATCGTTTATGGTAAAAATGACTACTTTCAATGTTCCTCACAACAGCAAACCAAATATATTACTATTGTCATATTATTGATTTAGAATTTCGCTGAGTACGTAGGTCTGCTGCGACGGGGTATTGGCTTTCAATTTTTAATGTAAAGTATTAGGTAATTACTTGAAAACGGGAGGAGTTCTCCACCTCCAGAAACGTTGTGTAGTTAAAACACAGACGCGTTGGAAAATCCAATAAAATATATTGAATAATATTAAATAATTAATTAATAACCAACGCCATTGTGGATTTTAAAGATGCTGTAGATTCTTCGAAAATGCATTTTCCCGATGACAACTCAACTCACCCATCGCGAATTTCACCTAGCAGAGTCCCAACATTTCCTCGTGTCCGTTTAAAATTAGGCGTACGACGATAGTGTTTGACATTAGTCTGAAAGAACTCTGTCGGAGACCAATGGAGGCAGTTTATAGTTCATTACAGAGATTTGTGGCGAGGGGACAGGTGGGAGTGTTTATAGGTGGAAGCTGGAAGGACATTCAACTCGCCGAGTTTATTTATACCCATCTTTGTTTGTAAATATTCCGTTTTCTTCAGTCAATGAAAGCACCTAACGCGCAACTAGTCCCACACAATCTGAACGAACGATTAACTTTTTATTCTCTACGGAAATAATTTTACAACTATGCATTCCTCGGATTTTTTTGCGTACTTACTATGGAAAAGTAACCTATTCACATGACCCGCATGGTGATAGTTAAGCCCGGGACCATGATAGAAGTTTATTACTCAAACCTCTAAACACGATTTATTGATTTTCTAACTATAAATATTGCGATCAATTTCTTGGACATATTAATCATACATATACAAAGAGAATTGCACGAGGGTAAATCAATTTTGATTAGGGGTAGTTAGGGGGTTGTTTTTACCGATTTGTTTTATAAAAAACTTGGTATTGACCTATTTTTGTCATAACTCAGTCAATTTTGATGTACAGTTTAAAAAAAAAGGTCTAAGTATGCTCTTCAAACATTCTATGAATTTTCTACGAAAAAAGCATTATTTTTCCGGTATTTGACTTTGAATCTATCAGTCTTTGCATTTGAAAATAAAACCTAATTATGGATAGGTCGTATCTCGGTTCCTATTGGTCGTAGAAAAATTATAAAATAAGCGTTTTGTTTGTTTTTTTAATAGCTACAATTTTGTTTTCTATAATTTTTTGATAAAAATGTATAATTTTTGAGTTATCCGCAAAAAACCGATCAAAAACGTCGATTTTTTCTCTAAAAAGTGTTACTTTCAATCGCGAATAACTTCGAGAATATTGATTTTACAAAAAAAATGTATAGAACATTGCTTAGAATCACTTTTTAATCGATTCCTGTGGTTGAAATGTGACAAAAAATTCCACCCCCCGAGATGTGGAACCACCCCCAAGGTTTAGCGTTCGGTTCAATATAGATTTTGAACCTTGGGCTATCACTATTCAGTTAAAATTTCAAGTCAATCACAGGACGAAAATTGCGATTTACCTATACTTATGTCATTTACTATAAAACAAGACGTAAAATCGCTAAGTACCACAAGTTTTATACAATTAACACGTAGTATATGGGTCGACAAGATATCTGCCGCAATTAGTCTCTGATTATTTTACATTCGGTGGATTTGATCCTTTCTGTAATATCTTGGACAAGTTCGTTGGGCAACGCAATCTGACTAAATCAACTGCACTTTTGAGAGGGGTTTGTACCCCAAAAATGGGGGTTTCAATTTATTTATGTATAGTTAAAAAACGAATTTGTCTATTTATTATTGGATTCAGTTTAAAAAATATACATTTTAGTATTTTGAATCATAAAATCTCTATTGGTTACCGAGGTATTAAATATGGTACACAGTACATTGTGTAATGCTTATCTTATGGAGATTGCTAAAAATCAATAACTGACTTGTTTACTTATTTCTCCAAACTTTATGCAAATCCAGATTTTACTACAAGATGAAAGATTTTGTGCGAATTATCACCCCATGAGGCAAATCAAAAATTTTTTGAGCGAGTTTTATTGGGTGATGTGATTTTATGCTGCATAAAAAGTTTTATGAAAAACAGTTGATAGATAAGAATTACATATATTGATTTGTTTGTAATCACCATAAGAATAACATTGGTCGGATTTAAAACCTACATACTGTGTTTATCGCGAGCAGACAGGGACCATTAGGCGTCACTAATAATTCGCACATTCACACGGACAGACATCACTATAAAACCACCATTTTTGATTGAGGGGGCACTATAATGGATATATCCACCAGAAACACAAATTCGAAAATGGCGAAGAAAACAATACTTTCTCCTTATATACTATATCGTAAGGGGGAGAAAGTATAAATTGTTCCACAATCCAGTTTCAATCACCTTTTTCCAGTTGTGGTAAATTAATTAATTGCCAGATTATTACTCAAAGTAGGCTAGTGTGTGAACCTTGCAGACGACGCGCAGCACACATGACTGACAACCGCAACAGCTGATGTTCGATGCGTCATTGTTAACTCTGTCTCACTTCTTTTTCTTTTCCCCTCCTCTCCTCCAAGCCCGTCCGCTTCTGCTTACGCATTCCGATCGCGTTATTCATTTTACACGCCCCTCCACAAAATATTTTCTGTCCACCTCTAATAAATAGTTTTATTTTGAGTTCCACGTGTACAAAAGTGCATTTATTTACACATCTTTATTCACGGTATCACATTTATTCAGAATGGCGTCACACTTAAAAGCTAACATGAAATAAAAGTTTAGGACTGTATAAAACCTTCAAGCAATTAAATATTAATCAAAAGAATAAAATGCTTTACCTACTATGGTTTTTTTTAAAGTTTACTTTTGAATATATTTATTTTATTTACTCCAGGTTATGTTTATTTATGGCTGGATAATTTTTGTGTCGCGTATCGTAACTACGGTTTGTGTCCAATTGAGGAAGTTTACCCTCGCAAGCCTTTGCACAGATAATTGTTTTACAATTTTCCATATATCGTCATATTGTTCACAATATTCACGACATTCGGATGAGTCGTTTATAGAAACTCATCACAATGTAGAAATTCAAACTTAAGTTTTATTCTAACATGAACAAAATTAATTCTGTGACAGCATTACTAGTCATAAAAATATGGTTGATAAGGTGAAAGGTGAGAAATTTGTTTTAAAACTAAACCCATCAGTTAAAAGGTACTGTATCTATATTTTTTACAATAAAAAAATGTTATTTTGTAGTTCACTAGATATTCAAATTTTATTTGACACCTCAACCTTATTTTTATGAATTTAGTGAGGCCCAGCAATGCTGTCACAAAATTAGCACTTTTAATTTATTTATTTGAATTCGGATGAATATAAAGTCAAAGGTTGCACCAAGGAAATGTATTAGGAAAGAACGAATGCAAAGGTCACCTTCTGGGCAACAAAGAAACTCCACCCCTGGCAGCTAATGGATATGTTCTGCCCTTCCCGCCACGACTTGGGTGGTCGACCTCTGACTGGGGAAGGTGACGAATGAAAGTAGCCCATGTTACGTAGATAAATAAATTTTAGCGAATTTTCTAAAGAAAAGTGGGATATTCACATGACCCGCTTGGTGACAGTTAAGCACGGGACCATGATAGAAGTTCATGACTCAACCTTCTGAACACGGAGGGTCATTCAACATTATACAGGGTGTCGATGCCTTCGGTGAGTGATCGGGTTCAATAAAAGGAAGAAAACAGTTCTTATAGAGGTGTGGCTTAAAACGCTTACTTTCTCAGATATCCGCCATTTTGTATTTTCACAAAATATTTTTTTTAATTCAAACATTTTTAACGGATTATTTAGAAATTTAGTATGTGTTTTATATGAGTAGATTAGTATTACTAAATAAACAACTAGCATGATTCAAGCTCAAAATCCAAAATGGCGGCTATTTTAAATTTTACCGTTAACAAAGTATTTTAGTTTTTAAATTTTAAATGGCCGCCATTTTGGATTTTGAGCTTAGGTCATGCTAGCTTTTTTTACTAATAGTAGTCTACTAGTTTAAAACAAATACTAAATTTGGAAATAATCCGTTAAAAAATGTTTGAAATAAAAAATATTTTGTGAAAAATACAAAATGAAGTCACACGATAACGACCGTAATAATTATTGTCTGATTATTATAAAATTTAGTGGAGTATAAAGTCGGGGGTCAACGCAATCGGACTGCATTATTAAACTACATTTCTGCGGACTACATTGCAATGACAACAAATTAAAATCTCAGGGTAAAAACACACCTTTGTGGAGGTTTCGTACGCCAAAAATTGATTATTCAATTTATTAATGATGATATAAAAAAAATTAATTTTCATTTTTACCATTGGATTCAGCTCAAAAACACAAAATTTAGTAATTTATATCATGACTCTAGGTCAATCGGTTACTGAGATAATCAAAATGGTAAATACAGTATATCGTGTAAAGTTAATATTATCTAGAATAGCTAAAAATCAATAACACACTTATTATTCACCTCAATATTATTC
The DNA here is from genome assembly GCA_023375725.1 of Nephotettix cincticeps. Classification (NCBI taxonomy): domain Eukaryota; kingdom Metazoa; phylum Arthropoda; class Insecta; order Hemiptera; family Cicadellidae; genus Nephotettix; species Nephotettix cincticeps. The sequence continues at coordinate 15,837,094 of CM041786.1, read as the reverse complement.
TAAACGTTGGTATACATGTAAGTTAAGTTTTATCAATATACCCACAGCAAACCTACTTAATCATTTACCTATTTAATTCTTACGGAGAACAGATAAATTGGAAAAACTCGCTTGACGTAATTTGATAAATTGTTGTACATATGTGTTTTAAATTAGTGAATAGCCTTAATATAAGCACATTACCATGTAAAACAACCCTTATTGCAGGAAACATATATATTCAGTACTGTTCGATTACTATGATGGGAATAATATAAGTTCTATGGAATTCGCTTTTCTCACACCAGCGTGCTGCGTGCGATCTTGTTTAATCTACCGGTCGTTAGCTTATCAAATCAAACTTTTAAATATAATTTTTAAGATTAGTACACAAACCATAAACAATTTTTAGCCTTGTCAACAATGTGGTACCATTTTATTCTGTCCTTCATTTGGTCTTCTTTCACCCCTAACTTTCTTATTTCCCCGTCCGAGTCTCGGAATTTGGATTTGGTAGAGTTGGGATTGGGTGAGAAACCTGCGAGTGATATGAGTGCTTGTATCTAAGGCAATGCATTGGTTTTTTGTGTGCGTCAACTGCGGTGGTGAATATGATGCCGAATAATTCTGAAATGAGCCTAAAAATAATCGAAGTTAATATGATTTATTATGTTTTATTTTCCTGAAAGCTGTATTTCAATAAATTCGAATGTTTGCCCAGTGTGATGTTGCCTCGGAGACGAGGCACGTTTTCGCACTAGACATTGGGTTTTTTGTTTTCATTAAAAATACAGGGTGTTTCAGAATTCCCTACCAATACTCTAGGGCGTTGTTCCTGGGTAAGAAACATATATAAATATCATATTTAAATTGTCCGGAAGTCCTTAGTTACTCACACAGCCTCCATTTTGTTTTTTTCACTTATAATATTTTTTCTGAGTAATGGTTAAACGTACAGAATTGAAACTTTGCACAAACATTTATGGCAAATAGATAAAGCTACAAAAAAATTATGACAATTTCTCAAATTCATAAAACAAAATGGCGGCCATTTGAAATTTTGTTTCTCAAATAACTCGTGAACCGTTGATTTAAAAGAAAATTTACAAGAATAACTTATTTTAGGTAATGTAATTACAAATCGATTGACACCAAATTGTTTTAAATTAGACAAATATTAACTGAGATATGGTAGCTTTAGTGATAGGTGACCGCTAGAATTTTAATGACAGTAAGCAGGCGGAGACTGTTGTATTGTTGTGGCAGACTCAAGTCGCACGCCTTTACATGCACTGCAACTAAGCTCTAGCGGTCACCTATCACTAAAGCGACCATATCTCAGTTAATATTTGTCTAATTTAAAACAATTTGGTGTCAATCGATTTGTAATTACATTACCTAAAACAAGTTATACTTGTAAATTTTCTTTTAAATCAACGGTTCACGAGTTATTTGAGAAACAAAATTTTAAATGGCCGCCATTTTGTTTTATGAATTTGAGAAATTGTCATAATTTTTTTGCAGCTTTGTCTATTTGCCATATATGTTTGTGCAAAGTTTCAATTCTGTACGTTTAACCATTACTCAGAAAAAATATTATATGTGAAAAAACAAAATGGAGGCTGTGTGAGTAACTAAGGACTTCCGGACAGTTTAAATATGATATTTAGATATGTTTCTTACCCAGTAACAATGCCCTAAAGTATTGGTAGGGAATTCTGAAACACCCTGTAGTTTGTTTTTTATATACAAAATACTTTTTAATACTAACCAAGATATACTGTATGATATGGTAGTATTGGGGTGCTGTAATTCCCCCCCAAAAAAATTACTTTCTTTTGGGAAATACGTCAGATCATGGATATGCTTAAAGAGAATATTTTCAATTCATCTTACAGCTGTTCTAATACGGCACTTGGTTTTTCAATTCCACTCAATTTTCATAAATTTACTGTTAAACATCATGTAAAATACAAATTTTAAAAAATTAATAAAATTCTGTTAGAATATGACCCTTTGTCCGTCATCTACTACTGGACTTTGATTATTACATAGACGTGCTCTTTTGTTCTTCAAGAAGTGTTTTGCTTTTCAATACTGTTTTCAGAGTCCAATAGAACCCTTTACCATTCAATATTTTTAATATCTCGCTTGTTAGACACTGCTAGCTGTCTTTGTTCTTTATCCTTTTATGATCCTGAAATGTGAATGCTGGCATTCGTCATCGTAAACATTTTCTATATCATCAAGTTCCTTGCAGACAATAAAATGTAATATTTTCTCTTATCTGTGAATGCTGGCATTCGTCATCGTAAACATTTTCTATATCATCAAGTTCCTTGCAGACAATAAAATGTAATATTTTCTCTTATCTGTGATCGCTCTCCACACCCTTTCTCATTTGCTCATTCAAAAATTGCTCAAAAACATACCTACTCCTACAAACACCTACTCCTAATAACAAATACTACGGGAATAGCTTCTTCCCTATGGGAAATTCGCTAATAATAAGTTATGTCAGTTTGCTTATCCTTTGTAAGAGTAGCTTGAACATGCGGATTGAGTAGGGCCTAAGTTGATTTGCTGCCATGAGAGAAAAAATAGATTTATCAACATAAATTCAATCCTGTTTCTGTATGAAGCGGTGTACACAGTTTTATAACAATATTTAGAACAATAAGTAAGATATCAATTCATACCTTTTTCCCTGAAGGTTAAAACTGGGTCAACATACTGTGTTTACCAGTTTCTATATCTTCCTGACCGATTGAAACGTAACAAAGTTTTAGGACTGTTAATTATTGTTTTTAGCTGATTTCAGTGGTTTCAATAAAAATGTAGTTTTTTAGTTAATTATTTATAACAAATCCCAAAACCTTCATTTTAAGGTAAAACTATTTAACATTGAACCCTTATTTGATAGACCGATTTGGCTGGAATTCGAACTTCATTGAACAATTGCATATTTCTGCATTTTTGCAAACGTCTGTACCGAATTTTATGAAAAATCGACAATATTTAAAAATACCCCCGTCGCAGTAGACCTGCGTACTCAGCGAATTTCCAAATCAATAATATAATAATAATAAAAATAATATGACAAGTTTTATAAAAATCTGTCCATAAACATGAGAATTATTTGCCTATTCTCCATAAGATTAACATGGGAAAGAGTGTGCAGGTTAGCTGCTGTGAGGAACACTGAAAGTAGTCATTTCTACCATAAATAATTTTTATCTTAACACATTCAAACCAACTTTCATCAACATCTGTCCATAAATAAAGGAGTTTGCCTATTCCCTATATGATTAATATGGGAAAATAGTATGCAGGTTTGCTGCCATGATAAACACATAAGCTATGATTTTTAAGCATAAATAGATAGATCTCAACCAAATGAAGCTAAATATCAAGTTTTATCCAAAAATATTGATTAATATGGGAAATATTAATTTTTCCCTATCCTCCGTAAGATTAACATTGGAGCCCCACAATACAACGTACTGTGTTTAGATTTTTTAATATCTCGGTAACCGTTGAAGATAGAGAAAAACTTTAAGGAACTAAATTGTGTAGTTTTTTAAGCTGATTCCAATGGTAAAATATAAAATTATAAAGTTTTAAAAATTACATTTGAAAAATGCAAAAAACCCCATTTTGGGGTACAAAACCCCCCCAAACTACCCGTTCCCATAGACCGAAATGTCTGGTTTACGAACTCGTCCGAGCTTTTGTAGGAATACACGTCTCTACCAAATTTGGTCTTGATTGGACCATTTTTACGAGAGTTATCGTGTTCACAGACACACACATATATATATACATATATATATATTTTTTAACGACTGTTGTTTTTGGATTCTGGGCACCTAAAGAAGAAAAATAACATGGTCCTGGGCTTAAGTCTTACCATGAGACCTACGGTAATAGCTTCTTCCCTATGGGAAATTCGCTAACATATTTATCTATCTGTTATGATTTTGTTGCTTTTAAATTAAAGTTGTTTTTCTAATTAAGCTTAGTATTTCTCAATATTTGGTTAGTATTATTGTACATTTATTGTAAATGTGTTACTGAGAAAGTATTTTTATTAACCACTTTAATTATTCTTTTGATTTCAATAATGACTCATAAAGTTAAACTTGTGAATCATTTTGTATGATAAATCACAGTTTTTTGTGATTAATTGGCGCATCTAAAATAGAACTTCAGTAAGGTTTATAAATAAATCTAAATGTATATTTCAAATAATTGGAGCCATCTTTGAGAGCGTTCAGCAAAGAAACTCACAAGTCCATAAACCTTCCTTCTACAGAATACGATATAGGAAGCTCTTTGTGCGAACACGTATTTAAATGTGGTTATTTAAGCCATTTGCCACAAAGATTATATTTTTAATATCAAATGAAATTTTCAATTTACAATTGAAAGGCTTACCAAGAACGTGACGATTCCTTGTAACTCATTTAATTAGATTTTTTATACAAGTTTGATTTCCTCGTACAGAAATAAACTTAAATAGATAATAATAAACGTTCTTTCTTGCACAAACCTTTGAAATATATTTTCTGTATTCTCAGTTGTAATTTGAGGCTGCAAAGAAATACTAACAAGCAAAATATTTCAAAAATAAACCAGTTATCTTGGCTTGTCGCGTACCAATACGAATGTTTGACAATCATTCCATCAGCATCCGGTGACTGAAGGGAACTATAATTGTTTGATTATCTTGATTGAAACCTGACTTTAACAAAATTTTATCTTTTATAAATACAATTGGAATTGAAGTATATGTACACACAATCAACTCCAGAGACGTTTTCAATGTTGTAATCTATTCTTTTTGGTTTAACTTTCATTTTGTTTCTACAGATTGACAAAAACTAATTTTCGTTGCTTACAAACATCACATTCATAAAATAATTTAACTATTAAATGTTTAAAACTCAGTATGTTATCTAAGTGCGTCTAATTTTATTCGATTGAGGAATGAATCAAAATTAATTTATTCCTTATTTTGTTTAATATTTTGAAACTGAAGTGGCGACCCACCCAGGTAGGTATTTTAAGCTAAGTATGAATGAGAAATGAGTGTAGGATGATTGTGGCGCGATCTTGTAGTCTTGTTACTGACTAAGGCTGACATTTTTCTGAGACAGGACTGTTTTAATAACCAAACAGCTGATGCAACTAAGGGACTTTTAACGTGGAATAGGAATTACTTTTGTCTCTGAATTACGAACTGGTCTAATTATGACGATGGTCTTTGCGGATGAACGTATATTATTCTATGGTCTGGAAGTAAATCCACACCTGCGATTATCATATCCACACACCACCGCTGATAACTATCCACCATTCGTGACTTCTGAATAGTTGGATTACAGGACACGCCACCGTCTCAGTCTTAACAATAATTTATAAAATTCTTAACCGTCTCATTTGAAACTTGCAGCTTACGGTTAAACTAAATAAATACTGTACTCAAAAATTTTATTTTTACCTCAAGAAAGAGTGAGGGAGTTTGGACATCCCCCAAAATATTTTTGAGCTTGTATTTTTAGCAAAGTATGAATGAAAAATTCATGTAAGATTATTGTGGCGCAATCTTATAATCTTGTTACTGACTAAGGCTGACATGTTTCCAAGACTGTTAATTAATAACCCACCGGTCAATGCCATCTAAGAGATTTAGTGTTTAACGTGGGATCCGAACCACAATTTTGCCTCCATATACTATGTATAAGGGGAGAAAGTAAAAATGAATAACTTTATTATTCCAATAGTTGAAAAGTTTTATATTTTTTGGATCATAACATTTTAATTCAATTTTCAGTTGATTGATACTAGCTGTATCACAGCATAAACTTTAATTTATTCGTTATAACTTAAGTTATATTTTGGGCTTCGAACTTTTCAGTTAAGTATTTATTCCTCACAAGCAGTAAGCCCGTCCTTTGTACGGGTTGCAGAATTCAGTTTAAAGAAAAAGTATTATCATACCAAAATGTAAACCTTGAAATCGTAAACAAATCAGTACAAAGAAAATAAAATAATACCCAGCATTATTATTTAGCATTACTTGACAATTTAACCATTATTATAAAATTATTTATACGTTAAAATAACTTTTTAATACAGTATGATTTCGAAATGGGTTTCAAATCAATGACCAATATAAACTAACTAATATTGATTTGTATTATATCTTCTTTCTTTATATTAAATCTTTAAACTACAAAGACAGCTGATTATTACTAATAGGTGGGTCATTGATGATTGAAAGCAAAATGCGACTAATATAGCGTAAATAGTGGGTTTTTAAATGCTCGTAATTTACTTTTTAAGGGGCGGCAAACAATTTCAAGCATTGAAAACCCTTCTCTGAAATAATAAATGGATGGAATAATTTCATTGTCATCAGTTTTCCCGTTTTTTCGAAGACGGCGTAAAATGCCTCCTGGAGCGTCACAAACAAACAGACAAAAATTGAGATAAGACTTGTTTCGGCTTCTCTAACGCACGAATCGTAAAAATAACTAAATAATGAATAATTCCGAGAAATGTACAGACAAAACTTTATTTTATTTAGATATTATAAGCTTTAAATGTATCAAGATTTAAATATTTCAACCTATTCCGGCTCGTGTTTGTTAACAAGATTAGCGGTTAGAGGTAACAAATTGTCTTGTTTGTACTAAGCTAATGTTACCGAACATAACAATGTAACAACTACAATATTCATGGCATACTGTTTGAAACTGACTTCTTTAAATGAATGATCATATACTTATTAGTATGTAACATTTTCGTCATTCACTATATAGACATTTTAAAGAAAATATTTAAAATTGGTACAGACAAACCGATCCAGATGGATCATACGGACTGGCTACTACGGAGTAATATGCGGATATTTTCATCCGCTTATATACCACATTGTCTTTGAAATATTTTCTGAGCTTTCTGTTTCGGTGCTGTGGCGCGTTGTGAGCACTACATTTTATATCCGTCTGCCGCCACACCAGGGGTTGTGGGGTGCCCGAGTTTACGGCCGCAATTTGTTGGCTACAAAGACCTAATCCAAAAGCTGAATATTTACGAATCAGAGTAAACTCTTTTAATCTTCAGACCAATTCTGAGAAATTCTTTTAAATTATTCTTGCAGGGGTAAACAATATGAAAAATTAAAAAAAGATTGAACGCGTTTTAATCAACTTAATTGAAGTCCTGGTTACCTTCAATTTCTGATGTCTCAAAATTTACCCTAAGCCCCCATTGTCAGTGTGGTAGAAGTCCTAGTGTTGGTTCTAGTATACTTTACGTCCTGGAGTCTTAGGGGTTTGGTGTCTTAGAACTCTTTGTGTCGTAGGATATCTTGTACCACACAAGTTCTCGTGTCCTTAATGAAAATGGCGCCTATTGGTAGTTGCACATTCCGTATCTGTGAGAACAATGCTTATTGCAATATTCAAATCTCTGACCACAAAACTCTATGTACAATATTGACATAATTTAGCAAGAAAACTGCATGAAAAGTAAATTTGCACAAATGCTTAAAGGTGCTATATAAGGGTAAATGTGACAAAATGTTACTTAATTTAAGTTGTTGATCTAAAAAAAGTAGAAGGAATCAGTAGATTTTTATCTAGGATCTTTCGTTCGCCTTCTAGAGCTAAAAATTAGTTTTGTACCAACAGATTTTTTTAAATTTATACGACGAAATGGAGAAGGAGGAGAGATGCAGTTTGACGTTTACGCTGATAATAATTGAATATGGAACATCTCGGCCCAACGTATAAGTTTTATGAGGCAGGATAAGAAATCGGATCACTAGAGCGTGGCCTCTATTTTAGGAACTAAATCTTGCGCAGACTCTGGTTTTCCAATCGCAAAAGTTCCAGCATTTATATTATTTTTGTACAAATGAATTTTTGAATATTAAAAAACGTGAGATATTTTAGATCCCTGAAATTGACTGTCAATATTTACTTATTTTCCAAGTTAAAATAATTTTATGTCAATGTCTGTTTACAAAATTTAAACTATCGTCGTGGCTTGTTAATTGAATTCTAAATTCATGGAAAATAAATTTAATTTTTACATCTTTATAGCTATTCAAAACTCGTTCTTTTTTATAAAAAATTACTTAAGTCATAAAGTAAATAAAGTATTTAAACATCATAGGAATGTAAAAAAAGTTAAATTTGCAGGACAGTTCTCTACTTTAATGGTTAATGGTATTCATGTTCCATCGGTCAAAGTTTCAAATCATGCAAAAGTTTAAAGTCATTCGTGTTTGTATTGTTGTCCTACACTTTTCCAACACGATGTCCGCCTCCCTTCCTCTGACACCCCGTTACCGAGTCTTGTCTGAACAGTTTAAGTCATTCGTGTTTGTATTGTTGTCCTACACTTTCTTAACACGATGTTCGCCTCCTTTCCTCTGACACCCTGTTACCGAGTCTTCCCAGAACAATTTCATCCCTTCACATCAACCCCGTTGTTCATCCGGCTGGTGATATGACAGTAACTTAACTAGTGAACCGTGAACTTCTTAACATCATCCACCCATTTAAACATGCATCCTTATACCTTATCCATCTACCTATCCCCACGCATCCTTCTGGGATCCACCAACTCGATCCGTTTACTATATGTTTTGGATTTAATTTATCATAAATAATCTTATTTCTTATCGTATACCTTCTTTATGTATTTAAGAACAGCGACTATATTTTTTTAATTTTATAATGCATACATTTTGTTATGCTGTTTAAAGTTTCTTTTTTCTTTGGCGTATACTACTTACTTGTCATCCTGAACTGAGAAAGATATTTTCCGCTTTTGCTATACAGAAATGGAAAATTAGCAACCATCCGGAAGGTTGTACCGTTTTCTGTTTATTACAGATTCTAGTTAAGGTAAAACAAGCTAATTTTAGTTTCAACGATTAATGAAGTAATTCAGTAGCGTTTCTGGCCAGTTAGCTAGCTTAAAACGATTACATCGTTACTATAACATTTTTTAACTCTTATTATATGTGTTAATATCTCAATAAAATTCCGATTATTTGGAATTTACTGCGTTTTGCTTATTGTTTGGTTATTTTTCTATTTTATACCTCAAGATCTGTTACAAGCCTTGTTTCCGTATCGAGTTTATGGAAATATTTTTATCTAAAGTAGTAAAATGTGATTTACTATGGCTGGAATGATTAGCCCTCGTCTCTGGAACTCTGTTATCAGAAGGTCGCTCTGGAGTGGAGGTTATCAAATCACTGACGAAGTTTGACTGAGTTCCTTTGATTTAGATTCGGTATTTCACTCGTATAACTAGTTTATTTCAGTGTTCAGTTAGCGTCTGCACGTATATTCATCCCTTTCAATGTTTTTTGCAGTCACAAAATATGTTTATTTTTCTTTTCGATCATTTTGCCTTAATCGTTTCGTCTTAAGGTTCTTACACACAAGGTTCTTATACACAAGGTTCTTATACACAAGGTTCTTATACACAAGGTTCTTATACACAAGGTTCTTATACACAAGGTTCTTATACACAAGGTTCTTATACACAAGGTTCTTATACACAAGGTTCTTATACACAAGGTTCTTATACACAAGGTTCTTATACACAAGGTTCTTATACACAAGGTTCTTATACACAAGGTTCTTACACACAAGGTTCTTATACACAAGGTTCTTATACACAAGGTTCTTATACACAAGGTTCTTATACACAAGGTTCTTATACACAAGGTTCTTATACACAAGGTTCTTATACACAAGGTTCTTATACACAAGGTTCTTATACACAAGGTTCTTATACACAAGGTTCTTATACACAAGGTTCTTATACACAAGGTTCTTATACACAAGGTTCTTATACACAAGGTTCTTACACACAAGGTTCTTATACACAAGGTTCTTACACACAAGGTTCTTATACACAGTGGAACCTCTTCAGGATGAACGAAACCCTAAAAAACTAAATTTTCAAAATTCTCTTGACAGCTTCATTACTTTTAATGCTAAAACACCTTTGTATGAGGTTGGAGTTTGAGAAAACTCTTTGATAGCAAGTATTTTTAGTGGTCTATGGCGCCTTATAAAGCCTCTATACAGCGAATATCCTTTGCTTAAACCTCTAAAAGATGTATTTAGCCTCTATAAGAAGATTTTTTCCCGATCTCATTAGATTCTTCGTATGGAAGTTTGACTGTATTGGAATTAAACACATTTAAACTAACCTTCAAATTAAATCGTTACTGTTAATAAGCAGTGATTAAATGTTTATGACGTGGATTTCTGTACACGTGAAATAAAACACAAAATAAATCTTAATAGTTAAACAAATAAGAAAAATAAGTTAACAATAAGTAAAAAATAAGGTAACAAATAAGTTAAATATAGTCTTAGTGTCGGGGAAGAAATGATTTTATTTTAAAAACAAATCAAACGCTTATCTTGTAAATTTCTAAGTGGAAAAACATAACTTAATGAAAAGAGCATTTAAACATACCAACATTAGTTTAACTGTCTTAGCATTGGTTTACGTGTTGTGTTAAATAGAAATATTTTTTGTATCTCTTGTTCATATTTATTTCTATGAGAGTCTTTTTTAAATTATTTAAAATAGACAGTTCATAAATATTAAACCATTCCTTGCCATAAGAAATCATACAAGGTGTTTTTAGACTTCTAGATCGTAATATGATACATTTGCTTGCTTTACTTAAATACGGTTATTTGATTCGCGGAAAACGAGTTTAGAGAATTGGAAAATTCTTGAAGAACAGTTTACAGGTTTTGTCTGTACTGTAAATTGCCTTTTAGAGTGAATCAAATATTCGTTTTTCATATTATGTAACAATTAATTAATGTTTAAACAGTGTAAAGACAACTAACTGTAAAAATCTGGTTTTTAGCTTGTGCGCAAAATTATGTAGTCTAACAGCTATTCAATATGAAACATTTGTTTGAATGTAAGTACCAGCTGTTTTAATGTACCTAAACAGCTGATGTAATAAAGGAGTTTCACAATGGGTTTGCAGCTCTAACTAGTAGCATTGCTCCAGACCTGACTACGGCTGTTCTAGTTGGATCGGTTAAAAATAGGCCCAACTTGTATATATAACTAATAATCACTACTGCTGTTGATGTTGTTCTGACGTCACCAGTGCCTCTTGAATCTCAGAAATAACACAGCCTCCTAGGCCTATACACATTTCATACTATATGATTGAGTATAAAAGACTGGAATAATATTCAGATTATTAAAATTATGACTGTTATATGGTAATCATTTTAAAATTGTATTCAATTCATACAAAACCGGCACTGCATTTAAATATTACGACGGTAATATTTAAATTTCCCATAGGGAAGAAGCTATTAGCGTAGGTCTCATGGTAAGACTTAAGCCCGGGACCATGTTATTTTTTCGTCTTTAGGTGCCCAGAATCCAAAAACAATAGTCGTTAAAATGTTTATGTATATGTATATATATATATGTGTGTGTGTGTGTGTGTGTGTGTGTGTGTATGTGTCTGTGAACACGATACTCTCGTAAAAATGGCCCGATCGAGACCAAATTTGGTGGAGACATGTATTCCTACAAATGCTCGGACGAGTTCGTAAACCAGACATGTCGGTCTATGGGAACGGGTAGTTTGGGGGGGGTTTGTACCCCAAAATGGCGTTTTTTGCGTTTTTCACATGTAATTTTTAAAAATTTATAATTTTATATTTCACTGTTGGAATCAGCTTAAAAAACTACACAGTTAAGTTCCTTAAAGATTTTCTCTATCTCCAACGGTTACCGAGATATTAAAAAATCTAAACACAGTACGTTGTATTGTGTTGCTCCAATGTTTATCTTATGTAGGATAGGGAAAAATTAATATTTCCCATATTAATCAATATTTTTAGATAAAACTTTATATTTAGCTTCGTGTGGTTGAGATCTATCCATTAATGCTTAAAAATCATAGTTTATGTGTTTATCATGGCGGCAAACCTGCATACTCTTTTCCCATATTAATCATATAGGGAATAGGAAAACTCCTTTATTTATGGACAGATGTTGATGAAAGTTGGTATAAATGTTAAAATAAAAATTATTTATGGTAGAAATGACTTACTTTTAGTGTTCCTCATAGCAGCTAACCTGCACACTCTTTCCCATGTTAATCTTATGGAGAATAGGCAAATAATTCTCAAGTTTATGGACAGATTTTTATAAAACTTGTCATATATTATTATTATTATATTATTGATTTGGAAATTCGCTGAGTACGCAGGTCTGCTGCGACGGGGGTATTTTTGTTTATTTTTAAACGTAAGTTTTTTCCAAAATACAAGTGTGTCAAGATCTACGAAATTTAAAGAATATTTTTCCTCACCCAGTTCTATTCAGACCCGGTAACAGGTAAAATTCAACTTACAACTTATATTTCTACTTATGTCGTAAATTCGTATTGTCTTTCTTTGTAAAGTTGTATTGTTTAAAATATCTAATCATTGTTTCATATTTATTCTTTTTGTTTGGAATCAATGATAATACATATTTCCTTTATTGTTTCAATTTCTCAATTTTAACGGTGGAAACTAACGATGTAATACACCTGAAATTTCGTAATAAAAATTATACCTTCAAACACCTGTCACTAGAAACATACGTGCTTATCAAATTTTCATCGTTCTATTAATTAGTTTTGTGCTTCGTACCACCTTTTATATTTATAGCTAATTTAGAGAAGCCTTTCCTCACTCAACGATACCGTTTGGATGTAAGATAGAGGGGAGGGGAGGGGTAATCCAGTCTCCTCTCTAGATCAAACCAATAAACCAGTGGACTTTAATGCACTTATCATTGACTATGATCTACCATTTACTGTACACAAATGAACCGACAGTAAACATATTGGTTCTAATTACGTACACTATTAGATTACAGCAGTGTATGTCAGGGCTTCCCAGAATTTCGTTAGTTCGTACCCATATCAGAGGAGAAATTGTTTACCTAACTCACGAGTTAACCTTGTTAACTCTGCTAATAATGAGGGTTTTAAGAGTTCTAAAAGCACACAAAAACTTTCTAACCCATATATACCTACATATGTACCTTTTTCAGGAGGGGTTTTACTTTAAACTGACCCAATAAAATAAAGTAATGAGTTCTCAAATTTTACTTATCATAAACATTTCCCAATTTAATCTACTTTATATAATTTAAACTGATTCTAAATATTTGAAGTGAGGCCATGTAAATTCCATTATCTCTATATGTATAAGTGAATGTATGTATGTATAATCCTTTATGGGTTGCCAAACTACACATCCGATCGCCATAAAATTTTAGGAAGTTGCTCTATATGTGTCCGGGAAGGTTTTAGTGAAAAATCTTTGTCGAAAACTCCATAAGTTTTCATTTTATGGCGTTTTAAATTTCTAATGTTAACCTTATGTGGACTAAGTTTGTTTCCAAATTTTCTACAATAAAAACATTTGATTTCTTAAGCTACAGCTGTTTAATTACTTTCCATTAGCAATATGCTTTACTATCCAATGTCATCTGAATCATTCACTATGTAAAACTATAAAGTAAATAAATACTGTACAAAATGAGCAGCTTTTTATTCGCCACGTTAATAGTTATGGTTTTCGGGGATTATGTATTTATATTTATATTTTCTGTCTCATTTTAAGGCACATATTTATATGGTGGTCAAAAAAAATATAAGTACAATGTGTATACTATACATATTAAATTTATTACAATAATCAGATGTTGTATATGTTTCCTATAAAAGCCGAACTACAGTTAGGTTTGGTTTGGGTTTAAAGGTTGGAGTACAAAATTGTGAATCAATCCACTCAGATTTATTTTTTTGTGGAAATGTTATTGATATGTCTTATCGTTTCAGTATTGTTATTCACTTTGCCGCGACCAACAATATCTTATCTTTCACAACGAAGCTGTATTGCTATTCGATTTCAGAACATGGTTAATCCTAAAGTGAACTTTATTCACTGTAAGGCGTTACGAAGTTCGCCGGGTCAGCTAGTACACAATATAAACCTTTTATATTAATTAAAAAAAGGAAAAAAATACACAACACTTTTCACAACTTTTCATTTTGTACAGTACATATTTACTTTATAGTTTTTCGTTAGTGAATTATTCAGACGTCATTGGATGGTGAAGAATATTTATTGCTTATTGTTTACGTTTGAACAAATGACGGGTTAAAGGGACTTTCAAATCATTTAACCACAGCCGTTTATTTTATAAACACTAAATTTATAAAACTTGACCCCCTTTTATGCCCGCTGGGGCGGAGCCTTTAGAACGGATTTGCACATATTGTGAATCTAAATCATTCCCAAACCCCCTTGAATACAAACCAAAAAAATTCATCAGAATTGTTCAGGCGTTTAGAAGGAGTTCACCTACAAACACACGTACAGAAGATTTTATATAATAACAGAACGCACGTACGTTGTACGTGTTGTAGGAATCTGTGTTAGGGGAAAAAGATACTTTTTAACATTACAAAATTAATTAGATTATATCAGAAAATATTTATAATAATAAAAATATGTCTTATGTCAAGATAATATTTAAATATAGTATAATTTGACGTGAATTTAAAATAAATGATCAATGTAAACAAACTAATATTCATTTTAATTTGATAGCTGTTTGTTTTTCTTTCTATTAAATCACTTAATATATCACAGATTCTCAAAATTAATTATCAATGCTTAACCATTTAGTGTTAAGAACTACAAAGACAGCTGATTATTACCAGTTAGTGATTCATTGAAAACTGAAAGCAAAATGCGACTAATATCGCGTAAAAAGTCGGGTTTTAAATGCTCGTTATATACTTTTAATGGGGCGGTGGACAATTCCAAGCATTGAAAAACCTTTTCTAGAATGTAGAGAATGCATGCAATAAGTTTTCATTGTTATCAGTTCTCTAGTTTTTTTAGGAGAAGACGGCGTAAAATGCCTCCTGGAGCGTCACAGAAAGACAAACAGACAGACACAAATTGAGATAAGACTTGTTTCGGCTTCTCTAACGCACGAAACGTAAACATAACTAAAAAATGAATAACTCTGAGCAATGTGATATAACCATTACAAAAACTAAACAAAAGTCTATTTTTCTACTAACTTGGGCCAAAGAAGAATCATTGAAAATAATAAAATGAGCAGACCTGGTACTCAGCATTTCCAAATCAATAATATAATAAAAATAATAATATATATGACATTATCAAAATCTGTATAAACATGAAATTTTGCCTATTCTCCATATGATTAACATGGGAAAGAGTATGCAGGTTTGCTGCTGTGAAACACTGAAAGTAGCATTTATAATCAAAAATTTTATTTTTTAACATTTATACCAATTCATCAAATCTGTCCATAAATATAGAGTTGCCTATTCTATATGATTAACATGGGAAAAGAGTATGCAGGTTTGCTGCCATGATAAAAACACATAAACTATGATTTTTTAGCACAAATGTATGGATCTCAACCACATGAAGCTAAATATGTTTCATAAAAATATTCAATAAGTGAAAAATTATTTTTTTTTAATCCTCCATAAGATTAACATTGGAGCCTCAAAAATACAACGTACTGTGTTTAGATTTTTTTATATCTCGGTAACCGTTGAAGATAGAGAAAAACTTTAAGGAACTTAATTGTGTAGTTTTTTAAGCTGATTCCAATGGTGAAATATAAATTAGAAATTTTTAAAAATTACATGTGAAAAACGCAAAAAACCCATTTTGGGGTACAAAACCCCCCCAAACTACCCGTTCCCATTGACCGATATGTCTGGTTTACGAACTCGTCCGAGCATTTGTAGGAATACACGTCTCTACCAAATTTGGTCTCGATCGGACCATTTTTACGAGAGTTTTCGTGTTCACAGACACATATTATATTTAAAAAATTTATTTAATATGTATATATATTTATATTAAAAATTTAACACTATTGTTTTGTCAATAAAGAAGAAAAAATAACATGGTCCCGGCTTAAGTTCATGAGTACGGTAATTTTCTTCCCTATGGGAAATTCGCTAAAAAGAAATGATTATATTTTTTTTATCACATTAATTTTAAGAAAAATTAATCAAGATTCATCTGCAGTGTAGAATTATAAAATATATAGTAAATTAATTTTTTCATGGAAAACAGTTGGTTTATAAACAGGCTTATTTCCTTTGTTGTTAGTGGATGTTGTACAATATTATGTCAAACGTGTTTTTTTGAACTATAGTCGAACATAATATTAATTGAAAGTGCATATATAACCATAATATTAGGGAATATAGCGGCATATAGTGGATAATATATAGTATATATGCATAGCAGTTATAGTTCATATAACCCAAGTGTTATAAACAAAACCTCATATATATAAGTAATTTCTCAACCTATACGTTAAAGGGATTCACCACTGAAAAAAGTAAAAATTAATCAAAATAAAAACGTTTTTGTCTTTTTCAATTTCACGTATCAACGCAAGTATGTAAAAAAATTGAGTGTTTCAATGCCCAATAATATTAACATTTATTTATTTTACATAGTATATAATTTTATTGAACTACAACTTACATATAAAATATAAAAAATGAAAAAGATTCAGTTCAGGGTATTGGTCATAATATGACTACTACGAAAATTTAGTGTTGCCTAATTTAGTGTTGTAAATTTACTAAAATTACAAAAAACCAAATTTTTTCTTTTTTCGCATTCTGTAGGAGCATCTTCTTTATTTTGAAAAATACACATAATCATCAACAATTAAGAAAGTGATGTTGTTGACTGAACTTACTGATATAACCATTACAAAAACTAAACAAAAGTCTATTTTTTCTACTAACTTGGGCCAAGAAGAAGAATCATCCGAAATGACAGTAAAAAAAGAAAAATGATTCATATTTTTTTATCCGACATTAATTTTGTAAGAAACATTGAATCTGAACCGATACATTGCAGATGAAGAATTATAAAGTATACTTTCTGGTTGTGTGAAATTAAGTATTTTTCCAAGGAAAACTATAAGTTGGTTTATAAACAGGCTTCACTTTCCCATTTTTGTTAGTGGATGTTGTACAATATTATGTCAAACGTGTTTATTTGAACTATGATGGTCGAACATAATATTAATTGAAAGTGCATATATAACCATAATACTTAGGGAATATAGCGGCATATAGTGCATAATATATAGTATATATGCATAGCAGGTTATAGTTCATATAACCCAAGTGTTATAAACAAAACCTCATATATATAAGTAATTTCTCAACCTATACGTTAAAGGGGATTCACCACTGAAAAAAGTAAAAATTAATCAAAATAAAAACGTTTTTGTCTTTTTCAAACTTTTTCACCTGTATCGTAACGCTAAGTATGTAAAAAAATTGAGTGTTTCAATGCCCAAAAATTAACATTATATATTTATTATTATACATAGTATATAATTTTATTGACCAATGGTTTGGTAATGTATTCAATATGCATGTATCATACATACGTTGACCTAATATTTTGTATAACTACACAATGATATACAAAAAGATATATTTGTAAATTTAATGTTGAACACACATTAACAATCCCAGTTTCCTGAGGTTTAATTTTGACATATTTTCAGACAAAAACTTATATGTCTTGATAACCAATTGAGATAAATAATTGCTTACTGAATATCTAGGTAGAATTACATTTTTAGGTGAGCTTGGTAACATAATTTTATGTATATGCAATTTTTTTAAAAGTCTAAACTTTACTTAATGACTTTTTTACCCACTAATGCAACCATAATAAACCTACAAAAATATTTAGATTAGATCATTATCTTCAAAATGAGAACAAGAGCATCGTAATATATTGAAACCTAAGAACACTTTAAAATGAAAAAACATTTTTTTCGCTCTAGTCCGTATTATATCAACTTTGTCATTCCATATTTTGTATTTTTTCAGCCTACACTAGAAAAAAAGTTAAAATTTGTTTTGCGAATTTCAAAAAAGTATATTTTCAGCGGCGAGCCCCCGTACGTGAACACACAATGCTGGTCTACTAATGTAGTTAATTTAATTACTGAATGAGCTTGAAATTCAATAGAAATAAATTGTTACACACAACCATGCAGATGACTGAAATGTTAATAGTTTCAATAGACCAAATATGACAGTACTTATTCTAAATACTTTACTGTGAGCAATACAGTTCTTCGTCACAATTCATGGTTGTCTTCAGATGCCCTGAAGAGAAGCCGTTTCTTTCCAACTGTTGGTGTAGCCACCGTCGTTCTTTTGCGGTCCTCGCTTACTTCCAACTGGGGGACACTTGTCGGCGGTTTCATAAGTTTTCGATTCCATGTTAAAATGATCCATTGTACATTCCTTCTCCCTATTGACGTATATAATCCAGCTTACCTTATTCTTTTTTGGAACAATGGTAACTGCGTTTAAAATGTTCCGTTCACAATGCGCAACCTCCAGATTCTTGATGGGTTTATACTTGTGTTCTTTAGTGGGGTCAAGGACGTACAGTATCGCCATGAATACGTTGCGAGAGCCTTCCTTCTTGAAGGCGCAGTTCATGTAAAACACATTGTCTTCCTGCGAGTTGACCCAAGTGTTGACGAGTGTTACTTCCGGATTCCAATATGGGTGTGCGTCTCCCTTCGGAGGCAGGAATTCGAGTTTTTGGAATTGGTACCTCTCTATGAACCAATTCGGGGATACCCTTATTAGATCTGAGGATATTTCTGGACTGTTCCACAACAATGCCTCCAAGTGGTTTATTTTTGTGAGACAGATTATGAACATTACAGCCGTTCTCAGAGTATCCATTCTTCTAGAGAAGTTTCCAGAACTCTTCGTTGTTGGTTCTAAGGCTTGGATACTTCTTGGGTGGTTTTCTACAATCTTCTGTGTTTGTCCTAAACGTTGGATTCCTCTTGAAAGGTTTTCCAAACCTCTTGGATGTCGCGTGTAAACCTTGAGCGCCTGTCGACGATTGCAGAGTATTATTAGTGTCTACGTATTCCACAGTTGGTATAATTGTTCATAATTTTCAGATGACTAATGAGAGCTCATAACTTACAGACAACGAACCTCTAATGGTGATTATGGATGCTAATTAATTGCGTTTAGAAAATTTATAACCACATTTCAATGACGTTTGGTGAAGTTTACTCTCTTCATTTGCAATTACCTCGATCATATTTTAAAATGTTCATCAAAATTTTGTTCAAAAGTATTCACTCACCTTTAACATTATTGCTCACAAAATATTAATATCTACCGATGCAAATAAAAGGTATCAGTGGACTGACACAAAATACTTTAAAATTTAAAAAATTGTAAATTTTTAATTGTAAAAATTTAAAACGACATTCTTCAATAAACTATCATATTCTTTAAAGTTAACTAAATATAATTTAATAATAAATTTATTGTTTAAAAATAACTATACAATTTCCCAGGATAACAAGAAGAACAAACTTAAATTAATTGTTCGAATTTCATGGGGAAATACCCCCCCCCCGGAATACCAAGCTTTTTTGAGTGAGCTTTGTTGGGTCGTGTGACCTTAAGCTGCATACCAAGTGTCTCGGAAAACGGTTGGGTAATAAGGAAGAAATTGAATTTGTAATATTCACCTTATGAATAATATTGGGCGCTCTCAGACAACATTCTGCGTTTAACGTGGACACTAAATTTAACGTTTGGAATTTTTTATGAAAATCTGAAAAGTTAGATAGGTCCACCTTCAAGCTCGGTGGATCTTAACCGATCCACATACAGATTTCGCTTTAATTTACATAAAATAAATATTTCACCATCATTCATTGACGCAATCCTGCAAGGTTTGTTAAAACAATCAAATAATAAAATATTATGGGGTCGAACAAAGCAATTAATAGACCTATACATTATAAACAATCTCATATAACGTTATTTTGCATTTAATTTTGTAAGAATACTACAAACTTACACCAATTGAGGGTTTCCTGATGTACAGAATGGTGTGCCTGCGACAAAAATGTATATTATTAGGCTGGAAAACAAATTGAAAACGGAAAATCAAAAAATATTTTAACTACGATATGAAAGTACAGAAAAAGGTAGTTCTAAAGTAATTTGTTATGTTTGATAATCCTTATTTATTACATGAGAGGCCGTTTGTAATAATTCACCTCTTCACCTTTATTTATCAAACCGATTTCGATATCTGCGGGATCAACTATACCATCTCGATTCTAAGATTTCCAATGAGGTTTCAGATTTTCAAGATTATTTTACGACTAACGTAAGCCTTGCTTAAAGTTAATTTCCTCCTGACGGCGAAACTAGGTGACGGGGAAACGGGGTGATGGGGAAACTAGGTGTCGGGGAAACGTGGTTACGGGGAAACTTGGTGTCGAGGGAACTAGGTGTCGGGGAAACGTGATGACGGGGAAACTAGATGTCGGGGAAACGTGGTGACGGGGAAACTAGGTGTCGGGGAAACATGGCGACGGGGAAACTAGGTGTCGAGGAAACGACTTGTCGGAGAAACTTGGTATCGGGGAAACGTGGTGACGGGGAAGCTTGGTGTCGGGGTAACGTGGTATCCGGGAAACTTGGTATCGGGGAAACAGAAACTGGTCGGGGAAAACGGGAACTAGGTGTCGGGGAAACTTGGGAGAGAAACTGTGGTATCGGTGGGAACGTGTACGGGGGAAGCTTGGTGTCGGGGTAACGTGGTATCCGGGAAACTTGGTATCGGGGAAACGTGGTGTCGGAGAAACGTGGTGGCGGGGAAGCTTGGTATCGGGGAAACGTGGTGGCGGGGAAACTTGGTATCGGGGAAACGTGATGTCGAGGAAACATGGCGACGGGGAAACTAGGTGGTGTCGGGGAAACTTGGTACAGGGGAAACGTGGTGGCGGTTAATCTTGGAGACAGGGAAACCTGTTGATGGGGAAACTTTGTGATAGGGACACGTAGTGGCATGGACTAAGTGTTAGTTGAAAAATAAATCGATTGAAATATATTAATAAAACGTAATCGATTGTTGTATTGATAAAATGTCTGTTGGGAATAAATGGAGGAAAAGGCTGCAGAGCTGTTAATCAATACGTCTGGACATTATCCTCCGACAGGATCATTGTGTCTTGTGGTAGTGTTAACAAGAATAATCCATAGCAGCCGATCAGTTCGGCAAACCATTCAATTAAAGTTGAACTAGGTCACAAACCACAAACTTCACATTGCAGAAATTTGAGCGACAATTCTGGATTTCATCTATACAAATAAAATTACAGTTTTAGTTGTTACTAGAATTTGATGTTTTAGCGAATTTCCCATAGGGAAGAAGCTATTACCGTAGACCTCATGGTGAGACTTAAGCCCGGGACCATGTTATTTTTTCTTCTTTAGGTGCCCAGAGTCCAAAAATAATAGTCGTTAAAATTTATATACATGTATATATTTATATGTGTCTGTGAACACGATAACTCTTGTAAATATAGTCCGATCGGGACCAAATTTGGTAGAGACGTGTATTCCTACAATAGCTCGGACGAGTTCGTAATCCAGACATAACGGTCGATGGGAACGGATAGTTTGGGGGGGGGGTTTGTACTCAAAAATTGGGGTTTTTGCGTTTTTCATATGTAATTTAAAAACTTTTTAGATTTTATCTTTCACCATTAAAATCAGCTTTAAAAACTACACAATTTAGTAGTTCCTTAAATTTTTTCTCTATCTCCAACGGTTACCGAGATATAAAAAAAATCTAAACACAGTACGTTGTATTTTAAGCCCCAATGTTAATTTTATGGAGGATAAGGAAAAATTAATATTTCACTTATTAACCAATATTTTTCGATAAACCTTTATATTCAACTTCATTTGCTTAGTATTCATCAATTTATGCTTAAAAATCATAGTTCATCATGTGTTTATCATGGCAGTAAACCTGCATACGCTTTTCCCATGTTAATCATATGGAGAATAGGCAAACTCCTCTATTTATCGACAGATGTTGATGAAGGTTGGTATAAATGTTAAAATACAAATTTTTTATGGTATAAATTCCTACTTTCAGTGTTCCTCACAGCAGCAAATCTGCACACTCTTTCCCATGTTAATCTTATGGAGAATAGGCAAATAATTCTCACGCTTATCGACAGATTTTGACCAAACTTGTCATATATTATTATTATTATTATATTATTGATTTGGAAATTCGATGAGTACGCAGGTCTGCTGCGACGGGGGTATTTTTATAATTTTAACATCTTATACTTAAACCAGCAAAAAATTCCCATAGTCCAATAAAAGTTCATTCATTGGTTAAATCAGCCTTAAACAAAGGGTTTCCAAAATATTTTACATAGAATTTTAAATCTGTCTCGGGGTAGTTCGCAAATTTCAAGTTCCCCTTCAACTCGGGCCGGAGTCCGAACCCAAGCACTCGTCAGTGAACACCGTGACCTTCTGCACCACCAGAGCACCGTCAAAGCGTTTTAATTGGCTATAAAGCATACTCTAGCAGCAAAACAGCGAACTCGATTTTAAATTTTTCTTAGGTAGATCGCGAATTTCATGTTCCTCTTCAACTACATTGCGTATACCTTATAATGTGGCCATAGCATATGCCAGTTCCTTCATTATTACAGCTGGTCGTCTCTGGAACATCTTAACCCTGAAGATCAGATGTTCTACTATTACATAATTTATATTCTACATACTGATTATGGAATTTATATATTATTTTATATTGTATTATATAACGAAATGTTTACGGGGACAATTAATCCCAGAAAAGTTTTATTTATGAAAAAGTAAAGAAACAGAGTTTGAAAATTCATGATAGCGTTGGTTATAAATTATTACAATTTTTTTATTTTGTGTATTTCTACGCCAGTGGCATTTTTAACGTTTTCATGGGGAACGGTCCAAACCCCGGTCTTGTTACTACCTAACGTCGACCTGTTGTTAGGAAGCATCATTAATTAGTAGCCCAATGACAAATGGCGACTGGGTCCAGATTCGACCCTTGCGGGATTCGACCCGGCGACCTTCAGTTTTGAAGGCGGGTATTATAACCACTACACCACCCAGCCAGTTAAAAATTAGTTGGACTTTTCCAACGCGTCTTGTGTCGAAAAACTTTATTTTTAAACACAAGACGAGTTAGAAAAGTCCAACTAATTGTTAATTTAATAAGAAAATAAATTTTCATTCTTTAACTGTTTACAAACAAATACAGCATTGGTCTATGCATCGTCAATATTCAAAATGTGTGATTTTATTCAATTTTGTATGTAAACTTTGTAAAAAAATGGAAAAGGAAGAAAAAAGTTGTTAAAGTGAAAGGAAAATGGTAACCTATGGGGTAACACCTATTTTAACTATTCAACAGATTTAAAAAAAACTGTAAACATAAAATATATTTGTTGTAAATGATCGATTTTTATACGATAAATAAACATCTGATTTTTTTTACGATTTCCCACATTTTTCCATGTTTTTCATCACATTTTACAGCATACCTTTTCTTAATTGTTTAGCGAGGAAAGTCAAATGTTGTACATATATATGTTCTTCAATATATTGTACACAATCTTTAGCATGAAAATTTACATATTTTTAACCTTACTCCTTATGTTTTTTGTGTAAAAATATAAAAGTTCAAAAATTAAAATAAAACGCCCTATCTATTTTTAATGGCATATCCAATGGCATGCTACTGTTTGTAAGGTTGTTTATTAGCTTTAAAGCAAAGTTTTAAAAGTGGAATAGGTGCTATACAAAAGGAGTTATGCTGTAAAACGTAAATGTATGTTTTTTAAATCCCCCTTCACCTGAATAAGTAGGGTGAGGGTTCATACAATATTTTTTCTTTTACTAGCACACACTTTAACTATTCACAAAACAATTTTAAGTCATTTATAGAGAAAGGGTATTATTGGTTACATCGCCCCTTGCCTCTTTAAATGTATATTACGCGGCAGGAGAGGGCAACTTGGCAAGAAAACCCTCGTAACAACCACTTGCAGCATCCGTCGATTCCATTAGTTAATGCTTTCCCGCCACTTCTTATCTCAAATACGACCAGAGTCCTCGATCTGAATCACTCCCGATTATTGCATTCAACAAGTTTTTAGAAAATCTACAGAAACTAATGTATTACTATAATGACACGGGAATGCACTACGAAAGTAAAATAAGTGGGGTTCCTTTCGTAAAATCCAGAAGAACGCTAAATTTCGAAAAGATACTTTATTTATTAAACAATCCGTACTTTTGGATCTATGATAATAGCAGTTTCAAGATCTAAAGTTACAAGATGAAACTAAGATTCTTCACAAAAAAACACTTGAAAATGACCATGCAATCGCTTGTCCCAAGTTCTTAACTCAACTTAATTTGAAATAACCAAAGAACGATTAAACAAAACAATCACAGTTTGAATCTTAATTATGATAATTTTTGACATGAACATGTCTTAGCTCTGGAGGAGGGTAGTATTTAGCAATACGTCAGACCAAAATTTGAAACGGAAGTGACGTCATTTGGTTAGTGCAGGCATATGGCTATAAGGATGTGTATGCTGTTTAGAGGAACTGAAAACATTCCCTTTAGATACAATCCATGATCTAAGCTATTTCCCAAAGGGTTAGTAAATACATTTTTGACGTGGATATGTGCTAAGCTCTGGGAGAGTAGCTATTTGCGACGAAAAGGTGTAACGGGAGTGACGTCACGTGGTTATAAGAACAGTTGTTTTAAGGAACTGAAAACATTAACTTTAGGCTTATCAATAATCTAAGCTATTTCCTACAGGGAGTTAAAACACATTATTTTAAACTAATAATTCTTAAAATGAATGTACATTTGGTAATTCACAAAATCCAAAAGTACAATCTATTACCAAATACCTGTACTTTGTACTTAATGCCCTTGCTGTAAATTTAGATCTCATTAAACATTCGTAATCAGTTGCATGGCAGACTTGAATTTACAGTTTTTAATCGAGATTAAGTTTTAAGCTCGTATTCATGTTGGGAAGTCAGTGACAAAATTCATCGTTAAAAGATCTGCTCACTTTCCCCATTCGTGTAACTGGCCACACAGACAACAGGCCGCGTGGCAGCCATCGATTGTGCAATGAACGCTATTACATTATAACAGGGAATGTTTCAAGTGTTTTAGTCCAATGTCTATTACTATTGCTGCCATACCAATAACCTACTTGTCTTGGAAGACAAAAGATTAATTATTTTAGTTTATTAGTAATTTATCTAAAACGACGCCAATTATAACAACAATTATTAGTGTTTTATTGTAACAATTATAAAACACCATTTGTTCGAAACTATATTCACTTCAACACCTTAAAAATTCAATCATGGTCAAGTTTAAAACTACATGGATTAGTTTTAGTTAGGGTCATAGAGGGATGAGACCAATAAACTTTGAGAGGTGTCCGGTATTGTCCCCGGGCATTAATTCCGGTTTTGTGACTTTGTGATTAATTTTTTTTTAAGTGAATCCATCGAAATCACCAAAATTTGTTATTGCGAGAGAACAACAAAATACTTTCGCCGAATCAACTTCAAGAGATACACAATTTTTAATAAATTTTACTTAAAAAACAGATGATATTATGTTTGGAAGTAACCGCAGTGCGTGCCATTGGTGGAACTAGGGGGCTGTGGGGGCCGCAGCCCCCCCTTTGGCCTTTTATGTATGTATGGACAAAGAATTATGAAAAAATTAAACCAAAATTTAAGTTCTCCTTCGGGAACGTAATAATATATTCCACTCAATACACACTTAAAACCCTGTATTTTCTAACTTCTAATAAATAAAAACCAACATTATTTAATTGCAAAAAGTACACTGATTGGCATAATAATTGAAGCGCTTAATGCTGACAGTACGACGGCCGGCGGCCTAATGCCACAAGCCACAAATGCTGGTAATGATAGTACTAGTTTATATAAACGAAGTGACTATTCGCACGTCAAGGATACTGTATATACAGATACTCGGCTTAGGTTAGGTTCTTTATATAGTTATAAAATATACCATCAACCATTTCGGTACATAATGAACCTTCACTGTCCCTGGACACTAAATAGTTTTTCTAAAAAAAACTGGAACTGGAACGTACTTCGCCACCATCTGGAACAGACGTGTTCGGTAAGAACGCACGTCTAACGTGCGAATAGGTTTTGTCAAGGCCTACGCACACAGCAACAGTCGCACGTATGCAGACGGACGGAGAAAAATCGCCCACTATGTGTTTAATGTAAACATCTGCATGCAGACGTTAGTAGACATACGGACGTATGTGTGCGTTGCAACATCTAATAACATGGGGAGTGATTTTTCCTCCGTCCGTCTGCAGGCGTGCGTCTGTTGCTGTGTGCGTTGGCCAAACTTCGTATCAACATTTCTAACTTACTTGGGAACTTACAGTACTTCTTTTTCTTACTTAGGAATTCCTAGTAAAAGTTGTTTGAATGTAAACCTGAATTTTCATGTATAATTTAGTAATAATAATAAACTTACTAACAATTCTTAATCACTTCTTATTGAAATACCTTGAATACCTAAAAATTGTCCAGTGGAGGGCCCCTTCTTGCATGGGGTATTCATCAACCAGATCCCCTGAAGCAGTCCCTATTTTCAACCGACTGGATCTGTCAATGGTGCGTGTTCGTGCACCTGTACGTGTACGTGTTCGTCCATGACACGCGATCACCTCGTCATCCCCTACATGCGTTGGGGAGGAGTTGTCTAGACTGCGCCGACGGCCAGCGGGGCGTGTTTACGACACCCTTGTCGCCGCCGTCTGTAGTGACGTCACAACCTGTGCCTCCGTTCGCGGGACCCCTGTCTTATTAACCTGGGTAGTGTGTTAACAACTCTAAGAAAACGTACTGCTTTTATGAACAGTAAATTTAACTTTTCTCTGGAACCGTTAGTCGTCGACTAATAATTCAAAAGTCTTATTTGTTTATTTTTTAAGTTAGTTTCAATGGTGGTAGTCAAATTATACTTTACCAGGGTGTCTAGCAACAGGGAATAAAGGGAAAAGTCAGGGAAATTAAAACTGTTTGAAAAAGTCAGGAAATTTCAACATTGGTCAGGGAAACCGCCAAAGGAAATCGATATTTTATAATGGATTCAGAACTTTCAAAATTCGGCAAAACTGGTAGCATTGAAATTCTGAGTTAGTGAGTTTAGTTGTACAGATAGCAGCCACCATTCTTTCTTCTTTCTACACATCAGTGAGCCGGTTTAGAAGTGAATAATGAATAGAGATTGTCGACGTATTCCATGTATATGATTCTGTTTATTTGTACGTTTTAATTTTAATAATATGATTTTGGGCGTGAATGACTTCATTTAATAAATACCGCACTGATTTTGTGTTTATTTTTAATGGTGTCTCTGTGTTTTGTTCAAAAATTAGCCGATAGTTACACACGTTTTTAGTCAGGGAAAATGTTGCATCTAATATGAAAAAGTCAGAGAAAAATCAGGGAATTTCCTTATGATGACTTGCTAGACACCCTGTTTACCTTTATTGTTTTCGCGGAAAACTTAATAATTTTTTTACATTTCAAAGCCCATAACCAAAACTTTTTAACCGTAATTTTTACAGACATGCATGTGGTGCTTTGGTGTCATATTATTCAGTACTCTATGCACTTAAAACTATCAAGTTTTATCCAAGTCATTACAGCCATTTTTGAGAAATTTTTCACGTTTTTAAGGGTTTTTAGAGGGGTGAACTACCCTTATCAATCCAAAATTCTAAAAAAATAAAAAACGCCTGGAGATACGGTGAATTACTGTACGGACATACTGTACATACCAAATTTCTCAATTGGACCAACGGGGTATGCTGTGGCACGTCGAAAACCACTTTTTTGGATTCAGGGGACCGCGAAACGGATATGTCAACTCTCAACTCAAATTCAAAAATTTTGACGAAAACAATACTTTCTCCATATACTATGTATAAGTGGGGATATGTGTAATGTAAGAGTTTGCAATTTGAAAACGTTAACAAATTCTATGTCTTTCGTAAACAGCTGTAAGTAGTTCAAGCTACTATAAAACTGATTCTGATTCGATTAGGCGCTGTATATGAATATAAAAAATAAACAAATTAATACATGATATTATGTGTGAATTAAAAATGGATTTAGCCAATAAGTTTTAAAAACGTGTCAGGACATTTTTTGAAATTAATTATTTGTACATAATGGAGGCAACTCAAATGCAGAAGAATATTCAAACTTGAGTAATTGTATAGGACAATTCTCCATCGAGACTGATTGTGTCAGAGTTCTTTCAAACACGACAAGAACTGCTTCCGTCTCCATAACAGACTCGTTGATGATGACGTCGCGAGTCAGTGACCAAGGATGAGTCAGATCATAAATCACGAGACAGTAACATCACTGTGAGTCTGAATCACTCTGTCTGTCATCCTGGGTCACAATTGTCTCGTTCTTCGACCGTAGGAATAGTCCAATTAATAATTTGGAGCAGCGCTGTGTCTCACTCTAATATACTCGTACAGTACTCCTGACGTCACTCAAGTTTGGATACTCAGATTGATTTGTTACGCTTCTGAAAATGGACGTCTATGGATGTCGGGGGTTTTGTGTGAAATTAAAGCTCTCACCTACGACATTGGAATAAACGGTATCGGTGGACTGACACATACTTTCTCCCTTAAGTAAATTTTAAAACGACAAAGAATCGTACGGGACCCCCCCCCCCCGGTAATACCAAGCTTTTTTGAGTTGGTTTTGTTTGGTGATTTGACCTTACGCTTCATACTGTTTCATGGAAAATAAGGAAGAAATTGATCTTTTTATATTCTCTATAAGAATAACATTGGGCGCTTTCAAACAACGTACTGCGTTTATAATGGACAGTAAATTTAACTTTTCTCTGGAACCGTTCGTCGTAGACAAATAATTCAAAATACTAATTTGGGTTTTAGGGGTGAACTACCCTTAAAAATTAAAAATTCAAAAAAATGAAAAAAATACCTGGAGATACGGTGAATACATACATACATGCCAAATTTCATCGAAATCGGACCAACGGGGTAGGCTGTGGCTTTGTACACATCCAGACACACACACAGACAGACACACGAACGGACAGACATCACGTCGAAACCTACTTTTTTGGATTCAGGGGACCTCAAAACGGATATATCCACTCTCAACTTAAATTCGAAAATTTTGACGAAAACAATACTTTCTCCATATACTATGTATAAGGGGAGGAAATAATATAAACTACCTGACCTCCGCAAAATGACTTATAGGTCAAATACTGTATATGTAATTTGGGAAACAGCTGAAAACGGCTTGTTAACAGTAGTGTATTGCTGGCATTCATAGGCGGGGTTTAAGTTAGCTTAGGTCAGTTCGTTTAGTTTTACTTTGCGGCGTTAAGTTAGCTTGGTCATTGATATTTTTATATCATTAATAATATTTGTATACTATCAGTAACCAACCTAACCTAACTCCGCAGAGCACTGTTTTTCAGCGACCAATACACGTTGTGTTACATGTTAATACACACGATATTCCCGACATTTTTGCACAGCGCTCTGCGGAGTTAAATTAGGTTGGTTATTGATGGTATAAAATCCTGTAGGGCATTTTTAAGTACCCTTCTGTATTTTCTAAGATAACGTCCGTGAGACACCGACCCGAAAGTAGTGGATTTTATGATCTGAGACTTAATTAGTGACAAAGTCCAGCTAATCCACTTTTCAGGATCATTAATTGATAGCCTAATGAACTAATAGCCTAATGTACTGAGGCAACTGGGTCCAGTGTCGAATCATCACAAAATTATGTCAAGGTTATATTGTCTGGATCGAACACGACCTTTATTTCATGAGGGTACTAAAACCTCTGATACAACAAGCCAATTAGAATACCATAATCAGCCAGTTAAAATTATTGTGTATACAAGTAAAATCAGGCTAATCAAAGATTATTTCTGTTCTACTGTTGAAATAAATTTGGAGAAACTATAATTGACTTATTCAATTCAAACAATCCGACTTATTCTTACCAACCTAAAAAACTAAAAAAGTTATTTATTGAGAAAGTGGGATACAGTACTTTTTTGTAAATGTTGGGTTCTTTTTCCTATATTTTATCTACAACTGGGTGTGGAAATTTGTATCCAATATTATATTAACAGATCCGTTTGGTCATCATTTTGAAAATAACTCAAACAACTAAAGGAAACGAAAAACACGAAGTGTTTTACTATTGAAAATGATGAAAAAGAATTATAAAAACATGGGTTCGGAAATTAGCTACGGCTAACGACAGATTTCGCCCGGATATCAGTACCCCCGTTAAGATGAGACCATACTGCTTTTTGGCGTTAATTAAAAATTCAAATGTAGCGTACTTATTGTAAAATTAACTCAAATATCTAATAAAACTGGTTCCGGAACTCGAGTCGAGTTGTTTTTGAGAAAACCAACTTTATTTCAAAAATGTATTTGTTTATTGCTAAGTTAAAAGAGTTATTAGACCAAAGTCAAAAATGTGTTATTTTGGTTACGTTAACTATAAAACATCTCAATGTAAAATTCCAGGAGCAATTTTATTCAATTTTAAGTTCATTTTGCATTACGTACACTACTTTTTTGGCACTTTAATTAGCGCCCAAAAAGAAGTACTGTACCGCCTAACTGTGGGAACTGAAATCCGTGTGAATCCGCGCCTGGTTTAACGAAGCAATTCCGAACTTATGTCATAAACATTTTGCATAATGTTCGCAAGTAGAATACATTACGTCGTTAAATTCTTTCCGTTCTTCGTGAATCAACCTTAGATTTTGTTCAGAGTTGTTACAGAAAACCAGAATATTAAGGTTCTACTTTCTTGGAAAACGTTTGGAAGTAGAACACCATTAGGCCTACTATTGCTCGTGTTGGCCAGGGTTGATTTGTCATGGTCAGTCACTAGGGCGGGTGCCGGGTGTCGGTCGATGGCTGCCGCACGTCAGCACGCGGTAGACAGGACGGCACCGCGGTTTTGGCGCCAGTTCTCTGCAGAGGCGGTAAAATTACCCTCCCTCTCTCGCCAAATTACCCCCGCTACTGACATCAAACTACTATCGCTGTTTTATTCTACGTGTACATGAACCTTTGACATAACTCTCCCTTTTAGATGTCATTGACCCCGGTTGTATCACGTCACTAAGACGTAATTTGTAACATTTACACTCTTATGAGCAACATACTAGCCAATAACTTCGACGCGGGAGCATATGTTGTCGTTATTTTTCATCACAGATCAAGACAAAATACACAAAATTAAAGATAAATAAATGCATTACTATGTTTGTTTCTTATATTTGACTTTCTCCCCTTATACCAGTATATGGAGAAAGTACTGTTTTCGTCATAATTTTAGAATTTGAGTTGAGAGTGGATCTGTTTTTTGAGGCTCCATGAATCTAAAAATGTTGTTTTACGTCTAAAGAATGTCTGTTTGACTATCTTCTGTGTAAATATCCCTAGACCATACACACTGATGGTCCAATTTTTATGAAATTTTGTAAAATGTGAATTTTGGATACAATCCCTGGGAATTTTTATTTTGTTTTTGATATTTACAAATAATTTACCCCCCAAAATTCTTAAAAACGTAAAAAATAAAAATTTCTCAAAATCCACTTTACTTATAAGTGTCAGGGGTTTATGAGTCACACAACTGATAAACCCTGCTATTTGGCAAACCCCAGTCTTAAATTTTTATTTTAAAGAGAGAAAACATGTGTCAGTTCACTGATTCAGTTTATCCTCTTTTAGAAAAAGCTAGTAACTCCAAACAGTCAATAAGTCAGTCAATCATTCTTGGAGGCGTTTCCCCCAAACATTTATGGATAAAATAGATAACAGTACATTGTAATTGCATTATTAAGTTTATAATTTCTTGTTAGATTGAGGTCAGGTACATTATTTATTGTATATATTATTTTAGTGTTTATGTGATAGGGTAGAGCTTTACATTTTTTACAATTTTTTTGTTTTACATTTTTTACAAAGTGTTATAGTTTTATAGCACCTAGACTTTATAAAAAAAATCCTAAAAGATCAAAATTATAAGAAATAAGAATACTCTTTTTAAAGAACTTAAGTAGGCTTTTTAGTATGAACTCTATAGACAATTCGTTAGATATTTTAATTTAGATTACAGTATGCACGAATGTATTTATACTTGTGCAGCAGTTATATTTGAAGAAGCGCCAGAGGCTTTAATTTAATTTTATTAAATTCATATTATATATTTTCCCCCCCTGTCTATTGCTGATTAAATTTTTTTTTAATTAAAATGATTTTTTTGAACCTCTACCTAGGCTTTGCCTTAAGAGGCCCTAATTATTTTCTTAGACAAGTTTCATTTTATTTTAGTTTTTTGTAAATATTATTATTGTTTTAATAAGTTAAACCAGGCTATCTTATTATTTGTAATTTTTTTGTATTATAGTATGAAGTTTTTCTATATTTTATGTTTTTAAGGTTATTTTATTTTTTATTCTAGTCTGACCTAATAGCTCTAGTCTAAGGTAATAGCTTCTTCCCTATGGGAAATTCGCTAAAACTAACAGTAAAATCATGAATATTACAGAGAATATTACTTGAGTTGAATGTTTTGCAGACTGTTGTGCAGATAATTACACAATTAATTATTAATTAATTTGACACAGGTGTTTCAAACCTTATAACCGCTTAGTAACGATAAAGGTGCTCATTTCTGATGCAGAATTCAAAAAAGGTTAAATTTATATAAAACCGCAATTTTTCTAAAATATTTCAGCATCGTTGACAATTGATGGTAAACTATTTTGTGTCTGAAGTACATTGTCTTAGAGTGCGGACTGCTATTATTAAGGGGAATATTAAAGAATCAATTTAGACCTTACTGTATTTCTCAACCCTTTTCCATGAAAATACGTACCCTATGCAGTCTAAGGTCACAACACCCAACAAAACCCTCTCAAAATGGTTTGGTATTATCGATTGATGATGGGGAAGACCCCCAAAAATCTCACAACTAATTTTCTCTTGTTCTGTCTTGTTATTGTGTAACATATATTATTATTATTGTGAATTAACTATCATTCTGTTTTTATTAAGATGGGATGACAAACTAAATAAATTATTTGAACTTCTGTCACAAAACCTATTTATTATGTCTATACACATTTTTTCAGTCATTTTCAGTTTTGCATAAAATAAAAATTAAAAAAAACAAAATACATCATAATTTATATTTTGCACTTATTCAAAAAATGTATGTAGTTTTTTAAATTCAGTCTACTGATACAATATATTTTATATTCCTATCAATCTAAATTCAGTAAGCCTTTAAAGTTATCCAAAATCCAGAGTCGCATAACTTAGTGAATACAATCGTTATTAAAACTTAAAAAAGTAAACTGGGTGTAAAATTTAATGGGCTTTAATATGGTGTCTGATTTGTTGTTGCAGGTTACTAAAAATCGTATTTTGCTTCCGCGTATGAATAATCACGCTCTGATAATACAAAAGCCTTCTCCTAAAGGTGTAGAATAATGAAGATATGTTTCATAACTGTGGGTGCCTCGCTTTCAGGGAGAATTCCTTGTTTAGCGTTACAAGAAGACAGATATACAGACAGACAATAATTGAGGTTAGATCCGTTTTGGGGTTATAAAAAATAGAAATAACAAATAAATATCACAATTCCAAGCACTGTAACAGACACAATTGTAATTTTAATTAAAAATTTAAACCTTTTCCAGTTTGCTTTAAGATTTAATGGATTAAAACAATACAAATGATCATCCGTGTTTAGAACGCACGGAAATAAGCGGAAGTGTGAAAGGGGTTAGATGTATCGTGTCACCTGTTGTGTCCAGCCTCCCGCAATACGTCATACATCATCTTGATATGTCACCGACAGCTCGTGACGCTCCTCCCTCTTCCCCTCCATCATCAACTTCCCTGTGGACAGGACAATGTGACATTTTACTTTCTCTTCCTTATACAAAATAGGTATATGGAGAAAGTATTGTTTTCTTCAAAATTTTTGAATATGAGTTGAGAGTGGATATATTTGTTTTGGGGTCCACTGAATCCAAAAAAAGTGGGTTTCGACGAGATGTCTTTTCGTCTGTGTGTGTGTGTGTGTGTATAA
The DNA here is from genome assembly GCA_023375725.1 of Nephotettix cincticeps. NCBI lineage: Eukaryota > Metazoa > Arthropoda > Insecta > Hemiptera > Cicadellidae > Nephotettix > Nephotettix cincticeps. The sequence continues at coordinate 15,802,819 of CM041786.1, read as the reverse complement.
ATATTACAAAAGTGTAATATTTATGTTTTACGAGTTTGTATCATTTTATTTGCAGTATGACAACATAAAGTTCATCACACAGCCCAAAATTGGTTTTTTTATATAAGTTACACTCGAACATTTATTAACAGCCTTTGCTGATACAATTTTGCTCGTATCAAAAACGTTTTTGGTGCTAGTGATGAAATATAGTTTACTATTTGAGGCTGTATTTAAACCCTTTATAATTTAATTTATATGAATATTTATGCCCCTTTTTTTAATGAATATCTACATTATTATATTTTTTCGAAAGTGAAACCAAGAAGACAGCAAGCGTTTGTGGAATGCTACATGTTATGAATGGCCTGCCACCGATATCAGTTTCGATCTGGGGCAAATGCTGTAATATAGCTCCTTGTTATCAGTGACTCAGTTTCTCTTTTTGTTTACTTCTACTTGTTTCCGAGGTCATTATAGATTTTAATAGAGGCTCCTTGACTCAAAAATATAACATATCTTTCATAGAGTTTCTTATAATACCTATTGTTTGTATTTACACAAGAGGAATTTTCACTCAGTCAGGTATTTTGTGATGTTACACAAAGGTTTTTTTTGGAAATGTTCCAAATCCTAATTGGCTTCTAGGATTTGAACCCATGACCTCTTACACAAAAAAACGCTAACTACTTAGCTTGCAAGATGTGCTATTTTTCGTGTTTAAAGTAAATTTGTTATTAGGAGTAGGTGTGTTTGTTTGCTCACACATAGTAATAATTTTTATTTGAATTTTTTAGCCCATTCAGAAAATTTTTTATAGTTAAATCTGTTAGTCAATAGTACTTTAGAATTAGACTAGCAGTAAGCCCGTACGTCCATTGTACGGGTTGTAGGATTCAGTTTAATGAAGAAAGATAATCATACCAAAATGTAAACCCAAAATCCTAAACAAATCAATACAAAGAAAATAAATCGATATCCAGCTTTATTATTTAGCATTACTTTACAATTAAATAGATCAGAACATTTATACAATTATTATAATTAGTTATACGTTAAAATAACTTTTTAATATAGTATGATTTCTGGGTTTAATATCAATTACCAATATAAACTAACTGATATTGATTTTACAGCTGATTGTTTTTATTTCTATTAAATCTTCAAACTACAAAGATAGCTGATTATTATTAGTAGGTTATTCATTGAAAACTGAATCAAAATGCGAGTAATATTGCGTAAAAGTGGGTTTTTAAATGCTCGTTATTTACTTTTCAAGAGGCGGCGGGCTATTTCAAGCATTTATAAACCTTCTCTGGAATGTAGATAATATATGAAATAAGTTTCATTGTAATCAGTTCTCTCGTTTTTTGGAGAAGACGGCGTAAAATGCCTCCTGGGGCGTCACAGACAAAAATTGAGATAAGACCGGTTTCGGCTTCTCTAACGCACGAATAGTAAAAATAACTAAAAAATTAATCATTCTGAGCAATGTACAGACAAAACTCTAATTTTATTAATATAGATGAAGAACAAATGATAATAAAAATAACAAAATCATAAATCAAAAAGTAACAATATTTATTACCAACAATATTACATCAAATATTCTATCATGTTTAATTTTTGCCCTGTTTTTTATTCCTCAGATAAAATATACTATTTTATTTATATTCTTACTTATTTTCCTACAGTAAATTAAAAGAAGCAAAAGAAATAATTGTGATTTTAAAATTTGTCATTTTTTACCTTTAACTAGAAACACATTAAAGTAACAACCCATTTAATCAATTAATTTTACAATATTATTTTTTGTTGTAGCTTTTGGTTCACTTGGGAGTAGGGGGCCATTCAAGCAACCATAAATAATGATAGATTGCAGAGGAAGTCACCTTATCAACTGACCTTGATAAGAAATGACCTTCCAGATCACTGCTCCTTTTAAATAAGCACCTATATAGCCAAAGGAAAATCATTTTCTGTTGGCAATATAAATTATTTACATCGTGTCCTTCAACCCTTTTATTCCACAAATAAATTTCAAAAATAAAATAAACTAATTTGGCATTCAACCCTTTGCAAGCTAACTATTTTAGTATAGGAGGGAATTTTTTTGTTTTTGTTTTACATAGATGTTCAGAAATGGTATAGTTGCACTATAAATCCCCACTTTTTCGTTCAAATAATTTTTTTTGCATCCCTGCCTGGGGATACAGTGCCCTCTGATGCGTGGGCGGAGCAATGTCAAAATGGGAGCAGACCAAGAGACAAACGACAAAGAATGAAAATGGCGGATATATCCATTTGCCGCTCTCGGCATACCCTCGTGAAGGGTTAACTTTTACCTGTTAATGAAAGAAAGTCATACTGCTTATCAAATTATTATTACTTGAAAGACATTGCATTTAGTATATATATATAATAATTCTCTTTGTAAATAGTTTATTCTATGGTAAATAAAAAATGTTGGTTGTTTATAGCTATGATACACTCACTATTTACATGTGCCAGATTCAAGGGCCAAAGCTAATATAAGTCATCTCAATATCAGAAGCCCAATATCAACAAGATTTAGCTTGTTAAAATTTACACCTCTTTTAATATGATCTCCAAAGGTCAACTTAATGGATTGGGGAAAATATACGGTAAACAATTATATTGCAAATATTAAACAAACTTCAGTTAAGACATAAAGTTGATGATTCAAAAGCCTGAAGATGATTAAATTGACCAAAAATGACAGCCAAACAACATATGGGGATTTCTCTCCCCTCCTTTAACCTATCTCTTCTTATAGCTCAATCTACACGACAACGCCCGGAACTGTAGCTCAGTCGATCCAAAAATGATTGTGACACTTTTAAGTTCATAACCTTCAATTTTCAAACTTCCGCCATATTGTTATGAATCAAATTTAATAAATGTAATTTGCGGCATTCAACTCTGCTAGATAAGCTCTTTAAAATGATGTGCGTATTGACCTATGCTCTTGTATAAAGTTTCCTTCCGTATCCTTTAAGGACATCATCATAATATGGCAGAAAACTGATAGTTTCTTCGAAAAATAGATTTTTAGATGTAGTGTTGATGTACCTAATGTTACCGTTCAGAAAATATTAAACCTGTGCGGGACTTTATGTGTAAATGAGACGTGGAAGTTCCAATAAGATAGACACTTGGATATTCAAATGTCATTTCAAAGAACACTGAGTACAACATTTTCTGATATAAGACAATCTCAAATCGATTTATTTGAATCTAGCATTGTTCTTATGAAAAGTGATAAAGGTATTGCAGACTCTAAAATGAATTTCTGTATCCATCGGCGAATGTCACGTATCAAAATGGGGTTAATTGATATAAGGCGCCATTTCTTGGGAATATTACATTCCACGAAACGCTCCTGCCAATAACCATGTCAAGAGATCTGGCGCTGCCTGGTAATGAACACTTTGTCTTCTTCCAAAGAGTTTCATCTCAGAAAAATTCAATTTTGTTACAATTCGCGTCAAGGATTGCTATACCATGCAGAGGAGCAAAGCCTTTTCTAATGTAACTTATCGATTTATTTTAAAATAAACCTTAAGCAATACTAAATTATTTTTAAATAAAAGTAATTTTTGGAATTAATAAATGATTCATGATTGACTTAAACAGAACATGTAAATTACGAGTCTAAATTTACTCAAATATTTATTTTTAAAGAGAATTTTAAATCTGATACCATAGAAATGTCTTATGATAGGCTTATTATTGATAAATACATCTGCATTTGTCATAAGATATTTCTTTACAAAATATGAAAAAATTTAGTAACTCAAGTAAAAAAATTTTAGGAATTTTGGATTTAACCTTTCCGTGACTGTTCAAAGTTTATGTCTGGAAATTTTACAGGTAAAGATGTACACCGTTTTGATATCCAAAATTCTTGTAATTTAGACCTCAACAACAAAGATTAATTTTCTGCAATTTTCAGGAGGTGGAAACAACGAGGACTTAGACTACTAAATTAACCTTAAAACTAACCAATGGAAATAAAATTTTAAAAAACACCGGCAAGTTTGTAATAAATAATGCATATAAAGCCCATTTAGTATGGATTATTCACAAACAGTTATATAATTTTATTATAAACTCATTTCAATGTTGGGAAATAATTTACATAAGTAAAATTTTATTTTAATATTAGTATATAATAGCCTACTGTTATGATTATTTTGTTTTAATACTAATATTTTTTAAGTATTATGGTGTTAGGTCTCCAGAAACGTATTGTTAAAAACACAGACGCTAGAAAAGTCTAATAAAAGATAAAGAAAGAATGATAAAAAGATAAAATAATTAATAACTAACACTAGATAATATATTTATTTCAGAATATACACAAAAAATGTTTGTATTTACTTCCCTGTGGGAAATAGGATAGATCATGGATGTGTCAAAAGGGAATGCTTTCAGTTTATCTAAACAGCTGTTCTTATTCTTTTATTTTTTAAATTCAATACAATAGTTCTAGTGGTTTCTATGGAAACCTGTTACATGTTTTCCATCTTAAAAATCACCAACACCCCCCCTCCAGAGCTAATACATATCCATGCCAATACAAAATATAACAGAATTGTGGCATTGTTGGCATTTCAGAAACTACCACAACTTGTCCCTGAATTAGTCATCAGCCAAATGGCCTTAAGTACTTATATAAGTAAATATTAATAATGCATCATTTTTATTGCTTACTAATGAGTAAAATATATTTTAACTAGCAGTAAGCCCGTCCTTTGTACTGGTTGTTTAATTCAGTGTTTTGAAGCAACATAATCATTATCATAACAAAATAAAAAACAAATAAATACAACAAAGAATGCTCAGCTCAATTATGTAGCTTTAATTTACAATTAGATAAATTAGATTAATTTAGAAAGTTTGTATCATTATTGATTATGCGTCAAGATAACATTTTAACACTATATTCGAAATAGGTTTCAAATTAATGAGCAATGTAAACAAATCAATATTGGTTTTAATTTGACAGCTGATGGTTATTTCTTTCTATTAAATCAGTTTCATAGCTACTCTGTAAAACTAGAAAAAGTATGTCAATTGCTCAAAACTGGGGTTTGTTTTCCAAATCAATAATTTAATATATGACGTTTTATAAAAATATGTCCATAAACATGAGAATTATTTGCCTATTCTCCATAAGATTAATATAGGAAAGAGTGTGCAGGTTAGCTGCTGTGAGGAACACTGAAAGAAGTCATTTCTATCATGAATAATTTTTATCTTAATATTTATACCCACTTTCATCAACATCTGTCCATAAATAAAGGAGTTTGCCTATTCCCTATATGATTAACATGGGAAAAGAGTATGCAGGTTTGCTGCCATGATAAACACATAAACTATGATTTTTAAGCATAAATGAATAGATCTCAACCACATGAAGCTAAATACCAAGTTTTATCCAAAAATATTGATTAATATGGGAAATATTAATTTTTCCCTATCCTCCATAAGATTAACATTGGAGCCCCACAATACAACGTACTGTGTTTAGATTTTATAATATCTCGGTAACCGTTGGAGATAGAGAAAAACTTTAAGGAACTTAATTGTGTAGTTTTTTAAGCTGATTCCAATGGTGAAATATAAAATTTGAAATTTTTAAAAATTACATGTGAAAAGCGCAAAAAACCTGATTTTGGGGTACAAAACCCCCCCAAACTAGCCGTTCCCATTGACCGATATGTCTGGTTTACGAACTCGTCCGAGCGTTTGTAGGAATACACGTCTCTACCAAATTTGGTCTCGATCGGACCATTTTTACGAGAGTTATCGTGCTAACAGACACATATATATACATATATATATATAAAAATTTTAACGACTATTGTTTTTGGACTCTGGGCACCTAAAGACGCATGGTGGCTTAGTCTTTCCATGAGACCTACGGTAATAGCTTCTTCCCTATGGGAAATTCGCTAAAAAGTATGTCAATTGCTCAAAACTGGGGTTTGTTTGTGATTCTTCACATTTCTGTATTATTATATTATTTAAAATCATCAGAATTTTAAGAAAAATATAATATTTTAGCTAATAATCAGCATAGGCTCCGGAATTGAAGTTGTGACAGCTGCTGTTTCTTTCATTGAATTGGTCACTGATTCTGTAGACAAAGGGAAATATACAATAGGAAAATGTATTGACCTTTCAAAACAGTTTGATGAAAACATAGTAAATTATTAGAAAAACTTCACGTGATTAAAACTTCTAGAAGAGCTCTCAATTGGTTTTCTTCCTATCTAACAAATAGGTCTCTCTGTGGAAATTACACACTTAACTAATCTTAACAGTCATGAAAATTCTTTCAGAATTTTTTCAAACAAAGATATCTGAAAAATTAAATTTGTCAATTCGCTAAGGGTTAAAAACATCTTAATTTTTTGCAGTGGGCTAAACTTTCAAGACCTGATGGTTAGACAGGGCGTAATAGATTCTCTACCCAAGACTCCGTTCATCCTGGGCTTCGAGTGTGCTGGAGAGGTGGAGGCTGTTGGAGAGGGTGTTGAGAAATTCAAGGTAATCATTTACTTTTTAGACATAGCGATAATTTCTATCTTCCCAACTCTTTGAATGCCGAGCGTCTCGGATCAAGACAGTCATGCCCGTGCGAGAAATGCCGGTGTCTCTCCGAGACTCTCAGAAAGTCATTGTTTATAGTATGTTCCAGTTATTGTAACTGGCTTGAATTATACCAAAACCTGTAGAAAAAATGGGCTTTATTTTTATTCATATTATTATCTGAGATTGTGATCAATCATAACAACTCAATTTTTACTGCTCTTTAAGATTATAAGGCAGTTAAGAAGCAGCTTTTAGTTAAAAAAATGTTTCATTACTTCAAACTTGTATTTAAAAAAAATATGTTTATTAAAAAAAGTTAACACTTTTTTCTTCTTTTTTTACTTCAAATTATTGTACTTATAAATGTTGTTTTTTCTTGACTTTTTGGTTTGAGAAAATCACCTTTTGCTTTCAACTCCTTGCTTTACGATTTTAATTCAGTGTCATACTCATAAAACCACAATTCATCATCAGTTACAACTCTATTCAGCAATTCAACATCATTTACAACTGAGTTTTTCTAGTTAGTAGCACATTTAATTCTTGTTAACTTTTGTTGCAGCGTCAACAACTGTGGCACGATTTTCACACAGATCTTTCGTAAACCCAAAATGTTTGGTTAAGATTGTATGTACTGTAGATTTTCCTAAATTTAGTTCATTTTCTATCATTCAAACAGTTTTTTGGCTATCAGCAGGAGACAAGAGCCTGCACAAGATCAATGTTTTCGTCCACACAGGAAGTTGAAGGTCGTCCCGTTCTTGCATTGTCCATGGTGTCTTGTCAGCCATCTTTAAAGGGCTTAATCCACTTGAATATGGATGTTTTCTTCAGAACATCATCACCATAAACATCCATCAATATTTCAGTAATTTCTTGAGAACTTTTATTGAACCTCACCAAAAACTTTATGTTGATTCGTTGTTCAGTGATTTCGCCAAATTCTATTTTCGAAGAACGGTAAAAACACACAAAACTAGAGCAAACACTACAAGCATGATAGACATAGGGCTACGTTCCGGTGAATACTAACGGTTCATTGGGCCTCAGGCACCACGAGAGTCTAGTGCAGCTTCACTACGTGTAGCAGCTGGCGTATCGGACCAGTTTTCGAACTTTTTGGACAGACCTCTTACACAAAAGCACCACAAATAGTACAGCTGGTTGATGGATGAATTCATGTACAGTACTATAGTACATAAAATGATGGATAAAAGCAAAAGTATGTATTGTTTATCCATGTATAAGTACATTATTGTTCATTCACCGACACAAAAGCATAGGGGGAAAATGCACGTCCAGTAATTCAAACGTTGCTGGATCGTAACCAGTGGTGTGCAACTCATTTCAATTAATGAGTTGCCATCTCTGGCTAGTCTATGCGACTCATGGTGCTATGGTACCTCGTTGTCTATAATTCACCAAAAGACTCATGTTTCAGGTCGGAGACAGAGTGGTGGCGCTGCCAGAGTACAGAGCATGGGCAGAACTGGTCAATGTGCCCCAACAGTTTGTGTTCCCCCTACCCAATGAGCTGAGCTTCCTAGATGCTGCTGCACTCACCATGAACTACATCGTCGCGTACATCCTGCTGTTTGAGCTCGGAGGGCTCACCGCTGGCAAGAGCGTTCTGGTTCATTCCGCTGGTGGTGGTGTGGTAAGTCTACATGTTAGATGTTTCAGCAAGGCATGACTTGTCTTCCAAAGGTAGTTTATGGAAATCTTAAAAGCCCTCAAATCATTCAAATATAGACTGTAAACAGAATACCCAAAAATACTCTATCCCAAAGACTATCGAGTGTTGTACCTCAGAAAAATCATACTCTTGTGCTAAGGAGATCCTACACAAGATTTTTCTATCCCTCAGAGCATCCTCTTGCTTGATAATCAAGCCCCAAAAGCCATTAGAAATAAGAAATATAAAAAATAAATTATTTTAAATGACTCCGTTGTAATCTAAATTTGATTTTAGCCAATTGCAAACATTTAGATCCATAAATAGACAACATTTTTTTTCTTTTAGACAAATTATGGTTTAGTTGAAACACTCAGTAGTAGGTTAATATTGTAAATACAAGAATATGTAGGATTAAAATAATAAAACAGAGGATAGAATCTATGCAATTGAAAAAATCAAACTTTGGCTAAATTTAATATTATCCAGTGTAAAATGCATGAAAATGAAATCATTGTAGATAAATAATTTCTTATTTATTCTGTAGGACTACAATTATATAACATCTAAATAACATTAAGCTAAACCTAGTTAATAGTGATACAAAATTCCCTTTCTTGTCGGGGCGAAAGCATATCCAATTTGATTTCACGCTACTGTTGTTATGTCAGAGCTTGATATCCGGCTTCCTATTCCAATTTAAATCACCTGGATCAAGCATTTCAGTTCTTCATGTACTGTGGGAATTTTATCATATATAAAGCTAATCAATTAATTGTTACATCTAACCCATCCAATTTATTAAAAACCGGCTATAAAATAAACATTAGGTAGTTTGAATTCTTAGTCTACAATCATAGCTTTAATTATTAATCAATTAATCATAGATTTCCTTTCATTAAAATTATTAATAACGTCTAAAATGTCCACAGTTGTGGCTAATTCATTCTCAATTGCCAAAATTGGCAGATGGTTCAGACGATTTTGGCCAGTTGTGCTTCGTTGCCAAGTTTGTAAGTGAATTCGACAACCTACTAAAAGACCTCTCAGCCGTTGAAACTGTCACTGAGATTATACAAAAAAGTACGTGCAAGAATGCACTTTGTATCTGTGCATAGGTTCAAGAAAATGGGCTGGAGGGTATTCTCCTATATTGAGTTTAGAACCTTCAACAAGTTCTTTTCTGACTGGAACTCTGTTACAAATACATTCTTCGTATGAAGAGTTTCTTCTGAATCAGCAAAGTCTGAAGGGTAATATGCAACGAGGTTGGCAGTTTTAAGTTTCAGTTCCTCGTTATCTAGATCAATGAACTCTAAAACTGGAGCAAACAGGTTACACATTTCTTCACAGATTGCAAACCTTGTTTTCAAATGAGCCATGATGAAATCCAAAATGGGAAATACAATAGAAGATTTGAAATCCTGTGAAGCTTGTTGCTGAAGTTGCTCGGGGGTATTTTCAACAACACTTGATTTTTTTCAGAGAGAATTCTGATATAGTTCTAATTGCATCGGTGACGTGTTTTGCTTCGTTAATTATAGTTTCACATGAATCTCTGCAATTCAGTTAACAAATCATTAATTAGCTGAGTTTCTGTGTTGCAGGAAATTCCTTTCCTTTGTATGATCTCATTTCGTTGATCAATGGAGGCCAAGATCTTGTGCCATGTTGTCAAGAGGCCTTTAAAAGATCCAAAGAACCTCTTAAGTGCAAAATCAGTATTTCTGGTTGCTGGAGTCAATGTAGGCAAATAATTTTCTTCCAGGAGAAGGTCTACAACCTTAAGGATCAATGGATAATGTTTGACAATCGGTTGTGTAGCTTGAATTCTTTCTTTCTTTTTTTGAATTCTTCTTCCAACTAGTCTCAGAGAGTCTTTGTAAAGAGAATGGGACGTGTTGCTTTAATAATTCCCTATGACTAGGGCTGCTGGGGAACAAAGAATAGAAACTATCGATTTTGCCAAAAATGTCACTATGTCGTGGTTCAGTTTTGCAGCATTTACACCTACTCTGTTGAGAGAGTGTGCTCCACAGGGAGGATAAGAAGCAGACTGTTTTTTCAAGTATTCTTGATTGTACACCTTTAGTGTCCCCCCGCATGTTAGAACTGTAATTTTTAAAAGTTACTTTTAGAGAGTGAAAGTGTGTGTCAGGTGACTAATTGTGTTTATTTAATGTTTAGGGCCAGGCAGTGGCTCAATTGTGCAAGACGGTGAAGGATACGGTAGTGTTTGGAGTGGCTAGCAAGTCCAAGCACGAGGCGATTAAGGACAGCGTCGATCATCTGTTGGAGAGGGGCACTGACTATTCGGCTGAGCTGAAAAAGTAACCAGATAGTATAACACTAATAATGTCAAAAACATTTTGCTTCAATTGTATTTGTCTAATGTAGGACACCATGAGTTGTGCCTACATTAAAACGTATATGAGGTATCTGGCTGGGCCGCTCATTAGTTTATACTGTCTAATTAGACCAGTTTGTAATTCAGAGACAACATTTTGGTTCGGATCCCATGTTAACCCTATAACCACTGATAAGTTTTGTTTTAAGGCTAGAACTTTAAGAGTTTTGCCGACTTAAATGTGTTGTAGTATATATCATTTTCTTTATGAAACCAACAGGGGCAAAACAAAAATGAAGACAACTTATCAGCGTGCCCCAAGGAGCAGTAGACTTGAAAGTTCAAAAATAAAAAATGGAAAAAAGTTTAAAAGGTTTTTAGTTTTATTGAGTCTTTGCAAAACCAAACACCACAATTTAAATACCCCATAGAATCTGTTTGAAATTTAATACAGAATAGAAAAACCAATATTTGTTAAGGTAAATCTAGTGAAACAAAAATGTCAGAGGAAAAAACTGAGCTATAAACATAATTAATTAATAGTTGTGATGTTTATGTAGAATAATCATTCCTGATCACAATGGTATATAATACGATACAAAAATAAGTTGAGAATACGAGCTAAAGTGTTTTTACCGAAATGCTGTAAAAGTGTCTTGAATGCGACGTTAGTGCTTAAACGGCATAAAAATGTATCACGATCGCGACGCTGAGCAGTTATAGGTTTAAACTGTACGCTTTATCATGGCATTGGTTGTTGGATTAATGTGGCTACTCAATAGATTCGATTCTCATGGTCCGACTTTTATCATTGCTTTTTGGCAAACTACTTTTTAAACATCGTGTCAAAAGTAGGCCTACGGATGGCACTGTTTTATCATTGTTCTCTTATACTGTATACGTCAATGTTTGTGTCGTGTTTTATATTTCTTAAAACAAGTCCATACCAGATAGAACGGTCTCTGCAGGAACACTTAATGCTGTTCAGGCAAAACATGTAGTGGACAAACCTATGTGTGATATGTGATAAGACGTAAGTTAATTGGTCTTAATACACATTTTGGGTCTAAAATAATGGATTTTATTAGTAATTTTAATACAACTTCCGGATGGTTCCAACAACTTGGTAATTTGAACGGGGATCGGTCTCAATTAGTTCGGATTACCGGGAATGTAGTGTAATATAAATAACAGTTATTTGACAAGGTGTCTGCAGAAAGCTATTTTAGCATCACTACTTTTTCAACCGAAGTCTGTGAAATTTTTTAATTGCTAAATGTTTTGTTCAAATCCTGTAACAAATCCAATTAACTTTAAATTATACACTGAATATTCAAGTAAAATCAGAAGACAGAAAATGTCAAGAATCACCACGGCAGCTAATGTTGAATAACCTGATCTGTACTCAACTAGAAACACAATTAATGATCGGTATTTCCGCTAACAGCTCAGCTCTGGGAACAGGAAATATATTTCAGCACTGGAATATTGCATCAGTTAACTGCAAAATTATCTTAAACACTTTAGTGGTTTATTTTAAACCCCAAGTATCTATACTTTATTTGAAATTATTGATCATATTTTATAAAGTATTTCAGACTACATTTTTATGAAAAACTGTGTTCCAATCTTTGTTTTTAATGTGGATTTTTTTTAATTAATGCTTTTTAACCTTAAAGCGCTACTGAAAATTACGGCCCCTGCTCATTTAGTGTAAAAAATTTAAATAGTATTTTCCCAATGTTCTTTTTGGATTTAGGTAGCTTGATGAAGTAGAAAAAAGGAATTTGCTTCAGTTTTAGATTAGATTAGATCATTGAAATTGAGATTTTATTCGTAGTTTTTGTAGAATATGGTCAGTTGCTCAGAGATCCTGTAATAGTGTCAACATTCAAGTTATGATATTGTAATCTGAGGGTTTGCAGTTAGATTCTGACCCCAGTCATCATTTTTGTAATAAGTGTATAAGCTAACAAACAATAGTAGCCTATATTGGTTAATTCCATATGATATCAAGATTAGGGTTTGGACTGTTAGTTTTCAAAATGTTAAAGGCCCCTATTATTGGAAATACAAAATACCTATTGCAGGATTTCCCCCGATGGAGTGGACATTGTTTTGGATTGTCTCTGTGGAGAAGAATGCAACAGGGGCTACTCTCTGCTCAAACCCATGGGCAAATATGTGCTGTATGGTGAGTGTTGTACTAAATGAAAACCACACAGTTGTATCTTAAGACGGTTTGCTCATTTATAAATGATTTAACAGTGTTCTTTTAATAAAATAAAAATAGAACTTTAGTTTTCCCACTTTCATCATTTGGTTGTCAATGTCAGAATAGAGCTTAGAAAGCCTAGAAAAGCTAACTAGATAGACACAACAACCATAGATCTTTTTAGCGACCGGAGGAGAGATGGGATATGGGAGATGTGCTCAAAACTCATCCAGCCCCAAGGATCCCCAGTATCAAAGACCCAAAAGACATTTACCAAACAAGTATGAAGCAGTCACCAATCCATCTTGGTAACCAAGGTCAAAGGGTGTTGTGCCCTGAAGAGATATAGAGTAACCTAATGTTCAAGAGAAGCGGTTCACTTTTTTAGTGAAAAAAAATATGTAACGAAACTGGATAACTCATTTTTTGTATGGCTGTGTTTTTGAAGTATTACTGGAATAAGCCCTAAGTTTGTCTTTTTATCTTTTTCCAGGATCTGCCAATGTTGTAACAGGGGAAACCAAAAGTATTTTCAGCGCAGCACGATCTGTAAGTTTCCTATTATTTTACTTTTGAAATGAAAATTATTTATTTCAACAGGCAAAGAGATTAGCAAGGACTTTTCAATGATCCAGCAGTTGTCAGGGTGCCTTCGGGAAAGGACTCTCTAAACATATGTTTGATAGTTTTGTTTTGGCTAACCAAAGTATTTTGCTGTTGTGTGTCATAAAGGTAAAACTACTGAATTATTTTATGAAAAAGTGTTGCTACTGTACAGACAGATTCTACAGCTTCAAAAGTATTATTAAATTATCATTTCTAGATTCCCCCTCGAGCTTTAGCTGATTTTTAGACGAGATTTTCTGCTTTCAAAATGAAACATTTTTTAGTAAAACCACTTGGTGCAAAAGTAATTTTAAGGTTAAGCAGTAATGGAATATTATGAATCTGTGAAGGGTGGTGCTTCTGTTGTAGTGGTGGCAGGTCGACAAGGTCTCTCCCATCAAGCTGTTTGATGAGAACAAGTCTCTGAGTGGTCTCAACCTGCGCCACCTTATGCATCAGCAGAACCGAGCTGCGTACATCGCTGGGATCTTTGACTCCGTGGTCAACCTGTGGTCCAATGGCAAGATCAAGCCAGTGGTCGATTCTACGTGGGCCCTTGAAGACGTACGTACAGCTCTGGTGTTGAATGTTGTCAGATTTTCAGTTCTTATATGCAAAGAGTCAATGAACTCTTGACATTAACATTATTCCCAGTAACATCAGCACCTTCTAAAATTCAAAATGTTACTCCCAGTGGTTTTGAAACCTGCTTCATATAATAAATGATTGAATAAATGCAAAATAAAATAGAAAGAAAATTAAAAATTTATTGTTGGTCCAATCGGGTGGGCACCAATTTTTTGTAGCAATATTTTGCTGAAAATTTTCAATGCTGACCAGAATGTTCCTATTTTTTTCTTGTGCAAAATCTTTACACAATTTTTGATGGTTGGTGGAATACTGGATCTAGTTACCTATGTTTTGTGGGCTATTTATTAGTGAAAATAATGATCTCAGCAAATGAATCACCTAGTTTTTGTCATAAAACTATGTGTCATCAAATTCATCATACTCACCCTTCGCTCGCATCACCTTAAAATACCCGCCTGGTGGTGGGGTCAGTTTCTTATCAATGTGAATTTAGAACCCTTCTTTATTTAAAACATAGATTAATAAGCAGGTTGAGATTTTTTTTATGATAAATAGGGGTGCCTGGAATTTTAAGTTCAAGCTGAGATGAGCTCTTTAAAAAGTCTCCGAGCTTTTTCAAACCTTCATCTGATCTGAATGGGGGTGTGTGATGGAGCAAAAAATGTTTGTTTCTATACAACAACGTGATTCAAGGAATTCCTATTTGAATCAATACAATTCTATACAATGTGACAAAATTTTTGCTCTTAAACAAAAATAATAAACTGAAGATAAAAGTTTGCTGAAAAAGTCAGACGTGCTTGCTACAAGAATAAAATGAAAATATTTTTATTAACTTAGAATTTTTATAGGTGGTCTTGACCAGACTTAAAAAGAAACCAAGAATGATATTATTTTGAATAACGCAAGACTGCAAATAGTAAAATTATATTATATCTATTATAAAACACTCAACGAAATAACAAACTGTTTAAACTATTTGAAAAAAATATACCTCAATTTTTTAAATGTTGATCAAACCTCAAACCTCTTTTTGGGTTAAAAAATAATATATTTAAAAAATCTGAAAATGAGAAACATACAAACTATTTTCTAGTTAGCTTTGACTAGTATTGTGGTCAAATCTAGAAATAAAAAATTCAAAATGTAATAAAATATAAAATAAACAGAAGTAAACGCCTCGAGCCAAGCCGAGCTTTAAAAAGCTTGATGATTCAAGCCTTCACACACCCCTAATGATAAACTGTTTTAACACATTGTAAAACTAGCTGAAAGAAGTTTCCAAACTCAAAATTGTGTGGTACTTCCTACCTGAGCTGAAATTATAATTTGTTAACATTGTTTGACCATCCAAAGTGTGACAAATTTGAGAGTACAATGGACCTCTGTACCATCATCTTATTCTATGGTTTGATGTATAATATAAATATTCCTCAGTAAATAAGTTCCTCTTAATCACTTTAACAATAGGAAAGATCTATTTAATGGTAATGCAGTGAGACTAAAACATATTAGGTGTGTTTTACTCAGTCCCAGTCGTGAGGAAAACATGTAGAAAACATATGTGAAATGAAATTAAAACATTTGCTTATTAAAACTACCTGTAGTTTATGTTCTCAACAACTATCTTATAAGGAGATTCTATTGCATAATCACATGTCATCTGCTACTTTGTGACCTGTATAACAATGAAATATATGTTCAGGTTCCAGAAGCTATGCAGAAAATGCATGATCGTAAGAATGTTGGAAAAATCGTATTAGATCCAAGCATGGAACCTAAACCCAAACCTGCAACTCCAGCCAAGGGCAAGGCCAAGAGCATTGACAAGGATGATAAGAAGAAGTCTGAAGATGAATCTAACGACTCTCCACCTCTATCTGCTGGTATAGTTATAATATTATTTACAGGGCTGGATTTACCACTAAGTTGACAAGACATAGACATAAGGTGATTTTTTGGGCACCTTATAGAGTAATTTCTGATTAACAGTAACTATCATCAGTGGTGTGATGGATACACGATACACAAATTCATTAACCCTCTAAGTGCTATGACTATTTAAGTTTTGTTATTTTTATGCAACTCTTCATAAAATACGAAGCATACACAAAAAAACACAAAACATGCCCCTCCCTTATAACCACTAACCATAAAAGCAAAATAGGTGTCCACTGCAATCCCAGTTTAGCCTACAAATGCCGCCAACTTCCACCCAAGCCGGTCACCGTTTATTTAAGGTGGGCCCTCCACTCCACTATACCACACATTGGGATAACATGCAAGCCGAATTGGGATTGCTCATGGTCGGGATTCAAACCCTGGTCCCTCCGAATGGCTTCAACTGTTGTACTCGTCAGCACAACGGTCTAACCATTACACTACAAAGGACCACGGTCTGAGAAAGCACTTATTTGGCTATAAAAGCATACTCTAGCGGTAAAATAACGAACTCAAGCGTCAGAATAGGGAACTACATGAGTAGTTGTATGTATTAGCTCAGAGATGGCAGCACCGTGACGGTAATTGTTGACTTCGATAGCGCTATACAATTGCAACTCGCTGACATCTCACATTGAGATGTTAGCACCTGGAGGGTTAATGAATGCTGTGAGTGGAAGAACACT
The DNA here is from genome assembly GCA_023375725.1 of Nephotettix cincticeps. NCBI lineage: Eukaryota > Metazoa > Arthropoda > Insecta > Hemiptera > Cicadellidae > Nephotettix > Nephotettix cincticeps. The sequence continues at coordinate 15,786,155 of CM041786.1, read as the reverse complement.
GTGGATTAAGTTCTATTGCATCTCTACCAGGAGGCATTTGCGAATGGGAAAGCAGGTTGTGTTGGCGAGTAGTCGACCTCAAAAGAGTAAATATTTTTTTATTTTCACTAAATTACATTGCAACATGGAGTAAATATAGTTAGAAACGTGTTTTAGGTTCAAAATTTCCTAAAATAAACATTTTCAATATTTAAGCCTTCAATCAAAGTAACTAAAGAAAACACCGAGTGATATCTAGCAAACGAATAACTCTCAGCTACTGAGATACAGACGTCAATAATAGGGTGTGTAGAACGCTTTCACTTTTATTACCCGCTGAACCTCAAAGCAATCAATAACTAAATGGCAACAAAAATCACTAGGTTCCCCTAACAGATAGATCAGTTGAAGTAACGCATGCACCATCAAATTGGTGAATTGGCGAGAAATGTCGACTCTACCAACCTGATGAACATAATTTACCATGCCTAGGAAATTATGCATCGTTCTAAATTACTTGTTTTTAAATAATATTATTTTACTTAAATGTTTTCAGGTGTAATAAACTATCATAAGTTTTTAATTTATTTGTAATATTTTAAGAAATATCAAATATCCGTTATCCCGTCATATGACGTGGATCCTCAGGGGAAACAAACGTCACATGATGGGCGTACTCAAATGGGCTCATTTGTCTTTACTCCTCAACAGGTTAACCATATAACCAAGAAGCAAAACAAAAGAACAAGAAAAAGAACAAAACAGGTGTATTCTGCAATCCCAAGAGGCAATACGCCTAAAAATGCGGTCAACTTCCACCCAAGCTGGTCACCATTTATTTAAGGTTGACCCCCCTCCACTATACCACACATTAGCAATCCGAATTGGGATTGCTCGTGGTCGGTATTCAAACCCTAGCTTTTCCGAATAGCTTCCAACGTTTTTTCATTCGTCAGTGTAACGCCAGAACCACCTCAGCCACCGTGCATAGTCGGAAATAATGCTTTCTTGGCTACAAAGCATACTCTAGCGGCATGACAGTGAACTGTATCAACAATTATTCCTGTATCAGCTCCTAGAGGGCAACACGGTCACGGTTGTGTTTATCAAGTTCACTAAATTGACGACAGATGTCTCTACCTGCCACTCCTTATTGAATTTGTAAATGTGTCGTGAATTACGACTTTGCCACTTCTAGGGTTAAACTTTGTCACAACATCGATCTCAGGCACATCAAGTCTGAAGGGATGTCAATGAGTTATACACACATCGCATTACCAGTATATTGTTGCGGTGCTGTTGCTCAGGGTGTATAGTGGTGCATGCTCGTATCAATGAAATGGGTTTTAGAAAAATGCAATACTTATTCGGAATGCCACTTCTGTCATTCGTTCTGTAAGCCTGAAGATAGACCAATGATTGGTGGTATTAATAGCTTTCTTTTATTTTGCAAATATTATAACTTAAGACAGTCTTATGGATGAGATTGTAAATTTGTGAAAATTTGTTTAAGTATGCAATTTGACAAGCCCATAATCAAGGTAAATTTTGAAGAACATGGCAAAATTATATTATGAAGTGCCTAATGTTTGCGATTGGCATGTAGGCTTGATATGATTTAAGAAACTTTTTAGAAAAGAAACTTTGACCAGAAATTGGGGCAAAAACGTTATTGGGTCTAGGGGTGCCAAAATCCTAAAACCGGCCCTGATTATCAATTATGACAGTAATTTGCTCATCTTAAAGATGAGCAAAATTTAAAATGAATTTGTTAGTTGGTGGCCCATGCAAAAATTTTCTTCACAGGAAAGAGAAGAAAATTTTTATACTTTGACCATGTAAAAATACATTAGAGAGAAGAAACCAAAATTCCCCAAAACATTCCTCATTATTCATATGAAATTAGCTATAGATATTTAATCTAAAATAAAATACAATTTTTGGGCACTTTTTTAAATTTCTTATCAACAAGGAGGATGACTTGTGCTACATGCTGCTTTTACTCTGTTGTGTTTTTTCAAGTGATTATTTAAAAATGTAGTTGTAGTTCTCGTATTTTAACCCTTTCAGTGCTATGAATTTTTCATGTCGTCCATGTATTTCAACAATTAATAAACACCAAAACAAACAAACAAAATGTGCCCCCCCTTATAATAACAACCAAATCTTGGCACATTGGCAAGCCAAATTTAGATTTCTTCTGGTCGGGATTCAAAGCCTAGCACTTCCAAAAGGCTCATCAGCTAGCACCTTAAACCTATCGGCCACCCGTGCATAGTTAGACATAGTGCTTAATAGGCTATAAAGCAGACTCTAACGGCAAAAAAAGAACTACATGAATAATTCATGCAGTTCTTTTTTTGCCGTTCTAATTTTAGAACTAATTATTAGTTCTAGGTTTGGCTCATAGGTGGCGATCCGGAAGAATACATTACTTTCATTATGTAAAATTGATTTTTGTTAGCTTTCAGTGTTGTGAAATCTGGTTTTTAGAAACAAGATATGCTATAATTTTACTAAATTATGTTTTTTAGATGGGAAAGAAAAAGAAGAAGAGAAGAAGGCTTCGAGTTGAGGAGATATAGAATAACGAAGTGTCAGCCTTACGCAGCCAGTCACTCATCTCTAAACTCACTCTTTCGTTCCTTTCGACAGCACTTGGTTTTCCACTTTAGTATCCCGGTTAATTTCCTTCAAAATTCCACTTGAGGGATTATATAATAAGTTTACAATGCATTTTTGTCAAAATGTTTTCATGACCCTTAATGTGTGCTATAATACAATTTTGAAGCGGAATATTCAGTTATATTTAATTTTCAAACAAATTATGGATTTGAATGTCGATATATCAAACAGTAAGCTGGTATATGGAACATATTGAACAATGGACCATTATGAAATATCGGATAAGTTATTGGAACATAGTATTATCGTTGTGATTCTGAACGAGTTTTAACCGAGTTTAGTTTTTAAATGAAAGTTTTTATTGTAGAGTAGATTAGATTTACGTTATGTACATTGTTTTAGTCGTTTTACCGATATTTTTATACATAGTTAATCAAGTCATTTATACGTTTTGTTGATTAATTATCATTAATAAACTACATTTAAAACTATTGTTATTAAATGGTGACTTGGATTAGCCCATATTTCTCAAAGGTGTTCAAACTTTAAATTATAAAAGTCATTTTACTTGCATGTATAGAATGAGGAGAAAGAGAAATATGTGTTAATCCTTCCTTTCACCACTAGGCTAAGTGATTTTGTTTGATTTATATATTTTATTATTATCACTGTACCCCGGTAAATGTAAATTTTAATGTATATAAGCTTTGGATTTCCAACGAGATTGGTGATTTGAAATCTATTTTGAAACCAATTTTAGTAGAATCTGTATTTTTAAGCGCTATATTTTATAATATATATTTTAATAGTAAATTGATATTTAAGACTCGTAAAGTCAATCTTAAACAAATTATAAAAGATCAGTTTCAATCGTAGACCAAATACAGATTGTAAGTTTTCATCAGAGCGTTGTTGCTACCATGACAATCAGGCTAACTTCATATTTCAAATATAATTTTTATCTTAAATTTTTCAGATTAATAAATATATTTATTCAGAATGGGTAAAGTTTTTCAAATTTAAGGTAAGCCGAATTTGTTATTTAGTGTACAGTATAAAAAACTACAAAAGCTTAATGTCTTTTGGTGTTTTATAGTTTTCCACATATTGATATCAGCGCTCCAATGAATCCTTATAATCCTTCATATAAGTTTTTTTTTAAATTAATAGATTAAATGAGTTTTCTGTCTGGAATTTCATGAAAAATTAGTACAGTAGCAAACTAATTGGCTGTGAAGCTGAACCATTTGTACAAGTAGCATTTTAGAGTTCTCAAATCAGCCGTCCTTTTGTATCACCAGAACCATGATAAGAATTACGATCAAATATCGAATGTTGGAATAGATTACACAGATCTTGCCTTCTGAACAGCCTTAACTAGCGGATTATCAAATACAATGAATAGGGAGAATGTAATTCTCTTTTTTTAAATCCTTATATTTTTATTAATATTCCTCCTAGAATAAAAGAAAACTAAATTTTCAAAGCTAGTGAAATGAACAAGAATATTTGGTAAAAATGTATTTTATTATTCTCTCTAATTTCGATCTAGTATATTTTGCTAGTTAAAAGCAAACTTTTCAAAGTATTTTTAATTCATATAGTTTGTTATTAGAATGCAAAATGATTAATTTTACCGTTGGATTGGTCCAAAGATTTTGTAACTGATCTGGTGCAACTAAGTGTTTCCTAGTGTTAAGTGCATTACCAAAGTTATAAACTTAGCTAACCACTAACCAGTGAATGTGTGTGAGCAGTAAGTGTCTATCACTACTATTTATGTCGTTACATCTATCAGCTTTATCTGTTCTATATTTTAACCAGATGTACTTTACCATATTTTATATCCATGTACACATATACATATTCAGTATAATCTCTTCCTCTTTGGGTCAAGTCAGATCTTCAATGTAAACGTTCCGTTGCTGTTTTAACGCTTTTGCGTGGGTGTGTGTATGGTTTCAACACTTAAAGATCTCTCTGAAAAATACATAATACATGACCAAATAAAGTTTAATGTTTAATATGGGATGTGTGATTTTATTTACACCATGATCTTTGTTTGATGGGTACTATATTTTAGTTAACAATCTTGAAATTTGGAAATTCAATAGGTTATAGATCTGTGGGGAGCTGCAAAAGAGTCTTTCGTGATCTCTAAAAGTAGGTTGGTAACATGTGACTAGAATATATTTCAGAGGCCTCATAGATTCTTCTCTGGCTCCCATAGCCTCACATTCTAAAACAATATGGAGGGTGTTCCTTCCTCATCACCATGTCCAATTAGAAAGGGTATGGAGAACCTTATGTCTCTTCTTCCCAAGGTAAGAATAGACTGGGTTAGGTCCCTTGGCTTAGTTAATCAACTAATTTGTCGTAGTCGGTCAAAACACAAAAACATCAACATCAATAAAGTCATAATACCATACATGACCAAAGTTTAATGACTGATGTGTTGTGTAATTTTTTAGACCATTATCTGAACCTAAAATACTTTTCACTGAAATAGCAACCATTTGAGGTAATTATTTTAAGCCAAAATGGTGGCGTGTCCAGAATCAGCTACTTGTGGTCACGAATTTGCCACAATCATTTTACACTAATCCAGGGCCCTCTGGGGTAGATGGTAATGAGGGGACGGATGGGCTGGCCAATGGGGCTGCATCATCCTCCCTCTATGGGCCTCAACCTTTACGTAATATTTCCCGCACTGCGGCATTTCAGACTATCAATTCCTGGACGAAGGATTGCCATAAGAAAGATGGGTGGAGTTTTTTCTGTATAGAGTAAGTTAGTTTAAATCATGTTCTCCATCTTGATAGGTTGCTAAGTGTTCCTGAAACTTGGCAGGAAGGATGCCAAACTTGTGACAGGTATCGTCACTGGTCACAGTTATCTGAGGAAGCATCAACTGCGTAGACGTTAATCCATATCAGGGAATAACAGATCCACTGGCCTTCGTTTATAACCAAGCATAATTCTTGACATACAAGTAGCTGAATAACAAGACACCCACTTAACCCATTCAACTTGATGTATATATAGTTAAGAAATAAAATCTCTAGATTGTAAAATTAGATAATTTATTATATTTTTGGAGTAATTTAACATATAAAAGAAATAATCTGCAAAGACTTAAATATTAAATGATATCAACACATAATTATGTTTAAAGAGTTTTTTACATTTTTCAATCAAATACAATTATTACAGAAGAAAATTGTATTTTTTTCTACATAAAGAAAATAAAAATACTTTTTATGTATCATCTTATTGAGTTTCCAGGTTTAAAAAAATATTCAATACAGGATGTTATTTAAAAATGACTATGTTTCCTATATGCTAGCAGAGAAAGTAAAGAAACATTAATAACATTAGTCAAATAGGTTAGCCATAAGTGACTGTTTATTATTTGACAATCAGCAGAAACTAGATAATATGTGCCCTCTAACTTACTGTAACCATAAATGTAAAAAACCTTAAATGCTTGAAAAATGTATAACACCTAAATAAAATAAGAGAATGGGAATAATTTTGTCCCTGACTCTATCATAGGATTGAACTTGTAGGTTATGCAGTCAATGACACAATAACAATCTGTTAATTAGAGACTTGATCACACTGTAGAGACTATAATGAACAGGCACTTTGTTTATGGTGATTAAAAATTAATTTGTAATATCAATTTAGTTCTGTCAATTTTATTGTTATTGATCAGATATAATAGACCAGCAGACATAATATTTTCAATATTCTATCTCAAGTTGTACAACAAACATGTACAATTTTTCATGTACTTATCCCTCTGTTTTTAATGCAATTCCAAAAATTTACACCTGAACCTACAATACTCATTAAAATTTAAATAATATATCTTATGGCCAACAACAATAAAAGTATGAATAAGAAGATTATAGTAACACAATATCATTTATTCAATAGAAAAATTGTGTTGCAAAGTTTTGTGTTCTTACACTTTTTAAATATCATCCACTTATCCGCTATAGAAACTGGCCGATCATCCAGTAGGTGGAAGATCCGCTGAGGTTTCGAAGCTTGTGGAATCAGGAGCTCCCAGGAAAAGTATGACTACAGTACAGTGTTTAAAAAGACTTGGTTGCTATATTCAATGAAATTGTGAATTTGAGTTTCTTTCCAATCATGAGCAGCATTTCCCCAAGAAGTATGATGGGCATTGAAATCACCTAGTACAAATACAGAGTTCTTAAAAATATAGAAAAAAGTCCCAGTCAGAGGCACTAACCTTATGATTAGGTGGAGCATAAACAGAAAATAAATTTGTCTCCTGGTTATCAAAAATAAGTTTTATGCTAGTAATATTCATCTCATGAGTCAGAAATGGTAGGTAGATGAATATCAATTTTGACATGGATATGTCTTATCTCTGGGGGGGTGTTAGTGATTTTTAAGATGGAAAACATGTAACAGGTTTCCATAGAAACTACCAGAACTATTGTATTGAATTTTGAATATAAAAGAATAAGAACAGCTGTTTAGATGAACTTAAAACATTCCTTTTACACATACATTAATGTTATTTTGATGAAGTAGATATTCAATCTCACCTTTATGTGCCAAGCAGAGTTGCTATTCCACTGTAATATCTTAATACTTCTAATCATAATGGTTAATAGTAATACAAATGATATAGGTATGCTTAGTTTTTACTATTAGAATCATTATTCTTACATATGAGGTTCAGGGATTTTTTCTCTTCATAATGTATTTTAACTAAGAGTTCATAGAGAGCTAGAATTAGTCTAGATATGGGTAGATTATACTTGAGGCTGTTAAAGATCATTTTGTCTTCATTTGAGCTGATAGTTTCCTCGAGTCCTATCCATCCAGAAGTTGACTTATGACTGTAGGTAGGCACAGCTGGGGAAACATCTTGGAGATGGAACTGATTGGAGAGGTGAACTCAGGAGAAGTTTTAGAAGTAGGATTCCTTGGAGATCTGAAGACCGTCTCTGTATAATGAATTTTACTTTGGGATTGGGTGGGAGCAGGATAGGTTAAGAGGTTTTATTGTTGGGTTGGAGGAACACAAAATTTTTCCTTAAAATGTGATTTCTTTTTCACAGGTACATTGCTCCTTGTCTATTTCTAGAGATCTGGCATAGGTTGTCTGCTTATGCAATCTAATTTTGGGAAGAGAGACGATATATTTTGCTTCTTTGTAGGATATATTCTCGTAGGCCATAAGCTGGCTTATACAGTGTTCCACATTCCTCTGTCGACAAGAATTGCTCAGTGCTGAGTAGTTACCCTTACAAAAAACACAACAGCGTCAGCTGGAGTTGGGGCGTTATGCTCAAGAGCACAATTCCCACAGCATGCATTATTTCAATTTCTTCCATTACAGATATATTATTTCATTACAATTTCTTCAGCATGCCTTAGCAGTGAGACCATAACGTAAGCAATTAAAATATTAAATTGGTTGTCCCACAAATAGTTCCACCTGACGCTTTGTATTTTCCTTTGAATGTAACCACAATTAAAGGGATGGGAACAAACTTTGATTGTCCACTACCATTGATGTTACCTTTGTTCAGCCTCCTAACTGACATAATGTCAAAATTAATATTGAGTTTGTCAATCATTTCAGACTCTAGGATTGAGGGATCAACATCCCTTATGTGGCCTTGTCTTTGGACTTGATATGTAGGGATGTAGACAGAGATGTCATTTTGACTACGTTCAACCCTGGGGCACACCACTGCTTACAAGAGCTTCCTTAAGAGTTAATGAACTCAAGGCACACCTTGCAATATACGGATTGCTTCTCCTATTGGCTAAATAAGATTCCATAGACTTTTTGGAGTTATCTTCCATTCCATATTCCTTTAACTTTGGCATCAGGAAAGTATGTGTCATGAAGTTTAATGCACGTCAAGTTATGTAGCCTAATGCAGTTAAACGCCAAAACAAACAAAGAAATCAGAATTTTTTACCAACGAAGAACGAAAAATGTAGACTACAGACAAAACTCTAACTATACATAATATGAACCTTGCATATGAAATGCTGCTTATACTGGAGAAATATTTTGTTAAAATAAAACATCTGTTATACTGTAAGTCAATTCTAAAACGACATAAACTTATCATTGCATTAGGTTCTACGACAATTGTAAATTTTCAATTATGCTATCATCAAACCTGTATTTTACATTGATTTTATTTACAATCGCATTCAGAGCTGAATGTAAAAACTGTTCCGAGAACGGGGAGTGCGGGCTTAAGGAAACCTGTCTCGGTGGGAAATGCGTCTATGCTTGTAAAGTTGTAAACTGCGAAGCCGCCGTCAACTCTGAGTGTGTCATCGACAACCACGTGGCCCAATGCAAGTGTCAAGATGGATTCCACCTGTCGAACGGCAAATGCTCACCTGGCTATCCTAAAAGTAGTAAAACACCCTGTGCGAAGAACGAAGACTGCAGCTTGGCGGAGGAATGTTACAGGGGAACTTGCATCTTTGCTTGCGAGGACAGGGGCTGTCACGGTGTCGCCAATGCTGTATGTTTTGCAAGAAACCACGAGGCAGTATGTCGTTGTAAACCGGGTTTTAAAGGAAATAAGGAGACAGGATGTAACAGAGTGTGATTATCTAGCCTAAGAGTCTTATTTTCAAGCTATCAAGAAGTTTGCATCGAAACGAACAAGTCAAGTGATTGTTGTACGTACCATTAAGAACCATATGGCATGATATGCATCGAAGCTCATTGTGAACGCAAATCTATTATGATCAGAACGCATCAATGTCTATCGAGATCTGCTTAGGCCTACTCGTCGTTAAATAATTTTATAAATAGGTCTTTTTACTCTCTAGGTCGTCACTAAAATAAACTGTGTTAGTGAACTGATCAAATACCTACTTGATTTAAAACTACTGAATTAATAATAATTTCTCATACTACATTCTATCTACATTATGCCCTTATTTCACCTCTCTTTTTAACGAAAAATCCTTCATTTAACCGTCAGACGCGTTATGTATATATTTTATTGTAATTGTAAAACTCAAAAAATATTAACCTTATGAAACTTTAAGTAAATGGACACAAAAATTGATCAAAGAAACGATACAAAAAGTATTCAACTTACTTTAGTATTTTAAAACATGCAGCTGTTTTATATATTTTATAATAACCTTGAGTAAAATTACGAAAAGCCCAGTTGTTTTATACATATTTTACAATGTCATACACATATTATACAATATTTTAAAAAGGTTTTTTATTTCGCACCGCCTTAATATGGAAATCGATCGCCATTAAAAAAACTAAAGTAAGTTAAATATGTTTTTCTATATTTGTTTCTAAACTCAAAAAGGGTTCATGCAAAGTTTTGTTTCTGTGGCTTAAGAAGTTCTTAAGATATGATATATTTTGTTAAAATACAAAATGGTGTCTAGCGTCTAAACAAAAGGATTTTTTACAATGTTCATAGGAGATTTATATTTTTTATGATAAATAATTACTAGCTAAAGTACCCGATTTTTGCACAGGTAACAAAGGTTTGACAGACGTTACTTTTTCTCTTTGGCACGAAATAAATATTCTAAAACATTAAAATTTAACTAACAAAAAAATCTTTATTTGAGGTAAAATACTTTTCACATTAAAAGAGGTAATTACTAATAGTATTTTATACTAAACATGATAAAAAAATTATAAATAGGAAATGAATATGACAAGATCTACCTTACCTACCTCTCTACCTTGATGAAGATGAAGATCATGAAGATCTACCTTGTGTAAAATTTCAAACCACAGTATTCAGTATTTTTTGTGTTTAGTTTCCACAAAAGGCATTCAAACAAACAAACATACAGAAACCACATCTTCTTCATCTTCTGTATACGTATAAACGTCAAAGCCCTCACTCATCACTAATTCTCCCACTTCCCAACTAATTACTTAGGAGGCTCTAATTTGGTATACAAGTTCTTTGGGCCCAAAATAGGAATGTTGTTAGTTTTTGTAATGATTTTCTCATAAATTTCTACCCTACATGCCTTCAAAGTTTATTAATTTTATGGAATAATAATAACTAGCGTAACTGGCGCACGAAATCGTGCGCTGTCAAGGAGACAATCTGTCCACCAATAACTATGTTTAGAAACTAAGTTTAGATTTTCCCAACAGATTTTCATTTTGGTTATGTTTTGGTTTTATGCAAATAAAAACTGGTGTTTTATTGCCAGCTGTACGATGATGTCTTCATTAAACGAAAAAAGAAAGAACCATGTTTAACTGTCAGATTTGATTTGTTTTTTTAACCACTTCCTTAAATAAACAGCTGATTTCTCGATCGTCGGTGTTTACCTTCATATTAAGTTTATGAGGGAAATCACGACTTTGACCCCATTATTTTCCATGTCTACGGTGAATTTTCAAAATTGTTTTATTTGATGGCAAAACTACATGCTAAGACCTTTATAACGACACCTTGGACATGGTGATTGGTAGCACCACCGCTCCAAAACAAACAATTATCACAAAAATAGGCCTAGTGTATTAAATATATAAGATAATATAAGAAATAATAATTTTTGTTTTGGATTGCAACATATGTTCTCTTAAGGTATAAACTGCAGCTGTTTTTATTTGAAACATTGAGCAAGCCAAAGACGCAAGCACAAAATAGTACTCAATGGCATCTAATTACTGTATATGTAAAATTTTTCTCAGTACAGATTTTGGGGATTAAGTTTTATGATTAAAAATAAAATATTTATGTGTAAAAATATATGTTAAAAATGTTTGTAATTACCTACCTGTGCATGGGAAGTTGGTTAGATCATGGATATGTCTAAAGGGAATGGTCTCAGTTTATCTAAACAGCTGTTCTTATTATTTTATATTAAAAATTCAATGCAATAGCTCTGTTAGTTTCTATGGAACCTGTTACATGTTTTCCATCTTAAAAATCGTCAACACAACACCCCCCCAGAGCTAAGACATATCCATGTCAAAACAATTACAATGTTTATACATATTACATTTATTATAATGATCAACTGTTGTATATTTCTTACATTATACAATTACTTTCAGAAATATATAAATAGTTGATATTGTGTATTATTATCCAATATTTGATTGTGTGTGATCGAATCCCGCAAGGGTCGAATCTGGACCCAATTGCTATTTCGTCATTGGGTTATTATTAAATGATGCTTCCTAACAACAGGTTGACATTAAGGAGTAACAAGACCGGGGTTTGGACGGTTCCCCATCAAAAAGCTAAAAAAATGCAGAGAGGCGTAAAAAAAGACACAAAAAAAACAAATATTTATGAATAGAATGACCATGAAGAACTCTTTCTCAAGGTATGTTGAAAACATATAAATCAGGAATAGATTTAAAGTCCAATTTTGTATTGTGTATACTAAAATGTTCAACAATCAAAGAAACTTGGCTATTCGGATATTTATTGTGATAAGTCCAAAACAAATTTACCAATGGAAATAAATCATGCACAATTTTCTGGGTTGATATCCCCTGGAGGTTCATCTAGTTCCATTAAAAAGCAGTTGAAAGATTAAAACTAAATACTTACCAGTCTTACATTGGTGAAGTCAGCATCATGGCATATCCCACTGTCACCCCACAGACTCAATAGAGGCACTTGCTCAGTAAGAATGGGAGTGCTCAGAAATCTAGGGTCTAAAATGATCATGCTTATCTATAGAATACTACCTAAATCTATGTACTACTTAACTTTCTTGATATTCAAAATTAAAAATTTATCTAGGTGGCTCTGATAAACCACTACTAGGGGCTAGCTGCTTGGCGGAATTTAAAGTTAAGCCTGTATTTTTTTTTTTTTTTTTTTTTTTTTTTTCCTTTTTTTTTTTTTTTTTTGTTTTTCTTTTATTCTCTTTTTTTTTATTTTTTTATTCCTATTTTTTTTTTTTTTTTTCTATTATTTTTTTTTATTTTTATTTTTTTTTTTTATTTCTTTTGACTTTTTCTCTTTTTTTTTTATTTTTTTTTTTCTTTTTTTCCCATTAGGAAGAAGCTATTACCATTGGTGGCATGGTCAGTGACAATGATAATTTTTTGTTTCGAGGTCCTAGAGATTAAAAACAATATAGTCATTGAAAAATAAATAACTAATATAGCCTCTGTATGTATGAATGTGTATGTGTGTGGGCACGATGACACGCATGAAAATGGTTTGATTGAAATTATGTTAACTATGTACTTCGTACGTGTAAAGAATATTGTGAGTTTAAATTTAAAACCAGGCAAATCTGTCTATTTGATGCAGGGTTTAGGAGGGGGTGGGTTGTAACCCTAAATTGGGTTTTACATGTTATTTTGACTGGGACCATGGCTTGCCCTGTAATCCAGTTACTTGGAGGTTGCGAATTGTGGATAGTTATGGGCGATGGTTGGTGTGATGTTCTCTTGTGTGGATTAACGTCAGCATTGTTGGATACTACGTTAATCCTCAAAGACCATCCTCAAATTAGACCAGTTTGTAATTCAGAGGCAGTGGTTCGGACTCCACGTTAAACTGAAGGTCCCTTAGATTTGCCATTGACTGTTGGGCTATTAACAGTTCTGTTTACGGAACATGTCAGCCTTAGTCAGTAACAAGACTACAAGATTGTGCCACTACCATCCTACACTCATTTTTCATTCATACTTAAAATACCAAATCAACCTACCTGGGTAGGTTGCCATCTCAGTTAAAAGTAGTTATTTAAAAGTATAGTGAAAGTAAAGTATTTATTTAAAAAATAACATATAACGATTAGAATCAGCTAAAAAAACATTTATTTTTTTTATTTGTTCTCTGTCAAGCAGTTATTGAGATATAGAAACTGTAAACACAGTATGTTGCCTTTGGAGCTTCAATTTTAATTCTAACGGAGAAAGTTAAACTTGAAATCCCACTTATTATCTCAAGTAAGGTACGCAGTATACTTTGTATACTGCTTTACACTTTAAAGTTCTAATAATAATAATAATTTAATGCTTTTACAAAAAAATAATTGCATAGCATTTACTTTTCTTTAAATTTATAATATTAATTTCTAAAAAATATGCTGTAAAATCGAATTTTTTGTTCCTTTCAGCAGCAAATGGGAACTAATACAACTTTCTCATTACTTAAAATATTGAGATTAAATTTGTAGTTTACTTTAGAGAAGGTCTATTACTATAATGTTGTTAAATCTGAATACTTTTGTTCCTCGTGGCAGCAAACCTACTTACTCTTTTCCCCTGTTATTCTTATGGAAAATAAATAAATTCGTATAACTTTTTATATGGCGTAATCTATGATTAAGAATAGTATGCATTGTAACAATTAATTCCTGTAAATTTGCCTAGTACGCAGGTTTTCTGCTAAGTGGGTATTTTACTACCATAACATTGCTTGATTTCAAGCTGCAGGTTTATAGTCAATAATTGTCAATCGACAGCATCTCTGATTAGTTTTAGTCAGCGGTAGCGCAGACTGTTGCAAAGTGTGAGATATTTCCTTTTGAGCGTCGGACCGTGAAATCTTCTAATCTCGTTCCAAGAATTTTACCTCAGGGTGGTTCACAAGATTAACTGCCTCATCACATATTTTTGGCCGTTTGAAAGACGAATGTTATTAAAAATAAATGTCGACACACGTTACAAAAATAAATTTATGCATTTTGTGAGTGGAATAGCAATTTGTCTGCGAACATACTGAAATCAAAAGGAAATTACCTTTTATAAACAACACTCTTCTATAAATAAAACTACAATTACAGACCTAAGATACACATCTCACAAATATCTTTATTCAATGCAATTCTTTCTATTCATCTTTGAAACAAGTATTTGTTTGGAGGTGAAAAAAGCAAGATTTACTAATATTAGTAGAAATACTTAAAAAAACGTTTGTATTTACTTCCCTGTGGGAAATAGGTTAGATCATGGATATGTCTAAAGGGAATGTTTTAAGTTCATCTAAACAGCTGTTCTTATTTTTTTATATTTAAAATTCAACACAATAGTTCCGGTAGTTTCTATGGCAACCTGTTACATGTTTTCCATCTTAAAAATCACTAACACCACCCCAGAACTAAGACATATCCATGTCAATAAAATGTTCAAGGAAGTTTTATCATGCATTTAACTTGAACTGTGAACCTGGGCAAGTTTATTCCAGTAATGTAATAATATTCTTTGTGTTGTATTTCTCTACAATTAAATACAAAACAAATAGCACAGATAATTCTCATGCCATTTCAATGTACATTACCAAAATTTTTTTTAGTTCTTTCTAAAGTTCGATAAATTAACCACTGTAATCTTAATACTTTTAAGATATGTTCATACTGTATTTTAGAAAAATATTTACATTTGATTTCTTTCATTTCTTTACGAGGAAAAAGATAGTTCTTTTCAAGGAATTCCTTTCTCTATCTTTCCATGTATCTTCTGTAATCTTTCCACAATAGCTAGATAGTGGAAATGGATGG
Source organism: Nephotettix cincticeps (assembly GCA_023375725.1). Taxonomy (NCBI): domain Eukaryota; kingdom Metazoa; phylum Arthropoda; class Insecta; order Hemiptera; family Cicadellidae; genus Nephotettix; species Nephotettix cincticeps. The sequence goes on along the minus strand of CM041786.1, from coordinate 15,771,050 downwards.
ATGTAACACCCGCATACACATTATATTGGAAACCATAATTTTTAAATTTAAAGTTGCCATTGTTTTAGGTAATCTTAGACAACAAAGATTCATGAATATCACTTCTAAAAAAATCATGTGTTAGTTCTTACGTTAAGTTCTAGGTGAATGGGAAACCAAGGTAAAATTAAACCACTTTAATCAGTATAACTATTTATTATGTATAAGGTCAGTCTCTATTTTGGCTCAAATAATGTGTTGTAGAGAGGTGTTAATACACCTTCAACGATAGCTACAATACTGGGCACAGTCACTCAATAAGTAAAACGAGGTAGAAAAACTAATTTTTTACAATGACAAAAATTTATAAAATAAAAAATAGAATCGGAAAGAATTTTAAATTCAAAACTCTTCTTAATAATAAGTAATTTTTCAAAAACGGAAAAATATTCTTTGAAAAAGAACATTGACAAACGTTATAGAAGTGGAGGCTCAGTATTTAATTTGTCTCTAACTTTACAATAAATATCTTACAAGTGCCTATAACAAGTGAATACTGTACAATACTGGGAGGGAAATGTGAGAATATGAAAATAGCGACATCGGCAGAGGCACACAGAACAAGGCAGCAAATGAAGCAGTTGTCCTTAGAGGAACTGTTGCGTAGTGTTTCCAAACAAAATGTTGCAAACTTGTGAATTATTTTTCATCACACTGTAGAGAAAGAAATGTTTTTGTGTCAGCTATGGTTGCAGAAAATTAGCTAGAATTCTCCCTACGTAATAATTTGGTTACGATTCTTGACACTAGTATTACAATAAGTATTTATTAGTTAGACCAAGATACCTCGTGTGAAAATGTGAAGTAGCAATGATGAAAATAAAAAAAAATGTACAAAGTCCTGTAAACATACGATACAATTGAAGCTTCACGCTTTGAAGATTAAAACTCACAATTCTGATGCTAATCCAGAATTTATAACAGTTACATTTAACTAATCCAACTTTTATTTATTGTTTACAAAACGCTCATTAGTTTACTTTTTATTTATATAATAATTATATCGCTACTAAGTGAAAATAGAACAATGTAACTTGAGCTAGTTAGTTGTCTTTATTATACCGAAAGAAAATTTGTTTAGCTTAGCAAAGTAGCTACGACGGTTTGTTAGGGCTACAATGTCAAGGAAAGTTGACAATTTTATACCAATGGCGATCACTGTTTGAAGCTAAACATGCGTAAGAGATCTCTTTAGTATTATAGCTCGAAGGTTAATACAGTACCGAGTATATTAATTTAGTCAGTTGTGCTGTGTAAATGTAGTCATTGCAATAGAGAAATCAAAAGAACAATTAGCAGATTGTTTGGAAAAATTATGCTATTCAATTTATTATTCCTAATTAAGCTAATTTCAGTGTGATGAAAAACATTTTTCATTACTCTGTTAAAAAATGTCATCCCGAGCATTTGTCGGAATGCCGCTATCAGTTCAAGCATTAAACACAAACTCAATTACTACTAGAAACAGCCTCTTTCCACCCTAGTGATAAAATAATTTATTTAGCATAGTATCAAAGGGGACATTCTTCTAAAAAGGTAGGTTCAATGTTTACTGTGCTTTTCAGACTGTATGTTTGCGTTTTCAGCTATTAAAATATAACAGAACAATGAAAAAATATAATTTAAAATTCCTGTATCAAAACTAATTTGTGCTATTAAGGTCTGAAATTGATCTCATTAAGTTTTTTTATATTTGTTAAACACAAGGACAACATTATTAAGCTCAATGAAGAATTTTTTTGTTTAAAAAATAAACATTACATTTCAGTCATGAGTGCTGTTGGAACGGTTACTTTAAGAATTAAGGTAATGGAGAAAATACATTAGTTTTCTTAAATACATGATTTTACGTGAATAGGCACGTGACAGCAACTTTTGAAATCACAGGCTCTCAATTTTGAAGGCTTAAAAAATTATATAAAGCATTTTACACATTTATAAATACTATGTACAACAGGTACCTCAGGTTCTTCCAGAAGTTAATACATAGGTACCGTATACTCTAATTAGCTCCACAATTTTCAAGATCTAACATTTAATTAAATTACATTCAAAAATATTCTGGAAGTCCCAATTGAAACCTATAAAATTTAGTTGTCTATCTCTTCTATTCACATAAATACAATCATGCTCGTATTAACATTTGTACACATTTAAACTTACGAAATTAAAAACAAATGTACATAAAAATTAAAGCTACACACCAAAGTTTCAAATCCCTATGCAACTTTCGTCACTTGGGAATAACAAAATATTAGTAACAAAAAGAATCATTGTAAACTTAAATGATTGAAAATAAAGGAAAACAAGTTATTGAACAATTTAGTTATGAAACATATGATACATAATACCAGAGGAATTGTTACAAAAGAAAACAATACCATTAAATACTTTGGTTACTCTATGGGACTATGTTACAGTCTATATACATTTCAACAATCACTCACGAATATCACAAATAACAACATGCCACAGGATTCCCACAGTCCTAATCTAGTTAAGCCCTAAGTTAATATTTAAGTCATTTTAAACTAGGCTAGGATCATTAATTGTCCTTTTTTGTACTAATTAAGAAATTATTCTAATTTATACTCACTACCCAAAGTAAGATTATAAGTTATTACATTCATATTTTGTTGTTATTTTTCCACTCAATCCTAAGGTGCATTGCGCTGATTATTTTTATTTTTATGATTTCTGTTGAATGATTATAATGTAAATAATACTACACAGAAATTTGGGAAATTGTTGGTTGGAACTAAAATAAAGTTGATTTTTTAATTAGGGTCACAGCTTCCATACTCACATTAACTACTGATTCGGATTGACAACTAACCTCCCACACCAGAGTGTGGGACTAAAGGTTGGGAGGTTTAGATCAAGCAGGACAAACTGTACTGATAGAAATGTTAACAAACACTGGATTCTAAACCCTATGTTTAGTTTGTTCCTCTTATAGATCTGGATGTCATTGTGTTACTTGATAGTAAAATTTTGATTTGTGACAATAAAAAAGGACGAATAGAAGTTAGAGGAAGGGTTTTAAGCTTTTTCTGAAGTAAACAAATCGATAATCACAATCAAAAAGGTAAGCTGGGCCTATAAAAATTTGTATGAATGTGTTGTCAAAATTAGATAAATATTTTATCCTGCACTTTCTTCATTTGATGAAGATACTGTAACATTTTACTATACACAAGTTTTAATATACAAATTTCACATGTGTTCTACTGGGACTCGGAAGTCAGCACAGGTAGTTCCTGAGCAGTAGAACGACTAACAGTAGAGATAGTGATATCCTCTGCAGGCTCGCTGACGACGGAGGAGGCTGACTCAGCTGCAGTGGCGTCGTTCTGTTCTGCAGCGACGCAGGATCCATCCTCAACACGTCGGCCTGTGCAGAGTGTGCAGCCGCTGTGAAGTCAAACTCCACTCCTGCGGTCATGGCATCGAACACACACCAGTCGAGGTAGTAGTCCGTCAGGGTGTTGACGATGTCATTACTCAAGTCCTCCACACTCCGGCACTTCTCTACCGCTGTCTCCCACGAAACCTGGTGTCCCCTGGAGCTTACCAAGTCTAAGCGTTCCGTCACAGGACAACCTCGTGTGCACAGCTGCAACGAGTCCACGTCTTGCTGGAGCGAGTTCTCCACCAACTCCTCCGGGAGCTTGGCTGAGAATGCCAGATGTTTCCCGACCCTCCGTACGACCAGCGTGGTCTCTACGTAGCGAAGGAAGATCTCCACCCTCTCGCTCGCCCCTGTGCTCGAGGCTATCACTACACTGTCATCCGGGCCCGACCGGTAGCTCCCGTCAATGAAGGTGGTCGGCAGTGGAGAATCAGCTGTTGCCTCATAAGTCTTCTCCGCAGTGCAAGGAGTGCTGCGACCCTTGATGATGATCGTCACCTGCAATTTAAACCAGAGGTTACGCAATTTGCCAGATGTACAATGTTAAATCCAAATCCAAAACATTTTAAATTTTGTGTTAAATGAAACTTACTAATTAAAAGTGTAAGAGGAATTTTGTATACGACCACTCATATTGTCTTTGCAATAAAACATTTGAACAAAATGTTAGATACTCGTATATTAAGAGTCCTTTTTTATTATTGTTCCACCTTTTCACCCCAGGACTGTCTAGGCCATTGCCCGGAACCATGTTACACATTAGTTAAAGCTATACCTAGTGTGTTGCAACATTATCACTTAGGGAAGAACCATTGGTGATTGCAGGGATTAAACCTGGGACCTTGGGCACCAAAATCCAGCGCTCCCCATTAGAGTACATATTAAAAAAGATATATATGTAAAATGATATTAATATATAGTTAAATTAATTTTTCTTCAAACAGTTTTTACAAAACAAAATATTTAGGTTTTTGGCTCAAAAGCATGGATGATAGTTTCATTGAGAATATTTAATTTACACTAGCTTGTACAAATGAATATAAATGTACAATTCTAACAAGTCTTAGTGAAATAAACAGAATGAGAGGTTGTCTAAGCAGAGTAACTATTTTAAACCTCTTCATCAGCCTTAGTAGATTGCCAATTTTATTTCATTAAGCATTACACCACTTCCTGGGTACCTACCAAGAATAGACATTGATGATAGCTTTCATATGCAATGGCGTGAATATTTCACTTGTATGGGATTCTAAAAACTGTTTCGTGATACATTAAAGTAAAGATGTCAAATGCAATGATTATCCCCAAATACTGTGGTTATGTCTTTTAGGTATTAAATAAGACATATTATGTTTCAAAACTGTCAAAAAACCTATTTAAAATAAATTTACAAAGAAAGATTCTATTAATGATGTTTATTTTGATGTTAGCCATTATTAAACCACTTCAACTCACTTGCCAATAGAGATCAAAAACAATTTTATTAAAAAATTGTTTTTTCGGATCAACAATTAATTGAGAAAAAAGTTATATTAGTCATTGTTTGTAAAAACGTCAGTAAAAATCTTTTATGTAATAAGTTTAACAATATTCATAGAAGCAAATCCTTTTGGTTTATGGAGTAATCTTGAAAACTGAGTTTATGAATGGGAGCAGAACATTTATTTGGTAAAGTTAGTCAAATATAAAGAAAATTAAAAAATTAAAAGATTTTGTAAAAACTTAAGTTATATGAAGTTAAGTGACAAAATATTCAATGTGAAAATAACGATCCATATAAGATTAAAGTTACAACACAAACAGAGAAGACTATCTTTATAATCTGTGGTTGTAATAAACTAAATGACATTACAAAACATGTAAAACACAAAAGAATATAGTTGTCTTTCATTGCATTCTGCATAAATTTCAGTCATCTTAAACAATAGTAAAACACAAACTCTGCAGTTGGCGAAAATAAGAGAATGCATGGTACACTGGTTGCACTAGGGCATTGCATAATAGTAAAGCCATTTCTGTAATCTGCAGCTATTCCGAGCTCTATTCAAATACTCACAGAACGTAACTTCTAAAATAAACTCAAATAGGCTGCAATAAACAGAATAACAACATGCTAGCTACTTTTAGAACGGCTGTGCATGCTTTCAAACTAGTACTTTAAGAATATTTCCTGCAGATGTCATAAACGTTTTTGTTATATTTTTTTTAAATTTTTCTCCTTAAAATGTTTTCCTGAATGAAAGTCAAGATTTTATAACACTAGCAGGTGGCCCTTACTTCCCCTTATTTTTCCTCCCTAAGGAAAAATAAATCCTTAGGTCAATTACTTAGTATTAATAGTATAATAATTATGTAAATTATATAGTTAGTATAATTTGGTTTATATATACTGTATTAAGATAACAATTCAATAATAATAGAATAATATTAAAATAGGTTCAAAATCCACGGCCATTGCTAGATAACAAAGTAATGGCGATTTAATTTGACACCTAGTTATTTGTTTATTAAGTAAACGAAGCACCTAATAAACTCAAAATAATAAATCAAATAAGAGAATACTAAGTTAATAATAATAATTTTTTTGTAATAATAATAAGAGAACTTGGATTTAAACTTGGAAAACACAGGCACGGGCAGAGTTAGGGGGGGCAATGCCCCCAAAGCTGTTTGGTATATATGTATATTTTTAACGTTAAAAGTTGTCGAAAATTGAACTTTACAATTCGTAAGGGACGCTCATCATAGAATCTAAATACAAATTATATTATGAGTTAAAATACAACAAATAATTTAGTGTTACTTTAAATATTAACTTCACAATTTGTTACTGGACCCAAAATTGTAATTTGATAAATCATCTCTTTTATTCTTTCTCTTGAAGAAAAATGTGCTTACAGTAACATAGAAACACTTTTTCACTTGTATTTTCAAAAGTTTTCAGAGGCAGGGCCCCTCTTCAAGAGGTTAATTTCATACCCCCCAGATGCCCCCTCCTGAATGCTATGCCCCCCAATAAATAACCTCTAACTCCGCCCATGAACCCAAGATTCAGATGTACCATTGTGCATGTCAACCTCACAATTCACAAACAACTACATATTATATTTAATTTGAATTTTTAAAAAGATAGAGTAAATCTATTGATTATAAATTCAAATGAAATATATAAATTCCAAACTAAACCAATGGTTACAACAACTTTCATTCAAAAGTAGAATAGAATAATCCAATTAATTAGATATCTATTTTTTAGTACTGGATTTTAATGAATGACAATTAAATGATAACAATCTATATTTATTTTAGCAAAACTCACATCGAATAAAATTAATGAACGCATAGTTATTTTAATTAAAATCACATAATACAGTGCGGCACATTTGTTGCTTGACATTGAACTTTGTTTACGTAATAATTATTCCACTAGACAGCGCGGCTGCGGTGAACTTCGGGCGTCCCCGGCTATGTTCGGCCGGCTCCTCCTTGGATCGGACTTTTTCGCGTTTCTTCGGCTAGACTCGGCTGTTTCCGCCAACCCAGATGTCGCCTCAACACCTAAAGTGACTTTTATTTTTAATCGCCACTTCCCGTGCGACAGGATAGCGGCAATTTGTTCAGTTACGGTCTCACTAACTGAATTACACACCGCTGGACATTGATTTAAATTGCTCCGACTTGGCATTTCCCATGAGCGCGGCGAAGTATAAAAATATATACTGTGGGAACGCCAAAACAAACTGTAGCGAGAATTAAATAGCAAAATAAACATTCAGAAATGACGATGGGTTCTATTTAAAGAATTTTTGAACAAAGTGTAATCCAATATTATAAAATAGTATAAGATGTCCAAAAGAGTAGTTGGAACCTAGAAAAATAGTCTTTATTTTTTTCAATACGAAAATAATACAACCGTGAGAAATCTGAAAACAAAACCAACCCGAACTAAAAAGTAGAATCTTTTACATGCGTAGAATTACGGTAAAGTAACCAAATTTTTAGAAATGAATAATTCCAGAAAAGGTCATCTGCTAGCCTAACGGTTAGCGTCTTGGATTTCGGTGCAAGAGATGGCGAGTTCGATTCCCGGCATGTCCGCAAAATTTAGATTAGAAATTTCAATAAAATGATGTATTGTAGGGCTGCATGGTCATTAAATAAATGCCCTAGCTTAAAGGAAGAATAAAAAATTGATTACAGGCAACAGATGGAAAAGTTATATCCTCGCTTGTAAAGTTGCCTTTGTTTAGGTTCGAATCTAAATGATTTGCCAGAGATGACGATGTTCCCCGCTTGTGCCGAGGCTCGAGGCAACAGACAGACAGACAGACAGACAAGACAGGTCTGTTACCTCCAATCACCGGGAGAGATTGGACCGACGTCAGAGAAACTCATTCCCCGCGGCTTCATGTGTGGAGGAACCCAAATCAAACCGCGGATTACAAGAAAACGCGAATGGCTTTATAATTTGTGATTTATATTCGTTGGCCGAATGTTTGTTACTCATGTGCCTTTTTGAAATACTATTATAATATTGGTTATCAAGTCATAAAACACAAGATTAAAAAGTGTGTCTAAAGTATCATTGTATTCAGTCAATAATTCAAAATATAGAAGTACGTCCTTTCCAATACTTCCTTTCTCTGTAAAACCCCGTTTCAACCTCTCAAAATGATAACGTCCACAACAAAAATCAAATATTACCTTAGCACTTTAAAAGCCAAACTAATATTCAAATTGTGTTTATGTATTTCTATAAGATATATATGACGTACCACATGTAAATATTTAGAATAATTCTATAAAGTTAATAAATGCAGCATTCTCGTAATTGTACACAACGGCTTACTCGGAATATTTTTATTTAAACGTATTTATACAAAATAAATATTGACCGAAATTAGTAGCACAAAATTTTGATTATGTCTATCGAGTATATTTAGACATTAAATACGTATTAACAACTGTTTGAAGGCGATTCAGTCACTATGTTTCAATTGTGGCATTTTTTCGTATATCGTCGTAATTAATATAAGTTGTTAGGTTGGCAACATCACGGGTATCCAGCTCCGTTTACCGGGTATCGAGATCCGCGGGTATCCAATTCCATATTTTTAGGATTGTCGAATGCCTTGAGTATCGAATTCCGTGAGTATTCAGTTTCGTGGGTGGCCAATTCCATATCTCTCTTAATCGAAAGATTCTTTCTCGGGGTATGGAAGTAGTTTTTTTTGCGAGTTACAATAGTTTTAATTAATTTATTTGTACCAACACTAGATTGGGAAGTGGTACGAATAGAAAAGGATATCCTGGTTTTTGTAATTGTGACCTTTTACACCGAAGACTGTTTTTGTCTGTTTTGGGTTAACCCTGGTTATGAAAATCATAATCGGTTTGAGAGTCGCCTCAGTTGATACCTAGAAGCATCGGTCCACCCATCGGATTTTGTAAGACTTGTCGATATTCTCTAGCAATAACATTCGTAGTGCAATGGTTTTAAAAAGCTATGAGTATTTGCGCGTACGAGAGTCGTCCGGATGTACAAAATTAGTAGTTGGCCCCTAGCCCGTGGCTCCACCTCTGCCGACGATACCGAAGCCAATCTCTCCTACTCCGTAAGACCAATGTCAGCAACACTGGGGTAGAGGGATGCTGGTAGACGCAACATTTTAATACTTTGTCGGAACTGAATGGCTTCAATTTTATCAGTAATTTACTTATTTCACATCGAATTAAGTTGCAACACATCATAAAATGGCGTAAAATTAATTAGAGATGAGTGAAAGCCCCTTTGAGGACTTAAGGACGTTTAAGGCTACAACTCAAATCATCGTATCCTAACATGACTAATTAATTATGATTAATGTTAAGTGTTCTTTATGGTTAATTTATATAAATAAAATTAGAGTTTTGTCTGTACATTGCTCAGAATTATTCATTTTTAATTATTTTTACTTTTCGTGCGTTAGAGAAGCCGAAACCGGTCTTATCTAAATTTTTGTCTGTTTGTCTGTGACGCTCCAGGAGGCATTTTACGCCGTCTTCTCCGAAAAAAACGGGAGAACTGATTACAACGAAACTTATTTAATGTATTCTCTACATTCCAGAGAAGGTTTGTAAATGCTTGAAATCGCCCGCCGCCCCTTGAAAAGTAAATAACGAGCATTTAAAAACCCACTTTTACGCGATATTGGTCGCATTTTGCTTCAGTATTCAACCTACTGATAAAAAATTAGCTGTCTTTGTAGTTTTAAGATTTAATAGAAAAACAATAAGATGTCGAATCAATATTAGTAAGTTTATATTGGTCATTGATTTTAAATCCATTTCGAAATCATACTATATTAAAAAGTTATTTTAACGTATAATAATGGTAAATGTTCTAATCTATTTAATTGTGAAATAATGCTACATAATAAATCTGGGTATTGATTTGTTTAGGATTTTAGGTTTACATTTTGGTATGATGGATCTTTCTTCTTTAAACTGAATCCTACAACCCGTACAAAGGACGGGCTTACTGCTAGTTAGTACTAAGATAGTTGTTGAGATATGTTTTCAGCAGTGAGGATCACCATATATGCTTCATGTGTTAGTTATTCCCCTCTACTGTGTTAACGTTAGTCGTAGGAAGGGAAGGCCAAGTGAACAGAGAACGACCAGCAATGTGGCCGCAGCCATGCCGCTCTGTATCATTACCTTCAGATCGGTCAGCTGATAGCAGCTCGGCACAGGGCGCTATCGATGAGTTTTAATTCCAGCGGGGGATTTATAATGACGGAGGTAGAGGAGGCGGAGCGCCCGCTATCTGGTGTCTAAATCGTGAACCTCGTGACGCCTCGCGAGATTATAGCAGTTCCTGCTAACCCCCACAGATCGCGCTGACTGACCGTGTATCATAAGGCACAAAGGTTTAGTGCTTCTTTCAACTTTGAAAAACAGTTGTTTTGATTTTGTATGAATGTAATCTCTATATATAAATATGTATGTATGTATGTCCTTTATGCGTTGCTAAACTACTCAAAGTTGTTCTATATGTGTCCGCGAAGGTTTTGGTGAAAACATTTTTTCGAAAACACCATAAGTTTCCATTAATGGCGTTTTAAATTTCTAATGTTAACCTTATGGGAACTAAGTTTGATTACAAATTGTCTACAATCGAAACAAACGATTTCTTAAGCTACAGCTTAGTAGATAGTTTACTTTCTACTAGCAATATGCTTTACTATCCAATGCCATCTGAATCATTCATTACCGTAAAACTATGAAGTAAACATGTGATGTAAAAAATGAACAGCTTTATTCGCCACGATAATAGTTTATGATTTTGGGGGATTATGCATTTATATTTTTTATTTTCTGTCTGATTAAAAGTCACGTGTTTATTATATGTTGACCAAATAAAAAATAATTACAATGTTTCTACATATTACGTTTATTATAATCAGCTGTTGTATATCTTTCCTATAAAACCCGTATAACAGTTAGGTTTGGTTTGGGATTGGGTTGGATTAGAAAATCGTGAATCAATCCATTCAGATTTATTTGTTTTGTGGGAATGTTTTTAATATGTCTTATCGTTTCAGTATTGTTATTCACTATGCAGCGACCCAATGCTATCGACTTCAGAACATGGCCGATATCAAAGTTAACATGTATTTACTGTCAGGCGTTACGAAGTTCGCCCGGTCAGCTGATGATCAAGCAAACGCCTTCGTGCATGTGTTCCCCTCCCCACAGTCACAGTCGTAGACGATCCATCCTTGTTTATAATTATCCGGTGTGTCCACACTGTCTAATAACCACTTAGTATTTATTGGGCTGCGATAAAACATCGGCCGATGACAAATGCCCGCGGGCAGCGATGCCAGCCAGCACTCTCTGCCAACCGACACCATGGCCTCGGAGCGCAGATTTTTGTATTGTATTGTATTTCTTGTTGTATTGTTTTAGATCGAAAACCAGTAAAATGCTGGCTCGGCTTCTCTAACGCACGAAAGGTAAAATAACTAAAAATTGAATAATTCTGAGCAATGTACACACAAAACTCCAATTTTATTTATATAGATAAATCAGGTCCCAGACACACAGTGCTTATGTGGTTTCTTTCCAGTGTCTTCTGTATTAATTTTGTTTACTAGTTTTTTTCTGGAATAAAGCATTAAGATTTAATTTTCATTTTAACCTAAACCAAGTGAAATTGTCTACATGTTGTTTGCGAATAATGACTTACCTTAGTGGTGGCGGTGGCAGGGGAGCCTTCCAGCACCTGGTCGTTGGTCACTTGCACGGCCAAGTACGCGTTGTCGATCAGGGGCCAAGCACCTCTCACGCGACACGTCTGGTATTGGTTGTCGAACGTCTTGAGGTGCGGGTCGCCGAACAGCCCGCAGTGCCTGAACCTGTGGCGGCCGTGGAAGCTGCACTGGGGGGCGGGCAGCGGCGGCGGCGCAGGGGCGGTCCCGTTGTGGGGGCGGGTGTGCGTGCCGCCTCCGGAGTGCTTGGTGCAGTTGTAAGTTATCTTGAGGCGGTTCAGCGCGCTGACGGAGCTGTGGAACTTGAGGTGGCCGCGGCAGGAGCGTGTGGCCGCATGCACACAGTGGCCGTAGGCCGCGAGGACGTTGCAGAACGCTGGTGACGCTTCAGGCTCCTGCAAGCCCTCCTCCTCCATCTTCATGTTGTAGAGGCTGAAGCACTGGTCCAGCTTGCACGCGGCGCACCGATCTGCAACAAATTCTAACCATGAGTTTCCTTACGTCGACATTTTTTACTTTGGACTGCAGCTCTCTTGGGGGTGTTGCAACCAAAGATGACTTTAACAGGTTCATTGAAACAACAGAGCTTTTGTATTGGTATAGAAAAAATTAGAACACTGTAGGGCGGCTTTTTGACATATCCATGATCTAATCTAGGGAAGTACCAAAACATACAATTAAGCAGCGTTTAGACTGCAGACTCTCGTTGCCGAAGGAAGTTTGCAACCAAGTGCAAAGTTTGACTATGGAAACTTGCAAACAGCAACCAAAAATCAGATAGTACATAAAATATCGAGTAGGGAAGGGCAAAATGTTTTTGACATGGATATGACTTAGCTCTAGGGGGGTGTTAGTGATTTTTAAGATGGAAAATATGTAACAGGTTTCCATAGAAACCACCAGAGTTATTGTATTGATTTTTTAATACAAAAGAATAAGAACAGCTGTTTAGATGAAGTGAAAACATTAACTTTGGACATCCATGAACTAAGCTATTTCTCACAGGGAAGTAAATACAATTAGAGATATCCATGATCTAACCCATGGAAGTAAATACAAACATATTAGTACGAACGAGCATAAAATCATTAAAAATATACGTTTGTTCATGTGTAAACAAGAAAATCCATAGAGAATAACCGTCGCACTAGAGTTTAAATATGAAAGTGGACCAAATTAATTACTTTCTGACGTACGTCTACGTACTTATTTATCAAGAGACAATCTCAAAATAAAAAGATAGATATACGATTTAGTTTAAATAGTTATAACCCAACAATGTGATAAAGCGCGCTTTTCACAAGACCACGTAACACGTGAGCACGACATCGCCTCGGGCACTCAAGGGTTCAGGGTTATTATGAAACAGTTTCCAATTCAATTGTTCAACTTCCGGGTACTAATCTAAGTCAATTGCAGCCCACGGCGGTCATCGCGGTGATTATGGCTAACAAATATATCCGGTGACTGATACTGCGTCTTGCACCCCACCGACGTAGCTAGAGACACACGACGTATCTATGTCGAGGAGGAGACATAAAAGTGACTGATATTGAATCGGACCACCCACTGACGTAGCTAGAGACACACGACGTATCTATGTCGAGGAGGAGACATAAAAGTGACTGATATATCGTCGGAACAACCACCGACGTAGCTACAGACACACGACGTATCTATGTCAAGGAGGAGTAATAAAAGTAACTGATATTGAGCCGGACAACCACCGACGTAGCTAGAGTCAGTCACACTACCTATCTATATTAAGTTGGAAAAACAAAAGAAACTGATATTATTATAATTTATTTTACAGGATTCGGACGCACATATTTTGGATTTTAGATACCACAAGCGTCCATAAGCGCTAATCAAAAAGTTTTATTTAATCAGAAATACAATTTTCCAAAGCAAGTATCGGTTTTCACAGGTCCACAGGTTTAGGTTTAGGTTTTCACAGACCTAAAAGGAGGTAATAAATTAATATTACTATACAGCATACATTAATTAATTATTCATAAATCTCAATAAAAGAATTAATCGATAAAAATAAAAACAAATGCTGGGTACTAGACCTGCAAAAGCTTTGTACTCGCCAAAATGCGTCAGCTCCTGCGAAACAACAAATGCATTATGAACGGAAGTATGCAAATTGCCTAATGTACATTCCCGGCGTTGACTACGTCACCTTGGTAATGTAATGTATGCCACATCTACCATAATTAAACTGAACTCTAATTTTAACGAGTTTTTGTAAAGTCGTTCCAATTAATTAGGCTTTATTTCATCGCTCCAGTTTGGCGGTGCGGAATTGTAAACACGTAGTTTACGAGCTAGCATTGTCCGGATTATTACCACTCGGGTCACAGGAAATACGCATTGTGCATGTCATATTAGTGTTTTTAACTCAGACTGGGTTAAGATGGACGGTAATTGTTACGTACATCAGTAAGTAGGTTGTTCTACATAGTAAGGGGCGACAAAATAATAGTCATGGTAAACTTAGTAGTTGCAATATTGCAAGGATGAAGAATGTTCAAATCAATTCAACAAATTAACTAAGATGTCAGCTCCTAGGATTTAGTTTAGTTAGTCTTTAAAACTCCCAGTATTAAAACGAGGGCCAAGGGACCATTAAAATGCCGCAGTCACCGTAACACCTCGGGATATGTCTAACTAGTCTCCCACGTCAGCAATCAGCTGAGTGTAATGCTAATAGTAGGTAATAGCTGACTTCCGGTAGCGGACATTTGTAGATGCGGCGATAGGAGTGATTCAGTGGTGCACCGGAAGTGTGGCGAGTGTGGGACGCAACACCTGTGCTGCTGAGTGGGCTCGCGCAGCGTGGGTCGTGCAAGGCGACTCGCCCACCGGGATAAGGATAAGGATATGTCCGCGCGTCCTGATGTGCGTAGCCAACTGGGTGTCATGCTGGAATGGCCGTACCCAGGCAAGTCTGCGGGCTGATTTGTGGAACAATCTGATCAGAAGTTTAAATTGTTTCCTAAAAAGAAAAGGGATGTTTCCATTTTGAACTTAGAAGAATGTGGATTTCATAAACGTTTGTTTATCGAATGAATCCAGTAGTTACAAACGATAATGTGATTACGGATTTCATATTAAAAACCTGAGTACATTCTATAAAACTAAACATTCAAATTTACAAGTGCTAGAGTACATTAAACCTATTTATCACAATAAGTGCAACCGAATTCTTTACGTCTAATCTGATTTACTTCACTTGTGTAAAGAAAATAACTAGAAATCTTCGTAAGGTAATTGAATTTTATTCCTACGATATTAAATTTCCATATCCATGACTCCACACTCAATAATCATAACTATGTTGAGGTAGAATTGAGAGGAGAATAAAGAGTAGAATTGTGGTCAAGGGTATGTTACGACATTTTATTTAACTATCCATTTTTATTTACCATGTAAACCACTACACGTAATTATACTTTGAAATAAAAGTAAACGAGTAATTTCTCTGTTTCTCTATCAGGTTATTTTCCCGTAAAAATATTTAATATTGCTTTAAATCAACATATCAGCTATCGTTGGAAGACTAGCAGGATACTGTCAACAAATTATCATTATTTTAAAGCTAACCCTAAATGCTCAACTGATGAAGACAAGATTCATTACTTAGAAGACAAATTTAACTTTTATTTTTTCAATTCATCAAAGAGCAACTTACAAATTCGTAAAACTGCGACAGTCCGAGTCGGGGTAAAAGACAATTCCGCTAAACAAGAAATAACATGGGATAAAAATAGTCTAGGAATATGATGATGAGACGTGAGACTGCAGCAGGAAGTCGTGATTTATAGCCAGCTGAACAGCAGACACCACGGAATCCATCATAACAGCCATCATATGGTTATAAACCGTTGATAAAACAAACATGCAGAAGCTAAATGTCAGAGGAACCCGTAAAATCCTGGCAGATATAAATAAGGGACTGATCAAATTAAGTCTTGATTTCTACTTTTTGAGAGCATCTCTGAATGTCAAAGTGTATAAAAATAAACGAGAGGCCAATTAAACAGTTCGAATGCTTAGATTGGCGGTTAACAAGGCAAGAACGTTATAGATAAGGTTATCTATTGAAGAGATGATTGAGTATTGGAGGATTCTGGGAAGATTGCTAAAGCCCTCGTGACAGCTTATGTATCACAAAACTCTCACTTCTAGGCTATGGTCTGGGAATTAAATACTACGGACGATTTAACACAAGTTGTCAATTAAAATAGTAACAATGAGAGGAATATTTTTAAAATGGGAATTCAATCAATTTTGGCCATTGACCTCCTTTGACGTCAGTATTGTTTATTGTACTATAGCAGTTCCAAATTATATATTCTTACGAAGAAACTATGTTTAGATTTGAATTATTTTTTCAAAATTGTTTAGCAATTGGTTTTTCGTAAATATTTTGTTTAGACGTTGTCACGACCGATTACTTTTCAGCAATTAACCTTCAGTTAAAAATTCATAATTTAAGTTAAACAAAGTCTCTTGAGCCCGACTTTCTCTGTACGACCTTTACGGAGAGCAAACCTATAGCTTCTTCACTTTTTGATGAAGACAAATTGCCTTCATCATGATATTTAGAGGAATTGACAGTTAGTTAGCTGTCATGGAGAATGACTGAGAGGTTGCAATCTTATCAACACAGTAGTTGAATTTCACAAGTCAGATTAGATGAAAAGTCAATGGTACTCACTGATGGTGAAGAGGGCGAGGAGAAGAGCGAGCAAGAACGCCCGGGCCATCACGGGACACCTTTGCTTACGACAGTCATGCTGCCGCGTCCATGCTATGTCCCTGTAACAAACGTGATACGTCAGACAATCCAATTCAAATAAAACCAAACTTTCAACAAAGACTTAACACAAAAAGGTTTGGATTTTATCGGTTTGATCTACTAGAGGATGTTGAATATTTTTCCACTCAACATTTTGGGCTACCTTTATAATTAGAAGGCAGTTTTACCAAATTTAACTGTTACTTGAATTCGCTGAGCAATAACTGGCGAATTGTATTTCAGTGACGATTTCAAAAGACAATATAGCCTACTTTCTGGGGTCCGAAATTTCGAAATATGTGCACACAAAAAGTTAAAGATCGTTGATAGATCAACCGAGGTTCCGCTTCGGGACTATTTCGTACCATTAGATATACTTTCAATGGCTTCAAATGTTTTAATTCAAATTTTTGAGAGTGGGTTTCCAGCTACTGTATTTTTATTTAGCTGACCAAAGAAAACACCTATGAAAAAGAAACAGCATCCCGCGCTAGAACGTATCCGAACAATAGTCTTGAAAGTTCAGTCTCGAGTTCAGATACAATCCGGTAACAAACAGCTCCGATAACATCCTGAATTTCCTACAGTATAAAATTTCGCGTGTTATATATCCCGCAACAGTTGGCAATGCTTCCCGGCTCATCAGATACGGCCATGATTTACCCGCGCGCGGCCGATGCTATCTGGAGACAGCGAGACAGCACAATGGCCGAGTTATTGCCCTCCGTGGTCGCTGTTTTGCTCGCGCTGTTTTCGGAACGTCGGAATCGTAACGAGTGACGCGGTAATTGTCGCGCGCGGTGTTGACAATGTCACGTGTCTCATGACGTCACATTCCTGCGGTGATTACGTTGTACTCATTACAACCCGACCTTGCGTTTTACGCGGTTCGTTTCTCCTCTTCTCGCTTGTTACTTGACTGGTTGAGAAATACCGGTGACGAGGTCGAGGATATACTGACAATCCGTCATCCAGTGACTACATTAAAGTCAATGAAGTTAACGAACGCCACACTTCGCTCAAGTATTTTCAATTGGCTTATTAAGCTTATTTCACCATCAATTAAATTCCAAAGATTCGACAGTCGCAATACTCATATTATTGTGAAAAATATAAATACCCCCGTTGCAGCAGACCTGCGTACTCAGCAAATTTCCAAATCAATAATATGACAATAGTAGTACAAGTATGTGACAAGATTGATCAATCAATACCTGTTGATAAATTAAAGTATTTGCCTATTCTCCGTAACATTAACATGGGAAAGACTATGCAGGTTTACTGCTGTGAGAAATACATGAACAATGTTTTAGCACAAACGTATGGATCCCAACCACATGAAGCTAAATACAAAGTTTTATCCAAAATGGTTGATTAGTAAGGAAATATTAATATTCCTTATATTTATTTTCCTTATCCTCCATAAAATTAGCATTGCAGCCCCTAAATACAATGTACTGTGTTTAGATTTTTGAATTTCTCGGTAACCTTTGGTGATAGAGAAAAACTTTAGGGAACTAAATTGTGTAGTTTTTGAGCTGATTCTAATGGTAAGAGATAAAACTTTAACATTTTAAAAATTACATGGAATACACGTAAAAACCCATTTTTGGGTTACAAAACCCATTGACCGATATGTCTGTATTACGAACTCGTCAAAGCAAATGTAGGAATACACGTCTCTGCCAAATTTGGTCTCGATCGGACAAATTTTACGAGAGTTATCGTCTTCACAGACATATACATATATACAGTATATTTTTTGAACTATTATTGTATTTGATCTCTGGGCACCTAAATACAAAAAAATAACATGGTCCCGGGCTAAAGTCATGCCATGAGACCTACGGTAATTGCTTATTCCATATGGGAAATTCGCTAACGACTAGTTTCAATGACTTGAGAGTAACAGAAGCAGTAAGTTGATAAGTTTGATCAGCTGTGTTGGACGCACAAGGACGACTTCAACTGACGGATGACACACAAGGCCACCGGAAATATCTCTTATCAACTCTCATTCATACTGCGATACCACACATAACCCATCTCTTTTGTCTTCAATTATCTGATTCGTTTTACTTTCAAGGTATGAAATAACTCAACTATTGTGTTTACACAATTGATCTTTAACTGTTGTTGGGTGTTATGCGATTTGTGGTTTAAAACAAAAGACATTAACTACGGGGATGGATCAACTTGAATAATTACTGAACCAAAAGTTAAAGTATAACGAAGACAATCTAAAGATGTTTTACTAAATTCATTATGAAAAAGAAATACACTTACAAATCTATTCAAAACGGGAAGGAATTTAAACCTATTATTATAGAGAATTTGAAAAAAGGTACATAAATATAATTATGAGATAAATTTTGGGAAATATACAACTAGTTTATCTCATCAGTTAATTTTGTGTTAGAAAATTATAAATGGTTATTTTATTGTAAAACATTTCAATATTTAAAAAATTGTGAATATTTAAAACTTTTTTATTTTTGTTTAAATATGCGGACTTGATTTAACAAAAAAGATTAACTAACGGGAAAAAATGTCAGTTAATTATTAACGAAACTATATATTTTATTGTTTTATGATAAAAGAAAAAAGACTTACAATCTATCAAAACAGGGAGGAATTTAAACTTTACAGTGAAGAATAAAAGTACATAAATGTATAATTCCTTATAAGCATGAATTAACTTATTTATGGCTGAGTTGTTTTAACTTTTATGACATAGTGACTGTGATAAAAACCAAGTTTTTGCTTCAATTAATTAACATTTTAACAAAAGTTAATATGTGAATGCTAAGATGTTTGACTGATGTATTATGGACTGATCTGTATTTATTTAGAGGATGAAGACTATTACAATAATAAAAACAATTTAAAAATTTATAAAGGTACATAAATCAACGTCCTTATGGGACTTAGGTCAAAGCTATATTTAAGGGGGTAGCTGTTGCCTGCACAGCTAGTAAGTTAGTCAGTTACTGAAATGACGACCTACCAAGGTTAAGCCAAGTTTGAATGAGATTAGATAAGATCATTGAAATGGCAACCATACTACAATGTAGGTATTTTAAGCTAAGTATGAATGAGGATTGTAAGATGATTGTGGCGCGATCTTGTAGTCTTGTTACTGACTAAGGCTGACATGTTCCTTAGACAGGACTGTTAATTAATAGCCAAACAGCCGATGGCAACGAATGGACCTACAGTTTAACGTGAAATCTGAACCACGGCCTCTGAACTACGAATTGGCCTAATTATGAGGATGGTCTTTGCGGATTCAATAGTGCGGACGTTAATCCACACAAGAGAACATACATCAACCGACCAACTCTCACAACTATCCAGAATTCGTGACCTCCAAGTAGCTGGATTACAGGACGTCGCCACCGTCCCAGAGAAATGAGTGTAAGATGATTGTGGCGTGATCTGTTAGTCTTGTTACTGACTAAGGCTGACATGTTCCTTAGACAGGATTGTTAATTAATAGCCTAACAGTCAATGGCATATTTAAGGGACCTACAGTTAAACTTGGAGTCCAAACCACTGCCTTTGAACTACAAATTGGTCTAATTATGTTAAAATGTGCGGACGTTAATCTACACGAGAGAACGCTACACCCACCGACCATCGCTCACAACTATCCACAATTCGTGACCTCCAAGTAGCTGGATTACAGGACACTCCACGGTCCAGCAATAAGATAATAATAATTATTAGCATTATTATTACATAACTATTTATCCACTTGGGAGAAAGTAATTAAAGAATATCTAAGTTTTAAATTCACATACAGTTTATTTTTATTGCACATTATTAATACTTATTGTGATAAGAGAAGTAAGATATTTATAGTTCTTGGTTTCTAGTTGATTAATGTGACGTGAAAATAATGCATCGGTGCATGATTTATTATTCACGATAGTCGAAATTGAAAAGTTATTGTTCAGTAGACCAATAAGCATTGTAGTTTATCCAGTAACTTCATTAATTAATGATCTTACTAGTTTTATCAATTTAGTGAGTTACTACTACTAGTGAGTTGTTACTACAACTACAACTAACTACAACAAGTTACTACAACTAGTGAGTTGAGTACTACAAAATTAATTTTAATCTATGTTAAGTTTTGGTATTTAAAAAAATTGTTTAGTATTTCAGAGATATATTTACAAAATACCATACTACCACACCACACTACCTTAAACAAATTATCCTGTCATGTTATCAACGGTGTCATTTATGCGTCTCAAAAATTGCTAATACTCTTCAGATGTTAGACATTCCTATTTAAATGTTTATATTTACTTCCCTGTGGGAAATAGGTTAGATCATGGATATGTCTAAAGGTACTGTTTTCACTTCATCTAAACAGCTGTTCTTATTCTTCTATATTAAAACTCAATACAATAACTCTGGTGGTTTCTATGGAAACCTGTTACATATTTTCCATCTTATAAATCGCCAACCCCCCCAAGAGTTAAGACATATCCAAATATCCATGTCAAAATAATTTGAGACTAGATAACACCAAATTACTTGAAGTAACCTGAACTGGAACAAAGCCGTTACGGGTTTTAGTCCAAAGGTTGAGCGAGATTGGTCCGGTCAAAAAGTCAGGTTTTTGGAGCGAACACCGAAGGGTTAAAAAGTGTCCTGAGATAATCCGGGCGTCGCGGTCACGAGCGAAGGAGCAACGGACTCGGATTTTTGTCGGACCAGAGAAAAACTCGTTCACGCGAGACGAGATTAGTCACACCGCTTGTACATAGACACGCGTGATATTGAATTCCTTTCTGGTTTCTGGAAAGCTGTGATAGCTGCTGTCACTGTACAAAGACGCTGGGAACTCGGCCCGACGAACGCTTCACAGTCATCTCCGATTGGGACCGAGAAAAGGGAAGAATCCGTCAACCGAGTATTACAGTGTTGCAAAAACAGTTTCACGCAGCTGTTGTGAGGCTGTGACAGTTCCATTTTACAATTACCCCCGTCGCAGCAAACCTGCGTACTCAGCAAATTTCCAAAACAACAATATGACAATAGTAGTGTATGACAAGTTTCATCAATATCTGTCAATAAATAATAGTTTGACTATTCTCCATATGATTAACACAGGAAAGAATATGCAGGTTTGCTGCTTTGAGGAACAGTAAAAGTAGGCATTTTCACCACAAAATATTTTAATCTGACCATATATCATTATCTGGACATAAATAAAGGGGTTTACCTTCATTCTTCATAAGATTAACTGGGGAAAGAGTATGCAGGTTTGCTGGTGTGAGGAACACATAAACTATGATTTTTTAGCATAAACGTATGGATCCCGACCCCATGAATTTCAACTAACCCTTATAAAAATATTTAACAAAGCCTAAAACACAAATTTTAATGTTTTAAAAGTAACGTTTTTCAATATGCCACCATTTTGTACCTACAAAGGTTAGAGAGATGGAAGTTTACCAGAGTATTTTTAAAACGTACTTTATAAGTTGTGTAAAGTTTCAAGATAGCCGTTGTATAAATGGCTAAGTGATGAAAAAACAAACGTTTTAACTTCTTCGTGGGACACCCTGTATATTGCAAATACAAAGAAATATTTATAAATACTGTTCTTGGAAAATGTCGTGGTGGAAACATTGTTACTAATAAATATGTAAGAAAATGTATAAGACTTCGAAGCTGTATATTAGGCATATCTAATATTTATAACTAAATATTTAATAAATATTTACTAGGTCTACAACGAACTAAGTTAAACCGCAAATGAAAATGTATAAAGCTAGGTACTGACAATGCTCTATAAACAGAATACACAAAGTATTAGAACCCACCTAGCGCTTTGACATTTATGTGGAACGGTCGTCAACCGTGTAGAAAAAACAAACAACCCAAAATGTTGCTCCTTCGTCAGAATCACGCACAGAGACAATTTCTATCAATCGATTACAAATTGAATGATGATTGACGTGGACAAAACTATTCGAACGTAAACAAGTATGAAGAAAACAACACGATAAAATCCTAAATAATAGATATCGAATTCCAAGCGAAATGCGTACACGTGGAAATATTTCCATAAACTAGCGTGTTGATAACACGGCATTAACAGCGCCCAAATATGCATAATAAGCGTTCACAATCAATCAAACAGATACTGCGATGGTTATGGGATTAATAACTTGTGAATTGGATCTGTGAAAAAAACAAATCGAATGTGTCGTAGGGCAAATTATACCAATAGAGATAGTGTAATGACAGAGATATGAACACAACGATGCAGTCATGGCAAGACTGTCGTCTATTGATATAGTCTGGAGACAGATACAGAGGAGTGTACTTAAGAGTCTGTCTTACAGGAGAAATATTTTGATTTAGGCTCGTATAAACAATGATAATTTTGTGTCAGCAAAAAGCTACACGATAGTTGTAAAAATATGGCTGAGGTGTGCTTAGAAATTAAGTGTTCTCATTTACTTAGTAGATACGTGGTAAACTGATTCAAAACATTAGCTCTAAAAATATTAATGAAATATTCAAAAAAGTTTTAATTTTAATCAGATAGATTGTTGATAAATACACTAAGATGAAGAAATTCAAACGATTTCAAACTGATTTTAAAATTCGTGGTTGGTGCGAGACATGTTTCTGAGTTTTTCACATTGCTCTTACGGGAATAAAAATCCAAAATGCCGGGGGTATTACAGACGAGTTGAAGCAGGACATAAAATAACACGTTAACTAGGCGACCAAAGCGTCGCCCATTGCTGGGAGTTGTGCCGTGATTTATTTTTATTGATTAACATATCAAATTTACAACTATTTAAAAATGTTCTTTAAAATGGTTTTTAGCACCAGCATCTCTTTCTTAAAAAATAAACCCCTTCTAAAAATGTAAACATTTAAACTTTGGACGTTCACAGGGCGTAGCCCGAGAGGATTTTAAGGAAATGAGTATGCCTATGTGTTGCATTAATTTAAGATCTGTCTTTGTGTAAAATTTCAAACTGTTTGGTTCAGTATCTTTTGCGTTCACTTGCTACAACAAACCCACAAACACACAAACCCACAAACAAACATACAGAAACCACCTCTTCTTTATAATATTATAGATAAAAAAACGATATACGAATAAAAATCTGTTGGGGATAATAGGCGTATTTTTTCTAATAAAAAGGCTTGAAACACGGGTTTAAGCATTAGCTAGGATAATGCTTCCAATGTTGCCCCTACAATTAGCTCTGTGTTGAAGAATGTCCCTGTTTGGTCTGGAGGTGCCAAACTGCGGTGATCGGCTCTACCGGTACTCGGTACCCGGTACCTCGTAGCTCATACAGATTGATGTAGGTTCGCGGTTCGCACATGACGTCTCGACGTGATATAAATTATCGTTTACCCTAACCCTAATGATGCCGCCCGGTTGTGTGTGTGTGTGTGTGTGTGTTCGTCTGGCCTGGCGCCTCGGACCGGTTTCGGAATGCCGTCTTCAGTGTTCATTTCGTTTTCATTTTATTCGGATGTTTCGCGTTCGCATTTGTTAGTTAAGCGTCGGCGCCCGTTCCCGCCTCGGGCGTTAAAGACGTGGCTAATTGTAGTTTTTGTGTCCCGCACGCACGCGTCTTGGCGCGCACACGCACACGCACGTTACCAGCGGCTGTAGTGGTTCTGGTAAACACGTGGTGTATGCGACAACTATTTGTACACACTTGCTTTGACGTAAGCGTCGAATTTTAAAAACTTGAATAAAAACATAACTTCCTCCAATGTAGTATTATTTGGTTTATGATCAAATGCAAGTCTAATGATATTCTTTATTAAGAAAAAAAGCAATTGATATAGTTAGTTTTAAATCAGCCAATAAACAAATTCAAATGTGAAAATAACTGTGCAAGTCTTATCATTCAATGGTAACATGACGGAAAACAAAATTCTACTAACTTGCGTAAAGCTATAATATATTGCAGGGGGACAAAGAAATAGGGCCTAAAAAATTAAAAGAATCATAGATGGATTTTTGTTGACAATTGGGACAATTATGCACTTTTCCCAGCCCATTCTAGATTTTTAAATTTAAAGGTAGTTCGCCCTTGAAAAATCCTTAAAAATTGAAAATGTAAATTTAAAAAATTAACGAATTTGATTAAAATTTCACGGATTACAGTGATTTGGGTCCCAAATAATATAAGACAAATAATATTTAAATAATAAATATATATAATATATATAATAATAATATATGAGAGAAATAATATAAGAAGGTTATGGATTTTTAAATGAAAAAACTATTTAAATTACATTCCCAAAATTTCGAACTGTTTTAAATTGTTGAACGAGGGTGATTTTCAACAGGTTTGACAATTATTATTGAGGCGAATATTTTTAAATGCTATTTAAATAAACATCAAAGAATACAAGTTTTTTAAAATGTAAGCATTAAAAAAACTTAAAGAAGAAAGTATGAGTCATTTCACTGATACCGTTCGGTTTCGGAATGCCGTCTTCAGTGTTCATTTCGTTTTCATTTTATTCGGATGTTTCGCGTTCGCATTTGTTAGTTAAGCGTCGGCGCCCGTTCCCGCCTCGGGCGTTAAAGACGTGGCTAATTGTAGTTTTTGTGTCCCGCACGCACGCGTCTTGGCGCGCACACGCACACGCACGTTACCAGCGGCTGTAGTGGTTCTGGTAAACACGTGGTGTATGCGACAACTATTTGTACACACTTGCTTTGACGTAAGCGTCGAATTTTAAAAACTTGAATAAAAACATAACTTCCTCCAATGTAGTATTATTTGGTTTATGATCAAATGCAAGTCTAATGATATTCTTTATTAAGAAAAAAAACAATTGATATAGTTAGTTTTAAATCAGCCAATAAACAAATTCAAATGTGAAAATAACTGTGCAAATACTTGTCATTCAATGGTAACATGACGGAAAACAAAATTCTACTAACTTGCGTAAAGCTATAATATATTGCAGGGGGACAAAGAAATAGGGCCTAAAAAATTAAAAGAATCATAGATGGATTTTTGTTGACAATTGGGACAATTATGCACTTTTCCCAGCCCATTCTAGATTTTTAAATTTAAAGGTAGTTCGCCCTTGAAAAATCCTTAAAAATTGAAAATGTAAATTTAAAAAATTAACGAATTTTATTAAAATTTCACGGATTACAGTGATTTGGGTTCCAAATAATATAAGACAAATAATATTTAAATAATATATATATATATATATATAATATATATAATAATAATATATGAGAGAAATAATATAAGAAGGTTATGGATTTTTAAATGAAAAAAAAACTATTTAAATTACATTCCCAAAATTTCGAACTGTTTTAAATTGTAGAACGAGGGTGATTTTCAACAGGTTTGACAATTATTTTTGAGGCGAATATTTTTAAATGCTATTTAAATAAACATCAAAGAATACAAGTTTTTTAAAATGTAAGCATTAAAAAAACTTAAAGAAGAAAGTATGAGTCATTTCACTGATACCGTTTATGTTTTTGGCAGTTATCGGTATTCCTCAATTTTATTTTGTTTATTTTAGTTGACGCAACGGCCAAATATGGGCATGGGTCGATAGCACTTATGATCGAATTCGTCACGCTACAATCATAGTCACCGACTCACCGATCGCTGGAAAGAACGAATTCATTAAGGAGTTGCATCTTTTAATGAATCAATTCATTGATCGGTTCATTCTAGTAACATAATTAACTGTGGAGTCGGTCTTCAGTTAATACGTTATATTACTGGTAAAATATTCATAAAACGTTCAAAAACTCAAAAAGTATTCATAAAAGTCAATCCTCGCAAGATCCTCAGGTTACACTATAGTGGTAAGTGCTTGAAAATAGTACATGTACTGCAGTAGGCTATATATACAATCAGGACCTACTCCAGATTGGAAAGTTCTGCTCAAGCAGCTTGGTTCCTTCTGCAAAGGACGTTTAACATGTTTTGAAAGGATCTACCTTAACTATACTTTTACTTTACTGAAAGTAACCATATTTATAAACTATTTTAAATTTACTCGACCCAAAATGAAAAATTCTAGGATTGGAAACTGATTTGGAAATGAACTCCTAACTTGTAAATAGTCTAACGCACAAAGGTGCACAGTAATAACAGTTTGTTGTATCGAAAATATCTCCAAAAGATTATAACGGTTCAATAAATAGGCCTAACGAAATCAAATTTCGACATTATGAGTGTCAAGGAAGCAGCATAAATGCTAATTCTTTTATCTTCGAGCAAAGCGGAAAATGTAACGATGTTGACGACGCACATTTAAATATAAATGACCGTATTTGTTAATTTTTACATCCCATGAATTTTAATGCTCTTTTCCGCGGAAAGAGGGCGTTATTACGGCTCAGAGGCCCGTGAGGGAGCGGTATTTTCATGGAAGATGGACTCAACTAAACGAAGATATTCATTAAGGTATCAATTAATTAATTGATGATTGTTAGTTTCCTTATAGCTGGTTATAGCTAACATAACTAGAATGTAATGTATTGGATTTAAAACTGCTTAACCGAAAATATTGAAATTGTAGAAACAGTCCAATAGTAAAAATAAAACCTAACACATAGATAACGGGAGTAACCCAAGGATGTGTATTAGGTACGACAATGTTTATTGGTCTATATAACTCAGCTGTCTTTAGTTAGTCTACATCGTATGGAAAAAATAAAACTAAAAATAAAATTAAAACGAGCAGAATCCGGCGCACGAGACTTTTGTCTTTGTAAACGTGTGGAAAAAACGGCTGGGAAAAATAAAAAAACGATCCAGCGAGACGAAAAATGAAAGAGGCGAAGCGGCTAAGGAAAGACAAGTGTTGCAAGATTGATATAAGGGACAGGAGGGAGGGGAATGCATCAATACGAGGGATAAGGGCGACATTTCCATTGATATTTGCACACAATGTCCACCATTAACATAGAATAACAGCCAATCAGGCGTAAGGATCTGGTCGTCAGAGGCTGATGTTGCGTCGAGGACCTGTACAGAACAGTGTAACCATCGATACAAAGTTTGTACCGGTAAAAAATAGTTTCAACTACCAAGGAACCTGTAGCATATCAACCGATTAATAATTGTTACTTTGGTGTAATAACTAAAATTGATAAATCGCTAAGACATTCCACCAACCAATACGTGTCAACAAACGCCTTCAAGTTAAAGGTTAGAAACCCCTAACATATACCGAGAGACAAAAAATATCTTTCAACTTTCGCTTGCTATATTACGAGTCCATTCAGTATTCGAATAACCTAGAAAAGATTTTTCTACAAAATAGAGAACTGAATTTTACAATTTTGTTGCTCATAAATCATGAATTGATAAATTAAATTTACTTAATTTTTTATACGTTTATGTTAAAATTGTGTAAGAAAATCATATATTGCTTTAAATTCACGCATAAAATCACTGAAATTTACACAGTTCAGTTGTATGGGTTTTTTTCTAGGTTCAGCTTCATGCCACTATCCCTTTAATATCACGATTTCCGCGAAATTAATCTGTAGAGCATGACTAATTAATCACTGTGGTACATACAAGAAGAAGTTAATCACAAGTTACAATGCACAATAAATACTGAACGTTAAAGTTAATCGATTCCCGTTTATATACTCGGCAAATGGGCATGGAAGAACAAGAAGCTCTCACAGCCAGAGCAAGGATGAAGAAGAAAGAGCACGTCCAGCTGGAGCGGCGACCTTGACACTCACCGCAGGGCTGCCAATTACCCGCGCTCTAACCCGTAATTTCCCGCAACTGCTGCAATTGAACTGTGATTTCCCAACTCCCTCGGGTATCTTTGGCACGCGGAAGAGGAATTCCGAGCAATTCGACAGCACTGCCTCGTTGACGTCAGTGAATCTTACGTTTCAGTTCTTGACCAAGTGGGCTTGCTTTAAAGAATATATAACTTTATTAAGCCTAATGGGGTCCTTTTCCAGTTAAACGATTGTAATGTTGATTTTGAGTGCACTGTAACGTAAAATGCTTTGATAACTAAAAGAATACTTGGAAATTAATATAACTCAATTATAATACTAACTAGCAACAAAATAAATAATATTTTTCAGACTCCCTCAATTATAAAACATATTTAGAAACACAAGGGCAACAACCTTAGATGGTAACCCTTCTACAAATTTGTGACTCAGTTGATAGCGTAACGGGCTCACTGAGATTACGATGTCTACGGGTTGGATTCCGGTATAGCCAATCAGTTTATATAAGTAGATTAACACCCTCTAGCACTATGAAGTCTCATATTATATCACGCTTCATACACCTGACGCATCGATATAAATGTGACAAAATCTAAATAAGAGGAAACCAGTCTGCAATGCTCAACACTTCCACTCCTTGCCATATGCTAATCACAGCGGACCAACAATTCCACCTCTCATACAGCAGCGCTAGGGATCCTATCAATTTTGGGACCGAAAGCAATTTGTAGGCGCAGTCTGGCCACAATAACTATGCATGAGCAGTGTGGGTAGTGGCCAGGCGTTTTTGATTTGTGGGGCTACAAAAACTGGCTTCTCCGCGCCGTGCCCCCAGCCATGCCGCTTATCTCACAGGATCATCGTCGGTACGTAGGCTGGTCGAGGCCATCGGCCATTGGGGTACCTCAAATACACTCTGTTGTATCGCCACAAATAAATACAACTGCTATTTCGCCAATTAAAAACGACAAATCATGATATGCTAGTTTCCCAAGTCTCTTCCAAGCAGAGAACAATTCTTTGTTTCTTTATTTGAAATTCATTGTTGGTGATGGAGAATTTTATTACGGACATTTTCCATCACGATTTTAAGTAAAACAAAGTATCACGAAGTTTCGGGATCTGCAATCTGATCCCGTCCTCAGGTGAGGTGATTTCAAAATAACAGAAAAAATTATCCTAGCAAGATCCTTGAGACATACCTAATCTTCTTTCATAGTTAATTCCATTATTAGTTATAGGAAGTTTTGATTTGACCATCTATGGTAAATGTTAAAAATTTTGTTTAATACGTTAAAGATTTAGAATGTTCATATTTTATAACCTAACAATGACGTCACTAACCATATGACGTCACTGTTTCAAATTTTGGTCGCGAAAATTGCCTACACTCCATCCAGAGCTAAGAAAAATCCATTCCAAAATTATTTTAACGAATTACTAAGGAAATAATAACAAAAAGGGCGTTCTATTATTCAAGAGTCTAAAATACTTTTTTAGTCTATAAAAATAATTTTAGTCTTGTGACGACCCTGCTGGTTATACGATAGTTGAAAAAATATGGTTGAGGTGTAAAATCAAAGGTAAAGAGCTTTTCTAGGGAATAAATTATTACTTTTTGGGGGGGAAATATAAACTCCACGCAATTATATATGATTATTGACAAGTAATTACCTTTTTATGTTAAATTTAAAAAAATAATTCCCTAGATAAACACTGTACCCTTCATCTTACACCTGAACCATCGTTTTATGACTTTCGAGTGGTCAATAATGCTGTTCTAAAGTCCAAGACTGACGGAGGCTCAAGTCTACAGCTCTGCATATGCAAAGGCACAACATTTGCATAAGTCGAGCCGTTCAACAAGTCATAGGCGTGTAAATGCAAAACGTGCAAATGTCGTTGAAGACGTAGACCAAGATGAGAGATGAGACAGTAATGGTGACGACAAAGGTGAAGCAGACAGAGGCGAGGTTATTTTCAGCCGTCAATGACATTAGCTACAGCTACAGTATGGACGCCAGACAGACAAACATCGGGACCCATCCAGTAGCCTACGTAGGGGAAAATATAGACTCGGACGAAACCTTTTTTTTACTAATGGTAATAAACGAATTCAATCTTAATGCATATACTAGAAATTAAATTAGGAACTACAGAGAATCTAGCAAGTCATTATAAGGAGATTCCCTAATTTTTCCCTGACTTTTTTCATATTAGATGCAGCATTTTTCCTGATTAAAAACATGTGTTACTATCGGCTTAGTTTTAAATACAACATGGAGTAACCATTAAAACAAATAAACAGAAACATATTAATTGGAGAGTGAACTAGAAAAATACCCAGTATATGTCGACAATCACTATTCATTCACTTCCAAACCAGCTCGCTGATGAGTAGAAAGAAGAAAGAATGGTGGCCACCATCTATACAACTAAACTCACCAACACAGTTTTTAATACCGCTATCCTGGTTAGTTTTTCCAGATTTGTAAGTTCTGAATCCTTTAAAAAAATTGTGATTTCCTTGGGCAGTTTGCCTGACCAATGAAGAAATTTCCTGACTTTTCTCTGACTTTTTAATACAATTTTAAATTCCCTGACTTTTCCCTGTTTCCCTTATTTTCCCTATTGCTAAACACCCTGATCTATTTTAGGCTCGGTGGGAAAATACATGTCGTCCCTAGTTAAACAATAATAACAACATAACATTTGCCAGTCCTACATTGTTGATAGTATTCTGTCCGTTGCGAGACTAAAATTTGAAACAGTGACGTCATTTATGCTTAGTGACGTCATGTGGCTATAACAACAGCTGTTTAGGGGAACTCAAAACATCTCCTTTTGATGTATCCATGATCTAACACAATTTCCCACAAGGAAGTAAATGCAATCACATTTTATTTACTATAGAAATGGTGATTACATAAAAAGGTTCTTAGCAAAAAAGTAAAGTTCCTTAGATGTCGTTGGATGATCATAGATGTCACCTTATTATTTTCACAGATCCTTGTTGCTGAATAAGGCTGACATATTCGTTAGACAGAATTGATAATTAATAACCTAGCAGTCAATGGCATATCTAAGGGACGTACAGTTTTTAACGTGGGATCCGAACCACTGCCTCTGAATTACGAACTGATCTAATTATGAAGTAGTCTTTAGGGGATTAACGTAGTATTGGAACAAGATAACACTACTCCTACCAATGATCACTCACAACTATTCACAATTCGTGACATCCAAGTAGCAGGATTACAGGACACGCCACGGTCCCAGTCAATGCTGTTATGGGCATAAAACGACA
The DNA here is from genome assembly GCA_023375725.1 of Nephotettix cincticeps. Classification (NCBI taxonomy): domain Eukaryota; kingdom Metazoa; phylum Arthropoda; class Insecta; order Hemiptera; family Cicadellidae; genus Nephotettix; species Nephotettix cincticeps. The sequence goes on along the minus strand of CM041786.1, from coordinate 15,739,463 downwards.
TTTATCGTTAGTAAGGCAGGCTCTTTTAATTTAAATCGTTCATATAGCGATACCTACCTCAAAGGAACGTTTGTGTATATGCGCGTGTGTTAGTGCGTGCGCGTGCGCGCAAGGCAGGCGCTGGGGACAGGTTCTCATTCATATCAAGTTGATTGCAGCAAGGTCGGTCCTACTTCCTAGTCAGCGTTGGTGGCCAGACCAAGTTATTATGTTCTATATCCAATCTGACCCAACCTACATACCGGCGTTCGTACAAACAGACCATTCGGCACATGTAAAAATATCGAATAAGTAAAACATACATTCCTGTAAAGAAAAATATTTGATAATTAATTGTTCTACGAGATGGATTAAGTGCATTCAAAATGTACAGAAAAATTTTCTTGTTTTAACCTCAAATTATTGTAGTTTTATAAAAAGTTCTAACTGCAGTGCGGACTGTTAATACCGCTGCAGTTAAACTGTAAGTGGATGGTATCCGGCAGGCGGATCGTTGGACTGTCAACTGCCGCACGGTGCGACTTTTGATGTATCCATGATCTAACACAATTTCCCACAAGGAAGTAAATGCAATCACATTTTATTTATTATAGAAATGGTAATTACATAAAAAAGTTCTTTGCAAAAAAGTAATGTTCCTTTGATGTCTTTGGATGATCGTAGGCGTCGCCTAATTAATTTCACAGATCCTTGTTGCTGAATAAGGCTGACATATTCGTTAGACAGAATTGATAATTAATAACCTAGCAGTCAATGGCATATCTAAGGGACGTACAGTTTTTAACGTGGGATCCGAACCACTGCCTCTAAATTACGAACTGGTCTAATTATGAGGATAGTCTTTAGGGGATTAACGTAGTATTGGAATAAGATAACAACCAATGATCACTCACAACTATTCACAATTCGTGACATCCAAGTACAGTAGCAGGATTACAGGACACACCACGGTCCCAGTCAATGCTGTTATGGGCATAAAACGACATTTATCGTTAGTAAGGCAGGCTCTTTTAATTTAAATCATTCATATAGCGATACCTACCTCAAAGGAACGTTTGTGTATAGGAGCGTGTGTTAGTGCGTGCGCGTGCGCGCAAGGCAGGCGCTGGGGACAGGTTCTCATTCATATCAAGTTGATTGCAGCAAGGTCGGTCCTACTTCCTAGTCAGCGTTGGTGGCCAGACCAAGTTATTATGTTCTATATCCAATCTGACCCAACCTACATACCGGCGTTCGTATAAACAGACCATGTAAAAATATCGAATAAGTAAAACATACATTCCTGTAAAGAAAAATATTTGGTAATTAATTGTTCTACGAGATGGATTAAGTGCATTCAAAATGTACAGAAAAATTTTCTTGTTTTAACCTCAAATTATTGTAGTTTTATAACTGAAGCTGGTGCGGGTGTTAATACCGCTTGCAGTGTTAAAAAACATTCGTTTAAGTTTTGACATGGATATGGCTTATCTCTTGGTGGGGGGTTTGTTGGAAATTTGCGAGACCAAAATTTGACCAAAACAGTGACGTCATTAGGTTAGTGACGTCTTAAGGTCAGCTGTTTAGATGAACTGAAAACCCCCTTTAGGCATAACCATGATCTAAGATATTTCCCACAGGGACGTAAATACAGGCGTTTGAGTGGATGTTTTTAAAATTAATGAGTGGTTAATTGTGAAATTAGGTGGTGTCGGTCAAAGGAGTGTAGGAAAACAAAACTCATTCATTTCTGAACTGAAATTTTGGCAACGTGTATTAATAACAAAACATCCATACACACGGATTAATTTTTCAAATGTATATTTTTGATCTGATCAAAGTAACATATAAAATATCATTTTGAAGGTTTAAAAATGTTTAACAATGTACAAAACCCCAGATTTCAATATGCATGACGAATAAGCGACACTAGCACCGTCCCAGCGGATTTAAATAGACTAACGCAAAGTAAATCTTTGGAACCACGTTTTGAATTACACAAAGAGTCTCACATCTTTTAACTTATTGAAAACAATATTGCAACATGAATGGTCAAAAATCGACTACATTATTCGCAACTGAAATTATAAGAGGCTCAATTATTACGTGTTTACTTGTACCTCTGGTTCTGGAGATACAAGAGTACTGAACCACTACGTTACCTCATTGTCTGTAGTTGACTCACCGAAAAGACCCTTAACTTGGAACTTACAATTTACTGATGTAACTTACACGTAAACGAGTTTTCACCAACGGATGTCAGCAATTCAAAACCAGCACTTACCTAAACAGAAAAATATATTATTAGAAAAGAAGTTTCAAAATCACACCAATACAAAAATTACTTCCAATCTTTCGTTAATTTAACAAACTATTTTAGTTTAAATTAGTTTTTGATTAAAGCTATGACAGTTAAAGGTTTTATGTAATCCAATTATGAAATACCCGTTTTGAAATAATCCAGTAAAAATAATGAATGCATCAAATATAGTACGACGATAACGGGAAGCAAAACAGTACAAGTGGCAACGCCGCCCGTGGGAGAAGACGCACGATGTGGCAACGCCGCTCCTCAAGCCGGCAGGCCGCGGTCCAGGTAGAGAAGTAGTGACAATGGACCAGCGCAGCCACCACGTAAACGAGGCGTTCAGCCAAACCCTCATCTTGTACTTAAAACTAAATACCCCACAATCTGCTCGGCCCTTTCAAACAGAGACAATATAGATATCTAGGGTTACAATCACAATTGGAGGGACTGCTTCTGAATCAACTATATCCGGTTTCAATAATTTAGAGTATCAGAAAAAGCATGGGGCTTAGTAGTCTCTCTTGAAGATCACCAAAATAGTTGGAACCCGTATGAACAAAAGGGATTTATTAAAAGGGGGTATAACATGAGAAATAATGGGTAATATATCGGCTACCGCGATTTAATTTAGTTGTCCCATAGAGGTTAAAAACTAAAATGAAAAGTTATATGTTATTGGTGCTAATGATTTTTGCGGTACAGTACATCATAAAAATTCTCTTCTACTTAGGTGTTACGGAAACATCAGTCCCATGGAGGTAGATGAATATAAATGGAGGGAATATATCGGTATTCAGCTTTTTACGGACTATTTTGTAACCAGCAATGATGTTAAAAATTAATACTGTTCTTATGTCGCCATTAACTATTGTGAAAAGGAACAGTATTACAATTTGAGTATAGTTTGAAAGAAGCTACAGACCGCGACGCTACAAGCACCCAGACAAACACCTTGATAAGACAACACGAGCCCGTAATCTTTACTACATAATTGCAGGTTATGTAACATTTTCCGCCAAACAGCTGTCTTCCCTCCGTAGACATACATTCCATAGAGTAACATGTTGCAATAAAATGTAAACTTGAAGAAAACTTAACAAACTTTCGTTCTGTTAAATTTCCAACTACATATATTGATTTCAAAACAGGAATTTTAATTTTCTAATAGGATACATAAATTAGTTGAAATTGAACGTTTAGAATAAACTAGGCCGAAAGCAGACAGGCAAAAGGTGGGATGAAGGAAGAGGCGATCCAGCTGTTCTAAACAGCCATCATGTGTCCGGAAGTATCAGTCCTGCCGTCCCAGACGTGTGTTCGACTCGGGTAATTTTGTGTGTGCCAACCAACTTAATAAAACGAAATATTCAGACAAACTGAAAACTGTATTGACATCAGATTAAGCGTAGATTTGAGATTGCCACAAATATAATAAACAACTTGAGAGGAAGAGAATATTAATATATTATTGGATCGTCTAAAATGAATTTCTATTCTAAACATGAGTAGACTTTATTAGCTCTTTCTTTCATTTAAGTAAATGGTAAGTACCTTCATAGCAAGTGTCAGTATTTGAATTATAATTCAACTGTCTTGGTATAGGTAAATATCAATATACTGAACTATGTGTATATATTGAGACAAAATTTGATGCGATGATACTCTTTGGAAATAATGAATTATTTTTTCACAACGAAATCTATATTCTGTAATAAATTGGTATTGTTATATACCGGTACATGTGTCGATATTTCTCTATAACCTGTCCAAAAACATTTTACACAGTATTCCGTGATCCTTGTGCTTTTATCAGCATTACTCTATGGACAGTGGTACCACGTCAGTGTCGCCGCAACAAATTACCCTCAGCTCCTGGTACATTTACCGGCGTTGCTCTACGGCTCTATGGCCAGTGCCGCGATGTGGGGTATACCGAGGGTGTCCGACTACAAGATGGCCAGATATGATCCTCTCGCGTCCAAACCGGTTCTCTGGATTTATTCCTCACAGCCAACGCATCCGACACCACTCTCCGCCTTTTTGTTCCAACTAGAATTTCATTAATTTTATGCTCTCGCGTCGGCGTGTGTCGCCTGCGCGGTTTAATTGTCATCCGTTTAGTTAACATAACCGAAGCCGAAGACCAAACGACCTCAGTAAATATCGGCGCTCTTTGAGTTTACGGCGTCGCTCGTCTTTTTGTCGAATGGAATTTTTCCGGGGAACATGTTTGAATCCGCCCGGAGCGTCAGTAATTATTGTAAATTTGTGTTTAGCACAATTTGATGTGTAAAAACTTAAGTGTGAAAAATTTAATGTTGTAGCCATTAAGATCGAACAAATAAAATAACAAGAAACATTAAAATAATCATAACAACTAAACAAAGAACATCACACACTCATAATCATAACAAAAATGATTATATTTACTTCCCTGTGGATCATGGATATGTCTAAAGCGAATTCAATCAGTTGATCTAAAAAATACCGTAAAGTGTAGAAAAAACATAAAATAACAAAACCACAAGAATAGCATCATTTTCGGTAAACCTATCACAAAGCACCTTCGTAATCTTATCGTGTCGACGAAATCTGGCGATGACTAATAGTCACTTAGACACGAAAAGTGTTTTAACACAGTTCATTTGACAATCAGTCTTTCGAAAACAATGAAATCAATAACTATTCAGAGCTTTATATGGAACAATAATAACCCCGTCGCAGCAGACAGGCGTACTCAGCGAATTTCTGAAGCAATAATATAATAATGTATGACAAGTTTTATCAATACCTGTCGATAAATGTGAGAATTATTTGCCTATTCTCCGTAAGATTAACATGGGAAAGAGTGTGCAGGTTTGCTGCTGTGATGGACACTGAAAGTAGGCATTGCTACCATAAACAATTTTTATTTTGACCATTTATACTTACTTACTTTCATCAACATCTGTCCATAAATAAAGGAGTTTGACTTATTCCTATATGATTAATATGGGAGAAGAGTATGCAGGTTTGCTGCCATGATAAACCCATAAACTATGATTTTTAAGCTTAAATGGATGGATCTCAACCACATAAATCTAGAGATCAAGTTTAATCTAAAAATATATAATGATAAGTGAAATATTATTTTTTTCGCTATCCTCCATAAGATTAGCACTGGAGCCCCAAAATACATCGTACTGTGTTTAGATTTTTTAATATCTCGGTAACCGTTGGAGACAGTGAAAACCCTTAAGAATTTAAATTGTGTAGTTTTTAAATCTGATTCTATTGGAAAAAGATAAAATTTAAAATTACATATGAAAAGAAGCAAAAACCCCAATTTTTGAGTACAAAATCCCCCCAAACTATCCCGTTCCCATTGACCGATATGTCTGGTTTACGAACTCGTCCGAGAAAATGTAGAAATACACGTCTCTACCAAATTAGGTTTCGATCGGACCGTTTTTATTTTGTGTTTATCTTGTGTATTAAAACACACACACACACACACACACACACACACACACACATATAATATACATACATAAATTTTAACGGCTATCATTTTTGGCCTGTGGGCACCTAAAGACGAAAAAATAACATGGTCCCGGTCTTAAGTCTTGCCACGAGACCTACGGTAATACTTTCTTCCCTATAAGAAATTCGCTAAAAGGATTATGGGTAAATGTTAGAATAGCATAATTAATTTCGCAGTCAGAATATTAAGCATTATACAGTCTAGACAGATGCAGACTGTTCGTTCCCCAACAGAGGTAATTGAGTCGTTGATTATTATTACTGTACACAGTCTCAACTAATGTAATTAATTAGTGTCGTGGCTCAATTAACTAATTAATCTTATTACCGTCGGCAGGATATTACCCATTCATATTCACCTGTGATGAATTGATTCGCCAAACAGTAATTGGTCTCGGAATTGTTACAAACCGATGAAACTAATTTAGATCTTCGTTTCGAACAATATTGTTGAAATATGTTTGCTTATCGTCTATAAAACTTTTAATTTGCTAAACATTAATGTTTTAAATAAATAGAATAATTACAAATATAACAATTATGACACTGACATAAGTGGGAAGAACATAAATGTATTTACTCCCCTTAGGGAAATAGCTCAGATACGGATATGCCCTGAACAGCTGTCATTATAACCATATGACGTTATAACCTAATCGTGAAAAACGTAAAATATAACGTAGCTTTCCCTAAACAAAACCTTTAAAAATACAAACCTGAGTCAAACTTAAGTACCGTAGTGTATGAATCCACGGTAAGCGAATAAAAAAATACTTTATGCCGAGTATTAACGAAAATAAGAAAAAGATTACCTAAAGTCAAATGCGCGAAGAATGGTGTAAACGAATCACTTTACTGAGAGAATATGACTATACACGATGAAGAACTATTAGTATCAGATGAAACATGGATGCTGTGGTTGATTGTTTCTTGCTTGGGGTCTAGAACCTGGGACCTGGGACCGGTCGGGGAGTCTGGGAAGCTGATGATCTACGAGTGTGACAGTCGAGTTAGTATGCCGGCCTGTCTGGCTGCGTGTGGAATACACAAGTACGATCCTAACAAGCCGAGGCCTCCGACCGCAGGTTCACAGCGGCTTTGGTTGAAGGTTGTCCTCAGTTCAAGGCGACAATTTTGACTTGGATGCCAGCTCTGAGGTGAAAAAATGGGTGGTAGCAATTTGAACGACCAAAATTTGAACTGAAAACATTCCCTTTAGACATATCCATGATCTAACAACCTATTTAACTCAGGAAAATAAATAAAAATATTGTTTTCCTCATACAAAGCTTAAGCTCAGACGTAAACGCCTACTACTAATTTCAATTCTTTCATAAAGCTAGAGATAGCAATCAAGCACTCCAAGCCTCCGAGCAAAATCTTCGCAAAGGTTAAATATTTAGTGATCAAGTATTATTGTAAATTATGGTGCTATCAAAAATCTCAAATAATTTAATACTTATTTATTTGTTTATTTTCGAGCTCGCCGGTCAAACATCTGTGTGGGTGTGAGCTGAGTTTGAGTGAAAGGCGAGTGTATTGGAATCAATGTCATGTGGTTTTAATACCGAGAATTTATTTGCCAGGATCAGAAGCCCATAAACAAAGCCAACTGAGCATGGTATCGGAATTCATAAATTTGTGTGAAGACTTATAATCAAACCGGTCCTTTTCTGATTAGGAATTGGTTGCTATAACGACTAGCCTCAATGCACAAATGTGTGATTTTGAATGAGGAGAATACTTCAAAATTGAGTTTCCATAATAACTGTAGTACAGTAAACATACCGTGTTTTTTAATCTTTACGCAATTTTACGCACCTGGTGTAATGTTCCCTGACAAAAACTGGGATTCATTATGTTAATATCGTCGACAGCTTGTGATATATTAGTAGCCATACGCCCCACTCCTCAAATTATCCTCTCACGGCTGCAATCATCGCGTCAGCTCCACAGAAGCTGGTTGTATTGTAGCCAGAGGCCGCAGGATGCTGGAGGCTCATCACCTCCGCCGGAGAGGGTCTATTGTGGCGCATGACGGGGCAGGCGCCGCCTCGATGCGGACCATTTGTTGTTCACCTCGCTGGCGTTGCTGCGCGGCGCGGCGCGGCCAGGAGAACATCGGTAATCTACCTCTTAGGGCAGCCTGCTAAAGACGAACCGATCCCAGTAGGAGACAGGAGTGAGGCGGATGAAGGAGGAGGAAAGAGGGGGAAATACGTAGAAGACAATGTATCACATGGATGATAAAGCTAGGAGGGATGAAGTTAGTTGGAGGTAATGTGAGGTGGACGAGGAACATGAAGGTGGGTATCAAAGGACATGGTGGAAAGAGGTGACAGATAATGAATGGATGGTGGTTGAATGATATCACTAGGAGGGATGAAGTTAGTTGGATGTGGAGGAGAACGTAGGAGTTACCTCATGAACGTATCAAAGGAGACGAGAAGTCAGAAGGAGGTGGAGGAAATGTAGAAGAAAGAGGTGACAATCTGTAGGAAATAATGAATAAAATGGATGGTGGTTGAATGATATCACTAGGAGGGATGAAATTAGTTGGGGGTGATGTGGAGGGAGAACGTAGGAGTTAACTCATGAACGTATCTAAGGAGACGAGAAGTCTGATGGAGGTGGAGAGAATATAGAAGAAAGAGGTGACAATCTGTAGGAAATAATGAATAAAATGGATGGTGGTTGAATGATATCACTAGGAGGGATGAAGTTAGTTGGGGGTGATGTGGAGGGAGAACGTAGGAGTTATCTAATGAACGTATCTAAGGAGGCGAGAAGTCTGATGGAGGTGGAGGGAATGTAGAAGAAAGAGGTGACAATCTGTAGCAAATAATTTGGCACATGTATGTTCGTAAAGTTAATGTGTTCATAGTAATATCGCTATGAAAGATAAAACCAGATTGATGTGGAGAAAGGATGAAATGGAGAGAAAACCGTAGGCTATATATAGTAGTAGATGGGGAGAAATATGAGGTAGAGGAAACAATACATAATATGGAATATATCACATGGGGAAAAGTACAACAAAAGCCCGTGGCTATCAGGCAAAAGTCCTGAAAGTAGTGTGTTTGTCACAGGATTATTTATGATGTATCTAAGTAAGATATATCTAGCAGACATAAAACCATATGGAGATGGAGGAGATGAAATTGAAGGGATATTTTAGGTAGAGGAAAATATAAGATGGACGAAAGACAAACGTAGGAGTTATCAAATGAACGAATGCGGTAGATGAATGATTTCGCAGAGAGGTGAGGTCAGTTTGAAGTTGGGCAAAATACAGTATAAGGGATAAATCAGATAGAGAAAAGATAATATGGGAGAGTGGATGAACGATATCGCAATGAGAAGAGTATAAATCAGGTGAATGGTGGGGATGAATTAGGGGGAAATTACGAGAAGTAGGATATGAAATAGACAATTTATCAGATGTAAACTGTTGTGATTTCTGGTTAAGGATTTTTTATAACAACACGTTGAGTAAGGTACTAAATATATGTGGGCCATCTTTTGAGTTTTGAATAACCGCTTACAATAAAGATTTCTTCAAAAGACAATCAACAGAGATAGCTAACTAAACGGAGGACACGTAGTAGTGGGTGATTGGCAGACGGTACAGGGTGATCCACAAATAGAGCGACACTCTCCCAGACTGCGGGTCTCACATTCCGTCTGCGTCTGACTCCTCTCTGTCTTCTCTCTCTCTTCCTCTAACTCCCCTTCATTTGCTTTCTCTCAACACTTTCGCACCACGTTTAGTATTCAAAGAAAATAACAAAACCCGAAATGACAAAGCAAGTTTTAAGCTTTTAAACCAATTCGCCAATAAATTCAGTATGATATAGCAATAAGTTAACATAAATATCAAATTATTAGAATGATAAACTATTAGTATCCGTAAACTTATTAAGAACGTCATGAAAAGCACGTACAACACAACTAAGACTCTTAAGAATATAATTTTAATAATTTAGTTTGAATAAAATTCTTTTGGTATCTATGTGTGTATACATCCACCACTTCTACAGGAGCTTTTATTTTTTTCATTTCAATTTTTAATCAAGCCTAGTTCGCATCCCATAGTTTATAGTTAAACCAAAGAACGTTTCGAAAACGGGTTATATAGTCTGAAATAATATGACCCAAGCTCATACGTGTAAAAATGGCGGTTCAAAGAGAATAAAATTCAAAGTCTATAAAATCTTTTAACGAATGTTTAAACTACGAAATAAGTTTATAAAAATAATTTGACAATCAAATCCAAATAAAACATTTAACAAATTAGTTTAATGAGTAATTATATGGTATTCAAATAATGGTTCCAGGTAAAAGTTAAATTTACAGTCTATGGTAAACGCAGTACGTTGTCTGAGAGTGTTCATCAGTGTTACCATCTTGGATTTAAGCCCCGTAAGAACAATGTAAAACTGTGTACTCCTCTACCCTTCCATTACGGTGTTAAATTAACGCAATCGTAATTATCTAAGGAAATAAAAGATTTTAATTTGTTATTTCCGCTGTATAAAAAGTACAATTAGCACGCAATTACAAACGACGATTACACACACGGTGGTTCATTTTATAATGATGTTAAAACAAATTTAATTGTTTATTTCATTAGATAACCATTCCAATTTAACACTTGAACTACATTTTTACGAGTGGGGTTAAGTAATTTAACATTTTTGGGTCTAAAATCCACTAATGGCTGAATAAATAAGTTGCAACATTCTCGATGTTAATGGGTTATTAATTAATTACTTTCGCAACAGATGGTCGACGTTAGATCGGTAACAAAAGGTTAATTGTCAATGGCATGGAAAATTACCATAATTAATACAAAAATATACAGAGTGTTTCTGAACTACCCTTTGGAGACTTGTTACTTGTATCTAGACAACTATATTTTACAATATCATGGGTCTACAGTCCTTGTTATGGATGTGTTTTTACATTTAAGATAAACCTTTCAAATTAACATTTTGTAAAACTGTAATACTTACAAATTGTTAATTAAATAAAACTATTTCAAAATGGTTTAAAAAATAATTTACATAATGAAATAAATTATGTAAAAATAAGTTCAAGAATGTTAATGTTACATTTTTAAATACATTAATACAACATTTTATCATTTTTTATAAATAATGTTATGAAAAATAAATGAATAAAAAATCTTTATTTTCAATATTGGATATTTATACAATATTAAAACATTTACAATTAACAAAATATTTAAATAAAATTGATACTATATAAACAATACATATTAACAATATTTCATGCGTAAATAATCCGAGTGGTAATACATTAATTTATTTAATACTTTATTGATTAATGTTAAAACAAATGAAAATAAATCTGTACATAATATGAGGTTAAACAATAATTAAAAAAAGTATGGGACAAAACTTAGATATAAAATAACTTTATGGAAAATAATTAGATAATAAAAACAAGAAATAATATGTTCTGCAACATAATTAATGAGATTAATGTATATTAAATCAAACAAATAAACAGATATTCTCTGTGTGGATTAACTAACTATTGAATACTGCATCATACAGACCATCCTCATAATTAGACAATCGTAATTCAGAGGCTGGCGGATTCCACGTTAAACTGTAGGTCCATTAGTTGCCATCGGCTGTTGGGCTATTAATTAACGTCCTGTCTAAAATTGTCATTAGTCAGTAACAAGACAAAATCGCAACAAATATCCTACATTCATTCATACTCTTAAAATTACTTAGGTATAGTTAAAAGTATTAAAGTATTAAGTACACAAAGGGCGGAACAAAGTTTCTGTAGCAAAAAATAACCTGTCACAAGAACTGAAAAGGGGACCAGGTAGTTCAGAAACACCCTGTATATAAATATTGAGGCACAGACATTTGCTAAGGAGAGCGCAAGTGAGCAGCGTGGACCGACTCACAACGTGATAAGCAGACAAGCGAGTCAGCATAAGTACAATCAAGTACGTGACAAAGGACTAACGAAGCGGATTGGTCCCAGCTGATACGGGACAGTCACGACCTGAGACCAGGACAACGGGGGTCGACGTGGAGGCGGAGTTGCGACAGAGCGGGGAGTCGTGGTCCGATAACACCTGTTGGCGACATAGTGAAATTTCGATAAAAACCTAGAGGCTATTCGCACGTCAGACGAGCGTCGTTACCGCACACGTCCGTTCCACATGACGTCAATATTACTTAGGATCCAGGAATAGTAGAGGTTCATCGGTTGACGAAATTTTTGATGGCACCTTTTATATTTATACAAAGAACCTAATCCAACCAAAGTATCAGTAAATACATTTGACGTGTGAATAGACACTTCGAAGCTACAATTCCTCCACCATCTTGGATTATAACCGGATTGTTGGATAACTAAAAGAAGTACGTATCTATTTTAGGACAGGAAAATAAAACAATGAAAGTATAATTCCCCAGGTAGATAAAAATGTCTTTATTTTACAGCGTTCCCCAATTACAAAACTATTTTTCAACACAACTCATGCCAACAAATAAAAATAAATAATTTAACGACTACAAACCTAAACAATAATAAATATTAAACATCCCTGTGGGAATTAGGCTAGATCGTGGATGTCTAAAGTGAATGTTTCCAGTTCATCTAAATAGCTGTTATATGACGTCACTGTTTCAGATTTTGGTCACGCAAATTGCCGACCACCACCAGAACTAGGATATATTAATGTCAAAAATAACTAATATCCAACAAATAGATAAACACAATAATATTTGTTTTGCCGGTTGAATTTAGTTTCAATTTATTTCTGAAAACAGGTAGTCTAAGTTTTTAGGGCACAAGGGAGGTCACTGTACAATGCCTAAAAAACGGAAAAATATTTCCGACAAAACTTAAAACTCTCTGCAAATGCAGCTTGGGATCACGGTGGGCACATTGCTAAAGCTCGCTGCGATAGTTGAACTTCTCACTCAGGTTCTGGGACTACCTGTATGCTAGGGTTTATGAATTAGATTATTGAAATGGCGGTTATACCACAAGCTAGGTATTTTAGCCAAGTATGAATAAGGATTGAGTGCAAGTTGATTGTTGTACGATCCCGTAGTCTCGTTACTGACTTAAGGCTGTCATAATTAATAGCCCAACAGCCGATGGCAAGGGACCCACAGTTTAACGTGGAATCCGATCCACGGCCTCTGAATCACGAATTGGTCTAATTATGAGGATATTCTTTGCGGATTAACTTAGTATTCAATAGTGCGGACGTTAATCCACACAAGAGCACACTACATCTACCGAACATCACTCACAACTATCCAAGTAGCTGGATTACAGGACGACGTTAACGTCCATTCAGATTAGTCCCCAGTTTGCAAAATCACAATCCTCTAAGTGTGTTCTAAGAGTGTTTTGCATCGCAATACTGTTCCTATAAGCAGGGTAACAATCAACAAATCTAAGAGAACTAAGGGCTGCATGATCTGGAGCTTTACAGATTCTGGCGACATACTCCTGAAATTTGACATCTCAGACATTTTTTATTACTGAGTGGTCGGTGATGTCAAACAATCAACATTGTTCTTGTGGGACTAAAATCTTAGATGGCGGAGGTCTTACAGATTCTTAAATCAATCTACTGAAGGTCACACTCCATGATATTGTTGGATTGATAGGGACGTTTTGACATTTAGTTGGGTGAAACATAGTCACAAACAATGTGACACACTGGTCCCCGTATCTACCCTCGTAATCGCACTTTCTCTCTCCACGATCTCGCAGATCTGTGATAAAGGCACGAAAATAGAGCGGGTAATCCGCGGTGAAAGCCGTCAGGAGATGGAGCCAGCGGTCTGCGGTGGAGTTGCCTCGACTGTAGATTACCTCGTCTGACTCAAACACGTTTAACGACACCAATACGAAACTAAACACTCCAGGGTAAAACGTGCTTCCAGTGTAAAGAGTCTGCTGTACCTCCACCGTCTTGGACTTTCAGTACTGTAGAAGTAATGTGAAAACACGGCTGTTGAAACAAAAATTAAAAAAAGACAACGAAGTCGTTGCCGACGTCCTGTAATCCAGCTACTTGGAGGTCACGAATTGTGGATAGTTGTGAAAGATGGTCGGTGGATGTGGTATTCTCTTGTGTGGATTAACCTCCGCACTATTGTGAATACTACGTTAATCCATAAAAAACCATCCTCATAATTAGACCAGTTCGTAATCCAGAAGCCGTGGCCGTAGTTCGGATTCCACGTTAAACTATAGGTCCATTAGTTGCCATCGGCTGTTGGGCTATTAATTATGACAGCCTTAGTCAGTTACGATACTAAAAGATCGTGCAACAATCATCCTACACTCAATCCTCATTCATACATGGTTTAAATACCTACATTGTAGTATAGTTGCCATTTCAATGATATAATCTAATTTAATTTAAATCAGAATGTTTATCGTACTGATATTTATCAGCGTTAGTAAACCTTTTTGGATTGTATCGATACTATTTTTGGTGGAGCTGGGTTTTTAGCAAAAGTTTATTTTAGATTTCAATAGACACGACAAGGACACTAAACACTTCAAGACACTACTGGTTGTCTTGTTACTGACTTAAGGCTGACAAGTTCCTTAGACTAGGACTGTTAATAAATAGCTCAACAGCCGATGGCATCTTAGGGACATACAGTTCAACGTGGAGTCCGAACCACTGCCTCTAAAATTTGAGCTGATCTAATTATGAGGATAGTCTTTGTGGATTAACGTAGTATTAAATAGTGCCGACGTTAATCCACACAAGAGAACACTACATCCACCGACCATCGCTCACAACTATCCATGTTATCCATATGACAGATCATAGCGAAGAAACTATGTTTGGATTTGAACTTTTTTCAAAATGGTCTATCAAGTGGTATTTTTTGAACTTTTGACATGGATCTGCTCTGTCTTAGCTCTGGGGGCGGTGTTGGTGATTTTTAAGATGGATAATATGTAACAGGTTTCCATAGAAACAACCAGGGCTATTGTATTGAATTTTTAATATAAAATAATAATAACAGCTGTTTAAATGAATTGAAAACATTCCCTTCAGACATATCCATGATCTAACCTATTTTCCACAGGGAAGTAAATACAAACATTTTTAATTAGAAGTTGTGACCGATTAGCTTGTTGTTCCTATAAATAAATATAAATAAAACGATTATACTTATATGTCCCTTAGACAGGATTTTGGTGGCACTAAAAGGACACTAAAAGTGAAAACCGGAAATGTTTTTCCTCTAAATAAAATACGTGTCTAATTATGAGGGTAGGCTTTGGGAGTGAATGTAGTATTCAACAGTGCGGACGTTAATCCACTCCAGAGAATATCACATCCACCGACCATCGCTCAAAACTATCTAAAATTCGTGACCTCCGGGTAGCTGGATTACAGGATACGCTACCTTCATTTTATGTTTGGACATTAAAAAATTTCGTAACCTCAAATGACTCATAAAAAGCTTATGAAATCATAACAAAATTCGTGAAACATATTAGACTAAATTTGGTCTTTTTTCCTATTCCAAAAAATGAACAGACAACTGCACTAAATTAACATATTCTCGTTACCCGAAGCATGACTACCTACCTTCCCTAATAGCCCCATTAGCTCAGTCTCGACTGGACGCCTAGTCTGCTGTACGAGTATGCACGTCTTTGTACGTTCTACCTTGACATTTGCCTCCGTCAACAATACCAGACATGCCTCGCCACGACCGCTATATATACCTCACAGGTGTCTTCTGTTGGAAACGGTCCAAACTCATCGACACTCTCTTTGCAAAGTTAGAAATTACGCAGAGGTAATTAAGGAAAGTCCAAGTATTTAGATAGTTCGGAAAGTACCTTTAGCGGCCTATGATTAGATTAGATTATAGAAATGGCGACCATACTACAAGGTAGGTAGGTATTTTAAGCCAAGTATGAATGAAGATTGAGTGTAGGATGATTGTGGCACGATCTTGTAGTCTTGTTACTGACTAAGGCTGACATGTTCCTTAGACAGGACTTTTTAATTAATAGCCCAACAGCCGATGGCAACTAATGGACCTACAGTTTAACGTGGAATCCAAACCACGACCTCTGAATTACGAATTGGTCTAATTATGAGTATGGTATTTTGCGGATTAACGTGGTATTCAATAGTGCGGACGTTAATCCACACAAGAGAACACTACATCCACCAAACATCGCTCACAACTATCCACAATTCGTGACCTCCGAGTAGCTAGATTACAGGATGACGCCACCGTCCCAGTCAATCAATTATGAAGTTTATGTTAAATTTATTTAACTTTACTGGGACTGGCACGGTGGCGTGTCATGTAATCCAGCTACTTGGAGGTCACGAATTTTGGATAGTTATGAGAGGTGGAGTGTGGATGTGTTATTCTTTGGTGTGGATTAACGTCCAATTCATCGAATACTTCGTTCTTCAGCAAACACCATTTTCATAATAACTAACTACAGTAGTTCGTAATTCAGAGATAAAAACTGATCAGATCGCACATTAAGTCCTTAGATACCATCGGCTGAAGGGCTATTAATTAACAGTTCTGGCTAAGGAATATGTTTACTTTAGTAATAAGACTAAAATATCACACAAATAACTACACTCATTTCTCATTCATACTTAGCATAAAATACCTGGATAGGTCGCCATTTCAGGAAGGAAATAAGGGAAATAAAAGATAATCACAATACCTGTACACTAGATTTGAAAGAGGTTGTTTACAAATAGGAATTTATCTTGGTACTAACATTCAGTTTATCATATGTAATGTTGAGGTTGATTATAGTTTCCGAATGTATTAAACATTGTAAGGTAGGCCTATACTTAAAAATGAATAACAATCTATAATAATAATTATAGAATTACACCATCCATGCATTACTGTCGGCGTAGTTTAACTATCAAGCAAAACCAAACAGCTGATGACCTCGATATCAGCTGATTTTTGCCGGCGGCTGTGTTTGGTCCTTACAGCTGGTATCTGCCGCAGCAGCTATTTACGTTATCGTATGTCGTTTATATTGATCTAACTCGTACCTCCGGCAACTTCAAGTATGTTTTTATTAATCTGTTACTTTTTCCACATGCTGGACATTCAAGGACGAATCTGATAACGTGATATTTACATGTCTCGTATAATGTTTCTGGTTGTAATTTTATTGATTACTGTAATTTTCCTTTCAATGCTGCGAATGTTACTTGAACGATAGACGATCTGAAAGGACTCAATTATGCGATAATATTGGCGCTGCAATTTTTTCATGGCATTTAGGTAAATACAGGAGTTTCTAAATAATGTATTCTTTAGTGTACGTGTACCGGATATAATTATGTTCGTTAAACAGTAGTAGAAACTTAATGTATGAATTCAAAAGAAGTACCTACATGGAAGTGTTAGTTACGTTTAAAATTAAATCCATTGTGAGAAATTCTTGTGAAAGATTTGCATACTTCAAACAAGCAAGAATAATGTTCGGTCAATCAATCTTTGCTAGAATATACCGCAAGGCGTCGGCAGGCTGTTCTAATTTCCTCGAAACAAATTCAATGACAGCTCTGTAACACTCCGGATCACATTTGACACTTCATCAACACATGTGTGGAACCGGAAATAGCGGATTTCAACTTTGTCGGCACGGCGGATGTTGAGATAGGCCGTGCTGCCATCTAGCGGCCGCACACAACAGCTGTCTGTACTCGCGAGGAAGACGGAACCATGTCATCATCACTAATTCGTCACAGTCAATATTGACAACTGTACAAGTTTAATTTGAACTAAATAATACAAATTAATATTTAGTATGCACTAATTTTAAAAAATTAACATGACTGTGATTTGTAAAAGCTTTACAGTTTCGTCCTTGATTAAAGAAAAAGAAAACTTTAGATTAGTCGTTATAGTGCAGTTAGTTTTATGGTAGTTTTTGTAGTAGTAGTAGTAGCAACTATCCTTAAATCTAAACACAACCTCAAGAGGGCTCCTTAGTAAATAAAGTTACTTGTTACCCTTTACCAAGAGTAATTCTCAGATCTCTTGGTACGATTTACGCCATATCTTCGCATAGAACTAGGTTTTAGCGAATTTCCCATAGGGAAGAAGCTATTACCGTAGGTCTCATGGTGAGACTTAAGCCCGGGACCATGTTATTTTTTCTTCTTTAGGTGCCCAGAGTCCAAAAACAATAGTCGTTAAAATTTATATATATATATATATATATATATATATATATATATATATATATATATATATGTGTCTGTTAGCACGATAACTCTCGTAAAAATGGTCCGATCGAGACCAAATTTGGTAGAGACGTGTATTCCTACAAATGCTCGGACGAGTTCGTAAACCAGACATATCGGTCAATGGGAACGGGTAGTTTTGGGGGGTTTTGTACCCCAAAATGGGGTTTTTTGTGTTTTTCACATGTAATTTTTAAAAATTTCTAATTTTATATTTCACCATTAGAATCAGCTTAAAAAACTACACAATTAAGTTCCTTAAAGTTTTTCTCTATCTCCAACGGTTACCGAGATATTAAAAAATCTAAACACAGCACATTGTATTGTGGGGCTCCAATGTTAATCTTATGGAGGATAGGGAAAAATTAATATTTCCCATATTAATGAATATTTTTGGATAAAACTTGATATTTAGCTTCATGTGGTTGAGATCTATCCATTTATGCTTAAAAATCATAGTTTATGTGTTTATCATGGCAGCAAACCTGCATACTCTTTTCCCATAATAATCATATAGGGAATAGGCAAACTCCTTTATTTATGGACAGATGTTGATGAAAGTTGGTATAAATGTTAAGATAAAAATTATTTATGGTAGAAATGCCTAATTTCAGTGTTCCTCACAGCAGCAAACCTGCACACTCTTTGCCTTGTTAATCTTATGGAGAATAGGCAAATAATTCTCATGTTTATGGACAGATTTTTTTTAAAACTTGTCATATATTATTTTTATATTATTGATTTGGAAATTCGCTGAGTACGCAGGTCTGCTGCGACGGGGGTATTTTTTTATTAGAATTAACTTGAACGAAAAGTAAAAGAGCTTAGACGAAACCACTTGAAAACAGTTTTCACTAATAAACCTCTTAGCTCCCGACTAACTAGCCGGTTAGGGTGGCACACCCGATGAAATTGGAGCGATGGGATAGAGTGTTGGAGACATCTGTTGGAAGGGGTGGGGGTGGGGGCAATGTGCGTAGCTCCAGGCGCACCCTGAACATTATTACCCTGTTGGTGTGTATGGCGGGTGGGGGGGAGGGGCGCGTCGGCGAGGGTGTGTCAGGGGCGGCCTGACGCGTGCGGCGCAAAAAAGGGTGTTTTAGTTTAAGACCCTCGTCAAGTCTGACAGCGCTGGACCCCGCGGCGTTGCCAGATCGTGCAGGGAGGAACACCTGTGGCACGACGCACGGAGAAGCTTTGTCCCTTTCACACGTGTTGCTCAGTGTTGGGTTTCATGTAACAAGTGCCCGGTGGATGGGGTTACACTACGTGACCTGATTGGAAACCCTCTTGAATAGAGAACTAATTGTCCTCATACGAAGGGGGTAGGTTCCCAGGATCGTGTTGTGGAAGAAAATAGGAGGTCGAAAACACGTCCAAATTTACACACCCAACTAAATTAGAGTACTATCCATCCATGTCTTTAAAAAATCAAATAAAAATCTACCAAAGTTTTCTAACCACACTGCTCTACTCGCAGAAATTGGCTCTTTTCATTCAAGATCAAAATTTATTAAATACGACTTTAGCGATCAAGAAAATTGAGTCTTCGTCAACGTATCTCGTATTTCGGAAAGAATCAGAAAATATATTTGGGTGTAAGTGTAAAAATCATTAGCTAGATGGAGATACGATAGCCCTCTCATCAAATCTGTAGACCAATATCTAATAGATATTTAATTATTTCAAAGTATATGATTTACTATAAGTAGGCTACTGGAAAACGGAAAACCCATGAACTGAAACGAAGAAGAAAAATGCTAAAGAAAATGAACAAGTCATTGCCAGTTTCACAGGGAAATTCCACCCTAAACCTGTAGTTTTCCACTTGACCTCCATAATTCATCATCTACTGTTTCGTAGAAAAACGCAGCGGTCAGGATTGGACACTGGGTTTTCCATCCAAGCTAGCACGCCAGGTACCACCTGCAGGTGTTACCATCGGCTGCCACCGGCACTCACAATTCAGTAAAAATGAATTCAAACATTTACACTCCGTAAATGAGGCACTTAAAGTCGTTTAACTGGTTCTGTAGTAAATTTAAGTTTACTGAAAGATTTCGTTCTAACGAAAAATATATCAAATTTGAAAACAAGTCTTATTTTTGTTTATTTTTTACACAACTAACTAAAATACTTCTAGTTTTGCAATTACATATTTTAAAAATTATAATTAATCAGAGTTGTAAATTAATGCTGTACTTAAAACAAATTGAAATAGTAGACATTCTTAAAAAGAACTTCAGCTATTAAGTGATTTTTCGCTAACGTACAGGAGAGAATACTATTTAAGAGTGTGCATCAGTGGTAGCCATCTTGAATTTTAGTCCCGTAAGAGCAATGTTAAATTCTGGCGGAACATACCTTCACTTTTGTCGTCTGTAGTGGCGTTAATTATCAAAGTATCAATGTAAAACTTTGGAAGTACATTGATGAGATGTGACTCAAGGGCATGACCTTTTAATATGTTCAAAAATTTAACTTGATATAAAAACAAAAATCCAGGAATATTTTACAAAATAAATCATTAGTATTTTTTTATTGAGAGCGAAAATAAGAAGTTCTGTAAGGAGGTGCTCTGGAGGACTGTAATACCTTTAATTTGACACCTCTTCCGTTAATTTATGACAATAGGTCAAGGAGATATAGGCGCCGGAATTTAACATTGCTCTTAGACTAAAATCCAGATGGAATGTTGCTTATTTATTTTTTAAAATACTTCTAAGTTTTGCAATTACATATTTAAAAATTGGTGCTGTATATGTTACAGTTTTTTTGTAAATAATGTTTGAACTTTATCAAAATTGAGGATCTTAGCTTTCAATTGTTTTTCTTTGGCTAACGTATGAGTGAATACTTTATTTTTGGAAAAGTATTGGCATCATAGTGGAGAATTTTTATCTAGAAGTTTTAGTCCCCGACGCAGATGTTTAGTTAATGATTCTGGTGGAACATACCTTTTGCATTTCATGTGTCGATTTATTGATATATCAATCCAAGTTAAAACGGAAGTACATTGATGGATGGAGATGGACTCGTGCGAGACTGGGGTTTTTTTCTGGTTTTATCAAAATTTAACTTGATTTATCAATATTTTAAATCAATTTAGTATTTTTGAGAAGAGGTAAGGAGGTCTCTGGAGGACTGTAATACCTTTAATTTGACACCTCTTCCGTTAATTTATGACAATAGGTCAAGGAGATATAGGCGCCGGAATTTAACATTGCTCTTAGACTAAAATCCAAGATGGCTACCACTGATGCAGACTCTTAAGCTAGTTATCCTTGAAGAAAAGTGTTTGTATTTACTTCCCTGTGGGAAATAGGTTAGATCATGCCTATGTCTCAAGGGAATGTTTTCACTTCATCCAAACGGCCGTTCTAATTCTATTAAATTTAAAATTCAATACAACAGTTCTGGTAGTTTCTATGGAAACCTGTTACATGTTTTCCATCTTAAAAATCACCAAAACACCCCCACCCCCCAGACATATCCATGTTAAAAGTTAAAATTTCGATTCAAAAACTATCTAAGTGCGAAAATCAAGCAAAGTAGGGTACAATTTTGTTTGTAGCTAACTTACAAGTATACCCCGATTTTTATTCGTAGGTCTACAAAATAACATGGTTTCCGACTTCTCTACGAACTGGAGGTAAAAAGGCGAAACATATATAACCCGTTAAATTTACTACAACTAAATTTTTTTCCTGAGACAACTAACTTCCCAAGTGAGAGGTGGCCATACTGTTGCCAGGATCGGCGTACCGTACAATCCCGGCAAAACCGACACTTCCCAGGATCGATATCTGTTTATGGCCACTCCGCTCTACCAGCTTTCTCCGCATTACTCCATGTAAGGCAACCTGCGCTGTGTACTCTGTGGCCACAGAGTATCCGATTGCCCGGTTGTTGAACGCGCATTGCGAGATTTATGGGTAAACGGACCGCGTGTCGCGATACATCGTCGGTTGTTGGAAACGGCGCGAACATCTGTTGCATCTGCCAGCTGGTTTTACCCAATTAAGGATTTAACCAATTGTCTTTTTTATTTGCAATCCATAAAAACCCGACAGTGAGCAAATTTGCTATTGGAATCAATAATTATTTACACAGACAACTAACTAATAAGGTAAAAGTAGGCTCATTAGTTTGACTTTCTGTTTTGTTTTATGTCTACGGTCCAGAAGATCTTGACTGCAGTTTCTCTAGTCTCTTGCAAAAAACTGTAAAAGGTGTTTTCTAGGTCAGCGAGTCTCGTAAAGAATTTATTTTTTTAGCTTCTTTAACAGATTTCTAGTTGAAGTCTTTTTGAATGGCCCAAACCTAGCACGAAGAGAGCACACCACACACAAATCAAACAGAACGTTTTGGGCTGACATTTTTGGATTTTCTCCTCCGGGAAAATGTTTCTTAGTCAAAGATTTGAATGCCATAGGTCCATATCTGAGAATCAAGGAAGATCTTTAGCGAGTGTTTTATACAAAAGAAGTTTAAAGAGAGGTTTTATCTTAAATTAGACCGTCCTTTTTTTAAAGGGGTCTATGACTCCTATGATCATTGGTGATTTTTAAAATCTCTATCGACTTATACGTAATATAAATGATAACATAAATAGAGCTTATGTCCTTTTACCTCAACTCGACACACATTACGTCACACAAACGTCCTTTCAACAGTGAAATAACTTAAAACTATCAAGACAGCGAACTTGGGTCATTGCAATCTATAGCATGTTATGAGTACGGAAACAATATACAATTACTTTTATTGCCTTTTTGAAATGACGACCTACGCAAGTAAGTATTTTTAATCCAAGCATGAATGAGGAATGGGAGTATGATGAGTGTTTCGCGATTTATTATAATATTGTGTTTTTTTCAATATATAAATATCACGACGAGGAGTTAACACCAAAAAGGGGGAAAGTGGTATTGTATTATTATACGGTAGCTAATAAATCTGACATCAATATTCGAAATTCTTCGTCTCGAAATCATAAATATGAATGTTTAAACAGCTTTTTGAGGCTCCAATTTAAATCCAAATAAAGGAATTCCCGGGAGGTTTTTCGGCGGTATCCAATCAAGTTTAGAGGCCGGCTCACATGCCGCGGGATCTAGGGGCTAATGAGTTTTGGGGCCGTGCAGCCTGTCTGGGGCCGGCGTATTGGGTAAACTTTACACTCCCAGAGGCAACAAAACAGACATTCGTAACTTACAGAACAAAGTAAATAGTCGGAAGCTTGCAACACGCTTAAACTATCTTTGTGGTATCGCAGAAGAAAGGCTAAACTATTTTACCATTTATAATAAGGTAAAAGCTTTAACCATTCCAATCAGATCATTTTTTAACAAGAGTTAAATACCCAGGTTAAATTTAGCCTACGTGAGATTATCCATGAATTTGTAATTAATTGAATTGTTGTACAACACTGATAACGAACACACGTAGGCAGATTAAAAGTTACATTAAAAAGAAACATACTGTATGTTTATTTTTCCTTTGTACGAGCGGAAAAATCGACTCTCAAAAACATAATTTTTACGCTCATTCGCTGATTGTATCACAAATAAAATGCTTAGGCATAATTTTCAAAGATCTTTCATGGGAAAACTACTTATGCTTCTCAGATTAAATTTTGGAAACGTGGATGAATAACAACCTTTTCACATAATATATGCAGAAAGTTCTAAAATAAGAACAAGAACAGAAAATTATTTTTAAAGCCACATTTTTGATCCAATAACCTTATAAAAAACGTAATTTTGGAGGTCTAAAATGAAAAAAAAACCCAGAATAACCGTCATCTGAAACAGGTCTTCAGGAAGATGTAAAGAAGCAATAGCAGATGTAAATTTCACCACGAAACATAGGCTATTTTAACAAACAAAAACAGAAATTTACTGACTAGGTTAATTTATTACGATCTAATTGTAAGATTGTTTTAATAAAGGTATAATTTATTTTTATATTCTGTTGAGCACCATCAAGTGTTGGACTGACTATCATTGGAAATGTATCAGTATAAAGAAGTAAAAAAGTTACCCAGGTGTGTATTGAAAGCCAATTACGAAGAGAAATGAGTGTAAGATTATGTAAGTTGTAATAATACGTGTAAGTAGCAAATCTCACGCCTTGTTAACTCCATTTGCCATTCATCGCGGGAAAAAGGAGTGAATGGTATACTGGTAAACAAATGACATCAGGAAAGGTCAACCACACTAGTCGCTATATTTGGTTAAATAGGTTGAGGGAAGGAGGGCGCTTCGGAACTCGAACAGATGGCAACAATGATTTTGGTCTGACGCAGAAAACACGATTGTAATTTTGCTTCCAACAATTTGTTTTACTTTGCTTTAATAAATGGATGCACTGGCTTGTGAATCTTTGATGGGATGGATAATGATAATAGTCTCTACGTAATGAAAGATGTAAACAATGAATTTTAATTCTTTATCAAAGACTGTAATCCTCATGACATTTTAAAATTTATTTTTTTTCTTGTATATTTTTCTATGTATATAATTCCATTTTCAGGATCCATGCAATCGTGCGATAGCATTTTTCCCTTTATTCCTCCATGTTTTCTCTTTGAACATACATTGTTGCTAACCTATAGAACTGAAGAAGGTGGAGAAAATAAATCAAATATATTTAGGATTATTTTTACTGGCTAAAGCTGTAAATACATGTTAACTTTAAGATTGACCATGTTTTGAAGTCTCATAGCATTACGAGTTTGTTGTGAAAGATTAGATATTCTAGATCGCGGCATAATTAATACCAATACTGAAACGATAAGACATTCCAAAATTATTTCTTCCCAGATTTAGAATTGAATTAGGTTTAATTGCTACGTCAATGGAAATGGGAGACTATAAACTATAACTCTAAGCAAAAACGTTTGTATTTACTTCCCTGTGGGAAATAGGTTAGGCCATGGATATGTCTAAAGGGAATGTTTTCATTTATCTCAACAGCTGTTCTTATTCTTGTATATTAAAAACTAGCTGACCCAGCGAACTTCGTAACGCCTAACAGTAAATACGGAAAGGAGGGGACTCACGCACGATTGTTATATCGCGTACATGAAGTCGTCCCCCATTTTCATTGGCTATTGATAATTCTGTCACGCAAAAAGTTAGTAAATTTTGGATGTTTAAAAATTATGTAAAACCCTGATGTGACAATCTTTTTGTTCAACCCTAATGAAGGTAGTGTAGGTTAGTTTTGAATGCAATAAAAATGTTTTACACTTTTTAAACTTTAATACACATTTTATAACTGTACGTTTAATTAATTATGAGGACAAGCACATGTTATTAACTAGATACTTTGGTTAAATATGCACTATACAATTTTTTCGTATGTTGCATTTTCAAGAATTTTTTCGAAAATTATATAAAGGGACACCGTTTCCGTCATCACCGATAAGTAAAAAACATCGGGTGACACAAACTAGGCCTATATTACTGTATTGTTATGAAATGGTTCCTTCAAGTATTAATTCCTTGTGGCTCAAAATGAATAGACTGAATAAAATTGTAATTGTGCAAACAAAAATTAATTGTCAATATGTAAAATTTGCGTTTAGCTCTACTTATCGAGAAGGCAAAACAATATATTGTAATTCGTACTTTTCATCGGTAGTGGCACTTTTAAAACGTTTTGTAAGGTCCACACGTATTAGTAACAACTATTTTTAGGCAATACAAAAAATACAAAAATCTAACCGGTGAACACGATATTCGGGATTATATTAAAACACATTCACAAAATCCAATTTCAAACACCCCTGGAACCCTAATATTTCAGATTTTATGAGACAAGGGCTCAGAGGGAATGACGGGAAATTCTTGACAGAAACGAAGGACTGCACAGCTGCTGCCCAACTGGAGAAAAAACTGCCAATGATCCGTTTCAACAAAAGACTCCCACAGCTCCCAAACTCGCCTGGCCGACCGTTCTCCAACAATAGAACGTAGGCCTTAGTGTGCCTTAGAGTAAAAGGTCGAGCACAACGCCTCCTACTTCTTTACTTACTCTTTGTTCAACATCCGGTCGTGCCTAAAGTCCACAAAGCAGAACGCCATTTATCACGTTTCAGGTGGTTTCAATTGTGCAGTGTTACACTCGTTCATCTTACAAATTGCCAACCCCCCTCAGAGCTAAGACATATCCATCTCAAAAATCAAATGTTTCCGTATAAACATGTGACTAAGACAAGATGACGATATCTGAGAAATTACTAATGTTTATTAACTCCTCCCAATCTAATTAACCCTCTTAAGTATTGTGTTTGAACCTCAAATTAAATATCACGTCGGGTTTTAACTTCTCCATATTTTACTTAAATTGGTTTTAGCAGTTTAAGTACGATGATGTGTTTAGAAAGGACAAGGATCACGTATTTTCTTGGAGGATAGAAAATGGCCTATATTATGAGGTTCGATTGTATACCATAAAGGTTAGATTATAAAGAAAGCATATGTTCAAACCCTATTTATTGTTACAAACACCGTTGAATATTTAAAAGACACAATGATCAAATACAAGATGCATATATTTTCTATAAAATGTAAAAGTGGGGAAAATACATATTTTGATGGGGTTATGTTAAAAGTTAAAACTCTTAACAAAATTAAAGACGAACTGTTGTGACTAACATGCATAAACAATAAATACGCAAATACTAAAAGCTAAAACAAGACGAACACTGTAATGACGCCCGGAATCTCCCGGTCACAGAAAAAATATGGACCACAACAATCGATTGAAAGTATAATGTGAGCTTTAAACTGAACATCGTCAAAAATTCTAACACAAAGTATGTACTTTATTTAAACATAAATTTCATGTTCATGCCACTATAATATGTATATGAACACTTTTAACCTTATCCTGACAAGGGTTAATCTAATCCATGCGCTCTTTATCATTGAATTTGTGATTTTCGAATTTAAATTCCAGTTATATTTTTTCATTTCATCAAGCAATGAACCTGGAGCATAGTGTACATTTTTATGGCGTCGAAAAAAATCTTTGTTACATTAAATAATTGAATGTTATATTTATTTTTTTCAAAATGGATAAGTGATTTATTTTTTTAATATACATAATTTTTATTTAAAGAATATATGCCTACATAATAATGCAATAATTATAAATATCAATGACAAAACAATACGTACCGGTACATAGTTATTCTTGTAGGCTAATTAATTTATTTATATTTACTTAAATATACTTTCAAGCTATTTTACTATTTAAGATATTTAACTTAATCGCTGTATGCCTATTATTAAAAACTCTTTATATTTTCTTATTGTTTTGAAAAAATAATAGCTTGTTTGTTAAAATTATTTTAATATATGCCTAAATAACCTAGATTCAGATATTGGTTGCGGTAAAGACATTATAAAAACATTTCGATAGGGAGAGAATGACATTATATTTGTAAAATCATGACAATATGATTAAAATACAAATTATTTCTAACATTTACTTGACGATAAAAATTAAATGTCATATATTTTAAAATTATTTTTTAAGGAATAGGCCTACAACGTTTATAAGACAGACGATTGAGTTAGCAGACAGCTAGGCCTATAAAGTATTTTTACATACAATTATTGAGATATAGGTCTAATTGAGTTCTTTAAAGTTATTAGTTTTTACAACGATGCAATATGACATAGAGGTTCGCATCATATAATCAAATTAAATACACACAATTTAATTAACAGTAAAAATAGTGTCCCCAAAAAATAAAATAGCCTACAGCAATCAACAAAAACTCACCGTACGTTCAGGATTATAATATATCCCGGGATGTTTTCGTGGCTAGATAACACTTGGTCCTGGACAGATGTCGCACTCTAGCGGTCATTTGAAGAACTGAACCATTATGATAGCACTTGTAACATCTTGCACTGTAATAAACAAGTTTATGTTGGATAGGTGAAAACGCGCGACAACCTCTCCTCCTGCCCGAGCTAACCTCAACTAACAGATCAGAGAGCTGTCGGCGTCGGCGGCTGCGAGGTGGAGGGGGAAGTTCCCCTCTTTTCTCACAGGTCCAGCCACTTCCCCTCCACACCTACGTGTTGGAGCCCTTCTCTCTTCATCTCTAGATTCACCGACTTCGATAGGAAACAAACGATTACAAGAGATGAAATAGGTGTGAAGGAATTCTGGGAGCAAATTGGATATTGGAAAATTTCCTGCTAATATTTTACTTTCCATTAGCAATTTGCTTTACTAACCAATGCCATCTGAACCATTCATTAATGTAAAACTATGATGTAAAAATATGTGCTGTACAAAATGAACGGCTTTATTCGTCGCGTTAATAGTTTACGGTTTTTGGAGATTGTGTATTTATATTTTTTATTTCCTGTCTGATTAAAAGTCACGTGTTTATATGTTGGCCAAATAAAAATAATTACACAGCAGTAAACCCGCATACTATTTTCCGTGTTAATTGTAGGGAGAATAGGAAAACTCTTTTATTTATTGGCAGATATTGATCAAATTTGTAATATTTCCATATTACAATAAATATGGAAAACAAACACAAAAATAACATAAACAATAACATAAAAATAACATAAAATAAATTTGGAAAACAATAGTATGGCAATATCTCTACTTCCGTAAAGATATTGCCATACTATTGTTTTGGAAATTCGCAGTCGAGAGTACCCAGGTCTGCTGAGACGGGGTATTTAAACCATCGTCTTTCCAGTAATGCTCAGGGAAACTTAAATATGTCATAATGGATAAAGACTCAAATTCTTAAATAACAAAAAAATAACAACGTTTGTCTGATCTTATCATATTCCGGATTGTTATTTACTAGATTCATATTGTAAGTGTGAAACGTAAAGCAAAGACGTGAATAATGATTAATGTCGAGATGCCCGTGAAGATAGATTTTTCCATCGCGTCGTTAGATCGTGGTAGATTTTTATCCTGTGTTCATTCGTTAGCATCTTTTTTAGCATATGTTACCATTTAGATATATCTCCGTTTGTTAGTAAACATAAAGTTTTCGTAACTTAAATTTTCGTAGAGTAATAGAGAGATCACTTGTGAAGAACTACTTCGTTTCGTGAAGTAGAGATCAAATTCTTTTCGTGAAGTAACGTTATAAATAACAAATTATTCCGTGAAGTACGGAGTTTCTACCTTGGATCAATTAACAGTTTCGAGTAGAATCAATTGATAAGCCTATTGATGTAAAAGATAAGCCCACGTCGGAGACAAACACCAGTTAATTAGTGAGTGCCATTGTCGTGTGAGAGCGCGCGCGTCAGTCGCGATTCAAAGCGTGACGTTTCTTCCCTGTGCGTCTTGGCTCGCCTCGCTCACCTGTTAGCATAGGCACACCACTTGTTTCAATATGTCGATTTGATTATCAATGATTTTGTATGTCATTTTCGTTATGCATAAAGTGATCTTTAACATCTAGTAAGCAGTAAGTAAGAGATCTACTTCCGTTTCGTGAAGTAGAGATCTACTTCCGTTTCGTGAAGTAGAGATCTACTTCCGTTTCGTGAAGTAGAGATCTACCCCCGTTTCGTGAAGTAGAGATCAACTCCCGTTTCGTGAAGTAGAGATCAACTCCCGTTTCGTGAAGTAGAGATCAACTCCCGTTTCGTGAAGTAAAGATCTACTTCCGTTTCGTGAAATATAGATCTACTCCCGTTTCGTGAAGTAGAGATCTACTCCCGTTTCATGAGATAGAGATCTACCCCCGTTTCGTGAAGTAGAGATCTACTCCCGTTTCGTGAAGTAGAGATCTAGTTTTCGTGAAGTAAAGATTTAAATTATCTATTTCGTTGTAGAGATCAACTTTTAGTAGAGATCTATTGTTTTGTAGTATCAACAAAAATAACTTCAGTTTCGTAAAATTATCGTGAAGTAAGAGATTATTTTTAATGAGAAAAACATCTATTGCGTTTCAGAAAGTATATCATTATAAAAGATCAACTTCGCGTATAAATTAGCGGTATGTATAAAGCCTTTAGTTTTTTGTTTAGTTTTGAAATGGTTGTTATCAGCTACAAACAATAATAGAGTAAAAGAATTAGGGAGGTATTTAAATAAGAAAAAACACTATACAGTTGACAAGATATTCCCGATTATATCGTAATTTCTTCAACTTTTTTTGTAATATCGATTCAAATTAAATATAAAAATACAAATCGTTGCATTATTCATGATTCATTATTGAAATTTTATTATTTTGTAACATTTAGTTTAGCAAAAAACCCGACATTCATCCGTGGTTCAGTGTACTGTAGTAGTAAAGAAGACCAATTTTTTATTGGACCTAAATTCAAACTGGTGATATCGATGACTTAGAGAAACACCTAACGAATTCACTAAAGGTTTTATTTGACTTTTATCAGGCAATGAGTACGTAAGTAATATACGGAAGTAAACATAGCAATAAATAATAAACTATATTCCAGATGGGTTGTGCTAATCACATTAGTGGGTTGTCCAATAGCAAATACACTCTCCCAAAGGGGCGATTTCTCTTCCCCCCTCCTATTGATGTTTCCGATACTGATCAGATTCGTCTAAGGGTGAATTATCAGTTTGGTCTTTGTCAGCATCCCCCTGCCTCTCCATTAGGCTGACAACTGCGTCTTCCCACTCAGAAATGACTTCTGGAGGCTGTATGTTATCTTGTCTGTCCCCTAAATGACTCACACAATTGAGAGTGAAATGGTCCATGGATCGAAAAATGTATGTGATTCATTCTCGTTATAATTATATTATTCAGGGGAATTTTCGAAGCAATTTGATTAAAATGATATTCATAAACTAATGATTCAGAAACTCCTTTCCAATTGATGTACACATATGTGCAGGGAAATTTGTTTCTTGTATTAATTTTTATACGAATAAGTAGCCTACTATAACCAATTAAATTTGTCAGTCAATCACAATTTTTTTAATTTTTATAAACTATCCTTCACAATTTACAGTTCCTAGTTTTATAACCAACGAAGTTAAATTATTCTTTTTTTCATCCTAACTAATGTTAGTATAAGAAGAGAGAATTGTTTTCGTCAAAACTTTCAGAGTTTTCAGTTGACGTATCCGTTTAGGGCCATTTGAACACAGCAAGAGGGTTTTCAAAGTCATGTGCGTGTGTAAAGAGGCACAGCGTATACTGTTGGTTCCATTTACATAAATTTGTAATTTACATATAAATACACCGTATGTCCAGGTGTTTTTCCCCTTTTATAATTTTAATTTTTTAGATGGTTTATTCCTACAACCCCTTAAAATTTAAACGTTTCTAAAGATTTTGCTGTAATAATATAAAGAAATTCATTGTTTGTAATGATTAGGGTCCCAAATAATAACAATAAACCTATCTTGTATCTGTAAATATGACGGTTCAAAAAGTTATTGGCGTTTAAAATGTCAAAAAATCTTTTTTTATATATTCTGGCTAAACAATACAAGTATAAAAATATTTGACTGTCTCCGTAAAAAGCATTTCAAAAAGCTAAACAATTTCCAGAGAAAAATGTTAGTATTTACTTCCCTGTTGGAAATAGGTTAGATATGTCTAAAGGGAATGTTTCAGTTTATCTTAACAGCTGTTTCTATAACAAAACTATGACGTCACTAACTTTATGACGTCACCAACCAAATTACGTCACTGTTTCATATTTTTGTTTTGCTAACTGCTAACCCCCTCCCCAGAGCTAACATTTATTTTGACATAAATGTTACTATTCGTGATTAACGCAGTACGTTTTAGGGGAGGGGTTAACAGAGGAATGGGTTATCTCAATTTTATAAGTTAACTAACTGACCCGGCGAACTTCGTAACGCCTCACAGTAAACACATGTTAACTTTAAGATTGGCCATGTTCTGAAGTCGAATAGCAATACGGCTTCATTGTGAAAGGTTATATATCCTGGGTCGCGGCATAGAGAATAACAATACTGAAACGATAAGACATATTAATAACATTCCCATAAAACAAATAAATCTGAGTGGATTAATTCACAATTTTCAAATCCAATCCAAACCCAAACGAACCCTAACTGTAATACGGCTTTTATAGGAAAGATATACAACAGCTGATTATAAAATAAACGTAATAATATAAACATTGTAATTATCATATAAACACGTGACTTTAATCAGACAGAAAATAAAAATATAAATACATAATCCCCCAAAACCGTTAACTATTAACGTGGTGAATAAAGCTGTTCATTTTTTACAGTACACATTTACTTCATAGTTTAACATTAATGAATGATTCAGATGGCATTGGATAGTAAAGCATACGGTATTGCTAATGGAAAGTAAACCAATCAGCTGTAGCTAAGAAATCAAATGTTTTCATTGTAGACAATTTGTAAACAAACTTATTCTCCATAAGGTTAACATTAGAAATTTAAAACGCCATAAAATGGAAACTTATGGGGTTTTCGAAAATATTTTTTCACTAAAACCTTCCCGGACACATATAGAGCAACTTCCTAAAATTTCATGGCGATCGGATGAGTAGTTTGGCAACGCATAAAGGACATACATACATACAGACAGACATACATTCAATTTTATATATAGAGATATGAAACAATATTCTATAAACTTCTTATTAAAACAACATAATTTCATACACACTAACATAGTACCTAGTAAATATACCGTATAGACCACAACGATAATAAAAAAGATAAAAAATCAGTCCGGTTAGTTGCGATTCCAGTTAACTACAATAATAAAGAAAGATAAAAGACGAATAACCAGCCAAGATAGAGTGAGAGGGGGAATAGAGGTGGTATTGTGAGGGGGAGGGGGTCACACTGTGGTTCTCACCAACAATGTGTGATGGTGATTAGAAGACAACAAAGAGAAGCCGCTTCTAGTGCGACTGTCGGACATCTACAAACAGCTGGTCAAGGAGTCGAGCAATTACATGTTTCTGCCGATAGGTGCGCCACGTATGTTTTAAATAATAAAGTGAGTTGGTAGAGTTATATTATTTTTTTACTTTCTCCCCTTATACATAGTATATGGAGAAAGTATTGTTTTCGTCAAAATTTTCGAATTTGAGTTGAGAGTGGATATATCCGTTTTGGGGTCCCCTGAATCCAAAAAGTGGGATTTTACGTGATGTCTGTCGTCCGTGTGTCTGTCTGTCTGTCTGTGTGTGTGTGTGTGTGTGTGTGTGTGTGTGTGCGTGTGTGTGTGTGTGTGTGTGTGTGCACGCGCGCGCGTGTGCGTGTGTCTGGATGTGTGCAGAGCCACAGGTCACCTCGTTGGTCCGATTTAGAATAAATTTGGCATGTATGTATATATTCACCGTACCTCCATGAGTTTTTTCATTTTTGATTTTTAAGGGTAGTTCACCCCAAAAAACCTTAATAAACGTGAAAAATCCAAATTTCTCAAAAACGCCTCTAACGATTTTGATTAAAATTCGATAGTATATAGTGCGCTGACTACTAAATAATTTGACACCACCCGCATGTCCGTAAAAATGATGGTTAAAAAATTATGGGCTTTTAAATATCAAAAAATCAAATTTTTAAATTTTCAGCGAAAACAATAAAGGCTTTACCTTTATTGTGTACAACTTGACTGGCACCATTGAAATCAGCTTAAAAATTAAACAGATTAGTATTCTGAATTATTTGTCTACGTCTAACAGTTCCAGAGAAAAGTTAAATTTAAAGTCCATGATAAACGCAGTACGTTGTCTAAAAGCGCCCAATGTTATTCTTATGGAGAATATTAAAAAATCCATTTCTTCTTTATTTTCCAACTGTTTTCCATGAAACTTGGTATGAAGCGTAAGGTCAAATCACCCAACAAAATCAACTCAAAAAGCTTGGTATTACTGGGAGGGGGGGTCCAATGTGTGTCCAATGCTCAACTAATAACTCAATCTCTTTAGTCCCTTCGCAGTAGCGTCCGCTCCACTTCAAGTACAGATCCTACACTCGCATTCTTGTCTCAAGTTCGTTCCTCCTCACCTTGAACTTACTCTGTGACCAATGCTCAACTTATAACTCCATCTCTTTAGTCCCTTCGCAGTAGCGTCCGCTCCACTTCAAGTACAGATCCTACACTCGCATTCTTGTCTCAAGTTCGTTCCTCCTCACCTTGAACTTACTCTGTGACCAATGCTCAACTTATAACTCCATCTCTTTAGTCCCTTCGCAGTAGCGTCCGGTCCACTTCAAGTACAGATCCTACACTCGCATTCTTGTCTCAAGTTCGTTCCTCCTAACCTTGAACTTACTCTGTGACCAATGCTCAACTTATAACTCCATCTCTTTAGTCCCTTCGCAGTAGCGTCCGCTCCACTTCAAGTACAGATCCTACACTCGCATTCTTGTCTCAAGTTCGTTCCTCCTCACCTTGAACTTACACTGTGACCAATGCTCAACTAATAACTCCAAGTCTTTAACTTTAATGTCCTGCATGATTTATTTCCGCCGCCTGACGGACGCCTAGGCTAATTAGGCAATCTATCACCAGAGGTGTTCTACCCGTCGTTTTGTCCGACGCTTGAATCATTCCCTGTCTCGTTTTTCATCCTCCTCCTCCGCAGTTCCCGGGTTGGACCTTGGCCAGGGCCAAATCTTATAATTAACCATTGTTAATAAACTCACCACCCCTCGCTAGGATGTTGTGAACAATTATTGATGTTTAAGTTTCTTTGGAACAACCAGTTCCCGTTTTGAATTGTGTTTTGAATTGTAGGCATTATATATATTTTTTGTTTTATCAAGGAAGTTCTTTGTTTAAGTCACAGAAGCGTTCCTCAGGCAGTTTTAAAATGCAATATATATTATTTATCTTCCTCAAAATCATCTTATTGATAATAGCTAACTTATATTTAGTTTCTTTCTCAAAGTTGTTGTTAACAGATGGACTCAAATCACACGAAATTTTAATTATTTTTAGTGAATTTCAAAGAAAATCTAATTAGAGTCTCACAAAACTTAGCGGTTTTTATTCAAAGTGTTACTATTAACAGTAAAATACACCTAATAACAACTATTCTTATAGTTCAAATACACAGTTCCATGAATAAAAACATGGTATATTAATGGGAGCAAAGGTAGGGTTGTGAAAAATGAGGTTTCGCCTAAGTAATAAGTGATAGCTATTGAGTGGTTAAAAGCTGTTAGAAGTTCATATGTATTCCTTAATCGATGGTGTATTATAACCTAGGTTGGTAGCACTTATAACATAAAATAATACTCAGTTTACTTTTCCAATAATAATTTTCACGTCAGTAGTTGAATTCTATTTTAATCGCTAAACCGTCTAAACACTCTTCAATTGTACAATAGCGCCACCGCAGCTACGGCACGGCGTACTGCAGGGAAGCGGTGTGGGGCCACTTTTATTGTTTTCGGCGGCGAGCGCGGGGCGCGGGCCCTCAATTGAGGATACCGTCCATTACCCCGCACTTATCCTCTTAATCAATGGCCCTTACCTCCCAATTAGCCTCATTGGCGTGGGACGAGTCGGGCTTTGACTTATTGGATCGTCCAGATTGCCAAATGCCACCGTGTGGTCGCGAGACTCGTGTCGAACCCGGCCTGTTGCCTCCCTCGACACCTTCACGGTCGGAGGTTTCGCCTAATTACTGTATTGGGATTCGCGTGCTTCCTGCTTTCCGCCTGGTTGACTGGAACACAGTCAAATTATACGTGGCACGGTGAACTTGAATTAAATGCTAGTTGAGTGATTTTATTTGTTTTCGCAATATGATTTTCAGTCATTACATGTTCCACGAAAAAAAACTGTTTGGTTACAAGAAAATATCATGGAAATTAAAAAGACGTCTCAAGACCAAACGATCTATCGAAAATCAAACTAGAGTTATAAATATGATGTTCAGCTTACGGTTCAAAATAGTTATTGTAACCTAACTAATCCAAACTTTATAAAAAGTTGTCCTATGTAATTCAATAAACCCTTTGAAGCCCTTCGAATGTAAATTCTCATAGTCTCTTCACCTAGAATTTATCAGTTATTTAAAGATACTTTTAATCCTGCACATATTCGAACATAATTATTCGAACATAACCAGGGCTTATAAATCAATCTGAGACCAAAAATAAAGGACCGATATGTTCCTGGGATTGTTTACAAACTGAAGTACATTATATGTCCTTGAATATAAAATATAAAAATCCTCGGAGTTTACAGTTTTCGTTTTCATTTTTTTAAAGTCGATCAGGCTAAAACTTGATTCTGATTATATTTTGAAGAATAAGGAGCTGAGAAGATTTAGTTAAGCTAAACGATTGGTCGTTGATACATCGTGCGGATAACGAAAAACTAGAGAAATGATTCAATGTGAAATGAAGCATCATGTCCCTTGTTTTATCTACCACACATGAAATACCAATCGTGGGAAAACAAAGAAACACACTATGGAGACTCCAATATTTTACTTTATCCTTCACACACACTAATGTGATACACGACTTAAACTATACGATCGTCTTCAGCTCTTTAGACTCGTAAAGTTATGACATTTTTTCGGAAAATCTATTACAGACGGGCACAGGTGAGGGGACGCTTTCCCAAGGCATCCCCAAGGCTTCAGCTAAGCTGGGTACTGTAGTATGGAAGAAATAAGGAGCCGGGGCACATAAAACACTATTAGCCAATTTTCAAATATTCTTTTGAGACATCTACTCTACTACTACTTGATGACTTAGTTTTGTTATTGTTGTTAAATACCTAAAAAAACAGTTGGGTCCAGTCAAAAAATTGCCTCAAGGTTTTACTCTAACGTCCTCCAAATCTACTCTAAATCAGGTAGGGCTGTAGACTGCCATACATTTTCTCCACCCTTCGACAACCTCTATCCACCGCAGAGTCTAGAGAAAGCCGTGACTCCAGGGAGTGGTGAGGCGAAGGGTATAAATCCCCGGGTCGTAAACTTGAGCAGCGACGCCGATAAGGACAACTCCCACTATGGCGGAGCGTGAGTCGCGGACGGAATTTGATCTGATGGTCACGCCTGGCCGGCTGCCCGCGGTGAACGTGAACTACGAACTGGTCACTGCGGTCTGTGGTCTGCGGTGTAGCCTGTGTACCGCACCATTGGCCTGCTCTCCTCTCGAGGGCGACCACTACACTACCTTGGCGACTAAATCGTCGAACAAGATTCAAGATCACCAGCACCCATGGATTGTTTTGGAAACACTATAAATTGATTTTGAATTCTTCTTCCTTGTTGTTTTAGTCACAGATATTAAGGCGGCGCGAGCGGCGTTAGGGACAACTGAAATCCGCTAACGTCGCTTATTCGTTACGCATATGTTGTTTCGTCCAAGGTTCCTGAGTGACTCGTTTAGGCTAACAACTCGGGTTTTTGTATATTGTTAAAAAATTTTTGAACTTCAAAATTACATATTTTATAAGATTCAAAAATTAATTTTCAGTAGTCTACGAAATTTTTTTTCTTATTTCAAAACTTCACATAGGTTTCGTGAAAAAGTTCTATTGTTCATTCACGTTCCCAAAATTTCAGATAAAACCCATAAGCAGTTTTCCCACACTCGTTGTACGAAAAACTCCAAATTTCCGAATTAATTACCCTGTAACTCAAAAAGTTTTCACTAAAAACTTTAAAAATATGCCAAAGAATGTTTATGATACAATCAACAAATAAACGAAAAAATTGTGAATTTTTAAGATTGTCGATTTTTCGCTCGCTCTACCTTAAAATATACTAGTTAAATTTAGTATTTTCGTAAAGTTTTGGATATGTTTTAGATCTGGGGCGGGTTATTGGCAATTCGTCAGACCGAAATTTGAAACTGTGACGTCCATATAACATGGACAGCTGTTAAGAGGAAAGGGAAACTTTATCTGTAGACTTATCCATGATCTAACATATTTCCATAGGGAAGTAAACACCATCGTGTCAAAAATGACAGGATACCCCCGTCGCAGCACACCTATGTACTCAGAGAATTTCTAAATCAATAATAATATAAAACACGCTTCATCAATATACGTAATAAATAAGAGTTTTCCTCTTGGTTTTGAGGTGCTCAAAACCAAAAAATAACATGGTCCCGAACTTAAGTCTTGCATTGAGACCTACGGTAATAGCTTCTGGGAAATTCGCTAACAATAATAGGACATCTACTTATTTTAATTGGACTTACCCAAGTCTAAGTGTTTTTATCTCGATGAATTAAATTGGTAAAATTACCACAGTAAACCAAAATAAAAAATATGTATTTATACGTACATATTTACGTACAAATACATATTTACGTATTTGTATAAGTACGTGAATATGTATTTCAACTTATATAGGTTTCCATATGTCAAACATTACACTAAATTTAAAGCGAAGTCGAGTTACACTCCAATCACAACAAGGTGTCGCCTTTCTCTCGCGACGGGCGGTCGGTAAGGTCCCGGGTTCGAGTATTTACCGGGTAGCCTATCGATATTTCCTGGCCGCATATAACTCCTCGGCTGCAGTAACCGTGGCCTTGCCCAACATATCGGTTCAAAGGTCGCCATTCGATATTGCGATATGACGATTACGATCTCCATTTCATTGTCCGCCCTCTTTCTGTAATACGAGCTGTCATTTGAATTGCGACATTTTACAATCGAAATAAATATGTCATTTTACTACCCGTATTGTTGAAAAGTGCATTAGTATAAAAGAGATATTTATTGGTATTCTTGTGTGACCAAGAAATCGTAAACAAAGTTTTTTTGAAAATTGATTATTAGAGTCGGTTTTAGTTGTTAAAACTGGATCATGCAAAAACAATTTTAATTTGTTAAATACGAAGCTGCAAATGGAATATAAGTTATTCAATATGGCCAAATAAATAATTTTTACCTAAATCCCTCCGCCGTTTAGAAATCTATGTGCCATTTTTTAATGGGAGTCTAATTTAGCTAGACGATTACACAGCTGGAAATTAAGACATTAATTTAACTTATGAATTTATATAAACTTTTGGAGTTAGTCTATGTACTATAATCTGAACAGAATTTAAAAGTAAATGAAAGTGTCGGAGCTGCAATAAAAAAATAATAGAACTAAAAATAAACTGTTAAAATGATAAGGCATATTTACATCCGTACCCTCCCCTCAAGTTACTACTTGAGGGGAGGGTACGCTATTTACTAATAGCGAAATAAAAATATATAATAAAAGCTATCACATTAATTAATTCATTATTGTAATAAAGCTATCACATTAATTAATGCTCGTTAAAAACAAATTTTAATGTTTCAAAAATTATCTAATTTCTTTCCGACACGTTTTTTTTGTGTGTTTGCTGGTGTGCTTGTGTTGTGTGAGTAAAGGAATGTATGTGAATCTGATTGCCTTTATGGGGGGGTTGATGGGATGCCATATTTCTCTCAGAGTTGTTTTGTTTGGTCTAAATCGATTCAAATTCTATTTTTTTATTTATTTTTTTATGTAAATTCAGTAATAAATTATTAGGAAGCTTACTAGGAACTATTGAACATAAAACACTATCTTTTTATTACTATGCATTAATTTTTTTTCTTCATCGCAGTTTAGGCAGCAGTCTCCAAAGTTAATTTCTTTACAAAATACTTTTTTTTAGTTATATGTAATCTTTTTTTAATGTTTATATTTTTCAAAATTCGATAAAACGACTCATTTCCACGCACGGGGTTTTTCCTATGTGGAAATTCTGCATTAGCTAAAATATTTATCATGTATATATGTGTATTTATTTTTTATATTTTTTTATGTATTTGTATCATATATGTAGTCTATTATTGCAGAATAAAACATTTTTGATTTGATTTGACTCTCCTGTATATTAGTCTTAGCATAATATTCAAAATACTAATTAATTTGATTTTCTGAGCTGGTTTTAAGGGTGATAGTAAATTTTTAAATATATTGTTTTTGACCATAAGCACTATAAACCACAAAATTTTACTCAATATTGTTAGTGTATACTTTAATAGTAGTTTTTCAAGCCTTTAAAGATTTTTAGGGGTGATCTACTCTAAAAATCAAATTCAAGTGAATCCTTTTACCAAATTTTAAAAAATTGGACCGTCTGTGTCGTTTCGGGGAGGTTTTGTTACAGAGACAGGACGACAGACCAATTACGACCACAACCAGTAACAATTTTTTTAATTCAGGGAGTTAAAAAACGGATATTTCCACTTTCAGCTCAAATTTGAAAATATTGACGAAAACAAAATACTCCATATCGAATGTAAAGGGGGAAAAGTAAAAACACAGTTGCTCTATAACTTATTAGAATGCATTTAAAAAGGCAAATTTGTTTTACAATTTGAAAAAAATATACATAAAAGTACTTACTGTATTATTTTAATTCCATCCAAAAATTATCCAATAATAGTAATAACTTTAATATTTGTGGGTTTTAGTGATAAATATAAAGTTTACAGTATATATTGTATCGGTCATTAAGATTTTCCGTAGAATAATATTCGAGTAAGTAAAATTTATAGGTGGTATAAACTTTATAAGACTCAAACATTATGGCTAGATATGAATGTAATCAAAATGGATGCTAGCTAATCCGCCATAAACCGTTTGACAAACGACATTGCTTAGAGATCAAGGGAAAAAAGAAAAAACGTCGGGACCCGTCGGCGTTAGACCGTGGCTAATATGATATGTAAAATTACAGCCGTTAAACATTTTATAATCGGATCCTTGGTCCCGAGCAAGTCATCTCGCACAATGCGAGAGCGGGGGAAGCGAGATGATGGCTAAAATATGGAAAGGTTAAACCGTTCTGAATAGAAACGCGTCGGGCCGGACAGATAAAAAAATGAATAGAAAGATTTAGTACAAGAAAGGTGTCAGGTGTGATGGCGGCCAATACGGTCGATTCTGGCTCGCCCGGTCTGGGGAATCTCGACCTTGCGGGAGGCAGAGGTGTCGGACCCTAACAAA
Organism: Nephotettix cincticeps; assembly: GCA_023375725.1. Taxonomy (NCBI): domain Eukaryota; kingdom Metazoa; phylum Arthropoda; class Insecta; order Hemiptera; family Cicadellidae; genus Nephotettix; species Nephotettix cincticeps. The sequence continues at coordinate 15,698,377 of CM041786.1, read as the reverse complement.
TTATATTTCTAACCGTGGCCTCGCATACGTCCAATTCATTACAGACGGGAAGGGCGCTTTGTGCCGTAAACGGGCGGTACAGTCTGGTCCGGCGTGGTACAGTCCGGGACAATGGTGAAGGCGAGAGTGTCGGGGACAATAGACCTGCGACAAACACGTTGAATAGGTTGGCACACCTGCGCCGGCCCTGGGAAATCCGTGCGTGCAAAACACCCCTTGCAGCGGATTACGGCGTGGGCACTGGGCACGTCCCAGGAGCAAGGGTTGACTGAGCAAAGGACACACAATAGGTACTCCTACAATTCCACAACTAATCCGTGCTCGTCCTGCGACTATCGTTACATAAATAAACCTCTAAAAGAAAATATGAAATAACCAAATACAAAGTTGTTAGTAGAATCCAAAATATTGACATGGATATGTATCAAGTTTTGGGGGATGGGATATTAGCAATCCGTCAGACAAAAATTTGAAACGGCAGTTCAGCTGTTTTGTTTAGAGGAAGTGGGAGCATTTGCTTCAGACAAATGCATGATCTTTAACTATTTCCCAAAGGAAAATACAATACATTTTATGTTTAGAAACTCTGCAAACGTAAATGGTGGTTATATCTTCCAAAAGTGCCAAGATTTCAAATACTTAGGAGTCACCATAGACGAGAACAATAATGAATAGGTAGAAATTGAAAATTAGAATCCTGCAAGAAAATTTATGTTATTGGACATTTCAGAAGCTGTTGAATAGCAAAATTATCTCTTAAAGTACAAAATTTAGTTTTTACAAGATTATGATTTTTACCTATTGTGCTATATCAAATTGATATCTGGTAACTCAGCAAAAATCGGAAAAGAAACTTATACTCGGAAGTTGACGCAGAAAAATCAACTTTACATTGTTGACACTGGCCGCGAAAGTCTACGTTCGAAGAAAGAGACTTATAGTTCTGAAAAGCAATTTTTTACCAATCTTTGATAAAGGGACATAAAGGATAAAAACCGATATGAAACTAATAAATCTCTACTGATCCCGACATAATTACCCTAACCAAAAGCAGAAGATTGAAACGGGCTGGTAATATTAATGAAAGGAGAACTGTACTCCAAACTAACAGATAAAATCATATTTCATAGTTTCACGGTCTATATCTAAGAGCTTTCGAAACTACTTAACTCTTTGACAACTAGATTTTATAATTTTTATATAGGTCTGAATTGCTTTTTTAAATGCCATGTGTCGGTATGCTACAGGAAAAAGACAAAGTGATATTTAAATAGTTGTTAAAAAGGTTTGTACTGAGATTTTTAAGAAATCTTAATGATTTTGTTACTAAAACACTTAATTTTTAACTTAGCAGCCAATAAAGATATATTGATGTTAGATTTTAAGCTAAAATACACATATCTAAATATAATAAAACAAATAAGGAATAATTATACCATTGGAAACACATTTAAATTATTACTTACACTATGGAGAGTGTATTTTAACCAAAAATAAAAATGTTGTTTTAACATATGTTGTTTGCGTTCACAACAGTAATTCCCAGTCAACGTACAGAAATGTATAACGGGCGAACGTACAACGTAATACCCCCGTCGCAGCAGACCTGCGTACTCAGCGAATTTCCAAATCAATAATATAATAATAATAATATATGACCAGTTTTACAAACATCTGTCCATAAACATGAGAATTATTTGCCTATGCTCCATAAGATTAACATGGGAAAGAGTGTGCAGATTCGCTGCTGTGAGGAACACTGAAAGTAGTCATTTCTACCATAAATAATTTTTATCTTAACATTTATACCAGCTTTCATCAATATCTGTCCATAAATAAAGGAGTTTTCCTATTCCCTATATGATTAATATGGGAAAAGAGTATGCAGGTTTTCTGCCATGATAAACACATAAACTATGATTTTTAAGCATAAATGGATACATCTCAACCACATGAAGCTAAATATCAAGTTTTATTCAAAAATATTGATTAATATGGGAAATATTAATTTTTCCCTATCCTCCATAAGATTAACATTGGAGCCCCAAAATACAACGTACTGTGTTTAGATTTTTTAATATCTCGGTAACCGTTGGAGATAGAGAAAAACTTTAAGAAACTTAATTGTGTAGTTTTTTAAGCTGATTCTAATGGTGAAATATAAAATTAGAAAGTTTTAAAAATTACATGTGAAAAACGCAAAAAACCCCATTTTGGGGTACAAAACCCCCTCAAACTACCCTTTCCCATTAACCGATATGTCTGGTTTACGAACTCGTCCGAGCATGTACGTATAAAACATTTTTTTAAATTTAGTTTTTTTATAAATAAACATTAGATAAACCTTGCGCAAAAACGTAATGCTAATCACTGAAAACCTTTCAGCCTCTTAATTTACACTACTTTAATAATCACGGGGGGACATCACTTCCTCCAATTATTTACCCAAGAATCGATTAGTATTCAAATGAGCGGAGAGGCCGCCACCGAGTAATAATATAATAACATAATCATCTGATCCACAGAGTAAGCGCCGATCAGGCTTGAGTTATAATGTGTGAAGTAATGGATATTTACCTCTATTACAAGACTATCCCACGATGATTTACAACTGGATTGGTATGTAATTGTGGCAAACTACGGCGGTTTCACGCCTTTACAAACAATTTGCATTTTCAGCAGTTCAGTTTTTAATATGCAAATAGAGGCGAAAGGTTTGGTATAATATTTATTGTATGTTTATGTATATTAAAGTCACTTTGAATAATCTATTGTCTAGAATTGTTCTGTGATTTTATATAATACGTAGTATAAATAATGTTGTATAACTGGTATATTTCTCTGTTGATTGTAAATAAAATATTTGTGAATTGGGATTTATATACTCTTTTCAAATATTAATTTATACATACACACACTAAATTCCCACCATTTTTAAGTACTCGCCTTCCCAATTTTAAGTTATACTTATTCTCTAAGGCCTCTGGCTTGACTTAAGTGCCTGCAATTCATCTGCCATTTTGGATTTTAGTTCTAGAACAACGGTAATTTTGTGACAGTTTACTGGCCACTTGATAGTCGTAAAATGTTGGTTGAAGTGTTAAATTAAATGTAAAGTGATTATCTTTCAGTGGTAATATTTTGTTCAAACGAGGTTTTCTTAATGGACTATTTTGGCCTTATTTTGGCCCCACTTTACTTACGGAATAAGCGAGTGAAGTGGCTGTGCTAAATTCAAATTGGAGAGAGTATTCAAGCGGAAACGGCCTTGTATTGAAAATTCAAGTGCCCACTCGTACAAGACAGTCAGATTATTATGACACCAGAAGTAGGGAAAACTATCCGATCTGAACAACACAGAACTGTGACGTTTACCGTCTCAATTTGGTATACAGTTTCCTAATAAACTTCCTGAAGGAGTTAAACAATGAAACATCCAAAATCAATTCAAATCTTGATAACGTTATGTTTACATAGCTAGTTTAGTTTTAGGTCTTTTCATCACTGCACTACAATAACATCTAAATGGTCCATATTGAAAAATAATGATTATTTTTACTGCCTTAATGACGGAGGCCAGTTATACGACCAATTTTAGAGAGCGTATTCCAGATTGTACAGTTTCAATGTAAAAGATAATTCTTATAACTGCAAATGTCAGGAATCACAACTAATTACTAGTGTGGGAAAAATCTGCTGTCTATGTTCCCTAACGTTATTTTCCACAAATTGACGTTGAAATCAGCTGTTTTCCCTACAGTGATGAATAAACCTTTTTCACAACCAAATCCTCAAATCAAACCCTAACAATCGAATCACCGCCACAGTAATCGGTGGTTCTAATAACAGATGATGCGCATTGTTGGAGCGGAATGTGCCCCGTGTAAACCTGACGCACGCACGCGCACTCACACTCGCACGTGACTTGCAACTTGCACATCCTTTGTAGCCCGGACCCGCCATTTTGTTATCTGTCACTCCATCCGATCCCGACATGATAGCCTGATGGTCGTATCTCAGAGAAGCCGCTTAAGGAAAAAACCACTCTTGAAACAGAAGGCGGTAGTACCTGCGGCTTACTCCACGTTCACTGACCCAGACAAATCTCTGATTGGGTTTGCTTGTTCTTGGGTACATCAAAAGAAGCTGTAAAGTCTCCTTGGTGCTTGTCTCTCTCAAGGGGGTTGACCAACGGCTGAGCTTTGACTTTCAGTATGATCCGAATTCCTGGGTGGAAGATGTAAAATTATATACTTAATACATGAAACATGCTCGTTGTATATTGAAAACTCACAAAACAACAACGTCGAGAAACAACATACAAAACATTAATAATACATAATGTCAGCTGAGAATATATCGGCTGTCACAGAAGAATCTTTCTCACTCTCGTACCTAACAGGGGCGCAAATAATAAAAGCTGTTTACTTGACACACTCTGAGTATGTGCTGTGGTGCATTGCCATAGTTCACCTCTAAACTAAATACAGAGGGTCCATGGGATATCCTTTACCTTGTATTTTAGTCTAGGATGGTCGTTAGGTTAGGTTGTGAATTCCAGGAGCGATTTATTACCCAACCCTAAAACATGGTTGATTTTGATTTTTAGGTTTTTGATAGACTGTTAATATCCTTTCTATTCTACCCTTATGAATCCCTGCTTTCTTTAGGACGTAAAATATTCCTATCTTGAGAGAGTCTCAACTCTGTGTAATAATCCTTCAAAAGGAATATTTAACTTGGGGTGAAATTCCTACTAAGAGAGTATATAAAGCGTAAAGTAACAAACAAAAATTTTAATGGTGGATTTTATATTTTAATAGTATTTTTGTTTCCCTAGAACTATTATACTAATTGTTAGCGTAGGCTGTGTGAAACCAAAGTTTACTTGAATTTCATGTAAAGCCCAAGATCTTAGTTTTGAAATTCTTTGAAATACTATTCACTGTCCACTTTTAGATCATTCCCAAAGCAACAACCCCTTTCATTTACGTGATGACATCTGAGGGAACAATTCTTCACAAAACTGCCTCAAATTGCCCCAGGCGTGACGCGTTGGGTCAGGCACGATTCATATTGGTCTCTCTCGAATCCTCTTTTTACCCAATAATTGGTCCCATTTTGTGGTCATCGCATTCCTATTGTAATCGACCGCACATTCGTAACCATCAATCACATGATCGGCGGACGCAGGCGTGCCAACCACCGTCAATCTACGATCAGCGCTGCCACCACTACCACATTACCATGGGGAATCATCGGTTTTGGTGTGAAGATCATAGGCGCGATGTGTTCGTGCAGTCTTATAGTGATGTGGGAATGATTGTAGCGACGATATGATCGTTTAACCATATGGTTGCTGGACTGTGTAGGAGTCGGGGTTACCCATGCATGGGTAGTGATTTCCTAACAGCCACATCTTAGTCTACAGGGCGTTTCTTAGATATTTGAAAAAATTTCGTGAGTTCATTCCTCTTGAGGATAAGGAAGAAGAGAAACTTCTCACAAGGTTTAAAAAAATTTAAAAGATTCACTGGGAAAACCAAATATCTGAAGATATTACTATTATTATCTATTTCTATACATAAAAGAAATGTTTTTGATGTCACTCCTTAAACCTAAAACGATTTATAATGGCAGCAATTTAAAATTGGTAATGTCAAAACCCATGTAGCAATTATATTACAATTTGTAAAAATAACCATATAAAAGAATGGATTTATGAAATATTTAAATTAAAACTATGCCAGATGACGCCTCAACATTGAAAATCGAATAGTAATTTTAAATTTATTAATGTAATATTAATCTTAAAATTCATATAATTATTTGGCTTTTTTGCAATTAATAATTTCCCGCTTTAAATTGTTCTTTCATTATTGTTATTAGGCTCCAGATATCTTTATTTGCTGTAGCCCAAATAAAGCACTTTACTAATATATCACACACCAAAAATGTTTAAAATAATTTTACATTTAATAGATGCAGAGTCAATATTCTGAAGAGTGAACAAATGTCACACTGCTTCAGCAAAGAAATGTTAGAGCGAAGACTGAATATAAAACTGGTTTATATATTCCCTATGGTAAGAGAACTATATAGCTATACTTTACTAGCAGGGTTTTATACATGTTGAATGAACTGTACGAATATTTAAGTAATTCCATCTTAAAGTAGCTTTCTTATAATAATCAGTAATTATTCATGGAAAATTATATTTTAAAATATAATGAACAAGTCTATAAGTTATTCGATATGTTATAAAACCTCATGCTATGATCAGACTACTTTTATTAAACCTGTAAATATAAACTGGAAATTGAGTCTATATTTTTTATATGTAACATATTTACTATTAACTATAGCCTACCATTAAAATATGAAGTATAGATTGTAAATTCATCTTATAAAAACCTATATGCTTTGGAGTACAAGAGACTTCGACGAGTGGTTTAACAGAATACCTCTACTCTAGTACGCAGTTCGTTTCAATGGTATACTGTCTCTATCATATGGTTTAAAACCTATAGCACATTCATTATTTAGGGTTAAATATTTAGTATGTTTTACCATAATCACAAATAACCAAGCTAATAGCTAATTAATTCAAGTAAAGTTAATTCTGAAATGAAACCAATGACAATAAGAAGATGGGACGGTGGCGTGTCCTGTAATTCAACTACTTGGAGTATACGAATTGTGGATAGTTAGGAACAATGTTCGATAGATGTGATATTCCTGGTGTGGATTAACGTCCACACTGTTTAATACTTCATCCACAAAGGCCATTCTTGTAATTCGACCAGTTCGAATGTTAGAGACAAAAATGGTTCGTATTCCACGTTAAACTGTAGGTCCCTTAGTTGCCATTAACTGATGGGCTATTAATTAACAGTCTTGTCTGAGGAACATGTCAGCCTTAGTCAGTAACAAGACTACAAGATTGCACTATAATCATTTTACACTCATTTCTCATTCATAATTGGCTTTTAACACCTACCTGGGTAGGTCACCAATTGAAAAAAGGTAATCTAAGTATAATCTAATCCGAAAAAAATAAAATCCATGTTCGAGCCCCTGAACTGCTACACATAATGTAAGATTATATTAATTGCTCTAATTTTATTTATATAGATGTAATATAGTTGCGTGAGGTCGTTTACTTTGTATCACCAGGATTTTTATAAAGTTTTCAATGTTTTAATGTTTTTGGTGTTTCAATTTCACCGTGTATTTTAATTTTCAAAAAGATTTAAGTCGATATCGCCAACTTAACAACTTCATGTTTCAATACATGTTCTAAATATTGAACTATATTTTAGCTGTCTGACGGAATCTTATGTAAGTAATATCGACTTATAACTGTACGTTATGTAAAAGAAAAATTAAACTAAACACTTCGACTTTATTTTACTTTTTATATTAGTTTGCTTCTACAAATCATAAAAATAAGCCTGATAAACTATTCTACAAATGTGCATATATTCTGTATATCTATATAAATAAAATTACAATTTTGTCTGTACATTGCTCAGAGCTATTAATTTGTTAGTTATTTTTACGTTTCGTGCGTTAGAGAAGCCGAATAGTCTTGTCTCAATTTGTTTCTGTTTGTCTGTGACGCTCCAGGAGGCATTTTACGCCGTCTTCTCCGAAAAAACGGGAAAGCTGATAACAATAAAACTTATTTCATGAATTCTCTACATTTCAGAAAAGGTTTTAAAATACTTAAAATTGTCCGCCGACCCTTAAAAAGTAAATCACTAGCATTTAAAACCCCACTTTTTACGCGATAATAGTCGCATATTGCTTTCAATTATCAATAAACCACCTACTGGTAATAATCAGCTGTCTTTCTAGTTTAAACATTTAATAGAAATAAAACAAACAGCTGTCAAATCAATATTAGTTAGTTTTATAATGGTAATTGATTTTAAACGCATTTCGAAATCACACTATATTAAAAAGTTATTTTAACGTATAACAAATTACTATAATAATGGTTTAGTTGTCAAGTAATGCTAAATAATAAAGCTGGGAGTTGATTCATTTTTTGTACTGATTGGTTTACGGATTTTTTGTTTACCTTTTGGAATGATGATCTTTTTTCTTTAAACCAAATCCTACAACCCGTACAAAGGACAGGCTTACTGCTAGTGTGTTTTAAATGTGAAAAAGGATAGGTATTTAGATATAACGTTTCTTTATTCTGTCTTGACCTCTGTTCTGGTCTCCTTTGCTTAGGGCTACGCCCCGCTGGCGCGCTCCCGGACACCACTGTCTGCGATAAGGAACCTCTCGCCTCTTGCATGAGGAATCGTCGGTCTCATTGGGATGCAAGGAGCACCCATCGCACCGGAGGAATCGGCAACTCCTCGTTTAAAACGGATCGTCTTCCGGGCTAAACGTCGTGTGACTAGGGTAGATCATGAGCGGACCGCGAGGTGAGTGGGTGGCCATTGGGACAGAACCTGTCGAGGACGTTGAACGTTGTTGATCCAGTGGAAAGAAGTTCATGAGGACCCTCAGAGCTAAGACATATCCAAGTCAACATAATTCGTGACGAGAAAGATTGCTATAATTGTTTGTAGTCGTCTTCGCACATGTGAGGAACAAAGAAAATAAACGCTTCAAAAATTTGAACGATCTACGAAACCCCTGGGTAAGGAAAAACCCACGAGCCTTAAAGAAAAAGAAAGATAGACTGTTTGAAAGAAAATGATTTACACATCTCCAAACTATTTGAGAACACAATGAACTTTAGTTGACGCCTTGAAATCTTCAGTCAGTCTACTCAATATATAAATCAAGTTAAAGGTAGTGTTTGAATGGTACAAACCTATACCAATCAATTGAAGCCCGGGAAATAGGACGTGCATAGCAAATATTTCCTTATTAACTACTTTTTGAATACATAAGATAAGCAAGTGGTTCCCCAACCTTCTGCTTAAGGTAATGCGAATGAAAAAAATCTATCTTAAAAACATAATTTTAGCGTTTATTTGTTGATTGTATTATAGATATGCTTTGGCATAATGTTTTTTAGTTTTTAGTAAACACTTTTTGAGTTACAGGGTGATTAATTTGGATTTTTTTATTTTTATGCAGGATTTGTGGGAAAACTACTTATGCTTTTGACCTGAAATTTTGGGAACGTGGATGAATAACAGACCTTTTTCATGAAACCTTTGTAAAATAAAAAAAATAAAAAAAGTATATCTCAGAAAATGATTTTTAAGGCCACATTTTTGATCCGATAATCTTATAAAATATGTAATTTTGGATGTCTAAAAATGTTTAAAAATGTACAAAAACAAAATTGTTATCTTAAACAGATTACACAAGACGCTTGTATGAAACAATCACATGCGTTAAGTACAAGCGACACTAGCACCGACCTAGCGGATTTCAATTGTTTTCAGTACGGTATCTATAAATTCAACCTGGGGGGTTGGAGTGTTTTTACAGCTCTACACAGGCCCATTTCAGGTAGCATCTCAGGGACTCCTTCCTATAAATTATCCTCAGCTGTATTTTATTTCGACTATAACTATAACCCGATTTTCTGGGCGAAGATTAATTTTAATTCTCAAATTTATATTTTATACCAAGAAGTTATACAATTTATTACTGGTTAGTAATGTATTATTTATTTTTCTGAGGAAGGCTTTTGCAAACCATTACATATTCAATTTCAATAATGCATTTGCATATTATTCTCTAGGATTTCATTTAATCCTTCATTACCAACTCAACTTATGTGTAAAAGGTTTTAATCCTAAGTTAATAAACTATCAACCAATATTGGGATAAACTATGTTTTGTATTTTATCTGTTTCTCATTTGAAATGCTATTTATGTAAATCTTTGGTGATTTTTTCGTAATTGTTTTCTTCGAAAATACTTTAAAAAATTCTAATAATATTACAGATAAGTATTTTTTTATTCTATTGCTCACGGTGGGTACATAATAATGAGTTAGATTTTGAGCCTAATATTTTTTAAGATATGGCTTAGCTCTACGAGGGGTATTGTATTACCAATAGTCAGACCAAAATTTGACGACATGTTTATAAGGACAGATGGTTAGAGGAACTGAAAATATTCCCTTTGGGCATATCTATGATCTGAGCTATTTCCCAAAGGGAAGCAAACACTTTTTATAAAATCATTGGGACTTTTCGACATAAAGCGTATAATAATTCAAGTCCATAACTCATTCTCTATTCCTTTTTCACATACCATGACGTTAAGAAATCACACCAAAAACGCTCGAAACAGCATAGTAAAATGTAAACGATATATCAGATAAACACGGATTATAACACCCCGTAAAAGTTTGCATAGAAACATAAATTCAACGGATAACAGCTGTGTAATCGAGCCGCGGCCATTTTGGTAGGTGAAATTCCGCTTCATAGCTTAATTAAAAAAAAGAAAACACCCTGTCGGGGCGTCAGATCCGGGCTGCGTGTGAAATCCGAGATTCGGGCTGGAATATTTTACGGCGGCCACAAAAAGTCGAGTTAAGCCTTCTCCGACGACGGGGAATTCTTCGGGGGCTTAACAAAGCCCTATCTTGAGATCTCGGCACCGTCTGTCCGAGGAGGTGGCGGGGGGGGAGCAAAAAACGAACTAGACCCAAACCGGTCTTCACACCTCCACAAAGCGCGAGGTCGGGCCTACTAATGTTCTTTATTATTTATTAATAGCCGTATTTCTTCCACCATGTCATTTCGGTGGGGGCGAAAGAGTTACACGAGGGCGCGTAAAACAGAAAATAGCCCGTAATCATCGTAGTTAGGCCGGTGTGTGCTTTGCCCCTCATTACCTCTAACTAACCACCTGATTACCATAACAATCGTTTAATCAGCTGGCACCGTATAAACATAACCTCACTTGATCAGCTGGTGTTGAGCAAACACTAGCTAACCGCCTGGATTGGGATGTTCGTTGAAAACATTGTTGTCAGCTGCCGTGAATATGAAGTGTTTGCGAAGAATATGAGTTTGCAGTACCTCAGCCTTCGTGGATTTTAGTCCCTTCAAATTTTGTGACAACATTACTGACTATTCTATGGTCGTAAATAGATGGTTGACGAGATAAATTAAAGGTAAAGTGGTTATCTAGATGATGGCATTTTCCATTTTAGCGAATTTCCCATTGGGAAGAAGCTATTACCGTAGGTCTCATGGTGAGACTTAAGCCCGGGACCATGTTATTTATATATTATGTGTGTGTGTGTGTGACTGTGAACACGATAACCCTCGTAAAAATGGTCTGATCGAGACCAAATTTGGTAGAGACGTGTATTGCTAAAAATGCTCGGACGAGTTCGTAAACCAGACATATCAGTCAATGGGAACGGGTAGTTTGGGGGGGTTTTGTACCCCAAAATGGGGTTTTTTGCGCTTTTCATATGTAATTTTTAAAATTTCTAATTTTACATTTCACCATTGGAATCAGCTTAAAAAACTACATGATTAAGTTTCCTAAAGTTTTTCTCTATCTCCAACGGTTACCGAGATATTAAAAAATCTAAACACAGTACGTTGTATTGTGGGGCTCTAATGTTAATCTTATGGAGGATAGGGAAAAATTAATATTTCCCATATTAATCAATATTTTTGGATAAAACTTGATATTTAGCTTCATGTGGTTGGGATCTATCCATTTATGCTTAATAATCATAGTTTATGTGTTTACCATGGCAGCAAACCTGCATACTCTCCCATACTTCCCATATTAATCATGTAGGGAATAGGCAAACTCCTTTATTTATGGACAGATGTTGACGAAAGTTGGTATAAATGTTAAAAATTATTTATGGTAGAAATGACTACTTTCAGTGTTCCTCACAGCAGCCAACGTGCACACTCTTTCCCATGTTAATCTTATGGAGAATAAGACTAATAATTCTCACGTTCATGGACAGATTTTTAGAAAACTTGTCATATATTATCTGTATTATATTCGCTGAGTACGCAGGTCTGCTGCGACGGGAGTATTTATTTTTCTATCATAAATAATATGATTTCTTATTAATTTAAGGTTTAATTTAAGGTGCATAGAAATTATATATATCCGAAAAATAATGTAATTCTCAATTGATGTAATTCTTTATCTTAATAACCACCTGCCCTTTCATTTCCATTACTGATATTTTTAAAACTAAAAAGTAATGCTGTTACAAAATTATCATTATTCTTAAGCGCAGGTTCCTTACTGACTTCTGAACCGGAAAATCAATCGATCCAAAACATCGGTATTCTCTAAATACTTTGGATATTAAAACGCCATATGCGGTAAAGTAGTATTTTCAAACCAGAAAACTGGTAATATCCTCCTTGAGGGCAAATGTAAACAAAACTACTAGTTATATCCTTAAACATAATGTATTAGATTAGTTTTGCATTACAGAATAGCACACCATTGTGTTTATATATTTATTATGTATATAATAAATATATAAACACATGTTATAATAAATATATAAATATATAAAAACATGTCCCTTACACAGAACTGTTAATTAATAACCTACAGTTTAACGTGGAGTCCGAACCATTGCCTCCGATTCCGGGGATAGTATTTGTGGATGGACTAAGTATTCAATACTGTGTACGTTAACACATACCAGAGACAACCCCACCCACCGAACATCACTCACAACTATCCACAATTCGTGAACTCCAAGTAGCTGGATTACAAGTGGTGCCACCTTGAGGTGGATTTTGCCGTAGACTGTTAATTTAGTCAAATAAGTTTTCGGTCGTAAATGTAGGACTTTAACTCTTCTACTGACTAGGATACGTAGACTTAATTTTCTATAACTTAAAATGATTCATTTGTTTGTTCAATGAATTAATGTTGTAAATAATCAAAGATTGTGATGAGACTGACTTTAAAACTGATATTTCTGACGTGGATATATCTTTTTCTAGAGGGGGATATTGGCAAGCCGTCAGACCAAAATTAGAAAGTAAAGTCGGTTGTAATTACAGGTGTTTAGAGGAACTGAAAACATTCTCTTTAGACACTTTGTTGATCGAAGCTATTTTCCAAAGGAAAGTAAATTCATTAAAATTTTTTTGTTATGTCCATACCAACAGAGTTTTTACTTGAGAAAATTGAAAAAAAAATTAAAGGAAAAATGTCCAAATCATAAAATTTTGTGAACGTTTTGAGAACCGAACCCGTGACCTCTTGCACCTAAGTCCAAGATGCTGACTGTTAGCTTTGACTATACATTATTAATAATGGATAGTCAAAGCTGTTAGTCTAGCAAGATGTTTTTATTGTTGAGTGTCACTTAATACTATATGCTATATGCTTATGCTATCCATACATGTTTAACAACACATAGGGTATAAGGGAGTGTTTTTTATAATTTTTACTTCTAATTTATTACTTTGTTAGAAGTATGGTGAAACGCACTCAATATAAATATGAAGTGCCAAGCCATTCACACAAATGTATTAGCTTTCAAGCTGTTATGTCAGCTTCACTTTTAACATAAGTACCAATTAATCACCCAGACATATGTCACAACACAATTTAATTCTGACACATTCAAACATTTTAGTCGTTCACTTGCTCATAGTTCAGTCGTATAGAGAACTTCAGCTCAGAGGTTGCACTTAGGTCTTTTTTTTACAAAATGATGCCCAAGTGTGTAAGTTGGATATTTAGAATATTTGGGATTGCCCCGACAGGAAATAAGTATGATAAATATTTCTTGGCATTCCCTTTATCGCTATTGTGCTTGGATGTATGGGTTACTTATAACACTAACTTCGGACACTATGAACTAACGAAAGCGGCAGACACATGTCTTGCAATTGGCGTCTTTGAGTTTCTTTTGGCCAATATGTTCTCCCATCGTAACTATATCAAAATTTGCAAGGAATTCTCAACGATCGGATCAGAGTTGCAGCGCATTGGGGCTGAAGTGAAAACCTCTACAAGTAGAAAGTATTTGAAAATCACGATCGCCATCACAGTCCTCTTGGTAGTTCTCTATTCTCTAACAACCTCTGGAGAACTGTCACTCACATTTTTTGCTTTGTTATTTTTTGAATTCGTATTCAAAGCGATGCCAATGTTTCAGTACGTAATTATGGTACAATCAATTGAATCTGCTTTTGTGGCTCTAAACAGACACCTGACAATTGTTGCTTTATCTGCGGACAAAACCCTCCTGAAGATCGTGAGCTCCCGGCTACAGTCTGTGTTTTACATTCACTCATCCTTGCACGCAGTTGTCAGCGATATCAACAGTCTTTTCTGGCTCTATCACTTGACATTCTTCGGGAAAAGAATATTCACAATTGTTATCTGGCTCTTTATGGTCCTGGATAAGCCTGAAGATCGGTTTGGAAAAGATGTAATGTGGATTTTTTTAATTTGCATTGGCTACATAATCCTTCCAGCGATGTCATGCGACCTTTGCACTGCAGAGGCAAGCAGAACCGCCTTCATCGCTCACAGGATTCTGCAGCCTCACACCCCTCACAGACTGTGGAAGCAGATAAGCCAGTTCTCCAGGCTGAATGTTGATGACAAAGTAGAGTTCAACGTTGCTGGAATGTTCACACTGAACCTCAACTTGATCACCAAAATAGCTGCTGCAGTGTTCGCCTACACGACTATAGCTTTCCAGCTGAAAGATGTGGATCTGTTCACAATCAGAAGGGGAGACAACGTCACAAGAGCCATTGGAAATGGCACAAGGGATCACTATTAGGTACTTGGGGAAGGGAAATTATTGGATTAAGACAATCTGATATCAAAACACTTCATCATGTTCCTTATTTGAAGATATTCTGATCTAATATGAATCCGTAGAGAGATAGACTCAAGTTCTCCTAAAATACACCGAATTTACACCAAATTAACGTTTTACAGAGGAAACAAGAGGAATCAGTTGTGTGCCTGATTTTTATGAACAGGGCAAATGTATTTTACTAATGTAAAGTGTTTGAAACCTTCTTGAGGTTTAGTGAATTTCCTATACGGTAAGGCCAAAATCTGAAACTGATATATTATTTGTTTATTTTTGAGCATTTGAATCCCAGACAAATGTAAGTAGTTCATCCGTGATCAAAAAATGTTTGTATTGCTAACTAATTGTGTATAATGTACAAAATAAAATGTTTAAAGGGAGCTCAAGTTCTTTTAATTTAATACTATATTTTTTTTGACCAAAATTTGAAACAGTTACGTCATTTGGCTAGTGACGTCACGTGGCTAGTGAGGTTAGAGTCTGTTTATTAGAACAGCTGTTTAGATGAATTGAAAACATTCCTTTTAAACATATCCTTGATTTAACCTATTTCTTACTAGAAAGTAAATATTTTTGACATTGATATACCTTAGGGACGGGTTAGCAATTTTAAGAACAAAGTTTGAAACATAGAACAGCTGTTTAGATGAACTGAAAACATCCCCTTTAGTCATATCTATGATCTAACCTATTGCCACAAGAAAGTAAATACAAAGATTTTTTCTAAATTTTAACACCGAAAAATGTACAACTGTAACACAATTGTGTGAATTGTGTTAGTTATCGCCCACTAACCGTTGTTTTGACATGGATGTGTCTTAGCTCTGGGTGGGGGATGTTGGCGATTTCTAAGATAGAAAATACGTAACAGGTTTCCATAGAAACCACCTGAGCTATTGTATTAAATTTTTAATATAAAAGAAAAAGAACAGATGAAGTGAAAACATTACCTTTAGACATATCCGTGATCTAACCTATTTCCCACAAGGAAGTAAATATAAACATTTGGTTTTTTGCTAGGCATGTTCTACAGGTTAGTCAAATATACTTATGCTATTTATAATCAGAGATAAAACATGTTTACGTTTGTGAGCATGTAACATAATTATCTCTTTAAATATTCTCCTAACTTTCAGAATAAAGGTTAATTACAGCATTTAGATTAGGTGTAGAATATATTATGAACTGTGTATAATTAAACACTTACTTGTACAAGCAGATCAGACTTCTCCATCTGGAAACAAAAAAAAATGCTTATACTTTTCTCAAAGTAAACTTTGTAACTATAAACACTAAGATAAATCGTGCATTATCCACCGATTGAGAAATTATTAATGAGAATATTATTTAATTTTAATATAATATAAAAACAAATAACGCCAAATCATTTTATAGTACAGTAAAACTATGTTAAAGTAACGTGTATATAAACACAATGCCAATAATATTAATAACAATAATAAGTTTTCTTAAATGGTTAATTCTAGTCACTCGCTGTAGGCACACATTTCGTGTAAAATGTCTTGTGTTTATTGTTGGTGTATGGTGGTATGTCTTATGTGTGCTTTTATCTATACAATATATATTTTTAAATAGTTACTCTTCGATTATAAGTAAATAAAAACCTCTTTGCATTTCAATTGCTTCACATTTAGCCGGAACTAGTTGAATTGTATAACTACATGAATCACCTAAAAAAAAGTAAACCGAACCCACTTAATCTTGGCGGCCTTGATAAAATTTATGTCTAAATAAAAAATATAATTTAAAGATAATTATCCTTCTTGATACCCTGGAACTCCCCATCGGCCTACTCTGACGATGTGTGAGTTTTGAGAATGCCATCGACCAATGTTTATCTGATCTACTGTTCGTAAAATATACACACCCGTGCTGAACGGATCGATGTATTATTTGGATCACTGTAAATCCTGTGGGGTTGGATGTCTGCTTAAACTAAATTTATCTCGTTTTATTGTGTTGGTAGCCTACTAAAACTGTAAAAGAGTGTCTTTGCATCTGTTTCATCGCTTGTAAACATTGCGAATTGTGCGAATATATTTACTTTGCTTTGAAAGTTATTGCATTATTTTAGTAAACTAACATTATTATCTAAAGTAACTAACATTTTCTTCAAAATGTATATTTTAGATATACTGTGCCATTGACATTGCATTTTTCACGTAACCTATTAAGTTTGTAAATAGTATTTTTTACTTTTTAAATCCAAATATATAAAGCCAGTCCTACAAATATAACATGTGATATAATTTTTCAAAATATATTTTACCATGGTATTCCCTATTATTTCTGAAAAATATGATATAATACTGTACATTACTGTTATTATTAACGGAATTTTTTACGAATATACGTGCAGATTGCATAAAAAACGCTGGAATTTGAAGAAATTATGGGCATCAAATTCTAGAGTTAAAGTTGACTTTAGGAAATTCAATTATAGTTTTTAATAATTTCAAAAAATCCGGCTCAGGGAGGACCAATTTTTCGACGCACCGCGAGGCGCGGCCGACGCGCGAAGCAGGTGACGAGAAATCTCGGATCTGGAGGCGAGCCAGTATTTTGACGTCGGCTCCTCCAAACGTCCCACAATTAGGCAGATAAGGCCCTGTAGAACACGACACCTATCGGCCTATCTGGGAACCAGTTTTGTCTTGGAATTAAACTGCCTTCAGCGCTACAATCTCCTCCCCCGCCTGGGCAGTGTCCCCCACCCTCCTACCGGGACTCCTGCCGACGCTCATCGAACACCCTCCCTCTTAAAATTCATTCCAAGTTGAAAAGTATTACGAAATAATTATAGGACTGTACCATGTAATGATAAAATGCTTTTAAACAACAAACAAAAATCATAAATGACAGTGGTACCGTAGTTATTCTCTCCCTACAAATCACCACATAACCTACCATTCTTTGTTTGAAATTTATTTTTGGTTGTTTGTTTGGTTTGGATTTTGGATTTATGTTATTTAGATTTTTATTTCGGACATTTTCCATCACGATTTTATGTAAAACAAAGTTTTACGACGTTTCGGGATCAGGAATCTGATACCGTCATCAGGTGAACTAATATCTCAAACATAACACAATTAACATATAATCCACCTCGTATAATCAGCATACTGGCTTAGTCCGGATTATTTGTTAATTGTGTTATGTTTTAGATGTTAGTTCACCTGAGGACGGGATCAGATTCCAGATCCTGAAACGTCGTGAAACTTTGTTTTACATAAAATTGCGACGGAAAATGTCCGCAATAAATATCTAAATAACACTACTTAACCATCTTTGTTCTACTCATGGATCGATTTTTATCAAAAACATAGAAATATCTTATTTGATAAAAAATTACGGTAAACTATACTTTCCTACGTCTTCCCGAGAAAACGGTAGTTTCCATACTGAAAACACGACGCAAAAGGTAATTTCCTTAATAATTTTATTCATCGCACTAATTCTTTAATTTGCGCTCAATTCATTTTAACTTCAGAATACAAAATATTCATAAAACAGTAGGCATTTTATAGCTGGGTACCCTCGAGAGTGTAGATAAAGCAGTGCATTATTCACAGAAATTATAAAATTTTGTTTTGAGTAATACTGTGATTGTTTTGTCAGTGAGTTTTTTGAGTTCTTTCTTATCGATTGGTATCTCAAACTAAGATATTAGAGGCTCATATAAGATGGCGATGAGGAGGAGGGAGTATTTTAATGTTTTTTTTCGGAAAAGCTAAGGATTTTGCACCAAGATGTACAGAAATTAAGGAACTGTCTATTCGTGTTAAAATGGGATTGGCTATGTTAAGCGTCCTGTTTATAAAATTCAAGTTGAGCCAGAGAGGGAAAAATTAATAAAACGGTCTTGAATTTTTTAAATGGAGGATAATTATTTTGAGGAAAAAGACCGGAAAATAACTACTAGAAATTAATAATCCAATACTATGGCTGTACGATTCTCAGAATCCTGAACGAAAGCAACAAACCCGCGCTGTGGACCAAACTTGGGGGGAAAGTAGGGTACGCTGGGCAAATACGGCGGTTGATTGGATAATAACAGCGACCAGCTGGTCAGTCACCTGATTATCAGCTGATTTCTCTGACAGACCGCTATACTGGCTCGCAATTACGCTGGAACCAATGTAAGGTTAGGTCGACTTGTGCGTTGAAATGATAGACTCGGTGGATGGAAATAAGCTGACCAAGTTGTTCACTACCATAACAGACTGTGTACGAATATTAGTAACTGTGAGTTCTAATATTATTTTTTGTTAGTTAATACTTCAATTTTATCTACTGTACGCACATGTAATTGATATAAAGTGTAATAAAAGTTGCAAAATTTTTTTATAATGTTCACAATTATTTAACACAAAAATAAATAATAAGAAATATTGGAAATAAATGGTGATCCAGGCTAAGAGAAATTTATTTAAATTTTTTATCTGCAGCAAAAGTTACTGGAATCAGAATAAAAATATATTTACTTCCAATTGGGGAATATCTTAGATCATGGATATGTCTAAAGGGAATGTTCTCAGTTCCTCTAAACATATGTCTTTATAACCATATGACGTCACTTCCGTTTCAAATTTTGGTCTGATGGATTCCCAATTCCCCTCCCTCCAGAGCTTATATCCATGTCAGTATTTGGTATGGTACATTTCCGTTATACTAACCACATCTAATTAACTGTCCAATTGGGGTTCTTGGATGGTAGCTGATTGTTGTTGAGCAATCATTAAAGGATAAATATCAGGTAATTTCTAACGACATGAAAATATAAAAAACCCCAACTTAACTCCGCAGAGCGCTGTATGTTGGCAATATCTCGTATATTACGATTTAACAAAACGTGTATTAATCCCTGACATACAGTGCTCTGCGGAGTTAAGGTAGGGTTTTTTGATGATATAAAATATTATGAATAAAGAACCTAACTTAACTCCGCAGAGCTCTGCATGGCGACTGAGAGCAAGAATCCATTGACCACGCTTTTCATCGACATCACAGACTTCTGGGCGGCAGAGCAATCACGTGATCAACAGCAAAATTAGTAGTAAGTTTGTCATTTTGGTCAAAATATATTTAATTTTCATTAAATAATGTCACCAAACATGCATTCCACTTTTATTATGCCTATTCAACTGTGGTCAGTATAATGGAAAAGTACCTTTGGTGTTTTACTTACAACTAGGTATTTCATTTACTTATGGTCATTTTCATATTTTCCTTTAGGGTTTTTCATATAACGATACGTATAGGTAGTGTAACACGAGCACGGTTAAAATGTAGAATTGTAGGAGTATCTATATTTCTATCCATAATAATAACACTAGTGTATAAAATGAATACTAATTTCATCAGTTATCCCAACTTCACCTTCTCTTAAACCTTGTTACAGTATACGTGTTTAGTATAACAGGTGCGCTCAAAGGATAAAACACAGAATACAATACGACAATCAAATCAAAGTAAGTAGTTTCAACAAAACAATAGCGCTCAATTGACTACCGCAGTGTTTCAGAGATGAACAATGCAGAAGTCAATATGGTGACTATTGTGGTAGTTCGGGTCGCCCACAATAGAGAGCGTTTTGATCTAATGCGCCCTATAAAGGAGCAACGACGTTATTGTTTTAGCTAATAACTCAGAGAGCACTCCCTCTAGTCGGTGGGGGAGGTGATTAAAATGACAAGTTACCCTCTAGAGGTCGAGCAATTTCACTTCCCCTACGCCATCAGGGCAGATCGAAACACTACTTTTAGTTTTCATCTAGACATCATATTTATAAACGCAAATATCGTGTTTAATGCTTAAGTTTTATATTAAAGAGGACATAAAAAGACGAGTACCTATTTAAACCCCCTCATTTGTCTTTTACGTTTTTTCTAAGCCAACCATCTTTTTAGATGTTTACGTGTGCATTTTAATAATAATAATAATAATAAATTTCTTTATTGCAGTAGAACAATATACATTGCATTGCAAAGGTCATGTAATGTGCTTTTTCTTCAGTGCCAAATTTTTATTTTCGCGTAAACTCCTAAAATTTAGATATCCCAGCGGCTCATCATGAACTCATCAACCGAGTACAGAACTTTAGACACCAAGAGGCATTTCAGTCGAGTTTTGAATTGATTTTCGTTTTGAGACTGCTTGACGCTGTCAGGGTGCTTATTTAGGAACTTGACTCCAGCCTGTGACGGCCAATGCTCAAACGCCACAGTTCTGTGTTGTCCGAGTCGATAAGTGTCCCTGCCCCTGGTATTGTACTGGTGCAACTGACTGCCCTGTACAAGTGAGCATTTAAACCTGCAGTACAGTGCCGCCTCCAGGACATAGAGGCTGGGTAATGTTAGCAGTCCAAGCTCCCTGAAAGCGTTCCTGCAAGACTCTCTTGGTTGCAATTTGGAAATAACTCTAACTGCCTTTTTTGCAGTATGAAGACTCTATCTAGCCTCGATTTTGCACAACTACCCCAAAGCCTTATTCCGTAGGCAAAATGGGGGTAGACTAGGCCAAAGAATTTTACCTTACCTACTTTGCCACTCAAACCGAAGAAGGTTTTCGTACATGCCAACAATAATAATTTGCCTTCACTGCTGTCGGTCTAACCTTAGGTCGAGGGATCCTCCCATTCGATCGAGGTCTTGATCAGATTTGATCCCTTTATTGTTGGCTAGGTTCGACCTTTTTCGGGCGAGTGCCTTGTTGTTATCCCTTAGTGATCCTTTAATCATACTTCCTTCTACCTTTCTATATGTCCTGCCCATCTCAGGCATAAACTTTTACTATAGCTATAGCTTTTTTAATGTGTGGGTCTGTCTAAAGTTCTCGGAGCTCTCGGGGTTTTCTGATTTTCTTTATGCCTTCTTCATTAATAGTTCCAAAGATCTTCCTTAGTATTTTATTCTCAAATATATAAGTTTGTTTTCATGTTTCAGCGAATTTCTCATAGGGAAGAAGCTATAACTGTATGTCGCATGGCAAGAACTAAGCCCGCTATCATGTTACTTTTTCATTTTGAGATACTTGGAGACCAAAAAATAGTCGTTAAAAATTTTACATGTGGGCGTAAATGTATGTTGTATAAATAGAATATAATTATATATGAATTATAATTTTATAAATTCGTTTTGTGTTTTTCGATAGCATTCTTGAATTCATAGTTTTTAATAGACTCCAGAAACCCTTGATTGGAGCAATTAATTTCTTTTCTATTACAATACCTTCTATTTTCTATACCTTTGTCATTATTTCTATTCGTGCACATTTCTTAACAACTAATGATTTGTATATTAACGGTGTATAAAAGATCATAGTTTAAATTATCCTTCACATTCTGTACCTTCTTTTTGAATTTTACTGTAAGAAAAATATCTGTAAAACACTTTTGATTTTTATGAATACTTAGATTGAATCAAATTTGGTGGCCAAGTGGCTTTAGTATCCACTTCATATTCTAAAAGATCACCTTTTTGCATTAGAGGGAAATCTTGAAATTTCTAAACTGTTCGACATTGTAATAAATATAATAAATAAATTAATAATCATAGCAAACGAGTCAAGTGATCTTTGTTCGTAGCAAACCCTCGTGTCATTAAATTCAGTACCCTCCTGTCTCTTATAACCATGATGTTTTTCCATATTGTCTCATAGAGAACGCAACATTTGCGACTTTTAGAATTAAACGTAAATGACCGTAAACACCTCCATTACAGGAGCATTTGATTTTGTTGTTCATCATAAATTTCGGGCCCTTTGATGATTTGACACACCTGCCCGGGTCAGCTGGGATCTCATCAGGACCAATCTCTCGGACCCTGTCATTATAGGGTAGCAGGCCTGTCAGTGATCAACGGCTGGCTGGCTCGACTATTTCGAGAACATTGAATGCCCTAATCAAATCGGTGCCACGCAACCCCTCTGAGGTATACATTCAGTAGACCGAAATGCCGGTAATCAACAATTCTTACGCAGAATACTCTCTCGTGCAGTTTGTTAAATTTAGTTCACAAGGCATTTCTCTGATCTTCTCAACTTTTTTGAAGTTTTCCATTACAAACATATGCTTTTGAATCGATATAGGTAAAGTAGCTGCTGAGGTTATACGACATACGATAAGTGATAATAAAGTTCTATTAAACCTGGTTTAAGATATAGAGTAGTTATTCTTTTCTTTTGGGCCTACTCGGGGTACCCCAAGGCTCTCCTTTAGTTTCCATTTTTTGTATTAATGTCATTTTGACAACTAGTTGTAGTTCCAAATCGAACTCTTCAAATAGTACCTTTAAACTAATCTACAGGATATCTGTTACTGCAAGGAAGATCCTCAGTCTGTCTGAAATACTGTTTATAAAATATTAAAAATGAAGAAGATTAAATCGCTGATTAGTCACTGGTTATGAATAGTAAATGAATAACTACAACTGTTTTATTAATTACCACTAAGACTAATTTTTAAGTTTCTGAAAATTCTGAGAATCTTTTTCCACAGGGTCTTCGTTAATAAATCCAAATCGTTCAACACGTCCCGTCCAGCTCGTTCTGTGGGGTCTGGCTACAGCTGTGAATCTCATAATCGCTTCGCACTTCCTCTTCCCCAGTTCTTCTTCTTCACTTCCTTTTCCACCTCCGTTTACACAACCGACACATAAGACAATTAACAATTTCCTGCCAATTACTTGTCGCCATGTTATTGCTGGTCACGCCTGGTTTGTCCGGTAATCCTAAGCAACACGCTCTGTGTTTACCAGCTTTTATTGCTCTGTGTAACTATAGTAATCAGGTGGGGAATTGATTGTGGACAATTTACATGAGTAGATAAGCTTGTAAATTGTTTGTGTTTAGATAGCTGCAGTATTTTAGAGATTTTTTACCGTATAAAATATGTACGTACAGCTAAAACTTACGAATTCAATATAATTTAAAAATAAATTTTTAAAATCTTCAAAGAAAAGTTAAAGTAATTTTCAAACGTAGGATTTCGCAGCCGGGGTCAACAATGTCAATTTGATTTTTCGCCCTTGCTGTGAAGTGGTATCCTCCCAGACTAGGCTGCCACAGCAAGGGCGAAACGTTTGGAAATAAAATCTACATGACGATGCGGTTGCCGCCTAAAAATCAACTTGACAATATTGTTAAAGTGTTCATAACTATCATTACTTTTACACCAAGTCGATTTGTTTTATCGAATTAATAATGTTGTGAACATTTGTTTTTATATGAAGGTGCCAAGCAGTTAGTTCCGAACTTGTTGAGCGCAGCGAGTTAAATCCCGAGTTCATAAATAAAGGCAGCGCCCCTGAACTCGGCGGGGCGCCACACCAGCGCCCCTGGCGGCCCCAGGGGGCAACTCTGGACGGCTACAGCCATTACACATTCAAATTACACCGTCTCGACCGACCTCGAACAAATTGTAAAACTGATCGATATGATAATTGAGTTTCCAACACTGTTGTTTTCGTTTATTTTTACAGTTGCAGATGTTTATTTTAATATCAACATGTAAACAGAAAAGTAAGTTTTGTGTGTGTTTAAGTTATGGCATAAGGGTTCTTCAAATTTTTGGGTAGGCCCTACCTTAATATTAACTATTTGGTTATTTTTTATGTCAGTAATCTGAGACCGAATTTGTATGGGTGTTTTACCAGACGGTCTGTATACAGTTAAGGAATTTCATAAAAATTGTTATCTTCTGTAAAAATCTAGTTAAAAAATCCCACCCGGCTAAAATGTGTCTAAGAGCCCTATGAAAAAGTGGTAAAAACTTCAAGTATTTACCTATAATGATTCCTGAGAAAAATGTACCTTTGTACGACTGGGATGGTCGCGTCATCCTATAATCCAGCTACTTGAAGGTCACGGATTGTGGATAGTTGTGAGCGATGGTCGGTGGGTGTAGTGTTCTCTTGTGTGGATTAACGTCCGCACTATTGAATACTACGTTAATCCGCAAAGACCATCCTCAAATTAGACCAGTTCGTAATTCAGATGCAGTGGTTTGGACTCCCACGTTAAACTGTAGGTACCTTAGTTACCATCGGCTGTTGGGCTATTAATTAACAGTCCTGTCTAAAGAACATGTCAGCCTTAGTCAGTAACAAGACTACAAGATCGTGCCACAATCATCCTACACTCAATCCTCACTCATACTTAAAATACCTACCTTGTAGTATTGTCGCCATTTCAATAATATAACCTAATCTAATATAAGTAAAGGGAGGTCTGCTCCCCTTAACAAATCATGTCACTAAAATTCACCATGAAATAGGAGGTCACACTGACATCCTAAAAATCAAATCCAAATAAATCAAATAAAAATTCAAAAAAATAAAAATTAGTAGCATAATCTCTATGAAAATTTATTACTGACTTGAATCAGTCAGAAATTTGGCAATTTAAACTTTAAGTCTAGCAATGTTCGATCTTCGATGAATCGTGTATGAAGTGTCTTATATAATGTAGAGGATTTCATTTATACCAAGTCAAGCTTAAGTCCTAAAGATCACCTTGCCTTGAACATCCATAGGTTGATTGTAAAGTTGTAGCATTTGTCTTCTTGATTGACCGGATGCAAGTCTAGTTAAACCCATACTAAAAACCTTAACATAAGGACCCGACTCTACCCGTTCCATCTGGTGGTTTTTGCTGGAACATTTGGTTCGTCTCTATAACTTTGCTAGCCTCCGTGAGAGTCAAATCACCTTTTTCACAAGTAGGCCTAACTACTATGATAATTTGAATAAACCGACATGTTGGTGTGTTATGTTGAGGATATTTTGAATAAATATTATGCCTCAAAATGCAAATTAGAACAACCGTTGCCTTCCCCCTGAATGTAGTTGTTCTCAATCTCCAGTCACCGCCTGCCTTTGTTCCTGGTGCACTTTCCAACACGTTATTACGCCTACATTGAGGCTCCATGTGGCTACATTTGCATTCAAACATCGTTTCCGCCTGGTCCAAGATCTCGTAGCTTGTCCGGTAAACCGACTTTCAAACGACGAGATATTCCAAGGGTAGATATGCCGTTTTTAGTTCTCCAAATTTGAAACATTTCCGCGTAGGTTATTTATTGATTTGTTTTCCATCAGCATAATATTCCGCTTTGAAAAAAGTCCTCGGGTTTTTTTGAAGTATTAACGACCGGATCCCGCCACTATTTGTAGTAGGCTATGAATTACTTATCAAAATGTTGACGTCGCGTAACAATAAAACTAAAGTTTGGATCGTTTAAGGACCAAAGATTTTTCTATTAGCGTCGATAATACTCAAAAATAAAAAATATAAACAAGGAAATATCAGTTTGTCTTACTTGTTTTGCACTAGGCTTATCCTAGAGCACTTGGGTAGGAGTAGAAGGATTAACTCGAAATAACGCATTCAACTTGAAGGTGAATTCATATTCACCTTATACAATGAAATCCATCCATAGATTTCCTCATATAAAGTTGGTTTTTTATACTTTATTTTCTGGATGGATATAATTTTTTATAATACACAGAATGAAAATACCATTGGGATCGCTCCATTTGGATCCACTCTGGAACTATTGGTTTCTTAAATTTGGTGTAATCTCGTAACGATGTGAAGAGTCATAAGCGTCACACTAAAGAATGATCTTGAACAAGTCTCACTTTGAGTCACCTGTTAGCAGTTGGAACGATGATATAAAAAAATTGTGCTCCTGGAACGAGGACCATGTTGATGACGAATTTAGTTGCGCTCTGGGTTAAGAACTTTCTAATTGTATCGACCCCAAATTCTTCATGAGTTTTTCGATTACTGATGAACCATAGAGGATTTATGGATACTTTTGGAACTATTTATAGTTTTGAAACACTTGAATGTATGCAATGGGTGCAATTTTTACACTTTGGATTCATCAAGTGAATGCGATGTACTATATTGTCTCATGACTTGAGTATACAGTATCTGTAACTTATTATTAACAGTTGTTCTGTAAAACAGTTGTAACTGAAAAATGTTCTATAGTAGAAGGCAATTTTTATTTTTTTATTTATATCCAAGTTTGAAAACATCTATTAAGTTCGAAGTATTCCACGAAAACTAATGAATATACCGGGTGTCCCACGAAGAGGTCCCTATTTTGAGTTGGTGTGACGGACGTGTGGTTCGTGCCACAGACCCGAAATTCCACAGCCGTCACTAACGCATATGTATATATGATGTAGTCTCCAAGTCTCAATTAGTTCTGACTGATTCAAACAAAATCACGGAAAAACAAAAAAAGGTTGATTGAAAGGAACTGATGTTGATACCTCGAGAGTTGTTCCGCAAAGCGTATGACTGTTTTCTATTTCGTTGCTATCAGTGCATTGCGATTGATGGACATCAGTTTGAATAAGGTTTTTAGATCAAATAGATTTAATTTATTTATGAGTTACTCATAAATACTCATAGTTACTCATAAATAATTGGGAACTAAGAGAATTATGTAAGGATCCGGATATTGTCGCTGAAGTACGGAGCAGAAGGTTGAGATGGGCAGGGCACATTCTAAGGAAAGACGACAACTCCCTATCGAAGAACGTCTTAAAGAACAACCCAGAAGGTAGAAGACCCCTTGGAAGACCGAAACTTAAATGGTTCGACCAAGTGGAGAAAGACCTAAGGAAGCTAGGGAGAAGGAAGGAAGATTCGAGAAGCAGAGATCTATGGAGGCAGTGTGTTGGGGAGGCCAAGTACCATCTAGGGTACCAGTGGCCACAGCATAAGTAAGTAAGTATGAGTTACTCATATATTTAATTCCTAAAGTTGTTTAGTAAAATCATTCATCATTCGTAAAATTCATTAATTTGGTTGTAACAATTAAGCAAATAAAACTATTTTAACGAAAATGTACTATTTCTTCAATATCCAGCCATTTTGTCCTAATGTGTCAGAACTGATACTCGGGGGTATTTCTTTTGCACTGGTTTATGTTAGGACTGTTGAGTCCCAGGTCCGTAGTGCGTTCCACACGTACAATCTATTTTAGAAAACTGTTGGTCCGAGTTGAATTATATTTATTTAGGAGGCTGTAGATTCACGCTTGAAACTCTACGTTATCTGTGGAAACTAACACCTTGGTGAATGTCTACTAGCACTGCATTAGAGCCTAACCGTCCACTTTGTCTTTCTTGTTAGTATATCTTGGCTAACCAATAGCTGTGACAATGTCACCTTTGTAAATGAACGTGAAGGATTCTAATGGTCAGTTTGAGCGCAGAGGAATAATGTTTGGTTTGAGTTATCAAGACATCTTTAGAATATTAGAATATTACTAGCAGTAAGACCGCCCTTTGTACAGTTTGTAGGATTTAGTTTAAAGAAGAAAGATTATCATACCAAAATGTAAACCTGAAATCCTAAACAAATCATTACAATGAAAATAAATAAATACCCAGCTTTATTATTAAGAATTACTTTACAATTAAATAGATTAGAACATTTATACCATTATTATTATTAGTTATACGTTAAAATAACTTTTTAATATTGTATGATAAAATCAATGACCAATATAAACAAACTAAAATATTAATTTCACAGCTGTTTTTCATTCTATTAAAACTTTAAACTACAAAAGACAGCTGATTATTACCAGTAGGTGGTTTATTGATAACTAGCCAAAGTACCCGTTCTTCGCACGGGTTAAAAAGGCTGAAAGGTTTAGGCTCTACTGATACATTTAAGTTATTGTTAATTAATTCTTTAGGCCTATTGTTTACAAAATGACAAAACACGAGTGTCTACAACATTTCAAAGTAACATCTGTCAAATATTGGGAGAGGATAAGGATTAATGTAATAGAGACAGTCGTCGGAAAAACTTAAAATCTACCATTCCACTATTTTAAATAATTCACTAATTTCGATCCAGCAGTTTATCTGAAAAATCAACTTTATTTCTTCTTCTTCCCGAACTGTCAAAATATAGTGCAAACGGATGTTGACATTAGAAAATGTAAACATTGAAACCTAGGACGGTCACGGCAACTCTTTCTTCTTCTTCTTCCCGAACTGTCAATTTTTAGTGTTCACAGCTGTTGACATTGAAGTAATTTTATTTTTTCATTCTTTGAAAATTTAAACATTGAAATTTAGGACGTTCATGGGGCGTAGCCCAAGGGGATTTTAAGGGAACTAATATGCCTATGTGTTGCATGAGTTTAAAATCTACCTTTGTGTAAAATTTCAAACCGGTCGGTTCAGTATTTTTCGCATTTACTTGCCACAACAAACCCACAAACAAACCCACAAACAAACATACAGAAACCACCTCTTCTTTATAATATTATAGATTTAAAGCAAAATGCGACTAATATCGTGTAAAACGTGGGATTTTAAATGCTCATGATTTACTTTTTAAGGGTCGGTGGATAATTTCAAGCATTTTTAAATGCTTTGAAGGTTTTTAAACCTTCTCTGGAATGTAGATAAGTTTCCTTGTTATTAGTTCTCCCGTTTTTTCGGAGAAGACGGTGTAAAATGCCTCCTGGAGCGTTACAGACAAACAGACACAAATTGAGATAAGGCTTGTTTCGGGTTGTTGAATCAATGACTCCGAGCAATGTGCAGACAAAACTCTAATTTTATTTGTATAGATATATCCTTCTTTAAATTTTGATTATGAGAACTGTAAACACTACGAGAATCCCTCGTATCTTGAAAGAAATATATTTGTTTGAGGGTGACTGATTGACAGCGTTTAATGAATCGTAATTTTCAGGATTTTACAGTCTCGTGATTACCTTCGTGTGGTTGTTATCTCGTTTAGTATTGATTCAATAAATCATAGTGAGGGTTTCGTTGAGTGATCTGCCCATGTATTGTTCACATGTGTATGGAAAGGAGTTTAGGTTATTACAAGAATAATATTTTTGAAGGTGACTTAGTGATAGCATTCAATGAATCGTAATTTTCTGGTGTTTACAATATTCAGATTACCTTCTTTTGTTTTGTCTTTTAGTATTGATTCAGTAGAGCATAGTGAGGGTTTCATTGAGCAATCTGTCTTTGTATTGTCCACAACCGGGTTGATTGTTGTATTGTACGTGCGACGTGAGACATCAATGATCGACCCAGGCTTCATTCATGCGACGAACACACAAGTACAACAAAGGCTACGTACGCATCAATAGCCAATAAGATGACCATTTGAGAAGAAATAAAATCAGCTGTATACTTAGTGCCTGTAAGGGGGGTAAGGGGGGCGGTAACAATAATATACAATAGACACCGCACTAAAAACCCTTTCATTTAGTTAGTTCAACTGTTTCAATCTCAGTATTTTTATTACACCCCTCCAAAAAATAGATATATGGTTAGTGCTAATGTCTCTAATTTTCTAGCATTTCTGTTTTTGAGTATTTGCTGTAAATGTAAACTGTTATTCAAATATTATATCACATACTATCTTTGACCGACTTGTTTCCAAGGAAATCATTTAAAAAATTAAAAATCAAAAACACAGAATATTAGAGGTTTTTCTGGATAAGGTAACTAACCAAACAGAATTGAATTTTGTCACAGTATTTCTTGTTATTTCTAAAAATTTAAAAAAAATTTGTTTGGAAACGTTTTTTAGATTCTTGTTAAAACTAGCTCAGCTGACCTTAAGTATATTAGAGTACTCTAACATTGTGTTGTGTGTTTTATAAAGATAAAAATGTCTCAGTACGGGTCAGTTCTTTAGTTTTTCATTTTTCCTAGCACTTTAGTTATTGTCTCTTCAATGCTTGAATCTACCCTTCCGACTCCAAGTCTTGGAGTATGCTGCATATCCATGGTCACCCATCTGGAAGGTACACTCAAGAGGAAGGATGTTTGGCGTGCTCTGGGTATGTGCTGGAAGGGGTTCACTCCCACAGGAGATATGGACGACTCCCTGGGGTAGACCCTTGCAATGTTAGGTGGGTCCGAGTATGAACCCCTAAGTTGTTCTTTGGTCCGAGCTTGAACTTGGGTTTGTTTGAGCGTTTTACATATAATAAATAAATAAATAAAAAATTATCTTTATTTTAAAGGGTTCCTCAAATACAAAGCTGGTTTTTAGGACTCCATTTTTGCTCAGTGTACCATATACACTGGTTGTACGTTTCAATTCCTCGAGTTCAAACGTCGCTTTTCCTACCCATATGTTTACCGTATAAACTGATTGTACGTTTCAATTCCTCAAGTTCCAACGTCACTTAGCCTACCCATACGTTTACCGTATAAAGTGGATATATGTTACATTTCCTGAAGTTCCAACGACGCTCAGCCTACCCATACGTGTACCCTATAAAATTCTTGTAAGTTTCCATAAAATTAATAAACAGACGGAAATTAATAACGCGTAGCAATTAAAATGCGAGCAAATCGGAATCGAGGCTTGAAAATGAATAAGAAATTCATTCATTAAAACAGAAACACACGTACCAATTAGGGCAACCGGTTGCACCAGGATGAATGAAAATAATCGCTTGGCGAAGTGCCATCCCATCCCTCACGAAACGTGCTTTGGCGGTCCAACCTGCGGGGGACACGCTGTAGTGACCGCAGACAGATTACATCGTCGAATGGGAAATTTGCAAACCAGATCGACATAAACTACCCATAAATCGGCTACCGTATAATTTTGTAATCCGGATTTCGGCTGGAGATAAGGTCGGCGTCGTTTTTGGGAAACTGCGCTCTTAGACGCCTTTGCATAATGGGGGTTATTAAACAATATGAGACCCTATTAATACGTATTATTCTAAATTAAAAACGTATCTATTTAATTTCTCTAGTGAAACATAATTCCCGCTAATGCAAAAATTGTAACATTTTGGGGATGCCGCTTACTTAGCCGTGTAACGAGGATAATCGAGGGCAATTTGGGAATTAGAGGTTGACGCCTGGAGCTCGGGTAATGAGGCTGTACACTGTACAGTGTACACGGACTGGGGCGGGACAGACGCCTTCGAACAAAGCTGATCTGACAACATTCTACAGTGACGTCATTAAGGAATAATTTACTATGCAATAAAAGCGTTTCAATTTATTAAAGATGCAAAAGTCTTATTTAGTACCTAAGTCAGATTAGCCTATGTAGTGTTAAATTTGAAAAGGGTCAGGAGCCGCAACAAAATCATCAACCATTGATCTTTTGTGCAGCCAACGAGGATTTGTTTACATGCAAGTTGAAATAAGGTGAAATAATCACAAATTCGTATGTAGAAGACTGCAGTCTAGATACTCAGGATGAAGAGGAAAAACCCGTAACTATTCAGTCTCCAGAAGTATTACATACCAGAAGCTTTCAGTCTGTACCCTAAGCGAGCAAGAGACCATCCCTTGGAGTATTACCTATTTTGGAAGATATAATTAATAACCTTTTTTAGCTTATTTATCAGAACTACATAAACAAAGTAGTTGGGTATGGCAATAGATCACAACCTATAAAGGACACTATACGTGAATGAAATTCGTAAGTCTCAACGCAGGATTGTTTTAAGGAGATTTAAGAGCATAGGTAATATTGAAACCATTCAAGTGTGTCATTCTTTGTTTGAGTCTCACATGAGATAGCGGTATGAAATATCTGTGTGGGGTTTGGGTGATAGCGTGTTTATTACAGGAATAAACATAGTGCTAGTTTTATAGAAAAGAGCAATGAGATTTCTAGGAAACCTTAAATACAGAGAATCTTATATAGACATTTAAAACTCAAAATACGGACATTAGTTGACTGGAACATCTTGAAGACTGTAATACCAGTTCCAATGACACCATCATAATGACACAAGGCATGCATCCAACTACTGCCTGCCAGACACTGCATGACGCAGTCATGCTGCAACTTAGAAGAAACCAAGCTACTCTGTAGGACTTTTGGCAACCTCGCCTATCCCATTCGTCATCGCAGAGGGCTATAAAAGTGTCACAACCCGTGGTGCGGACTTTTGGCAACCGCTGTTCTCCCTGGTGGGGATTTCCGGGATTTCGTTCTCATCTTGATGAAGAAAAAACGCGCTAGAGAAGGGCGAGAACGGCGGGCGAAGACAGAC
The DNA here is from genome assembly GCA_023375725.1 of Nephotettix cincticeps. Taxonomy (NCBI): domain Eukaryota; kingdom Metazoa; phylum Arthropoda; class Insecta; order Hemiptera; family Cicadellidae; genus Nephotettix; species Nephotettix cincticeps. The sequence continues at coordinate 15,665,531 of CM041786.1, read as the reverse complement.
GAAGAATAACAAAGCACAACGCTGATACCCAATTCCTTTCAAGTGTGTGATTAAACCGTCTAAGTACTGTCTGTTGTTAAGTTTGAACTATGTTTAGAGGTAATATTATGAATTGTATTGGTCTATTTTTAAACCCATACTTAACTTCTTGAGGAAAGAATTAACGATTTATATTTCTTTGAAATCAGATAAGACTTGTAACTAAATTTATAATCTATATAAATAAGTTTGAATATGAAGTTTATGAATGATTGCATGAACATGAAGTTTATTAATATTTAGGACTTTGTATAACAATTTCTGTTGACGATATCGTAACACTTCTACAGTTCTCCATATTGACCTATATTTGTTGGTGTTGTCTTGTCTTTTGTATCATTGTCTTTCAAACATTCTACTTGGAAAATCCAATTCCATTTGCCTACATCCTGTACGTCCATATGAAATAATGGTATTAGTTCAAAGGACTGGCATTCATAGCCGGTTCCCCTTGTCGTGAATAGCTGCCATTTAGGGAGGGACTTTAAATAAGAGTGATATATTGTGGGATTAAATAACGAGGCAATTTTCAGAGAGAAAATGACTATAATGATCCAATACCGCTGTCCTTAATTTTGTTGACACCATGTGCACTTAAAACCAAGCTACTCTGGGGCTAAGTTGGGAACTCACTGCCTGAAGACCTAAAGAAAAATAAGAACAAATTCAGAACAAACCAGTCCTTTTACTCTCTGCAAGAGTTCTATGACAGAAAGAATTTGTTTCCTTGAGGAAATTGTACCTTTTCTTACATCTTGACGATAAAACCGATAAAATGCTAAACTTGAAGATTATGTCAATAAATTCTATTAGTTATTCTCCATGTGAAGTATCATCGATTGAAATAGTGTCACGAGATTCACAAGATCAGTTTAGTACGCTATAATTATTACAGAAACATGTCATAAACTAAAAATAATGTACAACGTACATTTAGAGCTACTCTACCGCATCCTGTTGACACAAATTTTATTCGTAAGTAGTTAAAAAGTACAAACATAGAATTGTTCTTGTTTATATGAGACATAAAACATAGCGTATTGTAAATTAAACTCGTTTGAATACACTATTCATTCTGACGTTTACTAATTCAGTATAATAGGCTAAAAGCATGAAAGCTTATAGTTTATAATTAGATTTGAGTTTATAATTATTCCAAGGACATGAAAATAACTCTCCAATTATTTTGAAGCCTCTCCTATATTTTTCCAATCTTATGTTAATGTTCCAATGAATTATTTCTTTTTAAATTAATTAATTTGGATGGCAACTACTTCAAAACGTTGTTAGCCTCACGAACTTTATATTAGTCTAGTTGTATCAATGAGTTTTGAGTGAAACCTGATAATCTTCACTTGCCCCTCAACTGGATTGAGTGGTCAGTATATTTCCTGTTTAAAAAATGTTTCTTTCAATTTGAAAAGGAAATAAATAATTTATTCATTTATTTAGTTCATTCCATTAAGGGGTTAATGGAATTTTAAATATAAATTGTAGAAAATAAGTAAGGGGAAGTGACTTTAAAACCAACCTGTGAATATATGGCGATATAACAAATAAAACCTCAGCAACTATTCGACACCCCGCCACTTTAATGCACCCTCACGTCAAGAACAGGTCGCTCGAACGCCATTGGCCAAAAATGACCTCAAAAACATGTTATTTATTTACTCCCCTATTGGATTTCTATTGGTTAGTAACAATAAATTTGAGCGGTATTTGCAGAAAGAAACATGACGATATAACAAGAAAAAAAACACCGGCGACAATTTGTACCGCTGATACCCCACATGGATCCCGATTCAGAGTGGTGAAGCTACGGGAGTAAAATGTTGTGTTAATGAGTCCCGGGGACCAATTAAGAGATACTCTGCCACTAGTGATGTGGGGGGGGAGTGAGGGGGAGTCTGAAGTAGCCAATAATGAGGTTATCTGAGAGACTCGAGAGGTCCTTGAGTCGATCATTACAGCTGTTATGTATTGCCTACTGGTCAGCTGTTGCGTTTGTTAGCGATGACATCTTACTCTTGGCTCAGACTATCATACTTTCAAGCAAAAATACAAGTAGTTTTTTTCCAGTTGTGGTCGCTTCGTTATTAGTTTTTCCAGTTCATGTTTTATAAAGTAAAGGAAAACATTTATAACTAGCAATTTCTAACTCTGCACGAAAAATAAAGCAAACACTTTCATCAAATGTAATTTACCGTGGCTAATTATAGAATTTTTAGATAAACTAATAGTGAATTTAATAAAATCCCAAGAGCAGCTGGTACGTTGTACACCGAACACCAGAACAATATTAAAAAAAATAAAATAATTAACTATTATTGTTAAAACGTTCTGGAATATTGCTATCAAGGTCTGCTCATGGGGCTCCCTTTAAAAATTTAAAATCTTATTTTGAAAATCGTAATTTATGAAGTGTCATATTTATACAAATTATCTATAATTTACCCATCGCCAAGAATTTTATGCAGATATTGTTGTATTTAAGTATGACAAACAATAAAAATATTTACTTACTGTGTGAACTGTATAATTTAAAGGGAATCTCCTTCCTAGTTCAGAACTATATCCTATGTAGAATGATTCTATAAGCTTAGTGCTGATTGTAAATGGAGTTTTTACAAAAAATAGTTTTTTGATTAAATTCTAATGAGACTACGACATTCTCATCTGTAACGAGGCGTATCTACACCCTCTAGCTGACGCGATCAAAAGAAAAATTCCCAAAAAATCCCACAAAATTCCCCGAGTTTCTTTAAATACCCCGATGATAAGGAAGTGACTTCATCCTCGACTGTTGTGATAGAAATGTAAATGTCAGTGAATTTTGGATTCTAATTAGAATATGTAGTTTTAACATTCTCATCCTTTAACCGAACGAATCAAACGAAAAATTTCCCAAAACTCCCCGAGTTTCTAAAAACCCTTGATGTTAAAGAAAACCCCCACACCTGGGCGAGTTTGTCCTCGACTATTGCGATAGAAAATGCAAATGTCAGTGGACGTCAGTGAATCATCGGTGAAAGCGGCGAACCGCGCGCCATCTGGTGTCTGGACCCCGCAACTGCTGCCTTCGTCAGGTATATTTACCCAGTTTAGGGAATATTTAACCGTTTGGGAGGTTAAATGTATTGTATCTGGAATACATACACTACTATGTATCGTAGGAAACACTCTACATTATCATGTTATTTTATTACCTATCTGAAATGGCAACCTACCAAGGGAAAAGTGATTTCTCATACACAAGTAGGCATATGAATGAGAAATCGGTGTAAGATGATTGTGGCGCGATCTTGAAGTCTTGGTACTGACTAAGCCTGACACGTTCTTTACTAGCTTACTACTACTACTACTACTACTAGTTACTAGCTCAAGAGTCAATGGCATCTAAGGGAACGACAGTTCATTGTAGGATCAGACCAACAAAATTTTTGAGATGTAAAATAAAATGTAAAGTGATTATCTTGGGAATTACTTAATTTTTCCGGGAAAATATAAATACCACGTAAATATACCTGATAATTGACAAATAATTATTTTTATGATAGAGAATTTAAAAAATGGAAAATATTTTTCCCTAAATAGTCATTTTACTTTTAGTTTGACACCTCAACCGTATTTTTACGACAATTGAGAGATCAGTAGTACTGTTACAAAATTAACATTGTGCTTATGGGACTAAAATTCAAGATGGCGAAGGTACTGCAGGCTCAGTGTCATATTGGATTTTAGTCCCTTAAGAAAAATGTTAAATTGTATTCTTCATTACTATTCATACGAAGTCATACAAATTGAGCAAGATTTAATGTAAAAGGTTATCTAAAGATATATTAATAAAGTTATTATTTTTTAATTAATTACATATATTTACCATGTACTTATGAGTTATAGCAATTAACATGTGCCGTAATTATCTTCAGATAACAAATTTAACTTTATTTTAAAACATCGACAATTGTGGGGTCAAATGTTATTCCGACAGGTAAATAACACTACTCCGACAGGCAAATAACACCACTGATGAAGACGTTCAAACAGCTGTTAACTAATCAGCTGTCTATACAAGATGAGCTAAAACTGAGCCCATTGTTGCCAAATCGTGCAATAGTTACACCTGTGCTAACACTTGCCCGATATCCTGTAGCAGTACAGATGGTGCTGCCCCCTGCCGACGGTCAAGTTTCCTAATTCGGCATACGTACTTAGCAGCCACTTCTCGGGTCAACGATTTCGTAAACTACACGATCGGAAATTAGGTAACCGTCCAATAAATTTTGAGGTTTCTCTTGAAAATGATGAAAATAAATGACAAACTCTATACTGAGTAGCTTGCACAATAGCGTTCCACTTAAACTAACAGAATTAATAAAATAATTATACATGATTATGAAAGTATGAGCATACGTATAAAATAATTAATTCAATTATTATTTTTTTGTTTAAATATCATCACGCATATACTCATCAATCCTGTAGTAGGCTTTTTTTACAAGAGCACTCTTTAAATTACGTTTAAATATTGCAATGTTTGATTGTGTGTGCAGTTTTAGTGGAAAATGGTTGAATAATGAAATAGCTGAATAAAGGATGTGTTTTTTATTTGGTTTTGGGAATTGTAAGGAAAACCTCTGTCTGGTGTTGTACTGATGTCCTTTTTTTAAGTAATCAAAGTATCATGGATTCTGATAAAAAAACGAGGGTATTAAGAATTCAGATGGATAGGAAAGTTACAATGTCATTGTCAATGAATGAAGTTTGTCTTTTTGGAACATCATATATCAATCTGATGGCCCTCTTTTGAAGGATAAGGATTGGCTTAGTTTTTGAGCAATCAGCACCCTACATTGAAACAGCATATATTGTCATGTAAGGAACGATGACTCCTTAATAAGCTAATTAACATACACACAACACATGCATTGCATAACAATGTGAAGATGAAAATTGAGCCTATTATCAAGCGTTACACCAAGAAACTTAACATTGATGAAGATCGAATTTCAACATCGTCTAAGAGAATATTTAAGTTGGGTGAGTGAGCTTTCTTATTACGAATAAAAAATTGAACCTAATAAACTTTCAGTTTCCTCCTGAAACACTCAACGTCGTCTAATATCTAAAAATACCTTTTTTCATAGTACTATACTAACTAGATATTTCTTCCTCCTGAAATACTCAACGTCGTCTAATATCTAAAAATACCTTTTTTCATAGTACTATACTAACTAGATTTTCCCATTTATTTATCATCATATCCACACCTTTTTCCCATCGGCAAATTCACGACGGAAAAAACGCACAACGCAATGTAAAAACTGTAATAAATGTATCATTACTTTTTTTAATCCTAAGTACAATAGTTTACTGTCTTTGTATTCATCTTAACAGATATAAAAATTAATGGAACAAACTTTTTACTTGATTAGCCTATTTTTATGGTCATTGGTATTTTACGTAACAACAAATATTGCTATTGTAACATTTTTCAGTTATTTATTATTTAACTGATATCCGTACACCTATCAACAACAAATTTTGTGAAATATAAAGCATAAAACCAATAGCCCAATTTACCTTACTTTTCCAACAAACCTACGACTGTGCAATTGAGAAAAAATGTCTTGCTTAGTTGGGCAAGAAGAAATAAAGCAAAACGGATTTGAAAGATAAATTTCTTTAAAACTATTGAATCCTACAAGTGACTGAAGACACGTTTCCACTGTTTGCCTACAATTAAGCAGTGTCGGCGAGGCGTCAGACAGGAACAGGAAAGGCGTGAGAGGTTGTTTGTTGTAAGTCAAAGGCGTACAGAGACGCGTCGCAGCAATGTCAACTGTTTGGTTGTCTGTGGGCCGGCCTGTGTAAACTTCCTTACTCAAGTGTCACTCTGTTCTTTCCATCTGACTCAATAGTTCGAAATTTACTTGGTTTACAAGGTTTTCCTTGATAATTGTTGTATCAATACTATCATTCCTTTGTACGGGTTGGAATCAAAGCTTAGAAGGAAAATACTTCTTATATCAGAAAAATACCAACCTAAAAAAATACAAAATAGAAACCTCTCGTTAGAAAAAAATTAAAAAGGGAACACCAAACTTAATTATTTTTAAATTGATTTTAAATTAGATCAATCAAATACCATTGATATTAGTAACTGTTAATATTTGCTGTAAAGTTGGTAAAATTCGTCACGTTAGAATAAAAAATCCATATAGGATAGTTTTGACATGGATATGTCTAAGCTCTGCGGGGGGGGGATTAGCAGATTTTTGTAACGCTAAAAGTGCAGCGGAAGTGTTTAGATCTAGTTTCCCTAGTAACTACGAGAGTTTGTATTGCATTTGTTCTTATAAGAACACCTGTTTTGATGAACTGAAAACATCCCCTTTAGACATATCCATGTTCTAACCTATTTCCCACAGGGAAGTAATTACGAATATTTTTTAGATAGTTTTGTAATGTAAAGAAACTAATGTTGGTTTTAAGAAGGAATTTACTTTACCATGAAGCTAGTTATCTATATGGAATCACTTTATTAGATGACATGTTCATTTAAATTAGAAAATGTGTGTACGGTATCGTATAAACGATTTGAAAATTTTAGTATTAGGGACTACGTGACTTTTACTCAATTATTGTGAGATTTTCAAAAGGAACTTACTATAGCACCGGGTTGGCTATTTCTATTGAATCAATTTAATAGATGGAACATTCATTAAAATTAGAATAATATGCATGTTATTGTAAAAAAACTCAGCATTTTGGGGCTCGTTACTTCATGTTCAAATACTGTGGGTAATTTTAGAGCATACAAACTATTTTATGGGCTGCTCAAGTTATTGTATGCAAGACGAAGGAAAAATACCTTCTTTAGCGTTACAGATCTAAATATATAAAACAAAGTCGTTTTAATTCAAACATTTGTAACTCAAGAACAGCTGGACCGATTTTAATGATCTTTGATTTTTTTGGATTCGTCTCTGCTCCCAGCAGGCATATTCAGTTTTGTATTTAACCTAAGGGCTAAGCCCCACTGGCCTGTTATGTTTGTATATGTCAGGCTCATGAAGCAAATACGTGATACATTTTAATCTTATGCATACATCATTAATGTGAATATATTATTAACAGCTGATTTTTTGTTTCTTTATTTTTTCACCAGTCGACAGCTAACGTCATTGTGCGTCATTTACAGGGAATGTTTGTGATTGTTTTCAAAAATATATAGATTACAGATTGATTTGTTTGTCCCAATGTTATTATTAGTTGTTTTTGTGTGGGAATTAAGTGGAATTAATGAATGTTAATTCAATAAAAATAACTATAATTAATATGTCTTATCATTTCAGTATTGTTATCAATTATGCCATGACCCAGAATATCTAATCTTTCACAAAGAAGCCGTAATGCTACTGTATTCGATTTCAGAACAAGGTTAATCTTTAAGTACACGTAATAACTGTTGGGCGTTACGAAGTTCGCCGGGTCAACTAGTATAGTTAGTTCTGAGTATTGCAATTTATTTCACACTAGTTTTGCATTATTTCACAGTTCCCATCTCCAGTTTAGATGTACCATAATATTCGCCCCTCAGGAAGACAATACGGTTAGTACCACTAATTTATATCCAAATTCCTTACATCATAATTTATTCCACTCCCTTTTTCAGAAAGGACCCCAATTAAAATAAGCTCAACACTCACTGCCACTAATATCGCAAAATTATGATCACGAAAACAAATTTAAATTAGTAGCAGGTTTTATTAGAAAACCTTTAGAAAGATTCAGGACAAAACAACATCCGGGAGTTGAACGACAACGCATGTAAATTGTAATGTTTCAAAATCTAATCACTTAAATGGAATAAACGTCAAACTGAGTGATTTAAAACATCGGCTCAAGGAATACAATGGTGTTTACGATTACATCGGTTAATAAATTAGTCTTACAAGCGGTTGACTTCCCAGTGGACGACGATGAGGAGTTCTCCTTGACTCCAGGTGTGCGAAGTTGCGTTCGGTATGCAGCAAGGCAGCAGAGTGGGCAGTATACTGTTTTTACATGACTGTTCCATTGGCGTGCTTGATGATAATATACTGCAATAGCAGCCGGTTGTAATGCTCTTGTAGTCAGCATATAATTGTGAATACAGATACACGGAATAATGAGCTGATAAAGAGTACTAGTTGACCCACGCAGATCTACGTGCCGCAAAAGGAATAGTTATTGTGGTAGGAACAGGAGTACTTTTTTTATTCAACAAATGCATCATTTCACATAAATCAAATATAAAATTTCAATAGTATATTTGTCTCTAAAAAACTTCATTATACTACTGCAGAACTGCTAACGTAATAAACGATTTCGTCTTGGCGACTTGTACTGTGTTTACTCCTATTCGCTTGTTTTTAATAAACAAATTCTTTCCCAATTTTATACATATTGGAAAAACGCAATTTAAGAGCACCCCTTGTTTCTTCTTCAAAAAACAGTTATGTATAACTACACAAAAATATCATTCTTTTTACACCTCAAATTCTTTCCAGCCATAACAGAGGAGTTTCGATCACAAGAGATGTCCTTCACGTAATAATATGGGAATATACTGTAATAAGTATATATTATTAGTGTAAAGTTGTACAGAAACATAATATGGATAAACACATTTTTTATATTTTTGAGAAGTTTTCAAAATGAGACCTAATGTACCACCATTTCCGAAGCGAACACAGCTTCTAGACAAAAAAGAATTATTTCTTACTAAATATCCCTCAAAGTTCATTGGCCAGATTATTATAATCAAGAATATGTAATCTAAAAAATAAATATTTCAGTATATAAAAATTATTACAAATAGGTTTAACTTACTAATCAAATTGCACTTTTATAAGCAAACATGACTGTTTATACCATGGTGTACATAGCAATCAGTTTACCCGGGGTAATTTTACTTCTAAAACCACAAACCTAGTGAAATTTAAGCAACTGTCGGGTAAAAATCACCCCAAAGTGAAAATTCGTGTTTCCTCAGGGGTTGTAATTTGTTTATGTTTACCCTTGCCAGAGCTTAAAGTGTTTTCCAACGAGGGTCCATCTACGAGGAGGGGTGATGTGGCGAGGGGTGTTTTTCCAAGAGATGTGATCAGGGGTGGTTCGGCAGATGATCGAAAGGAGTTTGTCTGGATTAAAATATATACGAGCAAGAGTGGGAATTACAATGGTGAAAAGTTAAAAGATACGTAGTCAAAGATACATGAATGGGGCTAATTTACAGTACGGTCTTTCAAAACTAATATTGTATGTTCTCTATATACATAAAAATGATTAAATGTATGCTTTTATGTCCTTGCGTTGCTAAACTACTCATCCTAGACAAAAATACTAGACAATGAGAAGTTAGTCATGTGACATGTCAAATAGCACTCATAAGGCATTCGGTTGACTCCTACATCATAGACCTTAGGCACCTCCCAACATTGATAATTACTAAAAAATTTAGAATATGTAACTATTACAGTAAATCCTATCAATGAAAATCACTTTAAGTGTAAGTTGTAGCAAAACCCATGGGGGAAGGGACTTAATTTTTATAATTTTCAGGGTCATAATTTTCTAATGCCGCTATTTTGTACTGGGTTGAGGTAGAGACCCTCAATTTTCACCAATCGTCTTTAAATTCCAAGACCTTTAAAAAGAGGTTCAAGACTTTACACTAGAAAACTTTGTGTTGTCCCCAAAATGCCCCATTTTCGGTGACACTCAAAATTTTCGATAGCTCCAAAAGATACTTTTGGTTAAGTTTGTATTGTTTCCCAAAGTTTATTTATTTCTTCCAACAAAAAAAATATATGGGGGGAAGGGACTCCGAGTAAAGATTTCCGGTATCCAGTATTAAATATATAAAAAAATCTGCACTGTTACTAACTTTTGTCGTAAAACATGTGATTAAGTAACCTAATCTAGAGTGAACAAAAAAATGTTAATGCCATAAATACCAAACAGTAGTACAGTTTTATCATATTTTAGTATTCGAAAGATATATCTACTCAACATAACAGAGGATATTGTAATTTGTGAAAACAACACCTTTATCAAACCGCCATAAGATCATGATGGATAAGGCGCGGTCGGACACAATGGCGAGTGGGCTGGATATGCTAATGGCCGATCTGCACACAATGTCAATTACGTGTTAAATAATTTGGGCTAGTCGCAATTGCCAACCGGGGTGGGGCGGAATACCGGGTAGATGATCTGTACTTACAGTTGGTAAGATTGTCAGATGAAAATCAAGGACGACTTAATAATTATATATTCTAGATTAGATTATTTGAAATGGCGACCATACCACAAGGTAGGTATTTTAAGCCAAGTATGTATGACGATTGAATGTAAGATGATTGTGGCGCGATCTCGTAGTCTGGTTACTGACTAAGGCTGACATGTTCCTTAGACAGGACTGTTAATTAATAGCTCAACAGCCGATGGCAACTAAGGGACCTACAGTTTAACGTGGAATCCGAACCACGCCCTCTGAATTACGAATTGGTCTAATTATGATGATGGTCTTTGCGGATTAACGTAGTATTCAATAATGCGGACGTTAATCCACACAACAGAACACCACACCCACCGACCATCACTCATAACTATCCACAATTCGTGACCTCCAAGTAGCTGGATTACAGGATGTCGCTACCATCCCAGTCAAAATTTATTTCCATTAAAACAAATAATGGTCATTAGCAATGTTAAAAGAACAAAAATTTTGTTGAAACTGACTATTGCAATAAAGCAAACCAGATTACAGATATTTTAAGCTAGTTTAATCTGTTTCCCACCAAATTAAATGCATAAAAAATATATAGGATGAACTAAAAACTCACGTCTTCCAACACTACTTAATATTTAAACTTGTATTGTAATTATATACAATCGGTAAATACAAAAGTTGTTAAATGGACGATCGATTTCGACCAGTCACACCGGACATCATCAGGCCCAAACGAAGAGTCTCCGTATTGATAAACGTAAAACCTTTTTATACAGTACGACGTATTAAGGTTTGTTATATGCATACTAAGTGTATTTGTAGTAATAAGCCTAGTATACCACAAGTATTGTATTATGTACAATATTATTATACTATGCTACTGAATCTTTTATCGGCGAGGGGCGTACGTGAATACTGTTATAACTTAACGACCACAAAGACTGCAGTGGTAAATTTAGTAGCGAGAATGCAACATTTTTGAGCAAGTGTATAGCGTTAAAATGTTGAAATATTCAACTCATTACTTATAACTGCAATCATTAAATCATCACTTATTGTGATTATATTATAATCTTCTAGTTAATCGTAAGGATTTTTTTAAATGAAAATAAAACCGATACAAACAATCGACAGCAAAATATGACTTGATTTAGGCTGTAAACACTCGGAAAAATATTTAAAACTAAAGTTTAAAAAAATTTCACATTATTTAAGGTAGTAGGCCTAAAACTATTAATCCGTAAATTACTTTCTGTCTTCCTCTCGCAAGTATACAGTAGTTTTAAAACCTGTAAACATTTCTCCTTGCATCACAAGAAATCATCAATGATTGACGCAGGCAATACAACTTTCCAATTAGAGTCTGTATAAGTCCTCCCTCATCCCCTCATATGGACCATTTTATGTCCTAATATTTTACAACATGTTGTAAAATTGTCGCACATAAACCGCAACCCCCGAGAGCATTGTGAATACGGAGGGGGCGTAATGTACCGCAGGGGAGGGTCCCCAGCGCGGGAAAACTCGTAAAATGGCGGGAAAGCTCTAGCTTCGTTAAACGGAACTGACAGGCTCGCTAAACACGCGTGAAGAACTTGCATTGCCCTATCATCTCGGGGGGCGTTCAAAATTCGATACGAAAGATGAAATCCAAGGTATGAATCCATAGTAGTCTATACTGTGTTGGCAAAATACTTCGTTATAGTCCCATAAGAACAATGTTAGTTTTGTGTCAGCTTTACTCATACCTCAGTTGTCGAAAAAATATGATCGAATAGCTAAAATAAAGATTAAGTGAATACCTAGGGAATTACATTATTTTGAAGTAGATACGTCTGAACTCTGGGGAAGGAGGTGTTAGCAATTCGAAAAACGCAAAAAGTGAAACGGAAGTTAAGTCATATACAGTAGATATGAGGGCAGCTGTTCAGAGGAAATGAAAGTATCCAAAATCCAGAATGTTCGAAAGGGGAATAAATACTTTTTTTAACGTTTATTCTAGAAAAATATTATTAAGGCTGAATTATATCCGATAATTTACACGTCATTGTCTTAAAAAAAATTGGAAAATGTAATGTCTTTGATGACCACTTCACCTTTAATTTCAAACCCTAACCATACTTTCACGACCATCGAGTAGTCATTGTAAATCCTGCCAGAAAATTAACATCTTTCTCAAGGTACTAAAATGTAACATGGCGGAAGTACTGCATACCGTTAGTAAACGTTGTATTATTGCGTCATACTATATTCAAATATAAGCAACTATTTCTTGTTTACTTGCACAACCATTAAATTGCTATAAAGGTGTGTTTACCACTTGCGTGAGATTGCGTGACTTTAATGTCTGACATCAACTTTGCAAATGTCGCAACTGAAATCGCAAGCATTGTTGTGTATCTGACACATTTTGCCAAATGGGCTTGTAGTCGTGGAAATTGCATCTGACCGATATGCTGCACATCGTGACACTGCTTGTACAATCGCAAGAAAAGGTCATAGTCAAATATTTCCCTGTAATTCAATTATATAGATTTCTTAGTAAAGTTTATAATTTTAGAAATAAACTTCACTACAAAAACGGTGTTACTTTATACATCTTATGAGAGTATTATTATTTCCTTTTTAAAATGGTGACCATCTAAGGTAGATATTTTGCCAAGTATGAATGAGAAATGAGTAAAATTATTGTGGCACGATCTTGTAGTCTTGTTACTGACTAAGGCTGACATCTTTCTAGACATCAATGTTAATTAAAAGCCAAACAGTCAATGGCATCTAAGACACCTACGTCTAACGTGAGAACCAAACTACTTTTTCCCCTCACTATCCACAATTAGTGACCTCTAAGTAGCCTGATACGACATCGTCCCAGTTCACCCTGGACCAGAGAGTAAGGGTAGGTTTGCAGTAGGAAATAATACGTTTCTAAAATAGATAAATTGAGGTTAAATGAATGAAAAGGTCTATCAGTTATAATATATACCACAAATACATAACATAATCACTATTTTCTTCAATTTAATTTCATAAATTAGATTCCAAATTGTTTTGACGAAGAAAATTCAATTTATCGTGTGCTATTATCACTTATAAATTTCATAGAAAGGAAAAATAATTTTTTCGAAACTTACCCCCTTTAACATTTCCAACATTATAAAACACATCCCGGAGCGCATTTCCTGCCCCACATCCCCTCACGCAGCCTCCCCTGATGCTCTTGACAGTGCCATTTATTTTCATAACTCTACTTCAACCCTCCGCTCGACTTTATCGTTGATACAAAACGACACTAGGGTTGTTTCATGGAGGGTGAATCGATTAATTTAATAAAGCGATGGGGCGGAATGGAGGGATGCTCGTTTGTAATTTGCATTTAAAGTGCATTGTTGTCGTTGTCAAAGTCAATTAGTATTTTGGTTGTCTTTGCTGGAAATAGTCTAGGTCCTAGTATGGAGTCACTGTTCAATGTTTACTTACTGTTTCCCAGCCTTTGGAAACTGAATTTCCGGAGAAGACATGAGAATAATTAATTAAAAAACTGTAAACCTCGGCTATTGGATGCATTAGCCAATTTCATATGGAAAGGTGAGCTATTCACACGACCCCTACACAATCTATATTGGTTATTGAGATATTTACAATGGTGAACACAGTACATTGTACAATGTTAATCAAATGGAGAATAGCTCAAAATCAATAACTCACTTATTTACTTAAATATTCTTCCAAAACTTGGTATGCAAGTCAAACTAGTTAAGTTTTATCAATCCATCGATAAAACCCCAAATTTAATGTTTCTAACGGCAGAAAACCTATGATATCATTGTAATTCCTATATGGAGAGCAGATAAATTGTTATAACTCGCAAAGTTATGAACATAAATTTGATAAAATGTTGTATATGTTTGTATTGAATAACTTTAAAATAAGCACATTACCATGTAAAACACAATTATTGCAGCAAACCTGCATACTCAGTACTTTTCGATTACTATAATGGAAATAAAATAAGTTCTTTGAAGTTCGCTCTTCTCAAGCCAGCGTGCTGCGTGCGGTCTCGTTAGAATCACTCTTGTCCCAGAATATATTACTTTTGCGTTTCATAGCTAATATGCAATATGTCTGACTGGAGTATAACACTTTGTTTGTATTAATATTCTAACACTTTTTTTGATACACTTGAAATAATTTACCATTTTTGGAAATTATCTCTAAAATGTTGATTATCAAGTTTGCAAGAAAACATAATTCCTTATGAACAACTTAATTCCAGTTACAAATCGATTGATGATTTATAAAACCCTACCCCAATTACCGTGTTTAGTGATTCCACTTCAAAGACTGAGTGTATAAGTAACACCTTGACAGGTACTAGCCAATCAACGATGGCATTCATCAAGTAATTTGTTATTCATCGTTTTCGTAAAGAGGACAGGCTTTGCTGTCATACCGTTTGATGTCGAAAGATTAATTAACGTCAATTAATCAAGAGTAGCTTATGATTATGAGGGAAGGTACTCCCCCTCCCGAACCCCTCCAAGACCCCCCCACAGGGGTCACTAGGGGTTCACATCACGCCATTAATATCATCCGCCTCTACAGTTAGTCTCCCGTTTTTTCATTCGGTTTTTATTGCTGTAAATTACTATAGTATTGTCTCCTTTGTATTTAACTAAGCGATGGTTGTTTGACAAGAGAATATACGGTGTAACTCCTACTATATCTTAGAAAATACTTAGGAATTTCGTGTTCAAAAATAAACTGATAAAATATAAAATTTACGATCTGCATTTCTGAATATGAAATATTTTCAGCGAATTTCCCATAGAAGAAGCTATTACCGTAGGTCTCATGGCGAGACTTAAGCCCGGGACCATGTTATTTTTTCTTCTTTAGGTGCCCAGAGACCAAAAACAATAGTCATTAAAATTTATATATATATATATATATATATATATATATATATATGTGTGTGTGTGTGTGTGTGTGTGTGTGTGTGTGTGTGTGTGTGTGTGTGTGTGTGTGTGTGAACACGATAACTCTCGTAAAAGTGGTCCGATCAAGACCAAAGAAACGTGTATTCCTGCAATAGCTCGGACGAGTTCGTAATCCAGACTTATCGGTCAATGGGATCGGGTAGTTTGGGGGGGGGTTTATACCCCAAAATGGGTTTTTTGCGTTTTTCACATGTAATTTTTATAAATTTCTAATTTTATATTTCACCATTGGAATCAGCTTAAAAAACTACACAATTAAGTTTCTTAAAGTTTTTCTCTATCTCCAACGGTTACGGAGATATTAAAAAATCTAAACACAGTACGTTGTATCTCCAATATTAATCTTATGGAGGATAAGGAAAAATTAATATTTCCCATCAATCAATATTTTTGGATTATACTTGTTATTTAGCTTCATATGGTTGAGATCTATCCATTTATGCTTAAAAATCATAGTTATGTGTTTATCATGGCAGCAAACCTGCATACTCTTTTCCCATGTAAATCATATAAGGAATAGGCAAACTCCTTTTTTATGGACAGATGTTGATGAAAGTTGGTATAAATGTTAAAAATAAAAATTTTTTATGGTAGAAACAACTACTTTCAGTGTTCCTCACAGCAGCAAACCTGCACACTCTTTCCCATGTCAATCTTATGGAGAATATACTAATAATTCTCATGTTTATGGACAGATTTTTATAAAACTTGTCATATATTATTATTGATTTGGAAATTCGCTGAGTACGCAGATCTGCTGCGACGGGGGTATTTGAGAAATATTTTAAACGCCGAGTTGGTGTTTTCATTAGAATAAATAGTATTCAATGCCATTGATTCCATTTTATTTCTTGGGGGGAATGTTATAGCTAAAAAACTTAGCGTAACATACACTATAATAGGAACAGTTGGAGGTCCTTGCGTGAGAGCTAAAAGGGAGGATTTTTACTAAACGGCTTCTCATTAAGTATACTGAATTAAAAATTGTACTAACCTGGAGAATTAAATGAGTATTGCTGAGTCTTTCTCAACAATGACTAAGATTATACTGGTTAACATCCAGTATTCGTCTGACAGACTCAGGAAGTCAACTAGTTTTACTATGAATCCGGGACGACTAAAATACGAAACACGTTACTAGACAACTAGACAACAAGTCTAGCTTTGTCGGTGCACCGTGAGTCTAGGTAAAACAATGTACAAATCAACTTTATGTTTCTTTCACGCTAAAAAACTGGGAATGTTTGAAAGGCTATCAGGAACTGAACAAATAAGTTGCAACAATCAGCAGTTAAACTAATTCCAGCTGTCGTCACCGACATTTCCGCGCAACAATCCCACACCTGACTGAACAGCTGTTTGACCACTACAGTAATCAGCTGGCCTGACATTCCTGTAACAGGTAGGTGTCAACTGGCAGCAAACCCATCAATCCTGAAGTATTGTTCCTAACAAAGATACCAAGATATGCCAATTTTGTTACAATGAATGCTTAAATATAAAAATGATGAATAGTTATTCTAATTTTAAGATATTTATCTTGAGATGTCTATTTTTAACAAAACAAAACTCAAAGAAAAACTATAACTGTAGATATTTTATTGGATTAGATTAAATAATTGAAATGGCAACCGTACCACTAGGTAATAATTAATATTTAAGCCAAGTATGAATGAGAAACGAATGTAGTATGATTGTGGCACGATCTTGTTGTCTTGTTACTGACTAAGACTGACATGTTCTTTAGACAGCACTGTAAATAAAAGCCGAACAGTCAATGACATATCTAAGAATCCGAATCACTGCCTCTGAATTACGAACTGGTCTAATTAATGGGATTTTAGAGCTACAAAAATACATTCATAGCTTCATATGTGACAAATAAGGGATTACAAACTATTTAATTTAGAAATACGGTAATTTTATTTTCATCGTATTTGACACAAGGTAAAAATAAATTCTAATTGTAATGAAAAACCATGTCTCAATTTAAATTCATCTGCAACAGCTGTCCTTTCTTACTAATTTAACTAACTCATATATATAAAAGTGATCTTTAATTAACATATTACAATTATTTAATTAGTTTAAAGTAATAAAAATAAATTAAAACCTCATGTTTTTGGTTGAGTAACTTGGTTGGGTAACGAATACTTACCCATTTTCCCAAAACAGCAAAATTAAACAACAAATTATTCATTGTACAGTTATAATAACGTTTCAGTAATTCTAAATGTTTGGGGCTGAATAGTACTTAATTAAAATATTGGAACATTTACGTAACAAATCTTGTACATTTATAAATAATACACTTCGTACACGTGTAAAAGTAGGTTTATACCACTTCATCAGCTCAGACTATTCCAAAATAGTATACATTAACAATTAACCTGTTTTCTATTTAATAAAACTACATCACAAAACCACATAATACTATTTTTCCGATACGACCAAAACGCTAAACACTATTGGTAAACGTTAGACGAAGGCAGCTCCAAATAAAATAGACATCTGACTTGCAGAGCATGTCAAATACTAATCCAACTTAACTTAAGTAAAACAAGTGTATCTATCATAATAGACGACCTAATAGGTTGTCATAGCTGTAAAACAAAACACTACAACAGCCTGAACAACATAAAAAGCACTGAAAATAAAAGTGGTCCCAAACTCCCTTGTGGAAATTTATAACAACAAACTGGTACCTAGGTGTTGATTATTCAACGTGAAAAACAATGGGGGTTTCATAAATATTAAAGTTAAAAGTAGTAACAAAATGTAACAGTTACTTACACATCTGACACGGAGGCACCCATGTCCTTCCAAGGGTTAAAGGATCCCCGATGTCTCCAACATCACTAAGTGAAATATTACCAATCAGGGTATGTAGAGGGTTGGAGTGTGCCGGGCATGCGCAGAAGACGGTTCAGTCCGACGGTCCGGCGAACGATCAATAGGAACAACTCACTCAGTAACTTGTACGCGCCTGCAACAATACTCCACCTCTATCAGCACTCGAGTACTATCGTTTGTTTACATTCCTGTTGACAACGGTCTCGTGGAGTTTGAAGAATTTGACGGGCTTATCGCGGCTCTGCGCGGTCGAGTGTCTTTGGAAACTTAGGCCTCGAGGAAACTGCGACTTAAGCTGTGATAAGATTAAACTCGAGTACGCATCACGTGATGAGGTTACTGCTAGGAAATATACTTTGTATGTAGAATTTAGCAAGAGAGTAGGTACGTAACGGTGGCTCCTGGGAACACGTGTTGTGCGGACAACACAGCTGATAACAACTGATGCGGCTTCACACCTTCGAGACCGCCTGTCTCCTAGCTCCGCCCACAGCTGTCACCAATAATGTTTTACAAGACCTGGAGCAAAACAACCACCTTGTGGAACACCGCGAAGCGACGGTGCTGCCACCTCGCGCCGATTGACGCGATACTAGGTGTCGTTCCTACAAACGCGGCGAGGTCGTGGTCGTTTTGTCGCGATTCTAATCGTGAATTTGTAGCCGCATTGTCCAGTGGCGCGCCGTCGTGTGGTTCGGCCGTCGCGGTTTTGTTGCAGTTACAAGAGTGGAAAGAGGAATGGGGAGTGAAAATATTTTAATTGGTGTCACCCCAAATGAAATAAAACGACAAACTTATTACTATATTGCAGAACCGTATTAAGACGTTTCGTTATGTCCAATAGGTTACTGTATTGGACTGAACACTGAAAAACTAATTAGTAGATCACTATTTATAGTATTATACTATGGTTTGGTATGATAATGGCATCCCAAGAAATCCACTTTCCATGAATACTTCAGTAGATAAGTTAACTATCTGGAAAATGATATGCCAAGTATCGTAAGTGTATTATACTCTTGAGGAAGAGGTGATAACCGGAAAAAATTCAGATTCTATCTCAGATCGTAAGAGCCTTAGAAGAATTCACATTCTGATAAAAGAAGACAAGGGCCCTTACCAAGGTCTTTCTTTTGAGAATCCATACAATATTACTCCTCACAGTCCAGAATACTTCCAGAGTTGACCAATAATTGTGATCAAGTCAGAAATATACAAGTTCCGTCAAGGGTTCGGATTAGACTGGTTCTGAAAAGTCAGCAGAAAAGCATCCACGATTATTTTATGAACTTTGTTGATATGGTTAGATTGATCCCGGCGTGATCGGATATGGGATACACTATTAATCTATGTTAAAACTTAATTTATGTTTTCTTTTCTTGTTAGAGGGAAACACGCTACGACATTGCTTCTTTGTTGATTAATATTTGAAGTAGTCCTAAGTAGTAGCACAACACGAAACTTGCACGGCCTAAAGAACTCAGTCGATGCAGTTCTACGTGAAACACAAAACTACGTCGTATAATCTACAAGGAATCACTATTACATCCTAAACGTTAACTAAAATATACAAGAGATTATTAAATCGAAGTTGATAGAACTCCATTGACGTGGACTTCCATAACATGGCCTTGTCCATTCCTTCTTATCGAATATTATAACACACCGTATAGCATGACGTCGCAGCCACAGGATCAGAAGGCTCGAGTTCCAGTTTTGAATTTGATTATTCAAACGAGGTGTGGGATCTTGCCCCTTGTCTGGGAACATGACACTGCCGACACCTCCAGACACACCTTTCGTAACCATTTACCCTTTCTTCTTGTTCCCACTCCACCAAAACTCTTTTAAAGAAAACCTACTTTTCACTTTACGTTAAGTCTGTCTGTTTAACTGTAACGCTAAAAAATAAATTTAGGTTAGTCTTATCCTTAAAAACTAAAGCTCATCCACTAATGATTGTTTTACTTACTCTATTCCTTTTGGAGAATGACTTGAGCACTAAATAAAATTTCGTATATAATTTAAACTGACTCAAATAAAATAATGTGCTATCAAAAAACTATTTTTAAGCAATATCAGACTCTTTTGACTGAATTAGATTACCTCAAAAATAAATTGTGATTAGCTTACGGAGATAATTGATTTTAAACCTATTTACTTAAACTTATTCTATTTAATTAAATTTGATTTTTACTTTATGATAAAAACAAAATTGGGTTTTTTATTTAATTTTGACATGGATGTGTCTAAGCTCGGGGGAGGGGGTGTTGGCGATTTTTTAAGATGGAAAATATGTAACAGGTATCCATAGAAACCACCAGAGCCATTGTATTGAATTTTTAATATAAAATAATAAGAACAGTTGTTTAGATGAACTGAAAACACTACCTTTAGACATATCTATGATACTACGTATTTCCCACAGGGAAGTAAATACAAACATTTTCTTTTACTTTCTTTAAAAACACAATGATAAAATACATGAATTGTTAGGTCACCTGAATACCTACAATTTGATACAAACATGATCAATTTTGAGTGAGTCTTTTTTACAAAATATCATATTGACATGGATATGTCTTAGCTCTGGGGGGGGTGTTGGTGATTTTTAAGATGGAAAACATGTAACAGGTTCCCATGTAAACTACTAGAACTATTGTATTGAATTTTAAAAATAAAAAAATAAGAACAGCTGTTTAGATAAACTGAAAGCATTCCCTTTTGACATATCCATGATCTATCCTATTTCCCACAGGGAAGTAAATACAAACATTTTTTTAAAAGAGATTACCATCTTTTGGGGGAAAAAATAAAAATGAAAAAATATCATTGTAAGATCTCTAGGGATGCAAAACTGCCAAAAGTTATCAGAAACAAAACAAACAAAACATTAGATTCCTTAAGCTACAGCTGTTGGTTTAGTTTCCTTTAGCAACATGCTTTACTATCCAATGTCATAAGAATCATACAATAATGTAAAACAAAAAAGTATATAATAATTTATGTACTGTACAAAATGAACATTTGTATTCGCCACGTTAATATTTTACATTTTTCGGGGATAATGTATTATATCTTTTATTTTCTGTCTGATCAAAAGTCACATGTTTGCATGTTAGCCAAATACAAAATAATTGCAATGTTTTTACATATAACATTTATTATTGTTTTTTTATATTAAAAAACATTCTATTGTTATAGCTGTTGTATATTTTACTTTCGCTATTTGATATGTATAAAAGTTTGTTATTTTTTATTAGCTAAAGTACCCGTCCTTCACACAGGTAAAATGGCTTAAGAGAGGTTACCTTTTCTCTTTGGCATGAAATAAATATTCTAAAACATTAAACTTTGATAAAGAAAAATTAATTCATTTTATTTAAAATACTATCCACTCATAATATCCCCAGTTAAACTGTAGGGCCTTTAGATGTCATTGGCTGTTGGGATATTAGACTACAAGACTACATTATCGCGCTGTAATCATCTTACACTTCCTGGAAAGGTCGCCATAACCTATACACATAACCTTGATGTAATATAAGGTAATAAAGGTAATTAATAACTCTACATGGCAGTACCTACTGGGACGGTAATCTAGTTATTAAAAACCAAGAGTTGTGGATAGTTATAAGCGATAGTCGGTAGATGGGATATTCTCTGGTGTGGATAAACGTCCGCACTATTGAATACGTTAATCCGCATACACCAGCCTCATAATTAGACCAGTTTGTAATCCATAAGTAGTGGTTCGGACTCATGCCATGAACTGTTGGACTATTAATTAACAGTTCTGTCTAAGGAACATGTCAACCTTAGTCAGTATTAAGACTACAAGATCGCGCCACAATCATCTTACACTAATATCTCATTCATAATTGGTTTAAAATATCTGGATTTGTTGCCATAGCCTATACACATAGATATTAAAGATATTAACGGTAATTATGGCAGTACCTTGAGTTACTTGTGGAACCTCTCGTCTGACAGCTCCAGCTCAGCTTCCCGCAGCTATGTTCCTCGGAGTACTCTCCGTTACTATCTCCCCCTAAATGCACGTGCCACACCGACACTAAAGAGTACAAAGGTGTAACTTGTTAATTATGTTTGCTCCCACACTACCACGCTCACGCACACGCGCACGCACGCCACAGGCGACAAACTAGCGATTACCGCCTTCGTGGTGACAACTCCACAGACGATATATTTAATTGTTATCACCTGAATACCTACAATTTGATACAAACATGATCAATTTGATTGAGTTTTTTTACACAAAATATCATATTGACATAAATGTCTTAAGCTCTGGAGTTGTTTATTTTTAAGATGAAAAATGTAACAGGTTCCCATGGAAAACTACTAGAACTATTGTATTGAATTTTAAAAATAAAAAATAAGAACAGCTGTTTAGACGAACTGAAAACATTCCCTATAGACATATCCATGATCTATCCTATTTCCACAGGGAAGTAAATACAAACATTTTTTTAAAAGAGATAACCATCTTTTGGGGGAAAAATAAAAATGAAAAAATATCATTGTAAGATCTCTAGGGATGCAAAACTGCCAAAAGTTATCAGAAACAAAACAAACGAAACATTAGATTCCTTAAGCTACAGCTGTTGGTTTAGTTTCCTTTAGCAACATGCTTTACTGTCCAATGTCATAAGAATCATACAATAATGTAAAACAAAAAAGTATATAATAATTTATGTACTGTACAAAATGAACATTTGTATTCGCCACGTTAATATTTTACATTTTTCGGGGATAATGTATTATATCTTTTATTTTCTGTCTGATCAAAAGTCACATGTTTGCATGTTAGCCAAATACAAAATAATTGCAATGTTTTTACATATAACATTTATTATTGTTTTTTTATATTAAAAAACATTCTATTGTTATAGCTGTTGTATATTTTACTTTCGCTATTTGATATGTATAAAAGTTTGTTATTTTTTATTAGCTAAAGTACCCGTCCTTCGCACAGGTAAAATGGCTTAAGAGAGGTTACCTTTTCTCTTTGGCATGAAATAAATATTCTAAAACATTAAACTTTAAAAAAGTAAAATTACTTTATTTGAGGTAAAATACTACATCCACTCATAATATCCCCAGTTAAACTGTAGGGCCTTTAGATGTCATTGGCTGTTGGGATATTAGACTACAAGACTGCAAAATCGCGCTGTAATCATCTTACACTTCCTGGAAAGGTCGCCATAACCTATACACATAACCTTGATGTAATATAAGGTAATAAAGGTAATTAATAACTCTACATGGCAGTACCTACTGGGACGGTAATCTAGTTATTAAAAACCAAGAGTTGTGGATAGTTATAAGCGATAGTCGGTAGATGGGATATTCTCTGGTGTGGATAAACGTCCGCACTATTGAATACGTTAATCCGCATACACCAGCCTCATGATTAGACCAGTTTGTAATCCATAAGTAGTGGTTTGGACTCCACGTTAAACTGTAGGTCCCATGAACTGTTAGACTATTAATTAACAGTTCCGTCTAAGGAACATGTTACCCTTAGTCAGTAATAAGACTACAAGATCGCACCACAATCATCTTACACTAACATCTCATTCATAATTGGCTTAAACTATCTAGATATGTTGCCATAGCCTATACACATAGATGTTAATGGTATTGAGGGTAATTATGGCAGTACCTTGAGTTACTTGTGGAACCTCTCGTCTGACAGCTCCAGCTCAGCTTCCCGCAGCTATGTTCCTCGGAGTACTCTCCGTTACTATCTCCCCCTAAATGCACGTGCCACACCGACACTAAAGAGTACAAAGGTGTAACTTGTTAATTATGTTTGCTCCCACACTACCACGCTCACGCACACGCGCACGCACGCCACAGGCGACAAACTAGCGATTACCGCCTTCGTGGTGACAACTCCACAGACGATATATTTAAGACAGGAAGTTATTTGTTGGTATGTATAATTGAAACATGAAAATAACTTTTGTTTCTTAAACAAATAAGAGTCTGTATGAGTGAAAAAGTTCGTTTTTGCGAATTTCCCATAGGGAAGAAGCTATTACCGTAGGTCTCATGACAAGACTCAAGCCCGGGACCATGTTATTTTTTCCTCTTTAGGTGCCTAGAGACCAAAGAAATAGCACGAACACGATAAGTCTCGTAAAAATGGTCCGATCGAGACCAAATTTGGTAGGGACGTGTTCGGAACAGGTAGTTTGGGGGGGTTGTACCCCATAAAAAGGTTTTTTGCGTTTTTTCCATGTCACTTTTTATCATTTTCAAATTTCATCTTTCACCACTAGAATCAGCTCAAAAACTACACAATTTACTTAACTTATATACTTATACTACTTATATACTTATATAACACTTAACAGTACGTTATATTTAGGGGCTCTAATGCTAATCTTATTGAGGACAAGGAAAAATTAATATTTCCCTTATCAACCAATAGTCTTAGATGAAACTTTGTATTTATCTTCACGTGGTTTGGATCCATACGTTTATGCTAAAAAGTATCATAGTTTATGTGTCCCTCACAGCAGCGAACCTAAATACTCTTTCCCATGTTAATCTTAAGGAGAATAGGCAAACTACTTTATTTATGTCCGTTTATGTCCGTACTTTATTCCGTTTGATTTAATACATTTTACGGTATTTTAATATTAAATTTTTTAAACATACGGTGTAAGGAATTGGATATTTAAAGAATATAAGTTTTTTATAGTTGAAAATTTTTTACAATATTGATATGGTGTAATTTTCTCCAATAAATATCCATAAATATTTTTTAAAATAAAGATTTAACAATAGTTGAAACCGAGTACGTCGGACATGTCCCTAAAAATATAATGGAAAATCTTGATTTGAAGAATTTGAATTTATCTTCTCCCACTGTTTTATATTATATACTATTAATTTTGTTTTGTAAAACCCAAAACATCTCTTTTTTGTGGTATAGTACCTATTAAAAAGATTAAATTAATTGTGGTAACAGAGAAACTTTGTTAGGGGTACCAAATTGTCAATACTTTTATATAAATGTCTGCTATGGGTAGTGTACTCTCAAATAAATTTTCTTTTTTATTAAAATAATGCAAGACTTTTTGAATTGATTTCTACTTGATTGATGTCTCTCATCAGATAACGTCGAAGAGATTTTGAAAACTGATACGTTTACACTTGCACCAAAGTGCACGGGAATATCTTAGCTGCCTTTTCCTGATAAGACGAATACCGAGAGGCGTGGCGAGGAGTGTGACTGATAACAGAGATAAGAAGAGTGCTGTTGAACACCTGTTGATGATCACATAATCATTAGTCTGTTTACCAACAGTCCCAGCTACACGTCGCCAGCCGTGCTGTGACTGCGTCGCAACGGCGCCATAAGGAGCCTTCCATATCGTGTGACGAAAATCTCAGCTAAAACGACTGAACCAGAGTTAATTTGGGCTGAAATTAATGACGTCACACGAAATATTTTGACCTGAAATGCTTTTAACCCTTTCTGTGCCAACGTCCGGTTATACGGACGTCTGCTAATTGTGCAGGAAGAGACAGCGTCCGACTATACAGTATAGCGTCGATTATCCGAAGCCCGGTTATCCGAAACGTCGGTTAACCGAAACACAGTCAAACATGAAAAATAAAACCGCGTACCGGATTTATCGGCGGTCGCAGCGGCCCAGCGCTGCCGACGCGATTAAACTCGCGTTTGCGCGTTGTTGAGTTCATGTACATAGAACTTTTTAAGCTTATTCTATTGGAATTTTTTAAGCTCAGAATGTTTTTGTACTTTCCATAGAGTTCTTTTTATCTTCACGAGTATCACATTATAAAAAGTAAATTAAAAAATATTTTCATTCTCTATTATGTGCGTTGAATATCATTTTCCCGTCTGTGACCGATTATCCGAAAATTCAGTTATCCGAACACCCTTCATTCCCTATTGTTACGGATAATCGACTGTCTACTGTACTATAAAATATGGTTAAACGGTCATATCTATGTTATACTCGTGTTTTTGAAGAATACATACAAATATTTAAGTAAAAGTGTATTAATTGTTTTACTCTAATCCGTATCAGCAGTCTGTTGTTTGGTTATTATTATTGTCAGTTTAGTCTCTTAAATGGTTATGCAGCGTACTCATTCACATGTTAGTGATAAAACAATTCTAAGAGTGTTAATGTAAGATTGATTTTTCAAAGAGTGTTCGAGTGGGAGTGACAAGTCATGTTTAGGCTTTGACAAAATGGGCAGATCTAAATTTCGATCCTAACAATCAGAATCATTTAATAATAGAATAATTAGAATCATTTTTCTCATTTACACAGCTGCAGACTGTGTTTGCATGGTCGATTTTTTCAACTGAAATTTATTTTGAAGCAGCAGACATTATTTTACTGGCTTTAAGGAGACTTAAGTTTCATATCGGTAGGTATTGAATCCTTTTTCAACTTGGTTAGAGAGGTTAAGTAAGTTAGATTGCCTTCCCAACTTTATGTACATTTGTTTACGTTCACTACATCGATTACTTACTCTAGTATATAAATTAATCTTGTTGTGTTATAGGTTCCAGCTCACCTGATGACGGGATCAGAATTCACATCCTGAAACGTCGTGAGGATATTTTACCGTTAGAATGTATTCATCAGCTCAAGAACATTATTGTTCCTTGTTTGTTGACAGTGTTGTGGCAGTCGGCATTTAGTTAAAAAAACTACAGCTACCAAAGACCATATTTGTTTGCATTACGAAAGTCCAACTAGTCATCAGAACTGCTTTTTATTTTCCTTCAACATCCAGGAAATTGGTAATTTTTCTCAGAGTATTTCTCTAGAGCTGTAACCGAATAACAATGGAAAATGTTTGTAATTTACTTCCTTGTATGAAATTGGTTAGATCATGGATATATCTAAAGGGAATGTTTTCAGTTGATCTAAACAGCTGTTCTTATAACCAAACTATGACGTCACTGTTCCAAAGTTTAGTTGCGCAAATTGCTAACACCCCCAGAAATAAGACATATCCATGACAAAACCAAAACCTATTCTTAAACCATTTAATCACAAATAAACTTGAAACAAAGTTCACGACTTCACAGGTCGACCATCCGAGGAGCGGACATAGCAAGAACCTGTAATTTGGCTAGCGAGCCAGGTGTGAAGATTATCGCGGAGGTCACGACTCACGACGGAGCCTCGCGGTAACAGTTTATCGCGGGCTCGAACGCGGGAACTGCTGGACGTGCTAAACGCTCCGAGACCGGAGGAGATTGAGCGTGAAGAATGATCTCGTGCGAAGGAATCACCGCGCGGCGTGATCGAGGGGTTCCAACAGTGTTGCGTTCCATCAAAAACAATTTTATTCTAGTACAGACTGTCATCGACGGTTCCCCGCAGGGGCTCACATACGTGTGGGACGTGGAAGGCGACCACGCGGACCTCTAGCCAAATCCCGTAACCCAGGGATGGCGGTGTCTTTGGGCGGGTGAAACCGTACAGGCGGACATCCGTGGTGGTAGGGGGCAAACGACCCCCTCGAATCGAATGAGGTGCCTTGACCAAGGGCATAGCGTAATAGGCTCTAGCCTCAACGTGAAAACCTCAATGCGCCAGGGTTCCGTTTCTATGTCATCGACGGTTGCGCTTTTGTTAATTACTAGTCTGAACACCAGGCTGCACTAGCGCGTTTGGGCAGAGAGACGTTGCCGAATTGAACAAGCAGACGTAGATATGACTGGGACGATGGCGACGTCCTGTAATCCAGCTACTTGGAGGTCACAAATTGTGGATAGCTGTAAGCGATAGTCGGTGGATGTAGTGTTCCACGTTAAACTGTAGGTCTATTAGTTGCCATCGGCTGTTGGGCTATTAATTAACAGTCCTGACTAAGGAACATGTCAGGCTTAATCAGTATCAAGACTACAAGATCGCGCCACAATCATCCTACACTCAATCCTCATTCATACTTGGCATAAAATACCTGCATTGTAGTATGGTTGCCATTTAAATGATCTAATCTAATCTATTGAAATATAAATTGTCTTTGGCTGTATACATAGATTGAAAAGTAAGCATTTGATTGTTTGCTTGCGCAAACGTTTTCTTGGGGAATTCTAAGTGATGGCCTGTTGTTGTGATACTCTAGGGTGGATTAACGTCCTAACTATTGAATACTACGGTTATCTGCAAAGCCCATCCTCATAATTAGACCAGTTCGTAATTCAGAGGGAAAATTGTGGCTCGGATTCCACGTCAATCTGTAGGTCTTTTAGGTACCTTTTTTAGGTTATCTTTTAGGGCTATTAATTAACAGTCTTGAACATGTTTTGCTCTATCTCCAATGGTTACAAAAAAATAGTAATAAAAAAAACTAAACACAGTACGTTGCATTTTGGGTTTCCAATGTTAACCTTATGGAGCATAAGGAAAAATTAATACAGTATTTTATGTATGGTATTTAGCTTAATGTGGTTAAGATACACCCATATGTGCTTAAAAATCATAGTTTATGTGTTCATCATAGCAGCTAACCTGCATACTCTTTTCCCATGCCAACCATCTGGAGTATAGGAAAACTCCTTTATTTATGGACTGATGTTGATGAAACCTGGTATGTAGTCAAAATAAAAATTGATTATGGTAAAAATGCCTACTTTCAGTGACCTTCACAGCAGCAAATCTGCATTCTCTTTTCCATGTTAATCTTAAGTAGGATAAATAAACTCTCTGATTTATTATGTATTATTATGTTATTGATTTGGACATAGCTGAGTACTCAAGTTTGCTGCAATGGCGGTATTTTATTCACATTTGGCTTAACATACCTACTTGAATTAGTCGCCTATTCAGAAAGGTAAGGTAATAATAATAAGGCATTACTGTATGTAAAAATAATCCTAAGATAATAATAATAAAGTTAGTTGAATGTATAAATTTTAGATTTCAAATAATTATAAGATAATGATTTTAATTACAAGATCCGTGGATGAAGCCTAAGTGGTCACTAAAGTGTGTGTCAAGTAATTATCCTTGATCGAAGTTATTATCAGAGGGAACACCGCAAGAAGCTGTCCAAGGAGTATTAACACTAGAATATTCATTACTGTAGCAGTGTTTGCTTGTTATGTTACGCTGCGTTATGCGTATTAGCGAGGCCCGCGGCTTGGTAGCTTCTACTCCTTGTCGCTGAAGCAGAAAAGAAAGAAAAACCAACGCGTTGTCATGTAATGGAGCCCGGTAGCTTGTTTCCCCAAATTGGAGGTGTCCTCGCTATCTTTATGTGATCGTCGGTTGTACGTTGCGTTATGTGTGGAGGTCGCATACTAATGAGTGAATTACTCTGTGTCTTCTGGTCGTTTGAAGTCAGCTGACTACTTCACGATAATCAGCTGATCCATTATAAGGGTTCACACAGTAATCGCAAGTCTAAGTAAAACTAAGCCATTATATTGTGCGTTGTTTGGTTACAATGTATGTTTTTGTTATACATTGAGTACTATAACTCTCTCCAATGTAGGGAATTACATAATTGATTTTTCTTTCTCCCTTATAAACAGTATATGGAGAAAGTATAGTTTTCGTCAAAACATTTGAGTTTGAGTTGGGATATATCCGTTTAAAGGCTCCCTGAATCCAAAAAAGTGGTTTTCGGACTAATGTCTGTCTGTCTGTGTACAGACCCCGGGACCACACTAATCGTCGGATTTTTATGAAATTTTTATAAAATAAAAATAAAAATATAAAATAATTTTTATAACTAACAATAATTCAAAAGCTATGGACTTTTAAATGTCGAAAAATATTTTTCAAATTTTCTGGGAAAAAAGTTATAAATTAATTTCATGATCACCATTAAAATCGGCTTAAATATCCAAACAAATTATTATTAATATCATTAGTCTAGGACTAACGGTTTTGGGGATAAGTTAATTATACTGAAAAACGCAGAAAACGCAGTAGGTTGTGTTAAAGCGCCCGATGTTGTTCTTATGAAGGATATTAAAAAATCAATTTCTGCCTTTTTTTCTTACCCGTTTCTTATGAACCTTAGTACGTAGTGTGGGGTCACATTACCCAGCAAAACCCACTCAAGAAATGTTGGTATTACTGGTGAGGAAAGGGGTAACGTCCATAAAAAATGTAACAATTATTTTAACGTTGTTAAAATTATGTTACTTTAGGAAACTGCATGATTATTTTTGTAATAATAAATGTGTAAATGATATTTAAATAAACCTAGAATATGATTAAGAATATGAGAGGCTACAGTAATTCCGCCAACATGGATATTTAGTCCCTCAGATAAATATTAAAACTCTGATATTTAGGGCCTACCTCTGTTCAAACACGAATTTTGAAATTTATATACGTCAGATTTTCAGCTAATTTTTGTAATATTTATTCAAAGTTTTTCGCAACCCCTTTCTTATTGGTCTATACTAAATATCATATAAAATCGTCTGTACTTAAGTGTGACCTCAACAGAACACGCAAGAACAGCTGCTATTCACAACAGATCAGCTGACTAAAGCAGTCGGTATTGCTAGGTACTGTAGGTGTTGAAATTATCACGATAAAATATAATCGATTATTTAAACTATCGAATAATGTTATAATCGAATAATGTCATGTCGGAGATAATGGTATCGAAAGAAACCAACATAACATGTTAGAATCAAATAAATTCTTTGGGGCCACAGCAGCTATACACGTGGAAAAGGCTAGTATTTTTAGTATTACTATTCTGTAAAAACTAAGCTACGATTGATAAAAACCAAGAACATAAATATTGTATAGTATTATGTCGTGAGATGAAGCAGTTCGGTGTGCGTAGTTTACCTCCCCACTTCTCCCTCCAGTTACTATTACATTGTTATTCATGGCCACATGACGTTTTCACACACTAATTTTATAGGTCCGTTGTTCAAATACGTGATTATTTAATGACAATAGGCTTTATTACTACCGTTTTAACATGTTATAAGGCCATTTAGCCACCAATAGGCATTGATATGGTTATTTGATATATTTTAGCGAATTTCCCATAGGGAATAAACATTACCGTAGGTCTCAAGGCTAGACTTAACCCCGGGACCATGTTTTTTTTTTGTTTTTTTTTTGGTGCTCAGAGGCCATTTTTGGTGCTCAGAGGCCAGAAAAATAGTCGTTAATATATATATATATATATATATATATATATGTGTGTGTGTGTGTGTGTGTGTGTGTGTGTGCGTGTGTGCGCGTGTGTGTGTAGGTGTTTGTTGTGTGTGTGTGTGTGTGTGTGTGTGTGTGTGTGTGTGTGTGTGTGTGTGTGTGTGTGTGTGTGTGTATGTGAACACGATAACTGTCGTAAATATGGTCCGATCGAAACCAAATTTGGTAGAGATATATGTATTTCTACATTTGCTCGGACGAATTCGTAAACCAGACATATCGGTCGATTGGAACGGTTTGGGGAGGGGGTTTGTACTACAAAAATTGGGGTTTTGCAATTTTCATATGTAAATTAAAAACAATTTTAAATTATATATTTCACCATTATAATCAGCCAAAAAAACTACACAATTTTGTTCTTTAAAGGTTTGCTCTATAAACGGTTACCGAGATCCGAGATATTCAAAAATCTAAACACCGTACGTTGTATTTTGGGTCTCCAATGCTAATCTTAAGCAGGATAAGGAAAAATTACTATTTAATTTATCAATCTATATTTTTGGATGAAACTTAATATTTAGCTTCATGTGATTTAGATCCATACATATTAAAATCATAGTTTATGTGTTTATCATGGCAGCTAACCTGCATACTCTTTTCCCTTGTTAATCATATAGAGAATAGGCAAACTCCTTTATTTATGGACTGATGCTTATGAAACTTGGTATAAATCGTCAAAATAAAAAAAATGTTTTCGCTAGAAAAGCCTACTTTCAGTGTTTCTCACAGCAACAAACCTGCATACTCTCTTCCAAGTTAATCTTATGGACAACGGGCAAATACCTCTTATACTTATCA
This sequence comes from Nephotettix cincticeps, assembly GCA_023375725.1. Classification (NCBI taxonomy): domain Eukaryota; kingdom Metazoa; phylum Arthropoda; class Insecta; order Hemiptera; family Cicadellidae; genus Nephotettix; species Nephotettix cincticeps. The sequence continues at coordinate 15,633,330 of CM041786.1, read as the reverse complement.
GATATTAATAAAACTTGTCATATATTATTGATTTTGAAATTCGCTGAGTACGCAGCTCTGTTGTGATGAGGATATTTTATCTTAATAGATAGATTTATACGATACTAACCCTGCAGTATGGTACTCAACCCTGGCGGGGTGTAAGTAAAAAGTGAGTGACAGGTAAGTTTGTTTAGTGTTGATTTTATGAAATGTTTTTTAATGAAAAACTTAATGTAAGATTGTATTACCTAATTAAATACTACAGAAAACTCAAATAGAGTTCAATATTTAGTACATTTTTTAGTGTTAAACACCGTTGCCATCCTCAGTTACTTATGAAGTTGTCTAGGCGGATTCGTTATAAATAATTTTTAAAATGTGAAAAAACATTAAAACACTAAAGAACGTGGATTTTAATATAGATCAGCCACTAGTACAATTTTCCAGTATGAATAAAGTCGCCCAATAAACAAAGATGATTGATTCAGCGTCAAAATATATGTTTAAGATTTTTCTCATTATCGCACCAAGCAAGGTGTAAAATGTTCATGTTTGATGCAAGCCTATAATATATTACGCTTAATTTTTGTGTCAATCTTGGTCTTGTTTAGGAACTTTAAACCTGGACTTCAATAAATGGATTTTACATAATCAAGTGTTAAGTTTTCATATGAGATATAACGGTCAATAACGACGATTATTATAAGTAGCTTGTTTATTTAATTTTCAAAATTATCTAATTACTACACAATTATATCTAACAATTTTTAGTAATTATAATCTTTTGTAACTAAAATATCTGATATAGTATTTTTATTCCCTGGATAACCACTGTAGCTATATAACTCAATCTCTTTATTACGATAATCACGTGACCAATAATGCTGTCAAAAGATTATTATTATTTGTATTGGGCCAAAATGCAACATTCCGCCACAATGAACCTTCTATGTATTTTAACAGTATTGCGATTTTAATTTTTGCATTGAAGTTAGTTAAATTAATCTGACAGACAGAATTAAAAATTTATGAGAATACTCACTCCTTGGAGGTGGTGAAATCTTATTAGCTTGGTTTATCTTTATATGCGTATTTTTGCGATATTTTGTATCTGCCCTCCACTTGAAAATAGTTTTACAGTGAAACAGGTAAAGAAATGCTAATATTGTATTGAAATTTTTACAAATAATAAACACACATCTTGTCTAAAATTTCGAGTTGTCTTTATGCTGATCCAGTTACTTATACTTTACTTATACTTTTAACTGAAATGGCGACCTACCCAGGTAGGTATTTTAAGCCAAGTATGAATGAGGAATGAATGTAGGATGATTGTGGCGCGATCTTGTAGTCTTGTTACTGACTAAGGCCGACATATTCCTTAGACAGTACTGTTAATTAATAGCCCAACAGCCGATGGCAATTAATGGACCTACAGTTTAACGTGGAATCCGAACCACGGCCTCTAAATTACGAATTGGTCTAATTATGAGGATGGTCTTTGCGGATTAACGTAGTATTCAATAGTGCGGACGTTAATCCACACAAGAGAACACTCTGGACGTCCATTGAGGGGGCAGCTGCCGGTAGCAGAGTCGCTCCATCCGGCACAGGGAGCGACATGACCATGATAACATACGTGCCCCCCGCCCATACCCCGCCGTGGCCTCGGGCATGGGGCGTCATTAATAACAGGCTGTAGATGAATATTGAGATGAGGCTGGACCGATGGCATCAGCGACGTTTCGTTCCGACACGGTTCGCTGTTCCCCGTTCTCAGGTGATCGTATCGTCATGCCTCGGGAAATCCGTTCTGAGCGAGGGCTTGAAATTGAAAAATATTACTTATGATTAAAATCCTATTTTTGGGTAAAATACATCATAAATATGGGTTATCCGAAATCCGAAAACAATTACCACGAAGTATGTTTTTTAAGTAAGTACCGTTTTGCAATTACGCCGCCGCAGCGCTAGTGTCGGTGTTTTGCGCATGCGCTCTGGTTACTTACATCTCTAGTCTACTTGCTGACGCAATTACAGTCCTATTCTTCATTGTATACGTCGTTTACTGAGTGTTTAAGATGCCTCCAACAATCGTGAGTCCCTCCGATTGTGAAATACGGGAACATTTCTTAGTGCTAAAGATGTAAAACCGATTGATATCGTGAGATCTGTGAAGTTTACGTACAAAACATTATGAGTGACTGAATGGTAAGGATATGGGTGAGATCATTTAAAGATGGCTGCACAAGTTTGCATGATGGAGAATGTCAATGCACTGCCTAAACGTTGGGTTTTGTGCAAATCCTTCAACATTTTTGGAACACAACGTAAACACATTTTTCGGTATTACATTGTTCTCGGTCGTTTAAATTGTAACACGTCTGTTTTTTCTCACTTTTTCATCCACTTTCTGCACCAATTCTTCAATAAAACGTTACGTCAATAAAACGAAGGACACCACTCCGTTCTTCATCATGCACATTTGTGCAGCCATCTTTAAATGCTCTCACCCATTTCCTTACCATTCCGTCAGTCATAATTTAGTCTGTAAACTTCACAAAACTCACAATGTATATCGATCGCTTTTACGCCTTTAGCACTAAGAAATCGTATAACAGCATGTACTTCACAATCGGCGGGACTTACAATTGGCGGAGGCATCTTAAACACTCAGTAAACGACGTATACAATGAAGAATCGGACTGCAATTGCGTCAGCGCGTAGACTAAAGATGTAAGTAACCAGCGCGCATGCGTAAAACACCGACACTAGCGCTGCGGCGGCGAAATCGCAAAACGTATCTTACTTTAACGCCTTGTATTCAATCTCAATGACATGCAATACAAATTTAATACATAACTTTTTAGTTGTGTAATTAGAGATTAAATTCGTATTTTTTTATATTTCAACCCATATGCCAAAAAACCATTTTTCACTCTGATAAATAAAAGTTGAAAGATTGGTTGGTGAGAGGGTAAAAAATGTATTAGATTATTATGATTGGAATAATTCAAGTTTTAATGAAATTCGTTATACGCCAGCGTGCTGCGTGAGATCTCGTTAAATATTTTGGCATGTAAAAACCATGATTATACGAGGTAAATAGCATGAATATATTCGACTAACCTGTAGGAAATTTCTAGAAAAAAAACGGTTAGTTGGTAACAACTCACACAATTTATTTACGCAACTGTGTAACAGTTGTACATTTGTCGGTAGTAAAATGTAGAAAAAAATATTCATCCTTAATTTAAGGTATTTTAACTGCACAGTATGTGAAATTTTAAAACATAATTATCAACGGAAAGAGTCGGTTTTCTAAATAATAAAACTGTTGATAGTAAAACGTTTTATCATGATGATTCCATATCAAAAATGATATAAGTTTTTTTTTAATTTGTAGTAGAAGTGAACGGGATTTTAAAATTCTAGGTGAATTTTTTTTAATTTGATAGAGTATAAACGTATTACTATTTTTCATTGTTCATATCTACGAGTAATTTAACGACATTACATTTTTATTCCAATCCATTCAAAATTTGTTATTTCAAGTACAATTTAAAATATAATACTCGTACATAACAATAAATTTCAACGTAAGCTAGAAAAACGCTTTTATACCTTGTTTTCTTCATTTATCAAACGAACTAAAAACTGGAAATAGAAAGTTTTTTACAAAATGTTAATTTTAAACAGTTTTTCTTCAAGAGATCGAGTTTGAGATTGATTGAGCTAAATATTTGAAAGATATTCATTACGTGATACTGTATATCTGTAAAAGGGTAGGTTGGTTAGAGAGTTATAGGGTTACAAACTGCAAATAAACACGGGACAAGTATTGTCAACGGCTAAAAACCAGAACAACCTTGAAATGTGTTAATGATAATTGTAAAAATAAAGGTAATGTCATTTAGTATCTTTAAACTTTCCTTTGAATCAATATAATAGATTTTTAAATGGTACATCTAAGATTTTTACAATTATAAGACAGCACATAAAACATTTTACTCGTCAGTTTATGTTACCTTTGATCAAAAAAGGATTCTTTCCGTGAATAAAAAGAATTTAAGAATTTCCAATAACACTTTTATTATTTTCAAATCGATTTAAAAACGAAAATATCAGTATCAGGTTTTAGTCTTATCATATAGGAAATTCACTAAAACTCAAGAAGCAATTAATTGTCCTGTTGATTTAGATTAGGCACACGACATTTCCAACTGATTCCTCTTTTTTCCTCTGTAAGATGCTAATTTTGTGTAAACTTAGTATATTACTTAGTGATAAATTGAAGTTATCATCTCTATATATTCATATTAGTTCAGAATATCTTCAAATAAGGAACAGGACAAAGTGTTTTTATATCAGATTGTCTTAATCAAATAATTTCTTTCCTTCTCGAAGTACTTAATAGTGATCCCTTGAGACATTTCTAATAGCTCTTGTGATGTTGTCTCCCCTTCTGGTTGTGAACAGATCCACATCTTTCAGCTGGAAAGCTATAGTCGTGTAGGCGAACACTGCAGCAGCTATTTTGGCGATCAAATTGAGGTTCAGTGTGAACATTCCAGCAACGTTGAACTCTACTTTGTCATCAACATTCAGCCTCGAGAACTGGCTTATCTGCTTCCACAGACTGTGAGGCGTGTGAGGCTGCAGAATCCTGTGGGCGATGAAGGCGGTTCTGCTTGCCTCTGCAGTGCAAAAGTCGCATGACATCGCTGGAAGAATGATATAGCCAATGCAAATTAAAATAAACCACATGATATCGTTCCTAAACCGATCTTCAGGCTTATCCAGGACTATAAATAGCCAGATAACAGTTGTGAATACTATTTTCGCGAAGAATGTCAAGTGATAGAGCCAGAAATGACTGTTGATATCGCTGACGACAGCGTGCAAGGATGAGTGAATGTAAAACACAGAGTGTAACCGAGAGCTCACGATCTTCAGGAGGGTTTTGTCCGCAGATGAAGCAACAGTTGTCAGATGTCTGTTCAGAGCCACAAAAGCAGATTCAATTGATTGTACCATAATTACGTGCTGATACATTGGCATCGCTTTGAAAACGAATTCTAAAAATAACCTAGCAAACAGTGTGGGCGACAGTTCTTCAGAAGCTGTTAGAGACAAGAGAAATACAAAGAGGACTGTGATGGCGATCGTGATTTTCAAATACTTTTTACTTGTGGACATTTTCACTTCAGCCCCAATGCGCTGCAACTCTGATGCGATCGTTGAGAATTCCTTGCAAATTTTGATATAGTTACTATGGGAGAAAATATTGGCCAAAAGAAACTCAAAGACGCCAATTGTAAGACACGCATCTGCTGCTTTGATTAGTTCATAGTGTCCGACGTTAGTGTTATAAATGAACCATACATCTAAGCACAATAGCGATAAAGGGAATGCCAATAAATATTTATCATACGTATTTCCTGTCGGGGCAATCCCGAATATTCGAAATATCCAACTTGAACACTGAGGCATCATTTTATAAAAAATAACTGACCCAAGTACAACACCCGAGTTTAATATAAGTTCTCTATACGACTGGACGATGAGCAAGTGAACGAATTCAAAAATGTTTCAATGTGTCAGAACTCAATTATGTTAAGACACATGTCTTGTCAATTGGTACTTATATTGGAAGTGAAGTTGACATAACAGCTTGAAAACTAATACATTCGTTTGGATGGCTTTTCACTTTATATTTATATTGAGTACCGTTTCACCATACTTCTAACAAGTAATGAAATTGAAGTCAAAATATTATACATAGTACTTCCTTATACCCTATCTGTTGATAAAAATCTATGATTATACTAAACCGATAAACAGGCTAAATGGATAATATAGGCCTTAATAAAGAGGCAAAAATAAATCATAATCAATATTTACTAATTGATTCATGAATTGAAAAAGAAACAAACATTAAGTTACATTCTCTACAATTGAAATATATATATTGCTAGCCTGACGGTTAGTGTCTTGGACTTCGGTGCAAGAGGTGCACTACGGTGCGTTCGATTCCAGCCCAAAAGCACCAAAATCAAAATTACCAATTCCTTAATTTCTGAAAAACCAGTTAGAATCCACAAAACAGAATTTATAGATGATTGCTCATGATGATGAGATGTTCGACTAGGGTTTAGGGTTGCGGAGCAGATAGTCGGGAGGTTCCTGACCTGTGATGGTGCAAACGGACGAGTGCGGGCGGGATTACCTAATACCCCTCCAACTAACTAGGTCAAACACATTTTGTTGGCGGGATAGAGTTTTCCGCGTTTACCGTTATTCATATTCATCAGTTCATAGTGGTAAATATTAATATACAGGGTGATTCAGACCTCCCTTGCATAGTTCGAGATAAAATCGTGAAATAAAGTGGCTTTTTCGTTCGCTGCGAACCACTCGGATCCGAGTGGCACTGGTCCTGGCGCGTGGAGTGGACCGCTCGGATCCGAGTAGTGACATTTAGGTTAAAATCAAGATGGTGGTTCTGGCGATGTAGATTGTGCAGCCACCTGTTAAGATCTGAGAGAACTACGACCAGCTTTGTTATAACGCAGTATCTATTTCTTTATAGGTCACTTGGAATTTCCCTATTGGTTGATTTTAATCTACCCAGGCCGCTCCGCGCGAGGAATAGGGGTTTCGGGCACCGCAGCGAATGTGGTAATGAAAATGTGTTCATCTTTATTTTTGTACCTACCCTAACATAACCTGTCAAGCTGGCACTGCAGATGGCCAACTATCGATTGGTGGAAATCAGTTAAATATTGTGCCTCTGGCATGACACGACGCGTTCGGTTCCCGACATGTCCACAAAAGATGATGGGTTTGGACCGCTTTCCCTAAGATGTGTTTAATTTTTTTTTACGTAAAAATTCCATTGCCGTAGACACAACAAAAAATCATGTACAGAATTTACTTCCCATTAAGAAATAGCTTATATCATGGATGTGTCTAACGGTAATGTTGTCAGTCTCTCTAAACAGCTGTCATTAAAATCATATGACTTCCGTTTCTAATTTTCGTCTGACGGATTGCCAATTCATAACAAAAAGGCCAGTTTTAGAATCAGTTTCATAAAAACTTTTATTCTTTAGAACATTAATTCGTTGAACAAACATATATGCAACATTTTATGTCATGACAAGTTTAGTTTACTTATCCCAGTCAGTAGAAGAGTTATAATTTGAAAAAAAACAATTCCAAAATCTGGATATTTTTAAGTGTTTAAGGAATAGAAAAAATCATATTGTAATCCTGCTACTTGGGGGTTCCGTTCACGAATTGTTGATAGTTGTGAGCGATGGTCTGTGGATGGGGTGTTAATCCCTGGTGTGGATTAACGTCCACAGTATTGAATACTAAGTCCACCTGCAAATAATATCCTCATAATTAGATCATATCAGTAGACCATGTTTTGGACTCCATGTTAAACTGAAGGTCCTTTAGATGTGCTGTTGACTGTTGGGCTATAAATTCACAGACCTGTGTAAGGAACATATCAGCCTTAGTCAGTAACAAGGCTACAAGATAGAGCCAAAATCATCTTACACTCATTTCTCATAAATAACTTGGCCTAAAATACCTACCTGGATAGGTCGCCATTTCAGTAAAAATAATAAAAGGAAAATAAGTTAGTAATAGTTAATTAAGAAAATGTAAAAAAGGTCTTAGAAAGGATAATCAGAATGGCAACTCTGATTGTTTCTATGACGACCGTGATAAATATTAGTACACTGGACGAATTTATCTAAAATATCTTCTCTCTTGCCACAGCGAGGTCCTTCACATGCTAATGGTTTTGGGCTAAATTATTTACAGTCGTTTTTATGGAACATGAAAACTCATAAATAACTTTTTTTATACTCGAGTACCATTTCAGAAGGGTAATGTAATGTGCAATATACCAACACATCAGGGTCCGACATGCTGGACTACATCGAGGGGTTGTAACTGCACCTCCGGTCCATCGACACTTCCCTAATCCGCTTTGCTCTGTCCAACAACTATCACTGACCGGAGTCCATCACGCTACTCACTGAACCACCGTCTCATTGTTGTTCGGAGGAACACAGCAAAATGACGATCTAAACAATATTCTTGAGCTTGTACATAACATACAACAGTTCTAAACCTAATAGTACGAGATCGCATGTAGCACGCTGGCGTGAGGAGAGCGAATTTCACATATTATTCACATCATAGTAATAGAATAAGACTGAGTATGCAGGTATGCTGTAATAGCAGTTGTTTAGATGGTAACGTGCTTTTAAGGCTGTTCAATAAGTAAAAACACATACGTTTTATCAAATTATGGCATAACTAAGCGAATTATACCAGTTTATCAATTCTCCCTAAGAATTACACGAGCAATGAATACGTAGGTTCTGCCGTAAGAAACGTTAAATTTGAGATTTGTTGATCAAACCTAACTTGATGGACTGGCATACCAAATTTTGGAAGAATATTTTAGTGAATAAGTGAGTTATTGATTTCTAGTTATTTTCCAAAAGATTAGCATTACAAAATATACTGCGTTTACCATTTTGAATATCTCAATAACCATTTGACCTAGAGTCATGATTCAAAATACTAAATTCTGGATTTTATGTTAAAATAAAATATATTTTTTTAAATCAAACATAAATAAATTGAAACCCCCATTTTTGGGGTACAACCCCATATATATACGCATATTTATATGCTTATATTTTGAACGACCAAAACGTGGTCAGGGGGTTGAGTTATAAACTTCTGTTATGGTCCCGGGTTTAACTATCACCATACGGGTCATGTGAATAGCTCACTTTTTGATAGGGAATTCATTAATAATACATTTATTACCTCGAATCATATCTATAGTTCCCATAATACGTAAAATTGTTGAAATAACTTATTTTTTAAACCCCCAAAATACGTCTTGAAAGAACAACATTTAATGGTCATTAATTAACTGCCTTCCTTAAGACCTCGATGACTCAACAGTAATCCACAAAACATTTTCGCAAGATACCATTTGTCAGTGGGAAAGAAAGAACAAAAGAGCACTTTGTTGTCGAATTCTTATGATGGGGGAGAGGGGGGATGTCGCTGTTGTAATAAATAGTGCGATGTTCCACGGTGACTCAATTTATGAAGAGGGGAGGAAAGAGGGGATAAGTTAAAGCTAAGTTGTAAGCCCTGCTAAATGAGGCGGAAATTTTCCCGCGTAATTTACAGTTATACAAGGAATGCCAAATTCCCCTCTTAAACTGCCTTTGTAAGCTCTGTGTTCTAGAAAAACAACGTAAATTGCAGCAATTTATCGACTTAAACTACAGTACCTGGGGACCGAGCTTTGCTCGGATAGAATAAGACATGTTTTTACAAGTTAATTAGCAAAATTAAAACAAATTTACTGCCCAATGAAAACATTTATGTGGTTGAAATAATACCGATTTAACACACCATAATTAATATAGCACTTGAGAAAAAGTATCGCCCCTGGTGGGAATGGAACTCGCGGACTCGCGGCCTATAGTTCTTGAGGCCGACACGCTACATCTCGGCTACGACGTTAGTCAATTGAGCGATGCCGTTTAAAGTCTTTTAGCCAAAGCCGATCATTTACTATCTAATTATCCATACCGTTATTATTAGCCTGTGATCAACTGATTTTGTTATAAACGGAATGAGGATTGAAAAGCAAAAGAGAAATTTAATTTACATAAATTAATTGGTTTGTTACAGTGGCTTCAAGCAATACAACGAATACGTTTTCTATCAAAACACGGAAGATTTTGGAAATACTTTTTTCTGCTTTTATTTCGCACATCTATCCTTAAGGTCCTTAAACCCTTAAGTTTTTACAAATTGTTTAGTAACCTGATAATTTTGCATTTATTTAATTCATAAAATAAATATTAATGCATAACCTCTATATTGTTCCCCGCAGTCTTCAATCAAGAACTGTCAAACGGTTATAAACAGCTGTTTTGGTTTGTATTGTTTACATTTTATTCTCCATAAGCGTAATGTTAAATTTTTAGATTTTAAACTTAATATTACAAAAACACGAATTTTCCTGGACATTAGACCTATCTAGAACTTATTTTCTACTCGGAAATTAGTTATTTCCAAAATTTAAAGAAATTCCTCGGCGCCGTTTTCGAGATCCGTGTATATATATATATATATATATATACAATCCTTGCTCGTATTATAGTATTGGATTTTGAATCACCGTTAAAATAGCAGAATTTTAATAATTGAAAGAAGAAACAAGATATTCACATACAGTTTTACTATGACACTAATTTGTATGGATGGAATCTCAAAGATTAAAGAATAATGCTTGAGTTGTATTAACAACGAGAATTCATTAAATAAAGTATGTAATAAATTATCTAAGAGTATTCAACCATATTTTCATATACGTTGTAAAGACCTGGAAAACATTGGAGTCAGATAATTGTTGTTGTAGCTATCCAACCTAAATTAATTGATATGTGTGTTCATACATAGTATTGTTAAAAATATATAAAATCATCCTGCAATCACAAAAATGTACAGATTTTCCGCTTATAAAAATAACCTGTAAATAAAAACGTACTTCTCACTGATGGACATTTGATCAGATCTCTAATATGCTCATTTAATTATGAAAAAGTATTATTTTTTAATTTACTAGTAACTATCGGTTAACCCGTCCTTTTTCACTAGTTGTTAGACTGTTGTTAGTCTTAAGAGCGAGATTCTTATTATTATAACTAAACATTTACCTAAATAAAATATATATATAATAAAATAGTGTGTAAATAAATAAAATAGAAAACTCCAACTAAATTAGATAGTATCATTTGTAAAATTTGCATTACGTTTTAATTTTAGTATACATAATAAGTTGTGGGCCAGTAAAACAAAAATCATCTCCAAAAGGTACATAATGATGAAAATATGTTCAATCGTAGTGTGTGCTCTTTATCACAGTGAATCGTTAAAAATAGACAGACAGATAGACGTATATTCACACAACACCCATTTCGACTTTTCTGGGACATAAAACGTAAAAATAACCGAAAATTCCCGTAAGTAGAGTACATAAAAGCTATAATTTAATTTATTATAGATTAGATTAGATTATTAAAATGGCGACCAAGGTAGATATTTTAATCCAAGTATGAATGAGAAATGAGTGTAAGATGATTGTGGCGCGATCTTGTAGTCTTGTTACTGACTAACGCTAACATGTTCCTTAGACAGGACTGTTAATTGATAGCCCAACAGCCGATGGCAACTAAGGGACCTACGGTTTAACGTGGAATCCGAACCACGGCCTCTGAATTACGAATTGGTCTAATTATGTGGATGGTCTTTGCGGATTAACATAGTATCCAATAGTGCGGACGTTAATCCACACAAGAGAACACTACATCCACCGACCATCGCTCACAACTATCCACAATTCGTGACCTCCAAGTAGCTGGATTACAGGATGTCGCCACCATCCCAGTCAAATAATAATTCAATTTGTAATAAACAATCTGTATGATGACGTTACACCTACACATGCTGTATAGTAAGAAATAAAATTAAATGTAATATACGAAAGCGAAATATACTAGAACCTCTTCTTTATATCCGAGAATATATTTACCTGTAGCATTTTATTTTAACTACTTGGCTCAAAAATCCTCTCACATTCTTTTAAAGTGATATTGTCCAAAATGATCATTAGAGCAATACTGATGGCTGAGAGACCTTGATACTGAATGAAAAAAGGACCTTGTCCTTGAAAGAAGAAAGATTTTAAATAGGTGTTTGGAGGGTCAAACATAATCACGAAATTCGAGACCTTTACAAAGAACCTGACATAGTAGGAGAGATTAAAAGTCGCAGGTTCCGGCGGACTGGACACCTCTTGAGAATAGAATATACATCAATAATGAACTGCATGTTGAGAAATATTCGTGAAGGCACAAGACCATCCGGAAGACCAAAATGATGATGATGGTGGGTTCAAGTCCGGAGAGACATGAGGAAGCTGTGGCTAAACGAGGGAGTTGCTGCAGACCTAACCTACTAGAGGAACTATGTTGGTGAAGCCAACCAAATATCGACTGGGTTACCACTATAGTAGGTCTAAGTAAGAATGCTAGTCATTTATATATTAAACTCCAATATGGCTCTTAAGAGTCTATAATACCTCCGCCATCTTGGATTTCAGTCCCATAAGAACAACTTTAATTAATTTTGTGACAGTACTACTGATCACTCAACTGTCGTAAAGTAAAAGATTGTCAAATTAAAAGTAAAATGACTATCTAGGGAAAAATATTTTCCATTTATAGCGAATTTCCCATAGGGAAGAAGCTATTACCGTAGGTCTCATGGTGAGACTTAAGCCCGGGACCATGTTATTTTTTCGTCTTTAGGTGCCCAGAGTCCAAAAACAATAGTCGTTAAAATTTATATATATATATATATATATATATATATGTGTGTGTGTGTGTGTGTGTGTGTGTGTGTGTGTGTGCGTGCGTGTGTGTGTGTGTGTGTGTGTGTGTGTGTGTGTGTGTGTGTGTGCGAACACGATAACTCTCGTAAAAATGGTCTGATCGAGACCAAATTTGGTAGGAACGTGTATTCTTACAAATGCTCGGACGAGTTCGTAAACCAGACATATGGGTCAATGGGAACGGGTAGTTTGGGGGGGTTTTGTACCCCGAAATGGGGTTTTTTGCGTTTTTCACATGTATAGGGAAACTCCTTTATTTATGGACAGATGTTGATGAAAGTTGGTATAAATGTTAATATAAAAAATATTTGAGGTAGAAATGACTACTTTCAGTGTTCCTCACAGCAGCTAACCTGCACACTCTTTCCCATGTTAATCTTATGGAGAATAGGCAAATAACTCTCATGTTTATGGACAGATTTTTATAAAACTTGTCATATATTATTATTATTATATTATTGATTTTGAAATTTCCCTGAGTACGCAGGTCTGCTGCGACGGGGGTATTTTATTACAGTTTTGTAAGCATTAATTTCCTATAAATTATATAACCAACTGTGAAACGAGTTGATTAAGTAGAAACCATAAAAATTCCAATCCCACGTCCAACACAATACATCATAACTCATAGCCTTAGCTCTGTAGCACTGTCGTGAAATCCTGACAAATTTAAACCCCGAATCTTCAGCGTGAAACGAAAAGATTTGTTCACAAATTTGACCATTTTCCAGGAACAGGCCCCGGTACGGATTAGCCGGGTGAGGGGTTTATGGTAGGCCCTACTCCGAAGCGTATTACCATTCTCGCTGTTATGGGGCTTACGTGGTCGCCGGCTAAACGGGTATAAATTTGATTTTACAGTCACGGGCCGTAAAGAAAAGTCGAGCCTTTTTAGTGGCAAGCGTTTAAATTATTTCGGCGCCGCCACTGCCCTCTCGTGGTTTTATTTTGTAGTTCACGACGCTATCTCGTGTCGAGAACTCGAACCTGGAGCTGATTGGATCAGCGGCGAGAACTGGAGATTAAAATATGATTAGTACAAGAGAATAAGGAGACTAACTAGTTAGTCCTTATTCTGTGTTTGTAGCAAGCCCGTATTTTTTAAGGGTCGTATGATCCAATATTAAGGAACTAATTAGTATGACTGACATATTATACAGTATAGTATTGAAATAGGTTTGGATCAAGGGTCAAGGTAAGCAAACTACAGAATTGATTTAAATTTGAAAACTGGTTATTCATTTTTTAAATCACTTTATACATCACATCTACATTAATAAAATTAGATTTTTGTCTGTACATTGCTCAGAGTTATTCATTTTTCAGTTATTTTTACGTTTCATTCGTTAGAGAAGCCGAAACAAGTCTTTGTCTCAATTTGTGCCTGTGACGTTCCAGGAGGCATTTTACGCCGTCTTCTCCGAAAAAACTGGGAACTGATAACAATTAAACTTATTTCATACATTCTCTACAATTGAGATAAAGTTTTTAAATGCTTAAAAGTGTCCACCGACCCTAAAAAAGTAGATCACGATCATTTAAAACCCCACTTTTTACGCGATATTAGTCGCATTTTGCTTTCAATTATGAAAAACCACCTACTGGTAATTATCAGCTGTCTTTGTAGTTTAAAGATTTAATATAAAGAAAAATAAACAGCTGTCAAATCAATATTAGTTAGTTTGTATTGTTCATTGGTTTTAAACCCATTTCGAAATCATACGATATTAAAAAGCTTTTTTAACGTATAACTAATTACAGCAATTATAGTAATGGTATAAATTTTCTAATCTATTTAACTGTAAAGCAATGCTAAATAATAGAGCTGGATATTTATTTACTTTCATTTTACTGATTTGTTTAGGATTTCAGGTTTACATTTTGGTATGATGATCTTTCTTCTTTAAACTAAATCCTACAAACGGTACAAAGGACGGGCTTAATGTTTGCTTAATGCTGTGTTATGCTTCCAAAACTATCCTATCTGAATATATTAAGAGTCTGCAATACCTCCACCATCTTTTATTTTAGTCCCATAAGAACAAAGTTAATTTAGTGACTGATGACTCGATTGTTGTAAAAGATTAATTGACGAGATGGCAAAGGGTAAATGATTATCAAAGTTAATAATAAGATAATTATTTGTTAACAGTGAATATAATTGCGTGTTGATTATATAAAAAAATATAATGTAATTCCTTAAATGATTACTTCACCCTTAATTTGACACCTTAACCATCTTTAAAAAGATAGAACACCTCTAGCAGCATTACTGACTAGTAATACTGTGACAAAATTAACATTGTTCTTAAGGGGCTAAAACGATATTTGTACTGAGACTCTTATATATAGACTACATTATGGCTGAAAAAATAGTTTGGCCGAATTTGTACAATTCTCTTTATGTGGGCCTATATTTTATGTTGTAGTATAATTTATTCCATCCATATAGTTGACTTAACAGGAGAGATGTTAAATTTTTCTGGATAAATCGTTGATTTCGTTCATCGCAGCTAAATTTAAAAATTCTATTTCAAAAGGTTGGGTTGAAATTGACTGGAAAACATCAAAACTCTTTTATCAGCGTAGTATATTTTGTAATTAAATAATAAACGATAAATACTGTCTATAACACTTAGTAAGAAGTGATTGTATAAGAATATAACTCTACCCCAAAGCTAATACGTAATAGTAAAAAGTAGACAACCTGCAAACTGGAAAACGCAACAAGATTGATGTACGCAAATTGCCTTACATACATCTCGGCGTTAATGATGCCGTCATGGTATTAGCATTGACAATATATCCACTCTGTATAATTATATTTAACTAATAAACATTTTTTTTGTTCACACAATGTTAAATTAATTTTTATTATTTAAATGAATAAACCGGTTTCTAGTATAGCATTTTAATTTCTGCCCTTACACATAGTATGTGGAGAAAGTATTGATTTCGTCAACATTTTTAAATTTGAGTTGAGAGTGGGTATATCCGTTTTGGGGTCCCCTGTATCCAAAAAGTGGGTTTCAACGTGATGTCAGTCCGTCCGTGTGTATATGTGTGTGTTTGAGTGTATGTATATGTATATATAGGTGGAAATTACTATTTTTTGTCTCTATGGACCTGCAAAGACAAAATAATTAAATAATATAGTTAAAAACCATTTTCACCCCATATCAGTTGGGAAAGTGTTTTATATCATGTAAATTTTAACCTCAAAGTTTACGGGACTCATTATAAAACTCTAATGAAAACAAAAAAATCCCTCCACCTCTTAAACTATTCAAGAAAATATTTATTAACAACTTGTTAATAAACGGATGATAGAATAAATAGAAAGATCACGAGAATACTAACTTAACTAATATTTAAGTTAGTATTATATATATTCACTACTTATTAGTGTACTTATTAGTGTATAGTAGTATATATAGTATATGTACTACTTGCGTTAGACACTCTCCAAATACATAGGCTATACAATATAAATAACAGACTGTGTCAAATGAAGTGCACGTCAATTTCGTAAAAAAATAATATATTTCAAAAGCCAATTACGCCCCAACACAATGGAGCCAATCTTTCATCCACTCCACTGCCAGCTCCAATCACCCAATTACATGCAAGAAATACGACCGTCGACGCACCTATTCCCATTACTTTTCCAATTCGGCAGTCGCTGAACGCCTGTCTCCAGATGAGATATTCGCCCCGTAACTATCAGCTGATTATCACATGTTTATGTCCCTAGTGATTGCTCGGCTGACCAGTCGTTTATTGTAATATCCTGCTCGAATTTGGGCTTGGCAGATATCATATGATCTAGTGATGCAATTCGTTGTGGGAATTGTGTCGTGAAGGCGTGGGCTTAGGTTGGCACAAGTAATTCTTTGGATGGCTATAAATAGTGAGACATACTTTAAGAATTTTATTCAAAAAATTGCTATTTATAGGCTGTATGAAAAACTGTTGTTACGATTTGAGTTTGGACAGTATATTTTTACGAACTTTTTAGCGAATTACCTATGGAAAAGTGAGCTATTCACAAGACCCACATGCTGACAATTAAGCCCGGGCCCAAAATAGAAGTTCATAACTCAAACCCCTGATCACGTTTTTGGGGGATCATTCAAATTTTATGGAAATGTAACAAGACTTCCACCAACACTACTCACTAATAGAACCATCCTTTATATAAAAAAAGTTAAGGCTCCGGTCTACCCCTGCCGCGCAACCGAAATGCAAGGGTTTACAAAAAGCCGTTTTTCTCTTTTAATACTGAAGGTAGAATCAAAGTTAATATGTCATATGAAAGAGAAAGAAATTTTGTAGTCTGGAAGGTGCATTTCATTTTGATATTATTGACACAACACTTAGAAATAGTTGATTGTAATGTATGAAAAACAGGTTATTTTGAATAACTATAACAATTGACAGGAAATTTTGTTTGAAACGAGCCTTAGCTCCAAGACTAGAACCTTTCTTCGTCTATCTGCGTTTCCCGTTCTCCCCGTTCTCTGCGACTTTTATTTTAAATAATACGTTCAAAAACGGCTCGTAGGAAACCTCTGCAAATGAAAATACGCAGTTAGGAAGTGGCGGTGCCTTTTGACAGTGAGTGGAAACGCGCCGCCTCAACCCCACCGCTTTCAACTTTTTTTCTTCCAAGTGTTGTGTCAATAATATCAAAATGAAATGCACCTTCCAGACTAAAAAATTTTTTCTCTTTCATATGACATATTATCTTTGATTCTACCCTCAGTATTAAAAGAGAAAAACGGCTTTTTGTAAACCCTTGCATTTCGGTCGCGCGGCAGGGGTAGACCGGAGCCTTAAGTCAACAACACCATGAATTTTCCAGGTTAAATTAAATTTATAAAAAGCAAAATTTGAACCAAAATATGTTAAAGGGAGAACAACTTTAACAGATGCAGTAGACAAGTGGATTGTTTTGTCAGAGAAAAAACCAGGAATGAAATGGAAAGAGGAAAAGAAGACAAGGAGAAAGGATGAAAGAAGTATGGAAGCAACGACGTCCGAATGCTTTGCGCGATTTTTCGGGGTCCATTCGCGATAAGTAAGTAGGTATACAGAGTGTTCATTAAAGTCGGGGACAAACTTCGAGGGGTGATAGTACTCATCAAAATAAACAAATCATTTCCTATAAACATATGTCAAAAAATCCTTCGTTTAGCCGCTAGCCGCCATTTTGTACTTTGTACAAAAATCTTTATATCTCAATAATTATTTAAGCTACAGAAACCAAACTTTGCACACATTTTTATTGGCTAAAACGAAAAATATTCTCAAAGAATCATTTAGTTTGCTTTTATATTTTAAAAATATCGGTGGTTAAAAATCTTTTAATTTAAATAACAACAAAACCGTTAACTTAATAAACTTTGTTGTTGGTATATCAACTAGAAGATTTTCAACCAATGCTATTTTTAAAACACAATGATTCCAAATGATTCTTTGAGAATATGTTTTTCTTTAGCCAAAAAATATGTGTACAAAGTTTTGTTTCTGTAGCTTTAATAGTTCTTGAGTTAGGGCCTATAACGATTTTTGTAACAAAAAAAGTTCGGCTAGCGGCTTTTAATTTTTCGACATATGTTTATAAGATATTTTTTGTTTATTTTTATGACTACTTTCATCCCTCAAAGTTTGTCCCTGACTTTAATGAACACCCTGTATATAAGGATATGTGTAGACACGATAACGGCCGCAATTGTTAATTATTACACAATTCGGTGGAGTTGTTCATTTCTGTTATGTCTTGGACGAGTTCCTTGGGCTATGCAGTCGGAATACATTAACCACACTTTGGGGGGGGGGGTTGTATCCCAAAAATGGTGTTTTAAATTATTTATTTATAAATACTTTTTGAATTGATCTAATTTTTCTTTTACTATTGGAGATTGATTTTTGATTTAATTCGAAAAAAATATCAGTGATAGTGAGTGACTGTAAATAGTGTAAACTGTTTTTTAAGAAATGTTTTTAAATTTCTTGATGATGCAACAAAGGTGGCAAAATGTACATCAAATTCACCTACAAACTCAAGAACATAGGCAACAAACAAAGGTAATATATAATTACTGTTCTTGAAACTGGGTAAACAAAAATAAACAAAATGGTAAACACAGTACGTGGTCTATTTTTAGTATTATTAAATTCAGCGGAATGACACACAATTCCACAACGCCCCGCAATTACAAATTACAAATGCCACAACGGGGCTAGTGGCATGGTTCCCAGCCGTGACAATTACCCAATTGTTCAGGCCGGGAATTTTGAATTTTGTTCACCAACACATTTTTTTTTAATTTTTGACCTTTTGAAAATATTACGAGGTGGTCTGGTAAATAAGTTTCTAGTTACTGGGGAAGATTTTAAAACAGTAAATTCTGCTTTCATTAGAGCGTTAATTTTATATATACCAGGAAAATGCACAATAATATATTATGGGTCCTAGGAGTACTTGGTTTTGTTTAGATTTCTAGGATTTATACATAGGTTATTTAACCTATATGGGGGTAACCTCTTTCAGTGAAAGTAGAATTTCATTTAGATGTACATTAATATAGACCTGTCACTACATATGGATTTCGCACGAATTGACATACCTTTCGGAATAGATTTACATGTCAAAACACAAACAGGGTGTTCCCTTACAGTACTTGGTAGCCTGCATCTTGTAATATGCAGGCATTACAAAACACTACAAGTAGTTCCCTTACATTACTGTCTATCATGTGACTTAAACTTCCAGACAATCCCAAGTACTACAATATGTTTCCTTACAGTTTCCGCGCGTGCCACCGACACAACAGCGATTAATTGCCAATTAATATAACGTGATTAGCGCGGCCCAGCGCGTTGGTAATTGTTCATAATGCGCACATTTCCGTCCGATCAGTTTAATTTACAACTCCAGTTACCAGACAGAACGTTCCCGCCGTTTAATAGCCCTGGTTTTTGCACCTTCCTTTGTCCGTGGCAATTCCTTCAGTAGTTTCGTCCAATCTGGTTTATAGTTCAATTTCCTTTTCAAATTTTGTTTTTCCTCCGATACAAAGTGTTTCCCATGGTTGTGAGGCAATTCCTTCTTTGGAGCGGTTCATTTTTTGTCACACAGGGTACGTTTCTGATCGATAATGAGCATGCACAAACATTTTTCAAAATATTTACTTCAAAAACTCACCATTTAAGTAATATTTTCACGTTTGATTCAATTAATGAATAATACTCCCTCGTAACTTTAAATTAATAATAACTGATTTTCAGTTCCAGAATTTTCAACTATACGACATGTATTTGTGAAAATGAAAAAGTTTGAACATCAAGTTACAACCTGCCTCATCCTACACAGTAGATCATCTTACCACTTGAACTAAAGAATACAAAAATAGGTTTTAACGTTTTATAATATTTCATTTCCTTTGGAATTAGTTTATTTTCTATTTTTGAAATTTATTATTGGTAATGGTGGATTTATGTTATTAAGATTTTGACATGGATATGTCTTAGCTCTGGGGAGGTGTTGGCGAATTTTAAGATGTAAAACATGTAACAGGTTTCCATAGCAACTACCAGCTATTGTATTGAATTTTTAATTTAAAAGAATAAGAACAGCTGTTTAGATGAATTAAAACCATTCTTTAGACATATTCATGATCTAACCTATTTCCCACAGGGAAGTAAATACAAACATTTTTATTAAGGACTTTTCCAATCACTATTTTAAGTAAAAAAGTTTCACAACGTTTCGGGATCTGTAATCTGATGCCGTCCTCAGGCGAGCGAGTAGCCTACCTAAAACTTAACAGGATAAATAATGCGAACTAAGCCGGTATAAAGCTGAAAACAAGAAACAGTTAAAAACTTGGGTTGTATTTGAGTCTTCATGACGAGTGGACGTGTTATGTTTCTTACGTGCGTAATTGTTAGTAAGTTTTATTTAAATAGGTTAAGAGGGAATTTAAATAGGTCACGATTATGGAAATGGGACATGAGGGAAGTTTACAAAGTCGGTATGCGGACAATTCTCGCGCATTTCGAACGTGTGTGAAGGCAAAGGTGAATTATATGTATAGGCCGGTAGCGCGATTGCTCGATGTTCGTTGTTCGTAGAGAAACCCCCGGAGCTCTCGATACTGAGGGTTCATGTTTTGGCTGAGGGGAAGGTGCAGTAAGAAAGCTTTGGTTAGCGTGAGGGCTACCAAAACCACTCATCATTCTGTGGTGGAGATCTCACATAACGTTTCATCCCGAGGATCTCCTTGAGCTCAAGGTGACCGAAGCCTCATCAGGCATCACGGTGTGTAAGCATGGGCAGGCCTATTCCTTAACTTTTGCCCCAATGTTGAAGCCAGCCCTAAAGTTCCACTGAAGGCACATAGTGATGAGTACTTCACTCACCTAATCGTTATTTAAATGAAATGAAATGAAAAAGTCTTTATTCATGAGGCGAAGTTAAAACTTGCAAGTCCTCTCTACCACTTAACCTCCAACAAATGGAAATATATACTCAAATATATTAAAATAAAATAGTAATTTTAAGAAAAAAACAATACAATATTTTTTTGTTGCAGTCATAACTATAATTTTAGTGGCTTGGAAAGAATTATGTTATTTTTACCTTCATTCACCCAAGTATACAACATACCGCAGCCACCGTCACTTAAGCCTGCTTGCCAACAAGAGATTTTTAACCTCTGCCCCAAACCGAGCAAGTCTAACTTCATTTTTAAGATTTTCTGGAAGTAAATTCCAAAGTCTCGAAGCGGAAATAACAAAAGATTTATTGTAAATCGCAGTCTGGTGTTTTGGAATTACAAGTAATTTAGAGCCTCTACGAGTAGTTCGAGAGCTAATATTGGACATAAACAAGAAGTTATCAGACAGATATTAGGGAACTTTAAAATGATACCCAAGTTTTTCAGTTTGTCACCGTTTTTCATAGTTTTTCATTTACGTCTAGTATGACGATTTATGTGGGGATCGAGTACTCATATGAATATTAAACTTGGGTTACAACAAGTAGAGGTATAATAAATGGCAGTAAAGAGGGAATTCATATACGTCGAGAATATGGAAAAGATAGATATGATAGATATATAAAAGGGTGATATGGTCGAGAATAGATGGAAAAGATAGGATGAGGGGATTAGATGTGAGAAATGTTTATGATGAGTTATTTTATAGAGTTAAGTTAGAGAAATCTTTGACAGGTACATATTTTCTAAGTGTTTACAATTAATAAGTTTTTTCAAGATAAATTATGATGAATCTTTCAGGGGTGGTAAAAATATTTTTTATTTTGATACGCCTTGTCAAAAAATAGTGAACAATAATTTAATACGGATAAAATATGCTCCCGTTAACAGCATTGTTTGATGACGTAGCAAGTCAGAGGTGACGTCATGCAGAGCGTGGGTGGTCCCTGAGAAGGTGTCAGCTGGTGCGAAAATCTGAGTAGTAGCTAAAAAACGCCCTCACCACCTGTTCCTCTCTGACCACTAGCGCCCCTGCAGGCGAGAAGATACATTATATTACGTAGGCATACTCAAGGTCCCATAAACGGGCCCTTGCAATATTACTACTGTATACAATACATTGCGCAATCTTAATTAAGGCGTGGTTTTACACATCTCAATAAATTTGTGCAACCCACGGTTTATAAAGTCGTCAATATTGATACACTTATTCCTCATTCATACTTGGCTTAATATACCTTATGGTAAAGTCGCCATTTCAATAATCTAATCTAATCTAATCTACGGATGCTCTAGCGTAGTGTGTCCTATAATCCAGCTACTTGGAGGTCAAGAATTGTGGATAGTTGTGAGCGACGGTCGGTGGATCTAGTGTTCTCTTGTGTGAATTAACGTCCGCACTATTGAACACTACGTTAATCCTCAAAGATCATCCTCATAATTAGACCAGTTCGTAATTCAGAGGCAGTGATTTGGACTCCACATACATACTGACATATGAAAGTTTAACTTGCATATGTCAGTAACAAGACTGCAACATCGTGTCACAATTATCTTACACTCATTTCTCATTTATACTTAACCTTAAAATACCTATAAAACACCTATAAAATAACTAGTTATTTAAATGACGACCTACACATTTGGGTGGTCATGTTTGGTAGTTAGATATGGATTTGGATTTATGGATTTATAGATTTGGTAAGAAGAAGATATGGATGAAGGAATAGTTGAATAAAGGGTGTGACTTAAGACTACTAACGAAAGCGTGCTAAATGAGATTAGACCATAGAACCCAAGTTATTTTAAAAACCTTCTCAGCTTAGACGCAGAAATGTTTTATGAGTTAGTTTTGACGACTGGTTAAGCCTCATATTAAGAAAGTCGATACTACTATCAAATTGATACTACTAAAATCTACGATACTTCTAGCAAATGAACTGGCAGTAAACACAGACATTGTGTAATGTTGATCGTAGGGAGAATAGCTAAAAATCAATAACTCACTTATTTACCTAAATATTCTTCCAAAATGTGGTATGCAAGTACATCTAGTTAAGTTTCATCAATACATCCATACAAACCTCAAATTTAATTTAACGGCAGCACCTGCGCATTCATTGCCCATGTTATTCTTTGGGAGGTTGGATAAACTGGTATAACTCATGCCATAATTTGATAAAACGTACGTAAATTAGATAAAATTCAAAATTTATCGTTTCCTACGGCAGTAAACCTACGTATTTATTGTCATTCTTACGGAGAATAGATAAATTGGTATAACTCACTTCGTTATTAAAATAATTTGATAAAATGCTGTATGTGTTTTTACTTAGTGAACAGCCTTAATATCAGCACATTACACTTGTAAGCACATGGGCTTAAATTGCCATGAGACCTACAGTAATAGCCTACAGTAATTTACCTATGGGAAATTCGCTAAAAAGTAACATGTAAAAGTAGTAGTTTCACTAGAAAGTAAACTATAAAAACGAACATTTGGGTAACCAATAAACCTAACAGTAACAGAAAATAATCGTTTGAAACTGAAGTTTGAACGAGGGAAGCCTTCACATTGCTGCTTGAACCATCAACTAATCGTATTCTTGTTATTATTATTGTTTATTGTGCATTGTAAAGAATGAGCCTGTTTAAAGGTAATTTACAATAAGTACTAAAAGCTATGAAGTAACGTCGCGTTGCCCCACTAGCACAGCAGGTATGTGGTAAGTGTTCTCTGTACAAGACAGTTTTCCCACAACTAGCTACGATGTACGATATACCGTACATTCCTCCACAACAATGACTAGACAGCTCAATGCTCAGCAATGCGAATGGCTGTAACAACCGAATGGTCACTCGAGTACTCTGTTGTTCATAGTTAGTACAGATTAGGATTAAAATCAATGGAAGCTTCAAGGTCAATTTTAAATTAAGTCATATGGTTCATATAAACACGTGTTGTACTCACTTTGGTTTTATTATTTTCAACCATTTCTATATATAAAAATTTGAGTATGTAGGTGCTGTACAACTACGCTCTACTTCGCCATGAAATTTTGGGATTTGTAATACTGTATATTTTTGTTAAAAAACGTTTTTTTCAAAAAATATAATGTTTCAATTTTACGTTTTATATTTCTAAATTAACCTTAAGGTGCTAATTTGTTTACAATTTTATAGCCTATCGAAGTCAAAACATGTTGCCTTCTTAAGCTACAGCTTGTTCGTTTACTTTGCTGAGCAAGTATGCTCTACTATCCAATGCCATCTGACTTTTAGTTGTTGGACTTTGGAAGCTAGAGTAGGTTCCCGACCATGAGCAATCCCAATTTGGCTTCCAAATGTGTGATATAGTGGAGTGGAGGGCCCACCTTAAATAAACGGTGACCGGCTTGGGTGGAAGTTGACGGCATTTGTAGGCTTAATTGGGATTGCAGTCGACAACTATTTTGCTTTTATGATTAGTAGTTAGAAGGGGGGACATGTTTTGTGTTTTTTGTTTATGCTTGGTATTTTATGAAGAGTTGCATAAAAATAACAAAATTGATATAGTCATGGCACTTGGAGGGTTATGTAATCAGCTATTGTATATCATTCGTATAAAAACCGTATTACGGTTAGGTTTGGTTTAGGTTTAGGCTGGATTATAAAATTGTGAATCAATCCACTCAGCTCCACAATAATAAGCTCCACATTTACCAATTTGTGGAGCTTATTATTTGGGACATTAATAACTGTAAACCGTGAAAACTTATCAATTCGTATTGAAAATTCGTATTTTTAACATTTTAAGGGGTTTAGGAGTACACTTAAACATGACAAATTCAGGATAATTTGAAAATAGTCGGTAGATAACCAAACTGCCCTCATGTACCTAATTTCATAAAGATCCAACGATCAGTGTTGTCTTGGGGTTTGTACACAGTCAGACAGACAGACTGACAAACAAACATCAGTCAGAAACCTATATTTTGGACTCAAACGGGTATCCCACTTTTAACATAAATTCTAAATATATTTTCTCCATATATGTACACATAAGTAAAAATGGTGTTGAATAAGTTACTGACCGCGACCGTGCATTGTGATTACATAACAAAGTACATAATAATAGAATATATGAACAGCTGTTGCCCAGAGGTGACATACTCACATCGTGATATGAAGATTGTAATTAGGCTTTTAACTAACTACCCTACCTAACAATAAGTCAACGTTAGAGCCGTTCCCTATCGAAATGTTTTAAATATACCACTGGCATTGACAGACTCAAAATAATAAATATAATAAAACTCATATTTCGACCTGTAATCCAGCTACTTGGAGGTCACGAATTGATTGTGGATAGTTGTGAGCGATGGTCAGTGGGTGTAGTGTTCTCTTGTGTGGATTAATGTCCGCACTATTGAATACTACGTTAATCCAAAAAAACCATCCTCATAATTAGACCATTCCATAATTTAGAGACAGTAGTTCGGATTCTACGTTAAACAGTAGGTCCCTTGAATACGTCATTGACTGTTAGGCTATTAATTAACAGTCCTATCTAAGGAACATGTCAGCCTTAGTCAGTAACAAGACTACAATATCGCGATATCCTATACATCCTATACTCGTATCTCATTAATACTCGTACTTAAGTCTTGAAGAGATGTTTGTATCCCTTGCAGTCTTGCGTCTCGTAAATTTTGCTAACACAGATTCTCTGTTCGGACGACCCAACCATTTGGCATTTCACATCAAACCTATTTGTCTGTTGTAAAGGAAGTGCCACCCAGGGTGACGGGCGACCCGCTGGGGCGGAGCCCTTGTGCCACCGCGTCATTGTCACCGCGGTGCCGAAGACCTTTTCTTGGTGGAGCCCCAGGTGTGGACCCAGAGGGGCGATCCGTGAGCTCCATTGACCACAACGGGACCGCGGCAAACGTTTTTGTGACATCGGTGACCACATTGTGTGAGGTGGGGTGTTTTGCAAAACACTTTGCCATAAATATATTTTGTTCGCAAAAATAGAACTCTACGTTGTGTAAAACCTGGTCCTGATTTGGCCGTTATAGACGATTGAAGAAGTTAGGAGGTAGAAATTAATATGAATACCTTCACCTTGTATGTAGTCTATGTTGTAAAAATGTATGAACATGAAACATAATGAAGAAAATCAAACTGAATGATACTTAATACATTTAAGTGCAACGTTGACCTTCCCAGGTTAATCTTAAACTAAATATAAATGAGAAATGAGTGTAAGATGGTTGTGGCGCGATCTTATAGTCTTTTCACTCACTAAGGATATGGTCCTTAGACAGGACTGTTAATTATTAGCCCAACAGATAATGATATTTAAGGAGCTAACTGTTTAACGTGGATTCCAAATCACATTATTTGCTTCTGAATTACGAATTGGACTAACTATGAGGATGGTAATTTCGGATGAACGCAGGCAGTATTGGTGAAACAGTTCCATAACATACTGTCTAAAAAAATGAACGTTTTGAAAACTTGTTCTCTCCGTTTGTTCTATCTGCATTATAAATTTTTTACATCTGCTAATAGTTTCTTGATCCGATATAACTCCTGATATAACGTCGATAAGTTAAGTATTTCCTCCACAAACTCTAAACATAGTTGCTAATTAAGCTACTTCATTTCTTGGTAGCGTGTTTTTTTTCACATTCCTGCACATGAACAGACATTCATGTGTTTGGATTCCACGTTAAACTGTAGGTCCCTTAGTTGCCATCGACTGTTGGGCTATTAATTAACAGTCCTGTCTAAGGAACATGTCAGCCTTAGTCAGTAACAATGCTACAATATCATCTTACACTCAATCCTCATTCATACTTGGATGTGTATAATACCTACATTGTGTATAATTGCCATTTCAATGATCTAATTTATTGGTCTAATCTAATCTAATCATGAACATTTAAATTGTTACTGGTTTGATTCCTGATTTTAATTTGTAATTGCGCTATAACTTTGTTAAAACTACCTTGGCTATCAACATGGCAGAAAGACAATAACATAGTAACAAAGAAAAGGATCTCATTCAGTGCACAGGCGTTCGGTCCACCATCTCCCCAATTTTGTCGACGCCCACAGACAGCGCTCTGCGGGGTTAAAAAATATTCACCCCTTAACTCTATTGCTTCCTCCCACCAAGACATGGTTAATCGATGGTCGTTGGTCAAATATGATCCAAAATAATTTTATTCATTTAC
This sequence comes from Nephotettix cincticeps, assembly GCA_023375725.1. NCBI lineage: Eukaryota > Metazoa > Arthropoda > Insecta > Hemiptera > Cicadellidae > Nephotettix > Nephotettix cincticeps. The sequence goes on along the minus strand of CM041786.1, from coordinate 15,606,106 downwards.
TACATCTACTTTATTTCTATTGGTAGGTAACAATACGTTTAGGTTGGTATTGACAGAATGGAAACATGGCGTGAAAAACACGGTGGATCGATGCATTGTGGACCACTCGCATGGTCCCTTATAACAAAGAAAATTTACCAAAAATTGCAATTGTCTTTTGTAGTAACCACAGCAGGGGTTGAAACTTAATATATGAAAATATATATTGTGTTTTAAGCCATTTACGTTGAAAACACACGAAATACAAGACAAATCCTTGGAACGGACCTCACCCAGCTTGGGATTCTGCCTTCCTGGCAAAATATTTCGTTTTAGCCCAAAAATGTAATTTTGTGACAGCACTACATAATAGTCGTGGGAAGATGGTACAAGTGTGTCAAATGAAATGTTAAGTGATCAAACTAAGAGTTAGGTTCCTTTGTTCATCGTTATTATTTTCCTAAAATAAACGGTACCAGTGAACTGACACATACTTTCTCCCTTAAGTAAATTAAAAAAAAGACAATCTGTAATAAAACTATCATGTTCTACAAAGTTAATCTAAATATCATTTAATAATTTATTGTTTCAAAAATAATCATCCAATTTCTAAAAATAAAAACACGAGAGACAAAGTTAAATTAATTGTTCAAATTGTATGGGGGGGACAACCCCCCCCCCGTAACACCAAGCTTTTTTGAGCTGGTTTTGTTCGGTGATTTGACCTTACGCTTCATACCAAGTTTCATGGAAAACGGTTGGAAAGTAAGGAAGAAATTGATTTTTTTATATTCTCCATAAGAATAACATTGGGCGCTTTCAGACAACATACTGCGTTTATCGTGGACAGTAAATTTAACTTTTCTCTGGAACCGTTAGTCGTAGACAAATAATTCAAAATACTAATTTGTTTAGTTTTTTAAGCTGGTTTCAATGGTATCAGTCAAGTTATACTTTACCTTTATTGTTTTCGCTGAAAATTTAAAAATTTGATTTTTTTGACATTTTGCAGCCCATAACTTTTGAACCGTCATTTTTGAGAAAATGGGATTTTTCACGTTTTTTAAGGGTTTTTAGGGGTGAGCTACCCTTAAAAATCAAAAATTCAAAAAAAAATGTCATCTAAATCGGACCAACGGGGTAGGCTGTGGCACTGTACACATCCAGACACACACACAGACAGACACACACACGGACGGACAGACATCACGTCAAAACCCACTTTTTTGGATTCAGGGGACCCCAAAACGGATACATCCACCCTCAACTCAAATTCGAAAATTTTGACGAAAACAATACTTTCTCCATATACGAGATATATGTATAAGTAGTACTATGTATACTGTATACTCGTACTATGTATAAGGGGAGAAAGTAAAATATAACTACTTCGCAAATATATCCGATAACTTAATTTGACACTTGGTCAGTCCTTTTACGAGAGTAAAGTAAAAGTAAGGGTTAAGTATGCTGCCACAAAATTAACATTGTTCTTTTTGAACTAAAATCCAAGATGACGAATTAATGATCTAAGTAGTGTTCCTGCATCGAGTACTAATAGTGTCTGGTATGTGTAAAAAGGCAGCAATCGTTGGTCCGATTTAGATTAAATTAAAAATTATAAATTTGACAAGTTCTTGGTTTGGTATCTTCAAAACATATTTTTGATTTCATTTTAACATGAAAGGTATTTCGTTTAGCTGTGAGGAACTACCATAGTAAAGATCAAAAAATTATTTTTAATATTAGTATAAATTTTCTATTCATCATTGTATATATAAGAGCTTTTGTAACTATATATTCATGGGAAAAGAGTATGATTTGGTGCCATTAATATTTGATTTTTTAGTCAGCCAAATTATTTTTTTAAGCCGTATCCTCACAAAAAATATAAATAATGTAAACCAATAATTTTTGACTACCTCCATAAAACCATTGGCTCGAAAACAAATTTTTTGATTGTTTTTTATCTCTAAACTAACGTTCCAGAGAAAATTTAAATTTACTTAATGATGTAGTACGTTTCTTTTAAGGCCAATATTTTCTATGGTGAAATTTAAAAAAATCCTTTCAAAAAATGAAAAAAAAACTTTATTACTCCCCCAAAACCCATTCAACATGACCGATAGTCGGAGTTGTCCCACAAAATTCTTACATTAATATAACTTTATTTCTCTTGTCGTTTTTTAGAGAGATATTGTTTCAAAACACAATTATATAAAGTATATTTATAAAAATTAATATATTATATTACAATTTTTTTATAGATAAAATAATTTTAAAGATATGTTTTTGTCTCCTTGGGATAGAAGAAATCCATGTACTCGGAGGTTTATTGTGACATGGTACATATGTCGGTGGTGTGTGTTTCCCTATGGGATGTGTTAAAAGCCACAGCCTGTGTGTTTCCGTATGTGCCGATTTAGATGAAATTTAATATGTATGTATATATTCACCGTATCTCTTGGTATTTTTTTTATTTTTTGAAATTTTTTCTTGAGGGTATTCAGCGCTAAAGCCCTTAAAACCCGTAAAAATTTAAATTGATAAAAAATGACATTATCGATTTGGATTAAATTTTGTATTTTATAGTGCACAGAGTACTAAATAACATGACAGCACCCGTATGTCTATAAAAATGATGAATTAAAATTTACGGGATTTTAAATGTCAAAAATTATTTTTTTAAGGTTCCCACAAAAACAATAAATAATGTAAAGTATAATTTGACTACCACCATTAAAACCAGCATAAAAACTAAACAAACTAGTATTTTGAATTAGTTATTTGTCTACGACTAACGGTTCCAGAGAAAAGTTAAATTTACTGTCCATGATAAACGCAGTACGTTGTCTGAGAACGGCCAATATTATTCTAACGGAGAATATTAAAAATAAATCAATATCTTCCTCATTTCCCAACCGTTTTCCATGAAACTTGGTATGTAGCGTAAGTCACATCACCCAAACCCATTCAAAAAAGATTTCTACAACCAGGATGGAAGGGGGGTTGTCCCACCATAAAATTCTTACAATTAATATAACTTTATTCCTCTTGTTATTATTTTTAGAAATTTCATGATCATTTTTGGAATAATAAATTATTAAATGATATTAGATGAAGTTTAACTTATTTCATAGTTCTATTATAGATTTTCTTTTTAAACTTACCTAAGGGAGAAAGTGTGTGTCAGTCCACTGTTACACTTCATTTTATTACTAGAATTTAAATCTAAAGTGAGCACTACAGTTACGTCCTGGTTACGTCCAACACTGGGTCAAAAAACACCTTGAGGATAGAGGGGTTGTCCCACCATAAAGTTGTAACAATTAATATAACTTTATTTCTCTTGTCGTTATTTTCAGAAATTGGATGATAATTTTTGGAATAAATAAATTATTAAATGATATTTAGATCAACTTTAAATTATTTGATAGTTCTATTACAGATTTTCTTTTTAAATTTACCCAAGGAGAAAGTATGAGTCAGTCCACTGGGACTGGGACGGTGGTGACATCCTGTACTCGGAAGTTACGAATCATGGATAGTTGTAAGAGATGTAGTGTTCTCTTGTGTGGATTAACGTCCGCACTATTGAATGCTACGTTAATCTGCAAAGCCTATCCTCATAATTAGACCAATTCGTAGTACAGAGGCCTTGGTTCGGATTCCACGTTAAACTGAAGGTCCATTAGTTGCCATCGGCTGTTGGGCTTTTAATTAACAGTCCTGTCTATGGAACATGTCAGCCTTAGTCAGTAACAAGACTACAAGATCGTGCTACAATCATCCTACACTCAATCCTCATTCATACTTGGCTTAAAATACCTATATTGTAGTATGGTTGCCATTTCAATGATATAATCTTATCTAACAAATGATAACATTTATTCTGAAGTGCGCATTCTTTCTTCACTCTCCTATACATTTATCTACTTTGCTACGTCCTATATTGGTCAAAGAACACCTTGAGGACAGCTCGAATTCGAAAAATCGAAGAAGACGAGCTCGGCTTACATATGTAAATGTGAGCCGGACACCTCGGGCCTCGCGGTGAGATACCATCAGGACACCCGAGACGACCGATCACCGTCGAGAGTTTGGGTTCTCGAGTCATTGTTATCAAAGAAATCAAAACCATCTCACGCCGCTAGAGTCGTGAGTCACTCTCGTTTTATTTGTATATAAATAAGTTTCAAGATCTAGACGACCGGTGATTCTAAACTTTCTTGTTACGAGAACAATAAGTAATATATTTTTGTTATACTGCTTCAAAAAGCAGGTTTTTAGCGAATTTCCCATTGGGAAGAAGCTATTACCGTAGGTGTCATGGCGAGACTTAAGCCCGGGACCATGTTATTTTCTTCTTTAGGTGTCCAAAGACCAAAAACGATAGTCGTTGAAATTTATATATATATATATATATATTTATATAAAGTAAAGTTAAAATAATCAATATTTATATATATATATATATATATATATGTGTGTGTGTGTGTGTGTGTGTGTGTGTGTGTGTGTGTGTGTGTGTGTGTGTGTGTGTGTGTGTCTGTGAACACGATAACGCTCGTAAAAATGGTCCGATCCAGACCAAATTTTGTAGAAACTTGGTAAGAAAATTGGTAAGGAAAAATTAATATTTCCTATATCAATCAATATTTTTGGATTAAACTTGGTATTTACCTTCATGTTGTTTATATCCACCCGTTTATGCTTAAAAATCATAGTTTATGTGTTTATCATGGTAGCAAACCAACATTTTCCCGTGTTAATCATGTAGGCAATAGGCAAACTCCTTTATTTATGGACAGATGTTGATAAAAGTTGATATTAATATTAAAATTAAAAATTGTTTATAGTAGAAATGCCTACTTTCAGTGTTCTCACAGCAGAAAACCAGCAGACTCTTTCCCATGTCAATCTTATGGAGAATAGACAAATAATTCCCATGTTTATGGACAGATTTTTATAAAACTTGTCGTATATTATTATTATTACATTATTTATTTGGAATTCACTGGGTACGCAGGTCTGCTGCGACGGGGGTATTTTCTTATGAATCAATTTTATGTATAGCATCATATGAAAATAAGTTCAAATAATTCCATAAAACTAATAGTATTTTAGATGGTAACATGTTCTGCCTAAAACGCTCAAGGTTAAATGCAACAGCGCGGAACAGAAGTATTGGAGATACAGTATCAGCCAACTGTTAGGTGACGAAACTACCAATCTCTCTGACGTACTCGACATTCGCGCCGGCTCCATGGATGTCATTAGTTTCCAAACATATCTTACTTTATATTATATGTACGCACAAAACGTTAATTTTCGCAAATTTTCTATATAAAGAACTATCACCATAGTCTGGTAAGACCAAACTGGGGTCAATCTTTTTTATCATGAGAAAATATCAACCAGAAACCTTAACAAAAATATTTTAAGCTTGGTTATATAAATTAAATTATAATTTCATAATTAGATTAAATTTCAAAATTACGATCATTATTACAATTTTATAATTCGTTTCCCTTACATTTTAATATTGTAAAATGTTAAAATAGTCTTAAAATCAATTGTAAACAAAATAATTTTGATTTAAATTTGACAGCGGATGGATTTTTCTTTCTATTAAAAATAACACTCTAACAATGAATATTTATTTAAAGTTTTAGAGGTTTATGTAAATAGAGTTTTAGAGTTGTATTTAATCAGAATCCAGTAAGAAATTATAGATGATGTTCTAGCGAGCTTTTCATCTGTGGAGGTTAACGTTCTGGGCCTTTTAGAAGTATACCTGGAAAAAGATAATTATGCTCAAATATGACTCTGTAATGAAATTACATGAACTTTGTACTTTCACGCCGTGATTCTAAGTGGATTCGCCACTATCTTCAACTTGTTTTATTTTGGGTTATTGATGCAATTAACTATTTTATAACGGTTACCACGTTATTTATTAAAAGATTTAATGTGAGAACAGTGATACGTTTTTTAAATAACAATTATGGAGGTTTTTCAAATTTAATAATTTTTAAAAATTATATTTTGTTGAATAACCTTTTTTAATAATCAACCAATTAATTGCAATAGCTAAGTCATATTTTATGGCTAAGATTACAAGGAACATTTTGGTGAATGTAAACCATGGCAACCCAATAAATCCAATACTATAATACGAGCAAGATTTGTGTGTATATATAAATTGTATATACTGTATATATATATATACATCATGATATATATATACAGTATATACAATTTATATATATCATATATATCGAGATCCCGTCACACGGATCTCGAAAACGGCACTAAGGATTTTTTTTATATTTTGGAAATAACTAATTTCCGAGTAGAAAATAAGTTCTAGATAGGTCTAATGCCCAGGAAAATTCTTGTTTTCTTGTAATATTAAGTTTAAAATCTAAAAATTTAACATTACGCTTATGGAGAATCAAAATGTAAACAATATTAATCAAAACATCTGTTTATAACCGTTTGACAGTTGTTGATTGAAGATGGTGGGGAACAATATTAAGATGAAGATGAAGATGGTGGGGAGGTATTGCATTAATATTTATTTTATGTATGTAATAAATCCAAAATTATCAGGTTACTAAACAATTTGTAACACTTAAGGGTAACATAACTGTGCGAAATAAAAGCAGAAACAAGTATTTACAAAATCTTCCGTGTTTTGTTAAAAAAAGTATTCATTGTATTGTTTGAAGTCACTGTAACAAACCAATTAATTGGTGTAAATTAAGTTTATCTTTTGCTTTTCAATCCTCATTCCGTTTCTAACAAAATCGTTCAATCACAGGCTAATAATAACTATATGGATTAAACAGTAAAAGATCGGCTAAAACAATTGAGGTTGGCTAAAAGACCTACGGCGTCGCTCTGGCCTCGTAAATTGAAGGTCGCGAGTTCCATCCCAGTCGGGGGCAGTAATTTTTAGTCGGTGCTATATTAATTGTGGTGTATTAAATCTGTTTTATTTAAACCACATTGAGTAATAAATGTGTTTTTATTTTTGTAATTAATTTTTATAATACATATGTCTTAATCTATACGAGCAACGCTCGGTCACCAGGTACTGAAGATATTATTTCCAATAATGCTTGCGCAAACGAAAAAATAGTTCTTTATCTAATCAGTTTTATTTACTTTTAAATTAATGCTAAATAGTTCAGCTAAGAAATTAGTATTTCTAAAAAAGATTTCAGGTTTATATTTTGTTGTGGTACTAGGTTAACAAGTATCTTGCTTATTAAACATTGAAATTTATTATTGAATATGTTCCCACTGAGTTACTTATGCACCAAAATCTTCTCAATGTAATCAAGAATATCTTGTAAAACTTCTACAATATTAGGTGCAGCACTTAACACATTAATTCATAATTTCGCATTTCAAATCAAATATAGCAAAACACAAGTTAGAGAAAATGGCTGGCAAAGTTTTAAAAGTATTTTTTTACATTAAAAAGTTGAAAAAACTGGTTTTCCTTATAGGTATTTTTCCTGCTCTTCCTCTCTCAGCTTTGAACCTTTTAAAAGTTTTCTATAGATCTTGTAGTTTAAGAAAAAAATTGTTTAAAAATGACAAAAATTTTATGGATATGGAGATATCCATGTGGTTGAGATCCATTCATTTATGCTTAAAAACATAGTTTATGTGTTTATCATGGCAGCTAACCTGCATACTATTTTCTCATTTTAATCATATAGAGATGGTAAACTCCTTTATTTGTGTACAGATGTTCATGAAACTCGATATAAATGGTCAAAATATAAATGGTTTAGGCTAGAAATTCAGCTGTTCAAAAACTTTGAGCGTTCCTCACAGCAGCAAACCTTCATACTCTTTCCCATGTTAATCTTATGGAGAATAGGCAAATAACTCTCATATTTATCAACAGATAATGATAAAACTTGTCATGTATTATTATGTTATTGATTTGGAAATTCGCCGAGTACACAGGTCTGCTGTGACGGGGGTATTCTAGTTGCTTGGAGAGTGAGTTTTTGCATTTATATTATAAAAATTATTTCTTACAAAACCAATGTTAATTTTTTGGTTTAAAAACCTTATACATTAATTTATTAAATTTATTACTAGCTGTCCCGGCGAACTTCGTAACGCGTAACAGTAAATACTTTAAGATTGGCCATGTTTTGAAGTCAAATTGTGAAAGTTTAGATATTCTGGGTCGCGGCATCGTGAATAAAAATACTGAAACGATAAGACATATTAATAACATTCCCACAAAACAAATAAATCTGAGTGGATTGATTGTCAATTTTCTAATCCAACCTAAACCCAAACCAAACCTAACTGTTATACACGGTTTTTATAGGAGAGCTATAAAACAGCTGATTATTATAATAAACGTAATACGTATAAACATTGTTATTATTTTCATTTGGCCAATATATAAACACGTGACTTTTAGTCGGACGGAAAATAATAAAATATAAATACATAATCCTCAAAAACCGTCAACTACTAACGTGGTGAATAAAGCGGTTTATTTTGTACAACACATATTTACTTCATAGTTTTACATTAATGAATGCTTTAGATGGCATTGGATAGTAAAGCATGTTGCTAATGGAAAGTAAACCAACAGCTGTAGATAAAGAAATTAAATGTTATGATTGTAGACAATTTGTAAAAAACTTATTCCCCATAAGGTTGACATTAGAAATTTAAAACACCATAAAATGGAAACTTATAGTTTTCAAAAAAAAACTTTTGCTAAAACCTTCTTGGACACATACAGAGCAACTTCTTAAAATTCCATGGCGATTGTATGAGTAGTTTGGCAACGCATAAAGGACATACTTACATACATTTTTATTTATAGAAATGTCCAGCAGCTCAGGGGCTCATAATATGGATTTTTATATTTACAAAATTCCTCCCAAATCACCTTCGAACACACCAATGAGCGTGTATTTATTAGTTATTAGTTAATAATTAGTTGTTATTATATTATTAGTTATTATTAGCTATCTTAGGTGAGTAGTTGTCTCGAAAAGGAACTGAAATTTTATCATTTGGGGAGCAGAAAAAAGTATGTTCCAGGTTTAGGGCTAATAATGATGACATTGGTAATTGATAACTCTATTATCTATAGAAAATTCGCTAGTAAGAACTTGAATGTTTCATATGATTGATATACAGTAATATACTTATGTTTTAAACATACTACAGTACTTATAATTTATTTGACGCTACTCGTACTTGCGGTCACAGGTAGTATCACCGTGAGGAGGGTTCCCCCCCAAAATTCTAAAAATTATTATTTTTCATCTTTATGTTAATTTCAGAATTTGAATAATTATATTTGCAACAGTAAATTTTAAATGTAATTTAGATAAACTTCAAAGAGATAGTTTTATTAAAGATTTTCGTTTTTAAATGTACTTAGAGTAGAATTACTTAGGAGAAATTTTGAGTCGGTCCACTGATCCAGTTTATTAAATATATCTCCTTACCTTTGGGAAATAGCTTTGATTATGGGTGTGTCTAAAGGTAATGTTTTCAGTTCCACTAAACTGCTCTCCTTATAGTTATAAGGTTGAAAGGTGACGTCATATGGTCATATGACGTCACTTCCGTTACAATTTTCGCTTGACGTGAATCGCTATCACCCACTTCCCCAGAGTTGACACATATTCATGTCTAAATATATATGTATTTCAGCTTTATTCTCCAATGGCCCAGTAAATTTGGATAAACTGTTTTAACTAATTAATATTTTTAATTGTGACCTGCCCAAAAGTAAATATTGTCAAATTCCTTGTAGAATGTAAAATGTAAGAGGAATGTCCCTGCCAATTGACCATAACTAGGAATACAATGTAACAGTTGTCATTTCAGCTCTACTTATTTTGTTTGAATTAAACTTAAAATTCAAGAGTAATAAAGTGAGTTCTAGAACTGTTCTACATCAGATAAAAACTTCAAATTTACGCATGACTTGTTTGAAATCATCAAACGTACAAGTTGTTATCATACAAGCTAACATTGAATCAACTTTGTTATTATAGCTCGTTGGTAGACAACGTAGTCGTAAAATATATGAATCTAAAATACTATTAACAATAAGAATTAACTTCTGCAATATGTTCATTAAAGATAATATTGAAATTGAACAATACTGAATATTTCACCCATTTTAGTATAGGGATTTGTTAAATAATTTTTATAACATAAAAAGTTAGATCAATTTTTTTACTAATCAAATGATTACACATTGATTGATGAAGTTCAATGTTTTCCAGTTTATATAAGGTTTATGTTTCATGGAACATCGTTAGACTCTCTGGCCCTAGAATAACAATAGCACTTTACATTTTGCATTTTACACTACATTATTATTCTACATAATATGATTTTGACAAGAAATTATTTGAAATAAATTAAAGCCAATAGTCAAAAAATTGAATTAGGTAGAAAAATCTTGAGAATAAAATTTGGGTTATTTTGTAATGAAAATAATTTTATCTCAAATTCTTTTTTTATTTTTACAGATAACTATTTATCTATTAACATTTATTGTTTAAGTGAAAGATATATATGCAAAATTAAGTACATTTTTATTATCTTTATGATGCGAATTGTAAACCTTATAGTAAATAAAATGTCCACCATGACATTCCTTAATTAAAGGCAAAGCAAACTGTTATATTACTGAAAACATATATTCTATTGTTTTTGAGAAATATATCAATATGAAGATATATATTTAAATGGTGAACTACAAGGCATGTCAGTTTGTTTAAGTTTATACCTTACTATTAGAATCTCTGAGTCGGAACAATCTGTACAAAATGGCGAAATGAAGAAATTAAATTATAAAAAAAAGATACAACTTCCGAATCGAGGGGTATGAAGGGGTAGCGGAGCAGTGGGGATACTGATGCTGCGGTGTTGCCGCTTTGGCGCGGGCGGCCACTGCCGACTTTGGTGTAAGGTGATGGTCTCACAGTCCGAACGCGAGGGCGCCCTATTTTACTTGCACTGGTACCGTCACTTCTCTCCATCAGTATTAAGATATTGTAATACAATAGTCAATGCGCAATAGTCAACGATTTAACCACTATCATAGCACTAGAGGAACTGCACATGTGCGTGCCGGCGTGGAGAGGCGGTGCGATGCGGCGCAATGCGGCAACAGTGCCCGTTGCTAGGGCAACCACCCCAGACGCTCCTCGCTCTTATTGGTCAGGTAGCCAACCACGTCACTTCCCTCCTTACTCCAAGGTCAGAACTCCCCACCTCGCCGATTCGGAAGTTGTATCTATTCTACTATAGTAACTACCATAAGTTGTATATAGTCTATTTTGTCCTTTTCACACACCAGACGTCTGTAGAGTTTTTAAAGCCTTGTTATAATGGTAAGCGTGGTGAGTCGTAATCATGGATTCGCTACGCGTAGCAGTAACTTTTCTCCACACACTTACAATTTTTTGGATTTTGTGGGATGACTTCTCTCCAACCATTTTTGTATAGGTCAGAGTTGTTGTTTGATGTCCTCAGATGATGAGGGGGACAGGAATTAATGTTGTTGCGATCATATGGACTTGCGAACCATGCTAAACCAAAATCAACTCGCTCAAGGTGATAAAAATAACCTTTGCAAACTTTTTCCTGGTAGATAATAGAAAAATAGTACCGGTAATAGGTAAGCCAATGTGGACGTGAGCGAATTATTGAAATTGAATTCAGGAGATTTGCAGTACACGAAATCACATTCCAAGTCATCACTGACCTGGTCTTTCTATCTTCATAGTCGTAAAGAATTGCTCGATACAAAGATTCACCATTTTTCGTTATTCTACTACAACTCAATGTGAATTTGGGTAATGCGTGTACCCAGCATCCTAACGGTGTCACATCAGGGTTCCAGATATAAGGGGATAATCCTTCGAATTGTGGGGTTTCCTCTCTTAATTTATACCAAGGGTAGAGCTCAGATTTTTCTAACCGATCCACAATCTCTCCAGCAATTTCGTCTTCATTGGATTTCTCCCCCGAACATTCAAAATGTGACGTTCTTGCTACTAACACAGCCAGCAGTAGCTGTATTCTAGCAATATCCATGACGGTCACGAACTGTTGTGTGTTGTGGACCTCTTGACACAGAGAACTGTCTCGAACTGTCGCGTAACCGGTGCCAAACCAACACCTGTCTGATAACCCACATCTGTTTTGATGTCATCATACACTAACCGTTGGAATATTTGCGACGTTTTATTTTTTACTTTACTAAAACTTTGACTTGCATTTAAATAGAATACTGTAAAAATTGATCAGATGCATGTAGCTCCCGTGAACTTGAATGTCCTAGTTAGCTCGAATGGTTTTGGAAAACTGATTCGCAGTTTCCCTAAAAATGTTAACCCATTTCTACAAAGGCTACTTATTAGACGATACATATTATACAGTCAAGTAAAACAGTGGCTTTAAATTTAAAAACTACTCGGAAGAATTTTCACTTCTCAGAAGACGATGTCACCTTAACATTTAACGTTCTCGTGGATCACAATTTCTGTTGGCTATATAGTGCTAACATTTGTTTTAAAAAATATGGCAGAGCCCACTCGATGCAATGTCAGTACGAACTTAGGGAATATAATAACAAATAGTTAATTTTTAGCCATGTAGAAACGAGTTTGTTTTAAATGATTTGTCTTTAGCGTTAACAAGTAAATTGCTACTATGTAAAATGTTCTATCCTTGATCAATTCCTCTTTATTGTTCATCGCTAATTTGATATTTGTTCTAAAAAAAGAATTCGTCGAGTCCTTTCCCGTAAAAACCTATTTACATATACCCCCGTAGCAGCAGACCTGCGCAACCAGCGAATTTGCGTTTCAATAATTTGACAATAGTAATATGAAACGTTTCGATATCTGTCAATAAAAAAGAGAGTTTGCCTATTCTCCATAAGATTAACACGATAAACAGTATGGAGGTCTGCTTCTGTGAGGAACATTGAAAGTAGGCATTTTCACCATAAATAATGTTTACTTTGAACTTCAACATCTCCATAAATAAAGGAGTTTGCTTATTCACTATGTGATTAACATTGGAAAAGAGTATAAACGTTAGCTGACATGATAATAACATAAACTGTGATTTTTAAGCATAAATGGATGGACCTCATAAAGCAAAATACCAAGTTGCATCTTAAATAGTAAGTGTCATATTCATTTTCCTTTATCCTCCATAAGATTTACATTGGAGACCCAAAATACTAAGTAATGTAGTTTTTTTTTGTATCTCGTTAGCTATTGGAGATAGAACAAAACTTTAAATTACTAAATCGTTAAGTTTTTAAACTGATTCTAATAGTCGAAGAAAATATTTACCAGCATTAAATCAGCCCAAAAACTAAACAAATTGGGATATAGAATCATTAGTCTACGACCAACGGTTCCAGAGGAAAGTTAAATTTAAATTCCTTGGTAAACGCAGTACGTTGTCCGAGAACGTCCAATGTTGTTCTTATGGAGAATGTAAAAAAAACCATTACTTAATTTCTCAACTGTTATCTATGAAACTTGGTATGTACTATGGGGTCACGTCACCCAACAAATCCTAAAAAAACGTTTAGAAATACCTGGAAGACGGGTTGTAGAGCACGTCTTAGAGTTTCAATTATTTTATGTTTACTGCAAAGTAAGATTAGATTAGATTAGGTTATTGAAATGGCGACCTTACCACAAGGTAGGTATTTTAAGCCAAGTATGAATAAGGATTGAGTGTAAGATGATTGTGGCGTAATCTTGTAGTCTTATTACTGTCTAAGACTGACATGTTCCTTAGACAGGTCTATTAATTAATAACCCAACAGCCGATGGCAACTAATGGATCTAGAGTTTAACGTGGAGTTTAAACTACTGCCTCTGAATTACGAACTGGTCTAATTATGAGGATGGTCTTTGTGGTAATTTTTTTACCTAAAGTTAATTTTTACCTTATACAGTTACTGAGAAATAATTTGTTCGCAACAACTAACCAAATCAATCAGGTGTAAATCTAGTTAAACAGGAAACGATTTTATTATCATTTTATGTTGTTTAGATTAAGATGGTGAAACTTTTGCAGATCGCTGAATATTATTATAATTATATCATTAAACTGTAATATGATAAAAAATATCTCAGTTTTTCGTAAAATTAATTATGTACTAATGTATTGTTATATAAATTAATTATTAATTATTACTATATCAACTATACACGCACTCTTTTACGGAATATAGAGAATATAGAATATAAGTAAGTCTGCTAGTAAAAATTTACTAATAGTTTTAGACTTACTGGATCAGATGGTATTGTGTCCGAAACAAAGCAATTCATCTCACTGAATGGTTAAATTTCTGAAAATTGTAAGAATATGAGGTGTCTAAGAGTAGTGAGTTTTGTTTTTTTAGGTTTCCGATTTTTGGGTTTGTATTTCGGCCTGAAAACTCTGTAAGATACATGCTGCAACAAGACCTAACTGTGTTTTTACGGTAAATTTTTATTTTCCTTTATCGTTTGCTAAGATTTTCGTAACGAATCATACAACAAAGCTACCTCTGCAAACAATGAAAAACACCAAATTTTCAACAATGGAAAAGTATAAATGCTAGACAGATATTTCTGTTATTTGTGATATTTAAGCATTGACTTGAATGCAGGATTTCTCGTTGACCATTTTCCTTTAAGGAATCTGCCATTATGCTACAGCACTAACAACAATATCCTACCCTTCTTCTTCTTATTCTTCTTATACTTCTTCTTCTGCTGCTTCTTCTTCTTCTTCTCCTTCTTCTCTTGGTCTGTGAGATTCACCCCTACATTCCTCGGTTATAAATGCTTTTGCTGGAGGAAATGAGATCCTAACCTGCTCAGGAAGTTGTAGAAATTCAGATTTTCAACTTTTAGAACTTTTAAATCTTTCGGAAAAAGATATCCTATACAATATGAGCAATATGTATAAATGCACAAGGATCACGAAGTAAATAAATTCTTGAATATGAGTAAAGGGGTTTCATATAGGTCTCATGTCTTGGAAAACCCTGGATTTATTGTAAAATTTTATTTATAGTGTATTATTTACTTATCTTTGGGAAACTATCACCATTAGTAGTATCCAAAATAAAACATAATGTAATATCACATATATATTTATTCAAAAGAAGTAATTATAAGAATTGCAATCAAATAAAGCTTATATAGCATACTTTTCCAAAAGTAACCCATTAGGATTATAATAATTTAGTGACTTGTGAACATTGTAAAATTATTATGTGTTCAACAGCCTAAACCACCAAGAATGAACAGTGATCAGAGAAGCAGCACACATGGACTCCCTGTGTTAAATTTAATTGAATTAATTAGGTAACAGAACCTAGAATTATTAATCTCAGTGTAATCTGTAGTTGCATTCTCAGGTTATTCATAATGAGCTGTTAGGACTGTTACCTCACTACAATATAAATTTACCTTTTTATTGAATTTAATTAAAGTGTGAGTGAAGGAGGTGACTAGAACCAGCTTTTATTCAGAATTGTAGGAACATCTTCAGGTTTATTCAAAATTGCCAATTATTATAATATTTTACCTATAAATAAAAATTTACCTTTTATTTTGATTTATTATACCAAATGTAGTAGTGAACTATTGGGTAACAACAGGAAATTTAATTTCAATCATTATTTAATTCAGTGAATACAACTAATTGTATTCATAATGTCCCATCTCCTTATGGGACATTACTTTTTGATGCCATATCTCAAAATTCATAGGCATAATTATATTAATTTGAAATAAATAATTTAATTATCTAATATTCCAACATTATTGAAATTGTCAGCACGAGTGTCCCTCCCTGAGAAAGAATCCATGCATATTTAAATTTTATAAATATATTTATTGTTATAAATCACATCGAGCTTTACTTTAAATTAATTTTATAACGTCATCCGCCATCTTGGT
This sequence comes from Nephotettix cincticeps, assembly GCA_023375725.1. NCBI lineage: Eukaryota > Metazoa > Arthropoda > Insecta > Hemiptera > Cicadellidae > Nephotettix > Nephotettix cincticeps. The sequence continues at coordinate 15,590,120 of CM041786.1, read as the reverse complement.
CCTACCCCACATATGTAACACCATTTTTAGTCCCACTCAACAACCACAAGAATATGTAAATACTTAAATAGATGATATTGTCATTATTATTCAAAGTATTAGTATTTAAAATCTTTATATATATATATATATAAGTAACAAACCCCACCTAAGATAAATATATCTAAATATATAAAACAAAGTCGTGTTAGCTACACGCATTATAACTCAAGAACGGCTGGGCCGATTTTAATGATCTTTGATTTTTTGGATTCTTCTCTGCTCCGGTCATGCTTTAAGCATATTCAGTTTTCATAAATTAAAAAAGTTTCCATTTTATAGCGTTTTAAATTTCTAATATTAACCTTAAGGGGACTAAGTTTGTTTAAAAATGTTCTACAATAAAAACATTTTATTTATTTAAGCTACAGCTGTTGTTTTACTTTCCATTAGCAATATGCTTTACTATCCAATGCCATCTAAATCATTCAGTAATGTAAAACTATGAAGTAAATCTGCACTGTACTAAATGAATGGATTTATTCACCACGTTAATAGTTTACGGTTTTTCGGGATTATGTGTTTAAATTTTTTATTTTATGTCTCATTAAAAGTCACTTGTTTATAATTATGTCGGCCAAATAAAAAATAATTACTGTGTTTATACATATTACGTATATTATAATAATCAGCTGTTGTATATATTTCCTATAAAAGCCGTATTACAGTTAGGTTTTGTTTGGTTTTAGATTGGATTAGAACAATTGTGAATCAATCCACTCAGATTTATTTGTTTTGTGGAAATGTTATTAATATGTCTTATCGTATCAGTATTGTTATTAACTATGCCGCGACCCAGAATATCTAATTTTTCACAACGAAGTCGTAATGCTATTCGACTTCAGAACATGGCCAATCTGAAAGTTAACAAGTATTTACTGTTACGCGTTATGAAGTTCGCCGGGTCAGCTACTATTCAATACAAATAAGTAAATAAATACCAAATCCAATTTTTTAAATAATTACAAGTAATAAGCTGATGTTGAGGTTATCAGTTGTTCACGTAGGCTTTGGGTGGACGGTAATTTTTTTTTTAAATTATGTATTTTAACTTTTAAAAAATTTTACCAAATTGCTAGTTAACAGTGTCAGATAGTTCAGTCAAATCTAAGAATATTTCAGTTCAAAAAACAAAAAACGTAATGAATCCTTATTTGGTAGGAATATTTCAAACATACAAATCCTTTAAAATCGTTCTTTTATAGAGCTTAGTGGAACAAATTTAGCCGTGAGACGAAAACATAGTTAATTAGTCTTACCCGTTTTATTTGTAAACGAGCTTTTCTATATTAACTCTTTTTATAACCTCAACCATAAAACTGAAAAAAGCGTCGCTAAAAATGAATTCCTATTGAAAACATCCTAAAAAGGACGTACCAGCTCGTTCCCACAAATTCACACTGAGAATCTGTTAAATTTTACATGTCTTTGTCTTTACCAGGTGATAAATCTGATGGCGGGCTTCTGATGGTTGCGTCGAAGGTAGGCAGTTGTCACTGTACGCTGCGGGGGCAGGCCGGACAAGTGTTAATGTATACTCCATTGTTGGCGGTTTTTTGCTGGCGTTTCACCTTTTAATCGCAACCTGAGAACACCTCATACAGAGTGTTCAACAACCGACTGAGACTGGATTCACGACGTATTGTTCGTTACGTGACTCACGTCTTCCTTTGAACAGGCCCGCCAATTTGTTCTTACATGTAAAACTCTTTGTTCAATTTGAATTTGATAGTCTGATATGCATTGATCAGCACTGTTATTCGAATTTTCAGTCATGTCTTGGGTGTATACTACACATGCGTTGTACATTTACCTTATCAGATAATGTTTACTTGTTAACCCATCGTCGGTTAGGCCACAAGAATCTTAGCTATGATATTTATCACAGATATGTGGCAATATGAGGAAACATCTGAGTCATTCACTTCTCTTCCTATTTTTACTATCAATTTGTTTAAGTGAGCTGGAATTTGAATAGCACTCATCATAAATGTTGTAAAATTGTGCAACAGAAGCCTTTAAATCAGTGCTATTTATCACGGGAGACCAATCACCACTTAAAAGTTGCCTCCTTAACTTTTTGTAGTTAACAACTTTAAAAAATTTATTATTATTTATTACACTTTTCAGACCAGAAAGACTAACACTAATTCCATAGTGGTCTGTAATACACAGCTTAATTACTTTTTGTTCAAAATTAATGTTTTCCAATAATGAGGGTTTTTGCGTTTTTTCATGTAATTTTTAAAATTTTCAAATTGTATCTTTTTATATAAGAATCAGCTCTAAAAGCTACACAATTTAGTTCCTTATAGTTTTTCTCTATGTCCAATGGTTACGGAGATATTAAAAAATCTAACCATAGTACATTGTGTGATCCAATGCTAAGATTAGATTAGATTAGTCTTAAAGAGGATAAAGAAAAATTAATATTTCCCTTAATAATCAATAGTTTTGGATGAAACTTGGTATATACCTTCAAGTGGTTAAAATCTTATGCTTAAAATGCTCAAAAATCATAGTTTATGTGTTTATAATGGTAGCAAACCTGTATACTCTTTTCTCATATTAATTATATAGAGAATAGGCAAAGTCCTTTATTTATGGGCATATGTTTATGAAAATTGTTATAAAAGGTCGAAAATTATTTTATGCTAGAAATGCCTACTTTCAATATGCCTCACAGCAGCAAACCTGCATACACTTTCATGTTAATCTTATGGAGAATAGGCAAATAAATATCATATTTATCGACAGATATTGATAAAACTTGTCATATATCATTATTATTATTATATTATTGATTTGGAAATTCACAGGTCTGCTGCGACGGGGGTATTTTATAAGCACAGCCTTGGAGCTAAGGCGAGAACTGATAGGAATGAAACGTATTTCATGCATGCTCTATATTCCAGAGAAGGTTTTCAATAAAACCGTACACCGCCCCTTGAAAAGTAAATAACGAGCATTTAAATACCCTCTCTTTAGGCAATATTACATGTATTTTGCTTTCAGTTTTCAAATAACCTACCGCTAATAATCAGCTGTCCTTTTAGTTTTTATCACTAAATTTTATAAGCATTGATAATTTATTTTGAAACATTTCTTCTAACAATACTTGGTTGTGAAAAAGTAATAAATAACACGTTTTTTAGATTTTTATTGTGGGCATTTTTCATCGTGTTTTATGTCATGTCATTTTATGTGAAACAAAAGTATGTAGGTGAAACTTAAATAATATGGTCAACTTAAAAATAGTTTATCGTAAAATTGCCTACTTTTACTGTTCCTCAACGCTGCAAGCCTGCATACTTTTTCCCATGTTAATATTACAGAGAATTGGCAAATACTCTATTGATTGATCAATCTTGTCACGTACTTGTACTATTATTGTCATATTATTTACTTAAACATTCGCTTAGTGCGCAGGTCTGCTGCGACGGGGGTATTTTAGGTTATGCTATAAATGATACCTTGACGTATAAGTACTTTTAATAAAGAAACAAATTTCATCTAATCACATGTAAACTAGTACTAATTAACTAAGTGAGAATTTTTTTTCTTTTGATTAAGATTTTAGGTTTAAATTTTATCAATATAACAAGTATCTTCATCCTCAACATAGAATCCTACAACCCGTACAAAAGACGGGCAAAGTGTTAGCATGTACTGTACTCTAAATCTGTTTAGAGTTTGAATGATTGAGAGTTTACGTTATTGTGGGTTATTCGACTTTAGCACGATAGGACGATGAGTGATGTGGCAATATCTATACTGACTTCAAATTATTTATAATTTTTTTAATTATAATACAATCAATAGATTACGAAATATTACTTGATTTTTACGATAACTTCAAGGATTAAAATATTGTTTTAAATTATGCCCAGTAGCTCAGGGCTATGTACAAAACTACACCAACTCACCTTCAAATAGACCGATGAGCATAAATGTATTTATCGTTTCTATTGAACAAATAGACTTTCCATCAAACAACAGCTCAATGATAACCAAAATCACTCATAAAACGTATCGTGCACTTCCTCGATCGCCGTTTAAAAAGACGTTTTTTTCAATTGATATTTAAGACATGAGAAGAGCCGGAATGTACAATAAACCCAATGGTGGAGCCCCGGATCCTGGGCCAGATGCAGAACGGACTATCCCTTCAGGCACGAATCACGATCGAATAACTAAGGTAAATCCTTTAAAAAAATCACCAACACCTGAAATGCACTTTAAAACATACGGTTTCACTCATTTAATTCAAAACCAATCAAAAATACGGGAATGATCAAGACGGAGATTGTGATTTCGCCATGTTTGTGAAGAGAGACTGTCAGAGGTCAGAAGTCAGAGGAGACTAGCGGCGGTGGCTTGTGTGTATTTAGATCTTGGGGAGTAATTGTCTCGAAGGAACTGTAATTTTAGTATTTGAGGGATTGAACGAATATTTTCCAGGTATTGGTCAAATAATCATGACATTTGTAATCAATAGCCTCCATTTTCTATAGAAAGTTGGCTATTAAGAACATATATGTTTAATTTAACTTATAAAATAAACTAATGTTCTAATCATAATATCTGTAGGTTATTTGACGCTACTACTTACGGCCACAGATACAATCGAAAGTGAGGTTGTCCCGCCGAAAATTCTAACAATACATTTTGTTTCTATTGTTGTTATTCTCATAAATTGGATGATTATTTATTTAACAATAAATTATCATTATTATAATATTTAGATAAATAAAAATATATTATAGTTTTATTAAATATTTACCACTGTTTTATGTGTTTGTTCACTGATAACGTTTATTTTAATTAAATATATTTCCTTACCTTTGGGAAACAGCTTAGATCATGGATATGTCTAAAGATAATGTTTTAATTTCCACTGAACTGCTCTCCTTATGGTCGTGAGGAGAGCAGTTATAAGGTTAAAGTGTGACGTCATATAACCTACGGCGTAATTTCCGTTACAATTTTTGCATGACGCGAATTACTATCACCCTCCACCCCAGAGTTTAGACATATTTGTGTCTCAATATATTTATTTCAGCTTTATTTTCCAAAGGCCCAGACAATTTGAATCAAATGCTTTTTTTAATAATTAACCATTTATTTAAAATTTTGAATTGTGACCCATCCGAAAGAAAATATGGTGAAATTCTTTTTCCAACACAAGACGAACATCTCTTTTAACGATCAATAACTAGGAATACAATGCAACAGTTCTCAATAATTGAGAACTGTTGCATTCAAATTCAACTTTCAATTCAAATTGTAATATGTAATAAAGTCAGTTTTAGACTTTTTCTACATCAGGTAAAAAACTAAATTTCTGTAAAACTTCTTTCAAATTATCAAATGTTGACGAAGATATTGTCATATAAGCTAATATTGATTCAACTATATTATTATAGCTCGAAGGTAGACAACATAGTCGTGAATATATGAGTTGAAAATACTGTTAATAAGAAGAATTAACTTCTGCAATATGTTCATAAAGGATTGTATAGAAATTGAACAGAATTGAATATGTCATCCATTTTAGTAAAAGGTTTCCTTGATTATTTCTTATAACATGAAAAGTTATTCTAATTTTTACTAATCAAAATATTTAAAAGTTCAACGTTTGTCAAGTTGATTAGACAATGTATGTCGAGTATCGTTTGGCCCATTGGCTCTAAATTGACAATTATACATTACGTTATCAATCTACTGATTGTGATTTTCACCCTAAACTATTATAAAAATACTAAAGCCTATCGCCATAACAATTAAATTGAGTTAGCTAGAAAAAATCTATTTTGGAAATAAAAATCAGGGTTATGTTATAATAAAAATGATAGTCTTTGTCTCAAATACTTCTTTTAATTTTTACAGATATCTATTTATCAATTAACATTTTAAGCTTTAGTGATTTATCTGTTACCAAAATTAAATACATAAGTATTAACATGATGCAAAATGTAAATCTTATGCTCAGTAAATTTTCCACAGTAAAACTTCTTAGTCCAAAACAAGCTGTTATATTACAGAAAAATCATATATGCTATTAATTGTTTTTCGAAAAATATATCAATATAAAAATATATATTCAAATGGTAAACTACTATACATATCAGTTTGTTTAAGTTTACAGCTTACTATTGTGAAGTCCGAGTCGAATCAAGCTTTTCAGGATGGTGAAATGAAGAAAATAATCTGGAACTCCATTGGTTGAATCTAGTCCATTTTGTCCTTTTCATAAATTAGACATCTGTAAAGTCTTAAAAGGTTGATGTGTCATAATCAGGATTCACTTGATGAGCTGAGGGTTTCCTTTACACGTTTAATGACAAAGTTCGGGATTTTCTGGTATGTGATCTACACTCCATCCATTCTTGTATTCGATTGAGTTTGTTGATTTTCTTAGCCGTTTAGCAGGGCAGGAATGAGTTTTTGGGTCATATTCCTGTATTATAAATGGAGCACTATCACCTTTATTTTTGGGGCTTTTAGGGGTATATTTATAGCCATCGCAAACCTTTTCCTTGTTGATAAAAAAAAAAAAGAAATCGGACGACATTATTCCACCACTAACTACCGAAATTGAATTGAGCAGATTATCATTGCATGCAAGTACATTCCAAGTTTTGATTGGAATTAATCCGTATCTGGCGTGAAGTACTGCTCTACGCAAAAGTGCATCATTTTCTGTTTTTTTCCCACAGCTTAATGTGAATTGTTCACTTTCGTGTATCCAGCATCCTTCCAGTGTCACATGAGGGTTCCAGGCTTCCACTATGTCGTCATATGAGGGGTGATTTTTCGATGTATGCCAAGGGTAGCGCTCAGTTTTTATCTCATTCACAATCTCTCCAACAATTTCGTCAGTATTGGAATTCCCCGACGAACATTTAGAAGTTCCTGCTACTAACACAGCTAGCAGAAGCTGTATTCCAGCAATATCCATGACGGTCACGAACTGTTGTGTGTTGTGGACCTCTTGACACGGAGAACTGTCTCGAACTGTCGCATAACCGGCGCCAAACAAACACCTGTCTGGTAACACGGCCACATCTGTTTTGATGTCATCAGACACTAACTGTTGAAATATTCACTACGTTCTATTTTTTTACTAGCAAAAACATTGACCTGTATTTCAATTAGAATACAAAATAAACTCCATCAGATGCATGGGGAGTACATAAAATAGACCGGAGATACTTCAGAATCGGCACGTTTTTCCCATGTTATTCTTATGGGTATTATTTTTTTCATCTCGTTATAATCCGAAAAAACCAACTCTTATTCATATCCAATCTACTGCCTAATATTATACAACATCATTTTTTATGAAAAATAAAACAAAATTTTATAAAACACGCACCTTTCAGGGTCCGAAGTCTTAGATCCCGCAGCGGTTCATAACACTGACCCACGCTACAAGAGCATACAATTTGTAAACAATTTACTCTTATTCATATCCAATCTACTAACTGCTATTATACCACAACATCCTTATTAAAATAAAACCAAATTTCAAAAAGCATGCACCTTACAAGATTCGAAAAAGCTTGCGCGCGCCGAGTCCCACTGCCTCGCGCTGCTGCTCGCCGCTACAAGACTCACAACAGCACCGACACCTGATGATTATTAATTTTTTCTATAGTGTCCATCTATCTCACCATATCATTGTCATTAATCCATGACCTACTTAGAAATCCTTACCACTTAACATACAACTCATCTTTCTGTTTAATTAATTTCTCCACTAATTAAATGTCCTTATATTTCATCTTCCTTATAAAATAATTCTTCCTTATAAAATCTACCTCTTATTATATTACCTCTAGGTTTTGTATTCTTTACTTCTGCACCTGTTCAATTGGGTGTTACCCCCTACTAAACACATGTTTTATATCTCCCACTTTAATTTTTTTCAGACTTATATTCGTGCAATTGACTCAACCTCCTATATATTAGCCTTTAACAGTATTTGGCTTCATACCTATTGTCCTATATACCTTTTAATCAACTTTGTGAGCAGACAATTCTCAAAATAAAGAATCATTCTGCAATTGCAGTTTTAGTAGTAGAAAAGATGTGATAGTGATTAATATTCATCTCTTTCATGAGGTATTGAAAAATGATTTAACGTTATCGGGTTGAACATTCTTGACACCAGCTCAAAGGATTGTTTTTATCGCCCAGTTATAATCTTAGCTCTCTTAGAAAAAGTATCTACGTGTACATGGCACCTAAGGATAGTCATCTACACTTACTCAAGTTACTATGTCTTTCGAATCATTTTTATTCGTATATGTTTGCAGCTACATAAAACTGTTATGACTTAAATAAAACATACAACAAGAAAATTAATAAAATGGTTGATGTTGTAGTCAGGTTCGTCATTATTCCTCTGTGTCTGAGGAAATGCGCACCAAACACGTTTTTAAATTGCTATAGTTTTAATTGATAGAAATATTTCATTTAGCTATGAGCTTTGAGGTCACGAATTTCAATATTTTACAAAAACCAATGTCGCTATATAACAATTTACTGCCATTATTTATATTTAGTTATCTGAATTAATGCATTTATATTTGTTTTTAATTTAAATAGTTTTGTTTGAAAAAAACTATAAATTTTTAGGAGGATCAGTAATTTAAATATTTTATTTGTTTAGAAATGTTGAATGCAGCAGATTTTAGATCAAGTTTGCGTCAATTCAACTTGTTGGAATAGAGGCAAGACCTGTTTTATTGATATTGATGGTATTTAATTTTAACTTCTTCATCCCGCCTATAGTGTTAAAGACCCTTAGTTGTTGGATATTTACAATAAATAGTTTGTATTTTTATAAATATTGAATGCAACAGATCCTAGATCAAATTTATGACGCATCAACTTGTTGAGGTATGTATATTGATTGTATTTGATTTTATCCTTTGATGTTGTTCCTAGCTTACCTTATAATGTTATGTAAGACAATCTTAAATCTTTCTCAGTGTATCAGGAGAAAGAGACGAGGATCAGTGTATCAGTGTGGCACTGTTGAACATAACAATACAAAGGAGAGCAATTGAAATTTTGGTTATTTGTTAAATTGTATTAAATATACAAAGTGTCCAGTTTAAACGTATAAACAAATAACTATCATGGTATTCAATACTATAAAACAAGCAAGGTTTTGTATATATATATATATTTGCACATGGATCTCAAAAAGGGCACTAAGGAATTTCTTTAAATTTTGGAAATAACTAATTTTCGAGTAGAAAATAAGTTCTAGATAGGTCTAATGTCCAGGAAAATTCTGGTTTTCTTGTAATATTCAGTTTAAAATCTCAAAATTTAACATTACGCTTATGGAGAATCAGATGTAAACAATACAAATCAAAACATCTGTTTATAACCGTTTGACAGTTTTATTGAAGAAGGTGGGGAACAATATGTGAATAGAGATATTTCATATATATTTATCTTAAGTATGTAATAAATGTAAAATTATTAGATTACTAAACAATTTGTAAAAACTTAAGGGTAACATAACTGTGCGAAATAAAAGCAGAAAAAAGTATTTCCAAAAACTTCCGTGTTTTGATAGAAAATTGGTCTAAATTAAATTTCTCTTTTGCTTTTCAATCCTCATTCTGTTTCTAACAAAATCAGTTGATCACAGGCTAATAATAACTGTATGGATAATTAATCAGTAAATGATCGGTTAAAACAATTGAGGTTAGCTAAAAGACCTTAAACGGCGTCGCTCATTCGGCAGACGCCGTAGTGCAGTGGTAGCGCTTAGGCCTAGTAATACGAAGGTCGCGAGTTCTTTCCCCATTAGAGGCAATACTTTTGTTCAGTGCTATATTAATTCTTCTTCTGCTTCAATCGTCCGATTGGTTGGCAGCTTTCCATCTTTATCTGTCCAGAGCCAGCTGTTTTAGTTGAGTATAGCTCTGGACCCCAAGATCCCGGGTTATCTGCTTCAAATATTGTAGCCGGGGTCTTCCACGAGCCCGTTGTCCACTGATTGCACCTTCCAGTATTGTTAGCGTGAATTCGCTATGTCTTATAATATGTCCTATCCAAGAATGCCGTCTGTCCCTAAGAGATTTCAATAGAGTTTTTTGTGTCTCTTCAGCCCTTTGAAATACTTCTTCATTTGTTATTCTATCGGTCCATTTTATTTTCAGCATTCGCCTCCAACACCATGCTTCAAATGCATTAATTGCCTTTTCATCCGCCTTACCGATAGTCCATGTCTCTGAGCCATATAGTGCAATACTCCAGATACAACTCTTTATAAGCCTCTTTCTCAAATCCAAATTCAGACTGTTGGAGGAAAGCACATTCCGTATTAATTAATTATATATTAATTATGGTGTATTAGATCGGTTTTATTTAAACCACATAAAGGTTTTCATTGAGTAATAAATGTGTTTTAATTTTTCTATTTAATTTTTATAATACATGTCTTATTCTACACGAGCAAAGCTCGGTCACCAGGTAGTCCTACTTAAAATTAAATTTGTATGCAAACATGTCATATACAACTAAAAGAGTTAAGTTCTTATGATCACCACAAGTTTCTTTCAATAGGTCCAATCGATGATCTATCTCCCTAATATTTCTACCGTTATCCTCTCATCTAGTCACAATCATGCACTCAATTGTACTCTTACCTTTAAGTAAATCAAACTCCTATCAATCATTATGTGGTACTACTGTACTCTGTGACACCGTTGTGCAGGGAAAGGATTTGTTCTGACATTTGAGGTACTACAAGAGTTTGTCAATGCGTGTTGTTATTATTCATTCTATAAAAAATGGTCCAGTGATTGCTTTATGCATCAGCCCCAACCAAAAATTCACTCTTTCAATTATTTTTAAGGTAAGTGAATCTTTTAATCCTCAAATGCAAAAGTTGTGTTTGTTTATTACTGGAGGAGGTTAAAAGTTGCTTCATTGTTGAATAGTATGATTTGAAGGAATGTTCCGGGCCAACATCTCACTAGCAAAAATTGATCTTGTTGATTGTCATTTAGCTTCAGTTGATAAAGTAGACAAATCATATATGCATGAAATTTGAGCCTTTTATATAAGATGCTATACTACAAGACAAAATTGAATTTATATAAGTATGGTTTAATTAAACAGATTTACTTATTAGTTGTACATTAACTTCTTTGTCTGCTATAAAGTTTTTATTATCAAACTTAAATTAGCTTAGTAATATGTTCCGCAATAAGATTGACTTTAAACACAGTGGACTCTCATCAAGTCCCAGGCTTATTAGAAGACACTATAGAGGTCGGTGAAGTAAAATGTAAATAATCCATCATGCAACAAGGTTTATTCCGTCTTAAATCAAATACTATATTTACATTGAATTAACTGTCGTAATTTGTTTAGTGTTTACGTTATAAGATGTGAAATGTTACACACTGAATTACTATATTTCAGGAGTAATATGTGAAATGTTATAGGAGAACTTCAAATATTATATATACATTTCAATTGACTAGTGTCTTTCATTTTATGTCAGAAAACTTTTCAAGGCCGGTCATATAGTCGTATGGAAATACACCTTTTCGCTGTAGTAGTGGTTCATGTACAAATTTGAAACTTTTTAAGTTTGCTGCTAGTTTATGTTACGGTAGGGTTAAAAAACTGTCTAATTCCAAGAAAACAAGATTATTAATTTAAAATCATATATAATGTTCAAAGTCCTTGGCGATTACATTTTTTATTAGTTCATCATATTTCCCTAAATTTTCCATTATCAAGTGAGTGTGAAAAAACCTGGAACTTTCTGTCAGTTGATATTGTAGATTACACGCGTTGTGAGCTGCACCTCTGTATAAACCAGTTAGGTGGCAGTGATCGCGTACTTTTTCAAGAATGTCAAGTATCTGTTCTCCAAATATGTGACTGCGCATTAATTTGATACTTGAAATTTGTAAATTTTAATATATTTTTTTAAAGACATTTTAACACGTTGAGGTTGAAAGTTCTTAGAACCTTCAAAGTGTTTGTTTAGCTTTTCTGTGGTATAAAACCTTTGAAGGTACAAGTAGCAATAGTATTTCTTGTGATTGTCTCTCGTTGTATTGCATAGGAGTTTTTTAAAGTCTTGAATTAGACACGTGTCCTGTTTTCAACAGCAGTAGATTGACATGGGTGGGAGAGTAATATATAGTTAATCTTACTGGATGTATAGTTTTATTCTTTACTCCAAACACAATAATGATTATGATATTTTTCCAAACATATCTATATCAGCTAGTTTAACAGGATAGCTAATATTTTTCATGTTCAACCGATTCTCATTTGGTATGTAGTGAGTTACTCGATGGGAGTTATTTAGTTTTGGATGTAGCGCTGCTAGGACTCACCACGGAAGGCATTTGTTAACTAATTTCTAAATATTAGAAACAGCGCCATTTAATTTAATGTAATCTGTAGAGGGAATATAACATTTAGGTTTTACCTAGGCGTATTTAAATAGTTCCCATTTTATAGCATGGTCATATATGGAACCGCTTACAACAGCTTGAAATTTAGTCATTGAGTTTGAATTTTTAATAGATCATCATTAATTTGTGATTGAAAATTTATTTTTTCAATCGATAGAGTAGTTAAACTTTTAAACATAGCCAAGCAGTCTTTATCAATAATCAAGTTTCCAGTTGAAGTAGATGAATACCTTACAAATATTACTTTTTTAACCAAAATCCATTTTATTGGTGATTGTATTTATTGTAGTAAGGTTAAAATTTCATTCACTACCAATTCTTCAAAAAATTGTCGTTTCAACATTTTGTTCTTATTGCAGGAAGCAAAATGTCAATTAATTTTTCATTAATATTTCGTTTACACGAATGACAATAATTCTTATGTTTTCTCACGTGAGATTTTAAGTCGTGTTTGTTTTTGAACAATAAACCACACATTTTGCTTTTGTTTTAGTTTATAGTGACGTGTTAAATTAGGTTTGTTGGAAAGTACGCTTCCGTAAGTTTTACAATCCATTGTTATACCAATAGAAGCTGTGGACGAGGTAGGTTGTTCATTGTTGTTGGTTGTCGGTGTTGTCTGAGATGTGTATCGTACGGACAACTCTGAAGGAATGACGATCCTATCTAGGCGTGGGCTTTATATAGACAGCGGATGATTTGAAAAAAAAATTTTAAAAGTTTCAGAAGTGATTTTTATAAGGAAGTATTATTAAAGACGAAATATAAGGACTTTTTCACTGGAGAAAGTAGTTACACGGAAAAGAGATAGGCTGTATGTTAAGTGGTTAGGCTTTCTGAATAGGTTAATGAGAGTGATATAGTAAGTTAGTCAGTCATGTTAGGGTGCGGGGGTTGAGTAATGGAACAGGTTTGCTAGTCTCGCGACAGTGCCATGAGCCGCTGGGTGGGGCCGCGGGACTTGGTTGTGTAATAAGGCAGTAGATTGGATATGAATAAGGGTCATTTTACTGAACAAAACGAAATGTGCAAAAATTGCTCACCATGTTATTATTATGGGAAAATATGCCGATTCTGTTGCATCTTCCTGGTTTTGAATCTACTCTATATTTATAGATTTTATAAAGCCGATGCATTTTGAATATTTTAAATAGAAATTTTGAAAGTTTGAAATTTTGAACCGAGAAAAAATCAGAGGTCCAAAAATTGCTCACCATGTTATTCTTACGAGAAAAACGTGGAGATTGCGTTCTGGCTCCGGGGTATTTCATATACTCATGAGAGGATAAATAAAATAAGTGAAAAGTAATAGAAAACTCGTTTTATACTTATTCATATAAAATTTACTTACACAATAGAAAGTATTTTTAATTGGATAAATTTTTTGGCGTCTTAAAAAGGTATAGTTCCTAAAAACGAGGTTCTGTGGAGAGGAATATTCAGTTTAGCGTTATGTCTAGGATTGTATCTTAGTGATGGGAAAAAATACAGGAAGAGACTCTGGTTATGTTTAAGACACTAAGTATTTGGAAAATTTAATTACACTACAAGGAAACGTTAAAAGATAAGAATATTTTAAAATGTGGCCTACGTGAAACTCTTCTGGGAATGCCAGCAAAGGTTCTAACTTTCTTCTTTTTCAAGACGAATATCTTCTTAGTACTGGTTTCAGAGCCCTATATTTTTACAAATATGAGAGCAATGGGAAAATAACCACAAAGCACGATGACTTAAACATTAAAGTGCCCATGGAAAATACTCGTAAAAGTCTGCTGAGAACAAAAATACCAGAGCAATGCTTTCTTCTAACATTATTGAGGTGATATGAAAATTTCCATGGGAAATCAACAGTCACACCTAAGAATTTGACATTTTGTTTGGACTCAGTTTCAACCTCATATATTCATACACTCGCTCTCATATACTTGGAGTGTCAGTAATACGCAAACGAGATTGAGAAGTCAGTCGACGAGGTTTTCCAGAATATTCCACTATTTACCGGTGAAACCATTGAACGATGAAGCTACAATTAACAAAGGTCTTTAACTTTCATTTTCCCTGAGTTTGGTTCTTCTATAAAAATAGACGTGTCGTAAGCAAACATGCACGAATGGACATCTTTAACACAACTAATAAGATCTCTATGTCGTATAAAGTTATGAGTATCGGCCCAAGGATAGAGCCCTGTGGAACCCCTGCCTTAACAATACGCTAATCGGAAAACTCTTCTTCAAACTATTTCCATCAATATAGAAAAAGTTCCACAAACTGCCTACATTGACTCAAGAAAGATGAATACCATTGATTTGCCATACCACGTACTCCTTTTAAGTTTGCTATAATTTTCGTTTATAGGGAACTATGTCGAATGGCATTCGAAGATCGAATTACTCCCAAAGCAGACTTACCACTATCTAGAGCATTTACCACCCGAATCGAGAAACTAAACATCGACTTGGTGGTGGACCTTTCCTTTAAAAACCCAAACTAATTGTTGAACGTAATCTCGTTGTTTTCCATGTAATACAACAACCTAACCAAAACGACCTTTTCAAACAGCTTAAATAAGGTTGAGGTAATAGAGATAGATCTTAAATTATCAATGAATCACTGTTCTCCCTATTTTGTGCAAGGGATTCTCAAACAAAGATTTTATTAAGTCCGGATACACCCCATATATGAATGAAAAGTTAATCAGTTAAAATTAGAGATTTTATAAAAAATTGATGGTAATTTTTAACTAACTAGAACAAAAAATACTTGTAACCTTATCGTCAAAAATCGGAGTAAAAATTAATAAATCATGGCCATAGACTGAAACTGACACTAAGAGTTTAGTTTTGAATATGGTGGTGAAGAAATATTTGGCTACGTTGATGAAAAAATCATTTAACACACGCTACTTGCAAGTTTTGGATCAGAGACAGAGATTTCTTTGAGATTCCATATTTAATATATTATATTAATATATCATGTTTATTATATCAATTTGAAAAAAATTAAGTTTTAAAAAGTTTCGTAGGTGGATTTTATGAGGAAGCATTATTAAAGACGAAATATAAGGACGTAAATAGAATTCAAACCTCTTAAGTAATTGGAAAGTGGAGAATTAGTGATGAGTGAGTGAGTGATGGCATGGCGTTTATATATACAAATTGGCAGTTTACGTCAGCAGAAATATGTTAACCAACTGTCTTAGTGACGCACATGCTAGCCTTGGAACGTTTGATAAAAGTTTGACGGTTTTAAATAATCATAACTTGTTCATATTATTTTCCAACTATTCGTTTTATATATTTCTGCTGACTCTATCAGTAAATTAAATATAATTGAATCTTTGTTGCTAAGCTTAAAAATAATGCTTATGCTTATAAAAATAATGGCACAAAAAAATTTACAAAAATTATGACTCATAATAATGTATGGATAACTGTGAGTCAATGTTTAAGCTATATTCAATCAAGTTAAAAAAATAAAATCTAGGTGTGGGTGTTACACCACAAAAACTGGACGTTTTAGATCAGTGTATTCGTACACCTAATAAGTACTCGTATCATGAAGGCAAAAATTAAAAAAAATATATACATTATTAATCATAAAAGGTTAGTTACAAATCTAATGGATGTTTTATTGTAAATATATAAAGGTTTACGGCAAGTTTTATAAAGGCAATTACTAGATTTTCATTTTGTTTGATTTTCCTACAAGGAAATGTCAAGGTCAAAACGGATCTCAGATTGACTTACATACTGGATCTCACTAAGAATGTAAAAAGACAAAAACTTTTCTAACTTGATTTGAATTCGGTTAGGTTTAATTAGGTTAAACAATTATGTATTATCGTTGAAAAACCATCCATTCTATCGTCTCTGGAACAGCTAGATTTTTACACTTATCACATTTGTAGGTTTATATGTATGTGGTTTGTATATAAAAGCACCCCGTTAAGCCCTATTTCATAATTGAAAATCGACTGCAAATAAAGTAAATAAAGAATTTCTTCAATAGTTATCAAAATACTGTTCATAAATATGATTGTAATAAAAACTGTAATGTATTACTGTTTTTATCTCGCTTAGTTTTTATATTTTAATATTTAAATTGGGTTTCAGGATTAGTTTTCATTTACTTTTTTACTACACGTTTAAAAGATCACCTCGTTAAGCCCTATTTTATATTTGAAAATCGACTGCAAATAAAGTAAATAAAGAATTTTTTCAATAGTTATTAAAATACTGTACATAAATATGATTGTAATAAAAACGGTAATGTATTACTGTTTTTATCTCGCTTAATTTTTATATTTTAAAATTTGAATTGGGTTTCAGGATTAATTTTTATTTACTTTTTTACTACACGTTTAAAAGATCACAAATCAGATAGTTTATTTTTAAAGATTTTCCTTACAATTTTCTGTGAAACTTGTCATTTGACCTATTTTATATTTTCACAGGTATCTAATAGGTAACTACTAGAGGTAGTTTACGACCAATCATCAGCTAAAGGCGTGGCCATGGAGGTATGATCGGGGACATACTGGGAGTACGAAAAGAAAATAGAGAGGGAACCCCAGGTAGAAGAGAGAGTTGGGAAGAGAACTTTTAAGGGTCCAGGGCTGCCCTGAATTATTTGAGTACGATCATAGACTGCAGGATAGTAGAAAGCTTCTGTGGACGCATCAGGCCACCATCTCCGAGAATCTGACTTAGAGAAGATGCATCCTGAACTTCTTCAAGCACGGCGGAGTGACGCTCGAGGGCATCCATCGCTCCATCAACGCGGACCCCTAAGGGAGGAGGCTTCAACCGACACACACACCGGAGAAGAGGCTTCAAGGAGTTGGACCCACCCCTGGAGCGAAAGCATTCCACGATGCATCGACTTGGGAAGAGAGAGTGCTTGAACGTTTAAGGAACAATATACCCCAGAATAATGAACGAAAGACATATCCAATATTATTAATTAATTAATAACAAACTATCCATAAACATTTATTTCATTGATCAATTTTCCAGCTAATTTCGTAAAACTTAAATACAATACGATTAACTTAAGTAGAATAGATTTTTCGGTGTGGATTCGATTCATAAGGAACGTAAATATAGAAGTAGTGTAAAATTTCGTAGAAATGGACGGATAGGGTGCAAAAGTTCACCCATTTATAAATATCGTGCTTACGTTGTGTTCAGTTGTTTACGTTGTATGCTAGTAAAATATTTTACTTTCTCCTACTACTGTTCATTTGATTCATGATCCTGGATACCTCCACAGCTTTGTGAGTGTGTTTTAACTAAAGGTCTATTAAAACTATTCAGAAAAAGTTTATATGGTGGAGAGCAACTAAAATTTATTGATCAAAAATCAAATGAAATAGAATAAGATTACGTTTCCAGATATTTTAAGGGTTTTATTATAAATTGTAATATATATAATATAATAGGGTGCAATATGATTCATTACTAATAAGAAAAAAAAGTTATGACAGTTTGAAGTGGGTCTAAAAATATAACATCTAACGGTAAATAGCTACCTAATAGTAGTTACAGTAGTAAACCCCAAAGCCAATTAAATATAAATATTTAATAATAAATCAATGACAATCAAGCAGATTTAAATCGTTTATTACAGAAAACCTATAACCAAAATTTTTTCGATCTTATTTTTTGAACATATTTTTTATGTACAACTTTAAATACATCTTTGGTGCAGAAAACCTACAACTATGACAAACTCTTTGGTTTTAAACTGGTCTTCGAGTTATTCGTTTGGTGCAAAACTATCTCAAGTTCGCTGCAGTTGTGGGGTTTCTGCAACAGACTATCTCAAGTTCGCTGCAGTTGTGGGGTTTCTGCAACAGACTATCTCAAGTTCGCTGCAGTTGTGGGGTTTCTGCAACAGACTATCTCAAGTTCGCTGCAGTTGTGGGGTTTCTGCAACAGACTATCTCAAGTTCGCTGCAGTTGTGGGGTTTCTGCAACAAACTATCTCAAGTTCGCTGCAGTTGTGGGGTTTCTGCAACAAACTATCTCAAGTTCGCTGCAGTTGTGGGGTTTCTGCAACAGACTATCTCAAGTTCGCTGCAGTTGTGGGGTTTCTGCAACAAACTATCTCAAGTTCGCTGCAGTTGTGGGGTTTCTGCAACAGACTATCTCAAGTTCGCTGCAGTTGTGGGGTTTCTGCAACAGACTATCTCAAGTTCGCTGCAGTTGTGGGGTTTCTGCAACAGACTATCTCAAGTTCGCTGCAGTTGTGGGGTTTCTGCAACAAACTATCTCAAGTTCGCTGCAGTTGTGGGGTTTCTGCAACAGACTATCTCAAGTTCGCTGCAGTTGTGGGGTTTCTGCAACAAACTATCTCAAGTTCGCTGCAGTTGTGGGGTTTCTGCAACAAACTATCTCAAGTTCGCTGCAGTTGTGGGGTTTCTGCAACAAACTATCTCAAGTTCGCTGCAGTTGTGGGGTTTCTGCAATAAACTATCTCAAGTTCGCTGCAGTTGTGGGGTTTCTGCAACAAACTATCTCAAGTTCGCTGCAGTTGTGGGGTTTCTGCAACAAACTATCTCAAGTTCGCTGCAGTTGTGGGGTTTCTGCAACAAACTATCTCAAGTTCGCTGCAGTTGTGGGGTTTCTGCAACAAACTATCTCAAGTTCGCTGCAGTTGTGGGGTTTCTTTGTGGGGTTTCTGCAACAAACTCGGTGTGGATTTATTTTTTGTGTAATCTTTTTGGCTATTACCTTAGTAACACCTATCTTTGAGTATAATGTTTATACTATGTTTATATTATGTTTATATAATGTTTATTTTACGTAAAATATTGTTTAAGTTATAATGATCTATATTGATGGTTTCAATAAGCCCAAACCACGTCAGAAAATTCGTAAATTTTTAATTTTTTAAAACAGTGTTTGTTGCAGAAACACCATAAGTTCAAATTTTCAAAAACATTTTTTCAAGTGGTATGTTAAACTTAGTGATTACAAACGGTATCCAGGGCTTTGCATACCGGGATAGTTAACAATAAAAAATTACTAAGTTAAAATGTTTTTACTTTTTTTAAACAGTTTTTTCCTAAAATTTAAAAGTTGTTCCTTATGGTGTTTCTGCAATAAGCAATTCAATTAAGGAATTCAGATATATTTTAAATGTCATGACCAAAGAAGGGGTAACTCGATCACCCGACTACCTATAAACATTAACGCCTTATAAACATTTAACAGGAGTTACTGTACAATAAATTTATCTAATTTTAAAATTAAATTCAGGGACTCAGACACTATAGTGAGCCTTCGCCAAATTGTTGCCGACCTAAATTTGTTCCTAAAACATAATTTAAATAAGAAAAAACACATTATCGGGAAATTTTTAAATAATAGAGTATATCTGACTGACATAGAACGAATTGATTAGGCATCCTTTTTAACTGAGAATCCAAAATGTCATTATTCAAAGGGAAAACTTATACGTTGAATCCGAGTATCAAGAGAACAACTAGTATACGATGACGTAAATTCCTTATTAAAAGAGGGAAATCCTAACACAACCACTACATGAACCCAAGGTCCCCCAGTATTACAAACTGCGGCATTTGTACTAAACCACAAGCCACAGTAAATATAACATGGCAGAACGAAATCAAAGCAGAAGTAAAAACAAAATTACCATTCAGCCTCTGGGTAATTAATGTTTTGAGTGGGTACCATACCAATTTCATGTAAAACTGTTGAGAAATTAGGAAGAGACTCACATTTTTAATAATCTCCATAAGAATAAAGTGCGCTCGCAGACAACGTGCTGACCACAGGCTTGTAAAATTCAACTTTTATCTGGAACTGTAAGTTGTTGACTCATGATTCAAAATACTGATTCGTTTATTTTATAAGCTGGTTTTAATTGTGATAATTTTATCATTGTTCCATAGAATTATTTTTTTACCAGAAATTTTATTTTATATAAAAACTCTTATCTTTTGAACCATTTGTTTTACAGACATACGGATGGCGTCATATTATTTGGGACCTAAATACCTGTAAACCATGATATTTTATCTAGGTATTATCTATCTATATTCAGGTAGTCAGTGGGTCATTACTTAATTTTAAGATTGCGTGGGTTAGATTTAAGTATATAAAAATATTTTCTAGTAGGCATTGAATAGTGGAAATTACTTTAATCACGGTGGATATTCTCGTTGGAGAAGACAAACACCTTTTTTAGTGTTAGATTTGACTCACTTTGGCTTTTTGAGGGTCTTTTGGCATAGTACGTAAAAATTAACCAAAGTATGATAATGACAGCAAATGTACAGACAATAAATTTATTTTTAGTTTTAGATAATAATTTAAAATATAATATATTATTTTACAAAACTATATAGTCAAGTATTTTAAATTTTCAATACTCTTTAGCTTACTGAGTGCAAATATTTCACCTTAAGTACAATGATTAGATGAGTCACTCCATCTGGGCCAACAGTTTAAATGTTACGACAATGAATACCTTCACCAGCTAACCTAGCCTGAAATGAGTATGTTAAAAATTCAATATAATAATAGTTTTACATTTTTTGGCGAATTTCCCATAGGGAAGAAGCTATTATCGTAGGTCTCATGGTAACACATAAGTCCGAGATTATGTTAATTTTTCATTTTGAGATGCTTAGATACCAAAAACAATAGTCGTAAAAAATATATATAAAGGGTGTTTCAGATTTCCCTACCAATACTCTAGGGCATTGTTCCTGGGTAAGAAACATATCTAAATATCATATTTAAATTTTTGGGAAGTCATTAGTTACTCACACAGCCTCCATTTTGTTTTTGACATGGATATGTCTTAGCTCTGGGGGGATGTTGGTGATTTTTAAGATGGAGAATATGTAACAGGTTTCCATAGAAACTACCAGAGCTTTTGTATTGAATTGATAATATGAAAGAATAAGAACAGCTGTTTAGTTGAACCAAAAACATTCCCTTTAGACACATCCGTGATCTAATCTATTTCCCACAGGGAAATTAATACAAAACGATTTTGTCCCCTTCTCAATCCAGGACTTGTTGGTCTAGGCCACCGCCTGGAACTGTTTTCACTCATAATTTTTTTCTGAAAAATGGTTAAACGTACGGAATTGAAACTTTGCACAAACATTTATGACAGCTTGACGAAACTATAAAAAAATCATGAAAATTTCTCAAGTTCATAAAACAAAATGGCGGCCATTTAAAATCTTGTTTCCCAAATAATTCGTGAACCGTTAATTTAACAGAAAATGTACTATTATAACTTTTTTTAGGTTATTTAATTACAAATCGATTGACACCAAATTGTATTAAATTAGACAAATATTAACTAAGATATGGCAGCTTTAGTGGTAGGTGACCGCTAGAGCTTAGTTGCAGTGCATGTCAAGACATGCGACGAAAGTCTGCCACAACCATTATGCCATTATCATTATGCTATCAACTACTGATGCTTTCTAACAACAGGAAGACGTTATCATGTAACAAGGCCAGGGGTTTGGACCGTTAGCTTTCACGACGTATAAAATTGCCGAAAGGATTAAAACCCAAAATTACAAACAAATAACAATTTATTATTTAGATTCTTATTGCGGACATTTTCCATCACGATATTATGTAAAACAAAGTTTCACGACGTTTCGGGATCTGGAATCTGATCCCGTCCTTCCGTCCGTCCGGAAAAAAATAACAATTACTTGTAAATTTGAACGAGATCGTACGCAGCACGCTGGCGTGAGTAGAGTGAATATCACAGAACTTATATTATTCC
The DNA here is from genome assembly GCA_023375725.1 of Nephotettix cincticeps. NCBI lineage: Eukaryota > Metazoa > Arthropoda > Insecta > Hemiptera > Cicadellidae > Nephotettix > Nephotettix cincticeps. The sequence goes on along the minus strand of CM041786.1, from coordinate 15,567,825 downwards.
TATCATAGTAATCGAATACTATACAGATTTCCTACAGTAAGGATTGTTTTACATGATTATGTTATTAAGGCTGTTCACTTAGTAAAAAATAAACGCAACATTCTATCAAATTATGTCAATAACAAAGCGAGTTATTGACAATTTAAATTTAACTGAATGATGAATGAATGGAATTTAACTACATGGACTTGCATACATTTTTTTAAGAATACTTAAGTAAATTAGTGAGTAATTGATTTTTAGTTTTTATCCATAAGATTAACATTAGATATCTTTCTGTGTCTACCATGTTGTATATCTCAGTAGCTAATTTACCTAGAGTCATGATTCAAAATACTAAATTATTTCGAGCTGAATCCAGTTGTGAAATGTTAAGATTACGAAAAATTAGATGTTTCGTAAATTATGCATAAAAATTGAAACCCCCGTTTTAGAGGTGAAAATCCCCCCCAAAACCTGTGAATGGCTGTAGATGTGTGATTACGTTTAGCAGGATTATTTTTAAAAACGTAATTTTAACTTATTACAATTAATAAATACGTGTGTATATTGATTTAATGTGATCATTGGCAATTGTTTCAACATTGTCAGTGTCTTTAGGTGTGTAACATAAACAACGAAAGGATGTTTAGTTTGTGTTTTAACTATTGTTAAGTGTTAAAATATTCGAATAATCGTATAATTTGATTGCGAAATGAGTTTATTAAGTAGGTTAGCAAAAATATGAAAACATTAGTATAATTTTCATATTGTTCGTTTCTAGAATGTAAATATAAACGCTTTGAATACCATTGACGTCATAAGTTTTTTACGTGGCCTTTTTCTCTATTTATTTTATATACCTTGTGTACAAAACTCTTGAAATCTGGAACGCAGGCTCTTTAAATTTTAGAAATAACTTACTTTTGAATAAACATATTTTCTTTATGTTCCATACCCAGGAAAACTTCTGTTTTGAATTTTTTTATTTTACCTTAACCGTTTGTCCCCTGTTTTATTTTACCATAGGCCAAGACCCAGTGCCATGTGACTACGTGGCGAGAGTCACATAGGCTACCCCGAGGTAACAGAACAGTGATCTGACAGGAGTCGGCGGCTGCTGGTTTCGATCCAGCAACCGTTGACTTACTGGGCCAGAGCGTTACCCCTGAACTAACTTACCGGTAAATGATCTTTTCAAAATAAGTAATTCTACGTTAGTCTTGTGAGGTAAGCAAAATAACATCCAAATGGAAGTTTATAGACAAAGTAAATTTCTTAGGCAAAAATATAAATGAAGATGTTGGATCGTGAGACGTTTTTGACGGAACACAAGTGTAGTTTATTAAATAATTTAATATTTTCAGTAAAATAAGTATGTAAATTGAAGCAGTAAATTGAAATCGTTAAATAATCTCTGGTAAACACATGTGACTGGGTGATTTATAATATCGAACTGGAAGCAAAATTAATGTTAAGTAATTACATAATTATATGTCATCATGTATTATAAATGGTAGCGCAAGTGTGTTTAACTACTACCTAATTTGGTTGGATGATTAAAACTAAACATATTTTCTATCACTCTAATATTTTTAGTGGGAATATTTTTTTAAATTTAATAAAATATTTATTAAAATTACGCAATAGTTTCGATGGGACTATCGAAACTGGCATCGCCATGATAAATCATTGTTTAAAACATTGTATTACTAATGATTAAGCGTATGTAAACGTATCTACCGTTTGTGTGGTTCTTTCTAACAAAACAATGTTATGACAATTATTTTAAATGTTTCTAAAGGATACTTAAAACACACAATTTTATTTCTCAGCATTCTCATTTCTTTTAACTTCTTTCAGGATACATATACTATTCTAATTTAATTTTAACGTAATAAATTTTATTTAAATAAGAGCAATTAATTAATTAAAAAAAATAATCAAATGTTACTATTTTAAATTTATCACTAAATAATTAAAATAAGCTCTGTTGCGATCATAAGTAAATATGTTTGTTATAAGTATCTTTTTTGTTAACGCTGAGTTACATAAACTACGAGCTTAGAACGAGTTTATTGTGTTAAAAAAGGAAATTTCAAATAATTTCTTTACGAATACGGTAAAATGATAATTATTGCTAATTATTAGAAATCAGTATATTTAATTTCTATGTTCAATCGTCAATACGTCCAAGACGCGGCCTGTGACTAAGAGTACGATGAATAGGCTATGTGATCCAAATTAAAATAAAACCAATATTGCACTATCCATATAATATCTATGTATTGCTCTTTTTCAATATTGTACGCAGACTGGGACGGTGGCGTCATCCTGTAATCCAACTACTTGGAGGTCACGAATTGTGGATATTTATGAGCGATGGTCGGTGGGTGTGGTGTTCTGTGGTGTGGATTAACGTCCGCACTATTAAATACTACATTAATCCACAAAGACCATCATCATAATTAGACCTATTAGTAATTCAGAGGTCGTGGTTCGGATTCCATGTTAAAATGTAGGTCCCCTATGCCATCGGCTGTTGGGCTTTTAATAACCAGTCCTGTCTAAGGAACATGTCAGCCTTAGTCAGTAACAAGATTACAAGATCGCGCCACAATCATCTTACATTCAATCCTCGTTTATACTTGGCTTAAAATACCTACCTTGTGGTATGGTCGCCATTTTTAAATAATCTAATCTAATATAATCTAAGCGTAATTTCGTAGTTTCACTAATTCAATTGTTGCTAAGATCTTGTTGAGGAAAATTTATGAACTTTATTTTAAAGTTTATAAATGAGAGACCGAATAAAAGAAAGTTGATATCTTCTTCAGATTACAGCCTAGCATTTACTGAAGTCAAACAAGTGTCCGGTAGGGAAGACCAAGGCAAATCCCAAGAGACATTGGGACCATTTTTCTCCCTCCAGCGATTTATCGATAGCATATCGACATGTGCAGCTGATTTCGTGGTCGCAGCCACATGCTAGTTATCAGATACGCCCAGTCGTGTGCAAAATCGATAAGAGACACACATGTTGCAACTCCTATCATTGGTTATGAACAAGAATAATTGGGACAGGAGATGTCAATGTTTCGTCGACATTCATTTTTGCTCATGGTCGTTGGTCCGGATTCAAACCGATTAAGAATAGTGATACCTTTTATGTACCTTATGAACTTCACATTTCATGACTCACCTAAGAACAAATTCTACCTTTGCACTCGTATACAACCTTTCTGATCGTATAATTTATATTCTAAAACAAGCACTGTCCGGGAAAAGTTTTTTTCTGTCGAAGGATTTATCATTTACTGTCTAATTAGGGGTATTTAGAACACGAAAAATCTGTTGAAAAAATATATATTGTGAACTAAAATATCCATTTTGCAGTGAATATAGTAACAGCCTTCAAATCCGACTTTTTAAAACTTTTGTAATTTTGATATTCATATGTTATTTCTATTAAACCAATTAATTAGTATAAACGTGAAATAACCGTTTCTAATTATACCTGTCCTGTACAACTCTGGTATTACGACCAATAATATCTCTTTTGCCCTTTAAAGTTTACCTAAATATCATTTAATAATTTATTCTTTCAACGATAACCATTCAATATATGACAATAACAATAAGAGAAACAAAGTTAAATTCATTTTTAAAATTTTATGGGGGGCTTTGAGTAGGTTTGTTTTGTTGGTTGGTTTTGTTTTTGTTTTTTTTGTCGATTTGACCTTGTTTTGTAAGTTAGTTTCAATGGTGTTAGTCAAATTACAATTTATCTTTATATTTTTTGTGGAAAACTTAACAAAAATTAATTTTTTTAACATCTAAAAGTCCAAAGCTTTTGTACTGTCATTTTTACAGAAATTCGGTTGGTGTCATATTATTTAGTACTCTATTCACTATTCCCTATTAAATTAGATTTTTTCTCGTATTTTACGTGTTTTGGGGGTAAGCTTCCTCTAAAATTCCAAAATTTAAAAAGTGAAAAAACACTTGGAGAAACGGTGAATGTTTAGGCCTACATACTTACCATATTTCACCTAAATCGGACCACCAGATTAGGCTTTGGCTCTGTATATATCCAGACACACACACACACACACACACACATGCGTTAGAGAAGCCGATACAAGGATTATCTCAATTTGTGTCTGTCTGTCTGTTTGTCTGACACGCTCCAGAAGGAATTTTCCACCGTCTTCTCTAATTAAATTTATTTCATGCATTTTCTACATTTCAGAGAAGATTTTCAATTAAATTGTCCACCATCTCTTTAAAAGTATATAATGAACATTTAAAACCTACTTTTTACGCGATTTTAGTCGCATTTTGCTTTCAGTTTTCAATTAATCATCTACTCGTAATAATCAGCTGTCTTTGTAGGTCTAACACTAAATAGTACAAGCAATAATTAGTTTTGAGAAAATGTGATATATAAAGGGATTTAATAGAAATAAAAACAAACAGCTGTCAAATTAAAATTAATATTAGTTTGTTCGCATTGATTATTTATTTTAAACCCATGTCAAAACTATACTATATTAAAATGTTATCTTGATGTACTACGAAATTTAATAATTTATTTTAAACATATTTTCTGACCTAATCGAATTGATTAAGTCATGTTGAAGTATCTTTTCCCCCTAAGACAGAACCCTAAAACCCGTACAAAGTACGGGAGTACTGCTAGTACTATATATAGTTTAAGTGGGAGAAAGTCAAAATGATTGTATTTATTTCACTGTAGGAAATTGGTTAGATAATGGATATGTCTTAAGGTAATGTTTCCGTTTCTCTAAACAGTCCTCAGGATTGTCAATACCCCCTCCTCAGAGCTAAAACATATTGATAGAAAAATTATAAAAAGTAAGGGTAGGTGTGGTATAAATATAATCCTTGCAAGGCATTTCTTAAGAGTTTTCTCCCAATAAAAAGTACTATTAAAGTCCCATTTACTTGGGTGATATCATACTTAGTTAACATTAATCTATAAATCAGTATTCTTTTAGGACTTGAGTAAATATTTTACAGTTCCAAAATAGCTGAGCCCGGGTGTTGTGTGGGTGGGACTCGAGTCTTCCAGAAGGGGCTAGAGGCAGCCTGCCGCACGAATCCTGGTTGACATAGCGTGCTCATGCAAATGCACTGAAGATGAATAGATGGATCATGAGTAGGGTGGAAGCGTCAACAAAAGTGTCACGAGACTCGGGACCTAACACGAGGCTATTCCATGTGTAGGATGTACCTTAATATGAGACTCTTGCGCCGAATATCTATAATAAAGAAGAGGTGGTTTCCGTATGTTCATTGGTTTGTTTGTAGGTTTGTTAGTGGATTTATTGTGGAAAGTAAACGCGAAAAATATTTTGAAATTTTTCTCAAAAGTAGATCTCAAACTCACGCAACTCATTGGCATAGTTATTGCCCTCAGGCTACGCCCCGTGAACGTCCTAGGTTTCAATGTTTACATTTTCAAAGAATGAAAACATACAATTACTTAAATGTCAACAGCTGTGGAGACAAAAAGTATACAGTTCGGGAAGCAGAAGCCACAGTACAGTACACAGACACAGTGCTGTAAATGTCCTAGCTTTCAATCTTTACAGTTTCTAATTCACCATCTGTTTACACTACTTTTTACAGTCTAGGATGAAGAAAAGAGAAGGTTCATTTTTCCAGACAACTGCTGGATCGAAATTAATATTGCCGAAAATGGTAGATTTTAAGTTTTCTCCCGATGCCTGTCTTGATTACGTTATTCTTTATTCTATAAAAATGGTTCGATCGAGACAAAATTTGGTAGAGACGTGTATTCCTACGTTTGCTCGGTTGAGTTCGTAAACCAGACATATCGGTCAATGGGAACGGATAGTTTGGGGGGTTTGTACTAAAAAATTAGGTTTTTTGCGTTTTTCATGTGTAATTTAAAAAAAGTTCAAATTTTGTCCTTCTCTATTAGACTCAACTTAAAATACTACACAATTAAGTTCCTTAAAGTTTTTCTCTATCTATAACAGCTACCGAGATATTAAAAAATCTAAACAGTACGTTGTATTTTGGGGCTCCAATGTTAATCTTATGGAGGATAAGGAAAAATTAATATTTCACATATAAATCAATATTTTTGGATTAAACTTGATAATTACCTTCATGTTGTTGATATCCACCAGTTTATGCTTAAAAATCATAGTTTATGTGTATATCATGGCAGCAAATCTGCATCCTCTTTTTTCCATGTTAATCATATAGGGAATAGGCAAACTCCTTTATTTATTGACTGATGTTGATGAAAGTTGGTATAAATGATAAAAATAAAAATTGTTTATGGTAGGAATGCCTACTTTCAGTGTTCCTCCTGCAGCAAACCTGCACACTCTTTCTAATGTTAATCTTATGGAGAATAGGCAAATAATTCTCATGTTTATGAACAGATTTTTATAAAACTTGTCATACATTATTATTATTATATTATTGATTTGGAAATTCGTTAAGTACGAAGGTCTGCTGCGTCGGGGGTATTTTACCCGGGCAAAGGACTAGTACTTTAGCTATTAACAAATGTTATATGTTATGGAACCTAACGTGAGGCTATGCCAAATTAATTGAGCACAATTGTAACAGCCTTGGCTGTTACAATTGTGCGAGTAATAATCATAAAGCTAATTTCGGGCCGTGTGATCATCTATATTTTTCGTAATACTGCAAATAAAATGAAACAAATTCGAAAAACATAAATTGTTTCCTGATTTAGTATCAATAGTTGTCGATAATTTTGTCCCTTTAGACTGATCAGCTGTTATGTTACTTACGTTGTAGCAGTTCTTTCTTGATTCCTGATTGGTTGTTTAGGTTATGTCAGTGTTAGTTATCACTATCAGTAGTACAGTCTCTACCATTCGGTAGTTAAATAGTAGTTCCGTTAAATAGTAGATTATTCGTTTCACAATCGATGTCTGTAAAGTCCGAAATACACAAAAAATCGATAGTGGTTGTGGTAGTTACTTTATCGATTATTTACAATCGAAAGCTGATCTCAAATCGAAAGCATTATCAACAATACTCTTTTTACGCCTTGGACTCAAAGAATCATTATAATAAGGTTTAATCCTAGAAAGGAAAAGAACGACTTTTGCTCTTCAACACATGTATTTAAGCAGTATGACAAAAAAATTTATTTGTGTTCAATTTGGTTTGTTTTCAAATATATATTTTCATGTAAATCTATTTTTATATATTTGTAAATATACGTTATACGATCTTATTACAACGTTACGATTATATTAATACTTATGAGATACTATAGATAATGACTTATGAAATTGAATGAAGCAATAATTACTTAGAACTAATATTAAAATTATTTATATCATTTATCATAATAATTATTTTAAACTGATAGATTAGTCTATGATATTTGAGAAAACTGGTAGTTCTCGTACATGTTTATGATATTCACAATAAGTTTAAAATTTAAAAATATTATTAATTTGTAATAATTGGACAGCGAAGGTTGGGTGGAGTAAAATTTAATTTAAGAATCAAAGAAGAATTGCATGAAGGTGTATCACATTTATTAAGAATAAACAATACCCTTCTAATATACTACATAACTATATAATAATATAGTTTGGCCTCAAATAGTTCATAGACCGTATAATATTAAGGTTCAACTCTACGGTCATAACTCTGAGATTATAATCGTAGAATATCAGTATAATTAGATTGTTAAATTAAATACCTTAAAATGTACCCATAAAAATAAACCTAAACTAATATTTATGTATATAAGTCACCGACCTACCCTGACGGGTATTTAAAATGAATATGAATGTAGGTAATTGTGATAACACAGTGCATTGTGAGCTTCAAACTAACAAACAAATAATATCTACATTCGTGGCTAAATAATACTTAAAATACCTCATTTACTTAAATACTTAAAAAACTAAACAAAATTAATATATTACTTGAAGTAAATAATAAACTACTGTACTTATTTATCTATGTAAGTTTCAAATACATCTATTGTATTAATAACCTATGCTATGTAAAAATAAAAAAAAACCTTGAAAATTTGACTAATAGTTTATGTGTAATTATTAAATATTTAAATATAACTCTTTTAAAAATTAAAATTATCATCAAATATTTTTTATGTTGGGCAAAATGTTATTTTTATTGTCGTTTTTAAACTACTCAAAACATGTTGTTTACATCAATTTGACAAATGGGCTGGAGTCGGAAAATCAGGATTCCTGAAATTAAATAAATAAGGTTAAGTATGGAAAGGAAGATAACATAAGCATTGACTAAAATAGTTTGTATGAAAATGAATTTATTGCATTAAACGCTCTAATATCTTATATTCTTGAAGTCTCTCAGGTTAACATTTTCATAAACAAAACTTACAGTAATACACTTGACCAAGAGAAAATTGGGTTTGTAGTTTAAATTAAGTTGAATACAGGTATTATTTATGTTATTAGTAGGGTGAAAATAAGACTACATGAATGTTTTTGGTCTTTTATGTCATCCTCAATGCAAAAAGCGTGTTTGCCACCTCCAAATATTTTAAAGGTAATGGAAACAAAAGATGGCCGAAAGGTTTGTTAGTCACAGGATTATCTAATAATATTCCATGAGTAATATCAAATCTAAAATATTTTGACATAAATAGTAAACTTCATTAAGACGTTATGTTAAGTTATTATCAGTTTGAAAGCGTCAGCTTAGTGGGAAAATAACTATATTTTCTGTCTCTGTCGTATCTCTTTACTCGTGACCATTTTAAAGTTTATTGTATTATCACCTAGGTTGGACTCAAAACTTTTTTTGACATCCACGATTGAAGATCATAGGCTATAGAACAAGTTCGCTTATAATAATTATAAGTAATTATTACGTAATTAACTCTTGAGGTGTCTTAGCTAGGGCTCACCCCAAACCATAGCAGATAAAAATTTATTCACAAATCAGAACAAAATTACGTGAAAAGATGATTAAAGAACGTGAATTTACAAAAGTACTTATATTTGATTGGTGCGATGATTAATTTTGAAAAGGCAGAACTTTTTAAGGTGGTAAATTTATTTATAAACGATTTGTCTCAGATCTATATTACTCGTAACTTACATGCTGAGTCTCATCTGGCTTTGTAGTAATAGTTATGAGTGTCTGAGTCATCTTGTAAACTGATTTACATCCTCCGGATTTTTTCTTCTCGCCATAGTTTTTGATCAGATTGTCAAAAAGCTCTATCTGGAACTACAGCAAGTAAATAATTAAAATCATTGCTTAATGCGGTGTTTTAATTAGGCTTCATGTTTTTAAATTTTTCTCGACAACGGTGACAACTGGGACGGTTGTGTGTCATATAATCCAGCTAGTTCCTAAAATATATTCCTACCCTAAAGAGACCTAAAACCAATTGACCTAAAATGTAATACCTAATATTCCTAAAGCCTTAGGATACTTGAGTAGTGCTGAATTATTCCCAATATTAGAGAGATTACGTAGAGTAAAACAGAACATTTCTGGATTAATCAATTCCTCGATTAACGGGGGGGGGGTTAATGTATGAGGTAGGCGTACCGTTAATTTCCCCAGTTAATTTCTACTGTTATTTTCTAATTTATTTTTAGTGTCAACCGTTGTGAGATACTTCACTATCGTCGTGGCTCATACTTCTCTCTATCCTATAATCCAGCAACCTTGAGGTCACTAATGGGGTTCGACATGGAGGTCACGAATTGTGGATAGTTTTAAACGATGGCTGAGGGATAGCTTAAGGGATTTGTTTATTAATATTTTTCTTTGGTTTTTTTCTACATATTTCACTGTGGAAGGAGGGTTTCGTTCGTTATTTTTCTAATTAATTTGTAATATACATTTTTCTAACTTTTTACAAATATTTCATTTCAATTAATTATATTTTTACATATATTATGTTAAATAAAAAACAACTTGGGCCTACGCACAGACCATTCTAGGTCCATGTAGGCTATTTCCTACTTTTCACGTAAGTTTCTATTTTACTTAGTATGTTTACAAATAGATTTTTTTGTTTTTTATTTGTTTCCGTAATCAAACATCTGAAAATGTGTATAGTTTATTTTGTAACATAAAAAATCTTGAATAAATTTGATTTTAAATTGACGTTGAATGCGATGATGTGTATCAACGTTCGTACTTTAGCATGCTATGTCCTTTCTCATAATTAAACGAGTTTGTAATCCAGAGGCAAAATTGTGATTCAGACAGCACGTTAAACTGTAGGTTCCTTAGATGCCAGTGGCTGTTGGGATATTAATTAACAGTCCTGTCTAAGTAACATGCCAGCCTTAGTCAGTAACAAGACTACAAGGTCATGCCAAAATAATGTTATACTCATTTTCATTCATAATTAGCTTAAATACCTACCTGGGTAGGTCACTTTTTCAGAAAGGTAATAATAATAAAAAAATCTTTGAAAAATTCCTAAACTGTATACACTTATTAGAAAAATAGATTAATCTTAATATTATAAAGAAGAGGTGGTTTCTGTATGTTTGTTTGTGGGTTTGTTTGTGGGTTTGTGGGTTAGTTTGTGGGTTTGTTGTGGCAAGTAAATGCGAAAAATACTGAACCGACCGGTTTGAAATTTTACAGAAAGGTAGATCTTAAACTCATGCAACACATAGGCATATTAGTTCCCTTAAAATCCCCTCGGGCAACCCCCTATGAACGTCCTAAATTTCAATGTTTACATTTTCAAAGAATGAAAACATAAAATTACTTGAATGTCAACAGCTGTGAACACTAAAATTTGACAGTTCCGGAAGAAGAAGAAGAAAGAGCTACCGTGACCGTCCTAGGTTTCAATGTTTACATTTTCTAATGACAACATCCGTTTGCACTATATTTTGACAGTTCGGGAAGAAGAAGAAATAAAGTTGATCTTTCAGATAAACTGCTGGATCGAAATTAGTGAATTATTTGAAATAGCGGAATGGTAGATTTTAAGTTTTTTCAGACGACTGTCTCTATTAAGTTAATCCTTATCCTCTCCCAATATTTGACAGATATTACTTTGTCATGTTGTAGACACTCGTGTTTTGTCATTTTGTAAACAATGAAGAATTAATTAACAATATCTTAAATGTATCAGTAGAGCCTACACTTTTCAGCCTTTTTAGCCCGTGCGAAGAACGGGTACTTTGGCTAGTACTAAATAAGATGACACCACCCGCATGTCTGTAAAAATGACGGTTCAAAAGTTATGGGCTTTTAAAGTTTTTCGCGAAAAAACCAAAGGTAAAGAATATTTTGACTGCCACCTATAAACCAGCTTAAAATACTAAATAAATCAGTATTTCATTTGTTTTCGACTAACGGTTCCACAGAAAAGTTAAATTTAGTGTCCATGGTAAACTCAGGACGTTGTTTGAGAGCGCCCAATGTTATTCCAAAGGAGAATATTAAAAATTAATTTCTCCCTTATTTTCCAACCGTTTTCCACTAAACTTGGAATGAAGCGTAAGGTTACGTCACCCAAAAAAAACACTCGCATGGTATTCGGGGGGGCTCCTCTATAAACTTCCAACAATTAATTTAACATTGTTTCTCTTGTTGTTATTTTCATAAATTGGATGATTATTTTTGAAGCAATAAATTAATACGTAATATTTAGATAAACTTTAAAGAATATGATAGTTTTATTAGAGGATGTCGTTTTTAAATTTACTTAGGGGAGAAAGTGCGTGTCAGTCCACTGATACCGTTTATTACCTTACCAATTAGAGTATATATACTTTATTTTCAACACCAGCATATGTTGAAGGTTTAACAGGCTTTGTATGTTTAAGTTCATCTGTACTCAGGGGACGTGCGGGCCCAGGTCAAAGGTTGCTGGAACGAAAATAGTCACTGGCGACTCCTGTCAGATTATGGGTGGTCACTTTTGGCTAGCTTGTCACTCGTGCGGCCACGGTATTTCGCTATCCACAGGGTGGTTTTTAAGCCCCTTCCCCCAACATTTTTACTACAATATATGAGTGATTTTAGATTACGGGATTCCTGCAATAGGTATGTACCTTAAAGTTTGCAGTATTTTATGAAATTGAGAGTTTCCTGAGATCCAGAATAGGAGTCAACTTTGAAATTATTTATGAGAAGCTCGCCATTCGACTCATCATATAACACTTCCTTTATCCCCTGAATACAATTCTGCAATCTGACTTCAAAAATATTGAACCATTTTACAGATACCTATAGATCAAGGTTGTAGGAGTCAACATAAACGTTTTCGTTGAAAGATTAACATACGACTTGGTAAATATCAAAATTCAATGGTGTAATCAAAATTCAAAAATATATAACCGTTTTAAAGATATCCATAGTTCTAGGTTTTAAGAGTCAACATAAGTTTTCGTTGGAAGTTATGGTAATGGATGGACTGTTGGGAAATGTTTAAGTAACATTAGTAAATGTTTTTTAGAGTAAATGTCTTTAGCAAATACCTACTACTTGCTTAGAACATTTCTGTTACTTGAAATTGTTTGGGCCTAATTTTGTGCACTAGATTGTCGTAAAAAAAGGTTGAAGTAACAAATTAAATTTAAAGTGCTTTTATAGTGAATTAAATTTTTAATGGAAATTTTTAAGAGTCTAGATAATTTTTAGATATCAATAAGACCCAGCCTGTCTTAGAGGACAACGGTAATAGTTCTATTTGGTACCATTATCTTATTATTAACTAAAAAGTCATAAATAAAAAAATCTGAATAGAGCCAGAGCTTTATTAGGTAACAAACACAAGTAAAGTTTCATATTAAAACCATATAGGAATGATGGATGAGATTTTATCAGCTCATAATACAGTAGTAGAATGCTATTGGTCACTAGGTCTCGTGGCCGGAGTAACTTCGCTCCACGCCTATGTACTTTCACTTATTAATAACTCTTTCTGCAAATCCAGTTGCAAAAACGTCTCAACGTCATGGGCGAAATTCCCACTTTTAATCATACATCAAGTTATGTGAAATTCAGATTCACATGTGAAAGTCGAGGTATTGAATTTTTAATATAAAAGAATAAGAACAGCTGTTTAGATGAACTGAAAACATTACCTTTTGCCGTATCCATAATCTAACCTATTTCCCACAGGAAAGTAGTTATAAACATTTTAGCGAATTTCCCATAGGGAAGAAGCTATTACCGTAGGTCTCATGGCGAGAGTTAAGCCCGAGACCATGTTATTTTTTCTTCTTTAGGTGCCAAAAACAATAGTCGTTAAAATTTATATATATATATATATATATATATATATGTGTGTGTGTGTGTGTGTGTGTGTGTGTGTGTGTGTGTGTGTCTGTGAACACAATAACTCTCGTAAAAATGGTCCGATCGGGACAAAATTTGGTAGAGACGTGTATTCCTGCAATAGCTCGGACGAGTTCGTAAACCAAACGAGTAGTTTGGGGGGGTTTTGTACTCAAAAATTGGGTTTTTTGCGTTTTTCATATGTAGTTTAAAAACTTTTTAGATTTTATCTTTCTCCATTAGAATCAGGTTAAAAAACTACTCAATTTAGTTCTTTAAAGTTTTTCTCTATCTCCAACAGTTACCGAGATATAAAAAAACTAAACACAGTACGTTGTATTTTGAGGCTCCAATGTTAATCTTATGGAGGATAAGGAAAAATTAATCTTTCCCTTACTAATCAACAATTTTGGATGAAACTTAGTAGTTAGCTTCATGTAGTTGGGATCCATACGTTTATGCTAAATCCTAGTTTATGTGTTTATCATGGCAGCAAACCTGCATACACTTTTCCCGTGTTAATCATATGGAGAATAGGCAAACTCCTTTATTTATCGACAGATGTTGATAAAAGTTGGTATAAATGTTAAATACACAAATGTTTGATGGTATAAATTCCTAATTTCAATGTGTTCCTCACAGCAGCAAACCTGCACACTATTTGCCATGTTAATCTTATGGAGAATAGGCAAATAATTCTCATGTTTATGGACAGATTTTTTTTAAACTTGTCATATATTATTTTTATATTATTTATTTGGAAATTCGCTGAGTACGCAGGTCTGCTTCGACGGGGGTATTTTATGATGTAACAGATTTACTACCAAATAAATAAGTATGGGTATAATTTCAGGAAATATTGTGAAATTAAAGTTTTGTGTATACTATAAATTATGATATTTTTGATTTCTCGTGTCGCCCGCGGGACAGGGCCCCGTGCAAGAGTGTCGTCATCTAACAGTTGTCTAATTACCTTCACAACATATGTTCTGCGCTGTTACATGTGACCTTGAACGCTTTTGGCCGAATATTTTACCAACGAAAATATTACAATAATAAATTTTATTGTTTTTATTAAGTTATTTTAGCTCATTACCACTTATTTATATAAGTTTTACAGAATGTGTGATCTATAAAGTTCATTTAATAAAAAAGTTATCCATTACCTGTTAAATTTAAATCAATATCATTACTTTCCCCCTTACACCATGGTTTAAGGAGATAGTATTTTTTCGTCAGGATTTTAGAATTTGAGTTTATTGTGGATATGTCCATTTTAGTGGCCCCCGCAAAATTACACCAAAATAAGAACGTGCAATGTTATTACATTATGGAGTAATAACATATTAAAAATCAATATTAATAATCAAGTTTTTTCTATTTTCCTAACCGTTACCCATGAAACTTGGTATGCAGCGTAACACATCACCAAATAAAACCAGAACTGAATAGAAATATGTGTTTTTTGGAGTGATGTCTGTAATTCGGTTTCAATTTCAAATTGTTCCTACTCCCCCGAGGACGGCGAGCATCTAAGGTGGCACCAACAAGTACATCGTCAATCGTCAGCTTCCTTCTCTAACAACGAGTTTCCAAAGAAACCCTCAATTATCAGTGTTGGTGTTTGACATTGACTTAAACGATTTTTCACGAATCTTGGCAAAAACACTCATTAAAATAGATACCGTTTGAATTCTCGACACCGCCGACAAGCTGATGGCAAATTTAAACAGCAGATGTTCCGAGAAAAATAACACCGAGAAAACAAGGCGTCAGTAATCACCGAAATAAAAAGTAATTCGGCGGTGAAAAAGTGTGGGACGAATGTCGGGGCTTGGAATGTGGCGGTAGAAGACCGATGGCATCGCGACAGCATTCTTGTGCCCCGTCCCGTGAATTAAACATTACACATAACACGATTGGATACTAAAAGTACGTCTAGATATCAA
Source organism: Nephotettix cincticeps (assembly GCA_023375725.1). Classification (NCBI taxonomy): domain Eukaryota; kingdom Metazoa; phylum Arthropoda; class Insecta; order Hemiptera; family Cicadellidae; genus Nephotettix; species Nephotettix cincticeps. Next base: position 15,552,586 of record CM041786.1, on the reverse strand, counting down.
CTTTTAGTCAAAGATAACTACAGTAGCTGCCACCTAAGTGAGAGATGAGCTACCTGTCTAACAAGAGCGCAAAGGATGTCATATCGCACGACAGGTTCAGGACAGCTCTCAGCTTCGTTCTGCCAAATCTTCGAAGGTGGCCACAAGATTCTTCCTACAATAATAAATTCATTGAGGTTATGTTTGATTTTCCCGCTGGGATAAACGTAAACAAAACTTATAGGTTTCCGGTAACCTCAGTTTCATTGCGCAGAAGAGGATGTTAGTGTTGTAGGAACGACGATGGTCTATCAGCTGACTGAGCGTTTAGCGCTTGCTATTGGTTATTTTCATATAGATTTAGATCGTTCCGCGCATGTGATTGGCCGAATACTTTGCCGCACTAGGGTGGTAATGAGATCATATCCACCCTAGTGCGTATATGTACTTATACGTTCTGCCAACAGTGCGACATGTACCTGTTACCGTGCGGTTGTAGGAAAACGTTATTGCCACTGATCATTGAGATGATGATTCTGGAATAAGAATCAGCTGATCAACAAAAAAGATACATACATAAAAATAATTACATCTTATACACTCATATTCACCTTAAAACCTCGTATAGTTTAGGTTGGTGTCCCAAGTATAAGGATAAGGTCCCCTAAATGCTATTGGATGTTGGGCTTTCTAAAGACCATATTAGACTTAGTCAGCTACAACGCTACAAGATCGCGCCACAGTCATGTTACACTCATACCAAGTGTGAATGAAAACACTTGGCTGGAAATATTACGTCATATATATATATATATAGGTTTTCATATTGTACACAGTCACTATTTCTTCTATTTCTATTTGCTTGAAAACGTTTTTTAATTAAAACGAAAATTTGTAATACCAACACTCATTCATTCAGTACACAACTATACATTTTTTAAAGTAGTATATATATATATATTCAGTTTGTTATTATGAAATTAAATAAACTTGAGCACCCGAATTTACGTTCATTTTCACAGTGTACTTGTAACCTAAAATTATAAAAATAAATAAACATCGAGGATGTGATTTATTTAAAAGTGTATACTAACAATTGAATTTAAGTAAGCTATTTGTATTAAATGGTAGATTATTTCTTTCTAATATTTTGTATATTATCAAGTTTATTTAATTTCATAATAGCAATATTATTAGCAGCCCTAAGATGTGAATTACATAATCATGTATAATATTTTATAAATAGGTTATAATGCAATAGGTTATAATTTCAATAAATTAATTAGGTAGATCAATAATAATCTGGCTCTGCCATATGTTCTGAAAGGTTAAGGTGATCAGGTAATTTTTAATCTTATTGCACTTTCTGACCATAATGAGGGTACATTAGTGCCGGTTATCTTAACCACTGTTTTTGTTTTTTTCCCGTTGTTCTAAAACATAGATAGAAAACTTGGTCAGGCTAAAAAATCTAACTCGTAATCATTCATGTTTGAGACTACAACTGTCAGATCCCGAATAAAGAAAGACTTGGGTGTATTTGTAAAATTGCAATTGTAAAAATTAAAGTGAATATGCACTCAATTTTACTTAAGTTAAGTGAACTAGCCGTAGTTACTTTTATTCATCTTGACCTAACTTCATCCAATGAAATACGAAGAAAGTGGAAACCTTTGTCGTGGGAAACCAAACTGAAAATGCAAATCAGGCATTTGCATTTACATTGGTGTGTATATTAAGTTTTAGTGATCGTGCAGACGATGCATTGTCTGTGCCGATGTCACTGATCAGCTGTCCATCCATAAAAATATACTGGCAGAAATATCGCGAAATTATCCACCAACTTAATTTCGCTGCCTCTACTTTAGGTGGACTATTCTACAGAACTTTTATCTAACTCGATTCCTTCGTATGTTCCAATCAGGAAAAACCTAGTTCTGAGATATATTTTTAATTTTTCAACGCACTCGAATTGAAAACCTCAGGACGTTTTAATGGTTTTACAACGACAACTGGATGAATCAGCATTTTAAAGAGAACGACCCTTTCTGGATGACACGACCTGGAATAGATCCAGAGAGGCGGATCTGGCATTGTGAGCTTCAATGCGATTACGAAGGTGGTAATCTAAGGGCGTCACTGACTACGCTCCCACATGTTCTGCTGCACCCTACCCTGTCCCACAAACGTCTAACAACTGGCGAGTAACAAAGAAGGAAGCAGCGTGGATAAAATACTCGAAACTATTCTGATATTCTGCCTGGCGGTGCTGGTGGTATAGACGTGGCCAACTTTCTTCGTGTAGATAGTGGTGAAGGTGATTAGGACATTATTTAACGTGGCATTCTATTGGTGTAATTAGGACTTTTATAAGTATGAGACGCTATTGTATATGACGTTATATAGCCATTATCATAGTAAAATTCTGTTGATGCATGGGATCATAATTTTTCTCTAAGATTAGTTAGGGAAGCCGTGACACTTTTATATCGATTCTGATGGAGCATGTAAAGATCTTCGTTGACCATTAGGGTTTTTGTACAGAGAATTTCCTCATTTTGAGATTCTTTTGGTCTTAGGGATAAGAAATTTTTTGACCCTGAGGGTAGGACTTTTTTTCACTCTGAGATTATATTGATACAGTACCCTACTCTGTCCAATAAACTACTACCAACTAGCAAGTAACAAAGAAGGATGCGTATTGGATAAAATATTCAACGCTAGTCTGTTGCTGACAAAGTGCTTGTACCTTTCAAGTAAAGACAGGATTAGGTTAACTTTCATGATTGATATTGGTGAATAAAATTGATAATTTTCTCATCATCAGACTTTTGGTATAAATGACGACTTTTCCAAACATGAGGTACTATTCTGTAATGACTAATTACTATTATCATCGTAAAATTCTGTCGATCAGGAGTTTCCTCGTAGTGAATGAGTTGGGGAAGGTGGTTATGACTTTTTCCATTGTTTCTGATGGTTTACTTTTTTAAGTCGTGCCTTTCCTTGACCATAAGATGCTTTCGTAGAGGGTAATTTTCCATTGTAAAATTTTTTGGTGTTGTAGATGAGAACTTTTCTGAGGATGAGGTGGTTAGAACTATTGATGCAGGAGATAATGCCTTTTCTGGCTGCAAGATGCTAGAATAGATTATTATTAGTACCGAGAGGTTATGTTAAGGAGTTAAAGTGTTTATAACCGTGTTTGTATTGGGCCTTATTATTTTTCTCAACAAGAGTTGTTCTTTTTGCTTAAGTAACATTACATGATATTCACTTTTAGCAACCATTCCAACCTTATTGTTGAAGAAGTCTTGTGTCAGTGGTTTATATTTTACAAGTCCATGGATACTTTGCCTTTGAGGGAGAGATCTTGCTCATTAGTTGAGCAACGCTCAAACACGCTCGAGTGAGGCCGAGGAAACAGACGAACTTGACCAAAAAGGAAAACTCTGGAGTTGTAGTCGCTACGAGGAATAAGCTCGAATCTTGTTCTCAGACTGTTTCCTTTCAAGGCAACGATTCTCTCTTTGTCCTGTCGCTCTCTGTACTCGATAGTCCTTGTTTTATTCATCGCCCTGCCTCGTCCAGTATCACACGTGATCTACCAGACTCTTAATTAGTTACTCATCGTGGGTTTTAAGAAGGAAGACCTTTTATTGCAGTTGAAAACTAAACTAGTTTTGAGAGTCTCTGTATGTATTTTGAGAAGTGTCGAATATATGTGTAGATAAGAATGTCAGTGTCAACACTTTTGTTTAGACGATTGATTCGTGAACATGCCAGCGGGGCGGCGCCCTCGCGGAATGGGAGAAACGTGCCTCGGCGAGGGTCGGGCCGTCGGGAGTGTGACAAAGCAGCGTGACCGAGACCAGAGCGATCTGGTGACGAGTGCGTTCTCACTCCACCGCCTCTGCATTTACGACTATTTTACAACACGTAAACAGAAAGTTTTAATCAGAACCTGAGCTGCGTGTAAAACGTGGAGACAGTTGTGCGTCACGAATTTTAATTTAAACTGTTTTACATGATCAAGTTTAATTTGACCAAATATTTCATAAAGAAAACCCTTGCCGTAGGGAATGGATAGACTTGAGGAGTGTATGATAAGTGAACAAAAACAATAGTCGTGCAAATATTATACATACGAGATACATAATTAAATATATCTTTGTGTGTTTCAACTTATACGTTTGTGCGTGTTTGTGCCTGCAAATACTCTGCAGACATTTTTACTCTCGTAAAAATGATCTAATTAAGACTAAATTTGGCTGGAGAAGTGGCTTCATCCTATATTTATTTGGATGAGATCGAATCCCAGATTTAATGATATCCAAAAGGGGGTTTTACGGGGATCCTTTCCCCTAAATGGGGGATTTCAGGGGTTTTACGAATAATTTATTAAAAAATTCTGTTTTTATTAGCATCATTGTAATCAGCTCAAACACTCAGTTCAATAATTTTGTATTTTAAATCTTTACTCAATTAAGTGGCTACGGTGATTCAGAAATTGGTACAAAAAAGAAATACAATTTTAAATACAACTTCGGTTAGTTAAATTTCAATATTGTATGCTGATTTTATTTTATTTTATTTTTAACTATTGGTCACTAACCTACTCACTATTATCCCATTAAATTCTTATGGGGGATAAATATATTGATATAACTACCTTGTATGTCCCTTTGATTAAGAATAGTTTGTATTAATTCAAAATATTTGCTTAGTGTGCAGGTCTGCTGCCACGAAACACTTATAGAGTACATAAGTGTTAACTATGAAATTTAACTCACCATTCATTATCAATTTTATTATTCAATATTACGAAATTTAATTCGATAATTAAAATAGAACATGAGAGTCATTATGAAACTATTGACTATAGGTCATAATAATAACAAACGTTGCTGAAAAGTGAATGATAGCTGTTGTCTTCACATCAAGAACAGTTTTAACTCTTAGTGAAAATGATACGTACTGTTATTTTATTATTAAGTACAAACCATATTACTATTGCTGTATTTAATATTGAACAAATTTTAAAAAAATCCGTCTATTAGGAACTGAAAAAGGATTTTATATTAAACCACGACAAGGTAATTTTCACATCATTTTATTTTTGAAATAGTTGGGACGTAATATTATCCTAGACAAAGCGTAACATCACAGTTGGATTAACGCCTGTACTGTATCAGCTGATCAGTGATCAACAGGGCCGCCAACAATCGATCAGCATAGTAATTACAAGTGTACCAACCCACTGAACCTTTTCTACGCTGTTGGTAGAACTATATTTAAAGCAGCCGCGATCGAATAACCTGATAACAGACAAATTGAACGAGGTTTTCGTTTTATATTGTTAATTATAGCGACGCCTTCGATCCAATATAAGGGCGTCGATGACCAATATCCACTCAAACTAGATTAATTTATCAAAATGTTACGTTATATGGGAGATTTCATTATTGATACATAAAATAGCGTTTCTTATAGCTTGTGGTGAGATTTCTTAATTACCACTCGGTAAAGACATCATTAGGAATTTATTTTGGTTATTTTTCATATATGAACATTCGATAAAAGAATGTTCGGACAGAGGTAGCTTTCAGTTTGATAAGATTCATGAAACATTTCCCCAGGAAGAGTTATCGATTTTCATAAAAACCATTTAAAATTCCTAAAATGCATAATTATTTATATTTATGCAAAAATTGTTTTTTTTAAACAAGATGACTAATGATTATATGTATGTATTTTTTTGCTGTTGCTTCTGAAAATATCATCGGTCCAGTAGTAAATAAATTGGATCGAATAATATGTACAATTCAAATTTACGTGGGGAAAACAATAAGTAGGAAAAAGTATTGGCAGAGACATTTAATGTTTTTCATTACTGTATTTTAGTTTTTAGTTTAGTTTTTTTTTAGTTTATAGTGAATTTTCCGTAGGGAATAAGCCATTACCGTAGGTCGAGTTCGTAAACCAGACATATCAATCAATCAGAACAACTATTTTGGGGGGGGGTTGTATCCCAAAAATGGGTTTTTTGAGTTTTTTTCCATGTAATTTTTAAAATTTTCAAATTTGTGTAGCTCAAAAACTACACAAATTAGAGTGTTAAAGCGTCTCTCTATCTCCAACGGTTACCGAGATATTAAAAAATCTAAACACATTACATTGTATTTAGGATCTCCAATGCTAATCTTATGGAGGATAAGGAAAAATTAATCTTTCCCTTACTAATCAACAATTTTGGATGAAACTTAGTAGTTAGCTTCATGTAGTTGGGATCCATACGTTTATGCTAAATCATAGTTCATGTGTTTCTCACAGAAGCAAACCTGCATACTCTTTCCCCATGTTAATCTTATGGAGAATAGGCAAACTCCTTTATTTATGTCCAGATAATGATGAAACTTGGTATATGGTCAGAATAAAATAGTTTACGGTAAAAATGCCTACTTTTACTGTTCCTCAAAGCAGCAAACCTGCATACTCTTTCCCATGTCAATGTTACGGAGAATAGGCAAATACTCTAATTTATCAACAGGTATTGATCAATCTTATCACATACTTGTACTATTATTGTATTATTATTGATTTGGAAATTCGCTGAGTACGCAGGTCTGCTACGACGGGATATTTACTTTCAGACAAACTTATCTAAACTTTTAAATAAGCTTTCTGAAGGATTTTATTGACAGTTTTTCACCGGTAAAACAGTCACTAGTGACAATGGACTCGCTTAATTCATCTTGGTGAGTGCTCCTTACTAATTCCAGATAAGCTAATATTATAATATTTAATCTAGGTAAAGAAAAGTGTCCAGTTTTGGGAAAGCGTATATAAAAATTAAATACCCCCGTCGCAGCAGACCTGCGTACTCAGCGAATTTCAAAATCAATAATATAATAATAATAATAAATGACAAGTTTGGTCAAAATCTGTCGATAAACATGAGAATTGTTTGCCTATTCTCTATATGATTAACATTGGAAAAGAGTATGCAGGTTTGCTGCCATGATAAACACATAAACTATGATTTTTAAGAATAAATAGATGAACCTCAACCACATGAAGCTAAATATAAAGTTTTATCCAAAAATATTGGTTGATAAGTGAAATATTAATTTGACTAGAAGATTAACATTGGAGCCTCAAAATACAACGTACTGTGTTTAGATGTATTAATATCTCGGTAACCGTTGGAGATAGAGAAAAACTTTAAAAACTAAATTGTGTAGTTTTTTAAGTTGATTCTAATGGTGAAAGATAAAATTTAAAAATCTTTTAAATTACATATCAAAAACGCAAAAACTCAATTTTTGTGTACAAAACCCCCCCAAACTACCCGTTCCCATTGACCGATATGTCTGGATTACGAACTTTTCCGAGCAAATGTAGGAATACACGTCTATACCAAATTTGGTCCCGATCGGACCATTTTTACGAGAGTTATCGTGTTCACAGACACTCACACACACACACACACACACACACACACACACACACACACACACACACACACACACACACACACACACACATATATATATATATATATATATATATATATATATATATATATAAATTTTAACGACTATGGTTTTTGGCCTCTGGGCACCTAAAGACGAAAAAATAACATGGTCTCGGGCCTAATTCTTGCCATGAGACCTACGGTAATAGCTTATTCCTTCTGGGAAATTCGCTAAAAAACAAACAAAAAGTTTATAATCTCCAGAAAAGATTTTACATCCAAATAGACATTTATCTAGACTCTCCATCATTATAGACCATTATAATATAATAGGTAGTTAAGGTAGTTAGGTAGTTAGGTATAAGTCCAGTGTATTGTTCAGTTAACATAACCAATTCTACCTCCTGGTTGTTGATATGAGGAAATGATGAACGCCTTTAAATAGTAGCTGCAATCTCAACTCATATGTGTGCAACCAGCTGCATCACAGTAAATACAGACACATCCATATGGTGGAATCGTAACAATTGGTTACTGAGATATTTAAAATGGTAAACACAGTGTATTGTGCAATGATTATCTTATGGAGGATAAAAATCAATAGCTCACTTATTTACTTAGTTTGACATACAAGTCCATCTAGTTAAGTTTTATAAATACATTAACAAAACCCCCAAATTTAAAGTTTCTTCTCGGCAGCAAACGGACGTATTTATTGTCCATGAAGTTCTTACGGAGGATAAATAAATTGGTTTAACTCGCCTAAATATTGATATAAAGAAAAATTTACTTAAAACTAATATAAAACCACAATTAAAGATCACCAAAATATCTGTGTCTAATAAAACATTATGATATAATGTTAAGATTAGTACTCGTAATAATAACTTAAAAACTCTTATGAGGCCTGGAAGGGAATTGCCCCTCATACTCCCCCCTTTACTCTGTACATGCATACAACAGATATTCTTTGACCAACGTATTCGTCTATCACACACATGTTCACACATTTTCGCTTTATGATCGTCAAAATCGTCTGACCAGTCTGTCCCATGTAACCAGCGTGGTCAGTTTATTTTTGTCAACAGGCCTGTTGTACAGTTATCTTAATGTTTATGTCTATAAAGGAGTAATTAATCACTATGACCAAAAACGGGCGTTTTTGATACGAGCTCACGTTTTACAGCCGAGGCTGTTACATCAGCGAGAATATAATCAAAAAGCCAATTTTGGGCTTTGTGAACAATATGTTTCGTCATACTACAAATAATACCCCGTTGCAGCAGACCTGCGTACTCAGCAAATTTCCAAATCAATAATTTAATACAAGACAAGTTTTATAAAAATATGTCCATAAACATGAGAATTATTTGCCTATTCTCCATAAGATTAACATAGGAAAGAGTGTGCAGGTTAGCTGCTATGAGGAACACTAAAATAAGTCATTTCTACAATGAATCTTATATATTTAATACACTAGGCCTATTTTTGTGATAATTGTTTTGGAGCGGTGGTGCTACCAATCATCATGTCCAAGGTGTCGTTATAAAGGTGTTAGCATGTAGTTTTGCCATCAATTAAAAAAATTTTGAAAATTCACCGTGGTCATGGAAAATAATGGGGTCAAAGTTTCGATTTTCCCCATAAACTTAATATGGAAGTAAACACCGACGATCGAGAAATCAGCTGTTTATTTAAGGAAGTGGTTAAATAATCAAATCTGACAGTTAAACATGGTTCTTTTTTTTCGTTTAATGAAGACACCATCGTACAGCTGGCAATAAAACACCAGTTTTTATTTGCATAAAACCAAAACATAACCAAAATGAAAATCTGTTGGGAAAATCTAAACTTAGTTTCTAAACATAGTTATTGGTGGAGAGATTGTCTCCTTCACAGGTACGCTAGTAATTTTTATCTTAACATTTATACCAACTTTCATCAACATCTGTCCATAATAAAATACCCCTGTCGCAGCAGACCTGCGTACTCAGCGAATTTCAAAATCAATAATATAAAAATAATGTGTGACAAGTTTAAAAAAAATCTGTCAATAAACATTAGAATTATTTGCCTATTCTCCATAAGATTAACATGGCAAAGAGTGTACAGGTTTGCTGCTGTGAAGAACACTGAAATTAGGCATTTCTACCATAAATAATTTTTATCTTAACACTTATACCAACTTTCATCAACATCTGTCCATAAATAAAGGAGTTTGCCTATTCCCTATATGATTAATATGGGAAAAGAGTATGCAGGTTTGCTGCCATGATAAACACATAAACTATGATTTTTAAGCATAAATGGATAGATTTCAACCACATGAAGCTAAATATCAAGTGTTATCCAAAAATATTCATTAATATGGGAAACATTAATTTTTCCCTATCCTCCATAAGATTAACATTGGTGCCCCACAATACAACGTACTGTATTTAGATTTTTTAATATCTCGGTAACCATTGGAGATAGAGAAAAACTTTAAGGAACTTAATTGTGTAGTTTTTTAAGCTGATTCTAATGGAGAAATATAAAATTAGAAATTTTTAAAAATTACATGTGAAAAACACAAAAAACCCCATTTTGGGGTACAAAACCCCCCCAAACTACCCGTTCCCATTGACCGATATGTCTGGTTTACGAACTCGTCCGAGCATTTGTAGAAACACACGTCTCTACCAAATTTGGTCTCGATCGGACCATTTTTACGAGAGTTATCGTGTTCACAGACACACACACAGACACACACACACATTGCATCTAGCATGACAGTTGAACCTGAATAACACACCTATGTGTTTATTTCCACCATGGTAATACACCGTAACCTTTTGATGGAACGAGAGTACAAAGATGTCAGACGATTTCTCGATGCGTGATTTCAATGATTGAGCTTGACAAAAACCTGTCGAACGTAAACAACACACTCTAGTGGGCGACAAATCCAAAGACGACATTCTGACAGACGACTGTGGCGCGCCACGCCTTGGCTTGGCTTTATTTGGCTCAGGTATGACGCTAAGCTCGTAGGAAATGCCGGAGAAAAATGAGCATAATTTGTACTCCTCTGTGCCCAAACGGGGTTTGAGGGTCGAGAGTTTCCTGTTGGAGTGGGTGAGGCAGGAAGACTCACTTTCAGTTTAATCCCCTTCGAGTCAGACAGTAGGATTTGACTTTTAGATGAAGATCTAATCCTGTCAGGAAGGCGACGTCAATCATGTTGACGAAGAGGGTGGAAGGGGTGCGTTGTGACGTTCGTCCAAAATACTTTAAATACAATTTCACCATACAAACAAAAATACTTGGGAATGAGTCTTACACAATTATTGTACAGACGTCCATAAATTGTCTTATATCTAACTCATATAAATAATAACCTGAAGTCAACGAAAAAACTTAAATTCCCTCTTACGACTACAATATAGGAAAATATACACATACCTGTATACATAAGCATTGGAGGTCACGAATTGTGGATAGTTGTGAGTGATGGTCGGTGGGTGTAGTGTTCTCTTGTGGATTAACGTCTGCACTATATTGAATACGTTAATCCGCAAAAGACTATCCTCATAATTAGACAAATTCGTAATTCGGAGGCCGTGGTTCGGATTCCACGTTAAACTATAGGTTTCTTAGTTGTTGCCATCGATTGTTGGGCTATTAATTAATAGTTACGTCTAAGGAACATGTCAGTCTTAGTCAGTAACAAGACTACAAGATCACGGCACAATTATCTACACACTCAATCCTCATTCATACTTGGCTTAAAATACCTACCTTGTAGTATGGTCACCATTTCAATAATGTAATCTAATCATTAGTTTCAAAATGAAAGATATATTCTTTAAGTGGCACAGTAAAAGTATAAACAAGATACATAAATTCGATTTTGCTTCGTGTCGCATAAAAACAACGATGCGGCCATAACTAAACTAAACTTATTTAGTTTCTTATAAATTTAAACAAAATAAATTTGTAAGGCCGGGCACACACGTTACGGTAAACCTGACAGGCAAACCTGCGCAGGTAAACCTGACAGGTATACCTGAGCAAGCTCGAGCCCACACACGTTAGGGTAAACCGTATATTTTAGTTCAGTTGAGAGAACATGGCGAGCAAACAAGATGTAGATGACGCGATCGCCTTGGTCGGGTTATTAGTGGTTTTGGACAGTAAGAAGAAGCGTAAACGTAAAACCTGGTGTAAGAAGTGGCTTACAAAGAGAGATGAATATACTCATACAAGGTTACTGAAAGAGTTGAGTGCAGATCCTTCAGATTACCGTAATTATTTGCGTATGAATGAAGAAACATATGAAAAACTGTTATCACTTGTAACTCCTCTCATTAGAAAGAAAAACACGGTTATGAGAACCTCTATTTCTCCCCATGAATCTTTGCAACCATTGTTTTTCTTGTTGCATCAGGTTCCAACTCCTTCAACTTCAGCAAAAGTTTTGCATAAGATGCATCTCTATTTTCACGGTCATGATACTCTTTACTTTTCACTCGCCAAAGGCACGGCTCCTGTCTATAAATTTCAATGAACTCTTCAATCACTTGATTACGTTTTCGACTCGACATAACTAGAACTTAATATAGTCACAAGAAACTAAAGAAACTTCAAAAGAAAGTGTCGCAAAAAGCTCTCTACTCGAGGTGCAAGTCCAAACTAATAACAAAACAACTGCGCAGTTGACTGTCGGCCTCACACACACGGTCAGGTCTAGACTACTGCGCAGGTAGAAATACCAAATTTTCATTCCGTACAGGTCGCCTGTACAGGTCGCTACGCCTGTGCAGTTTGGCCTGTAGCTACTGGCACACACGATCAGGTATACCTGTCAGGTAAACCGTTACGTGTGTGCCCGGCCTGTACGGGTTGTAGGATTCAGTTTAAAGAAGTAAGATATCATCATACCAAAATGTAAACCTGAAATACTAAACAAATCAATACAAAGAAAATAAATCGATACCCAGCTTTATTATTTAGCATTACTTTACAATTAAATAGATTATAACATTTATACCATTATTATAATTAGTTATACGTTAAAATAACTTTTTAATATAAAATGATTTCGAAATGGGTTTAAAATCAATGACCAATATAAACTAACTAATATTGATTCGACAGCTGTTTGTTTTTATTTCTATTAAATCTTTTAACTACAAGGACAGCCGATTATTACCAGTAGGTTATTCATTGAAAACTGAATCAAAATGAGAGTAATATCGCGTAAAAGTGGGTTTTTACTTATTATTACTTACTTTATTATTTTTATTATAAATATAATAATTTTTTTATATTATATATAATTATTTATTATTTTACTTATTTTTACTTATTATTATTAAGCTCGTTATTTACTTTCCAAGGGGCGACGGGCGATTTACAAACCTTCTCTGGAATGTAGAGAATACATGAAATAAGTTTCATTGTAATCAGTTATCCCATTTTTTCGGAGAAGACGGCGTAAAACGCCTCCTGGAGCGTCACAGACGAACAGACAAAAATTGAGATAAAACCGGTTTCGGCTTCTCTAACGCACGAAAAGTAAAAATAAAAAAAAATAATAATTCTGAGCAATGTACAGGCAAAACTCTAATTTTATTTATATAGATAGTAAAATATTAAAGTGGGGAATAAAACTGTTAATTTTTTACAGTACGTATTTAATTTGAAGTTTTAAATAGACGATTTATACAGAAGGAATTGAATAGCAAATCACATTGCTAATGGAAAGTAAACCAACAGCTGTAGCTTTAAAAATCTAATGCTTTGGTTGTAGAACATTTGTAAAGAAACTCATTCCTCATAAGGCTAACATTAGAAATTTAAAACGCCATAAAATTGAAACTTATAGAGTTTTAGAAAATATTTTCCACTTAAACCTTCCTGAATACATATAGAGCAACTTCTTAAAATTTAATGGCGGATGTGTAGTTTGGCAACGCATAAAAGACAAACATACATACATACACACATAGATTCATTTTTACATATAGATATGATAGAGCAAAGATTAATAAGAAGGTTAAAAAATTGTATAAATTAACTTACAGCACAAAAAAAATAAAATAACAATGGGAAACTTTGAGCGGGTTTGCTACAAGAAACAAATTTTTTTAACATAAATGATATGAATCTGTGTACAAGTGTTATCACAATATTTCTAATAATCAGCAAAATATCAGTTTTTATTTTCTTTCATGGAATTAGGCGATTAAAAAATATTATTTTTTGTTTTAAGCACCTTATTAAAATACTGTAAAAAATTAAATAAATATAAAATTAAGTAAACAGGACATGTTTATAAGGGGCTGGTTGGAACAATAAAAATATTTCAGTCAAAGCCGACAAATAGGTTTTTTATTCAAACAATAGACATAGAGGTTTAAACATATTCGATTTATTCCAAATATCTTCATTTAATTCAAGTTTTGAAGTCGGCATCTTTTCTCAGTCCTGAAAAATAGGTAATAAAATAATTATATAATATCATAATAAACAATTTCCGTTTTGGTGTAGACACAAGGTCAAGGAGTGCGTGCGTTCAATTCGAGCTATTAATTTACCTTTGTCTCTCTTGTTTTTATTTTCAGAAATATGATGATTATTTTTGAAACAATAAATTATTACATGATATTTAGATAAACTTTGAAGAACAGGATCGTTTTATTACATATTGTCTTTTTTAAATTTACCTAAGGAAGAAAGTATGTGTCAGACCACTGATACCGTTTATTTACTAATTTATTTGTTTCAAAGCCAATTATCTGATCGTTCTGGCAGTATAATCGATTGGAACAACAAGAAACACGTGTAACGTCAGTTTAGTTACTGTACATATCATTGTTTGTTATAAAAACAAACTTTCAAATTGTACGAAGCCGAATTTATAAAAGTATATGCCTGAATCCATCTTGAGAAGAGCAAATGAATTAACGAAAAATTTAATAGTTTAAAAAGTAAATTTGTTTTTACTGTCAAGATATATGATGAAGAAAAAAAGTTAAATGCGGGTATATTGAAAAGTTTATTTTGAAGATTTTTATGAAAAATACTTTTCGTACCGAAAACACTATATCGGTGCTTGATATACTCTATCGCAGACCAATAACAGTCACTTTCAACACTAGTGACGTCATATAGCCTACTATTATATTCATCATAACAAAATAATACATAAATATACAAATAAAATCTACAAAAAGTAATTAAAAATACGTTTACCTAGACGAAAAAATAATGAAATACCCATGTTACAATAGACCTACATACTCAGCAAATTTTGGAAATCAATAATATGACAATAATAATATATGAAAAGTTTGATCAGTATCTGTCGATAAATAAGAGAGTTTACCTATTCTACATAACATTAACTCGGGAAAGAGTGTGCAGGTTTGCTGCTGCGAGGAACACTGAAAGTAGGCATTTTTAGCATAAACAGTTTTTATTTTGACCATATTCCAAGATTTATTAACATCTGTCCATAAACGAAACTCCTTTGTTTGTTTGACTATTCTCTATATGACATACTAAAAGAGTATGCAGGTTAGCTACCATGATAAACACATCAACTATGATTTTTTAAATGGAGGATTTCAACCACATGAAGCTAACTACCAAGTTTCATCCAAATATAAGGTTAACAGGTGAAATATTATTTTTCCTTATCTCCCATAAGATTAACATTTGAGCTCCAAAATACATCGAATTATGTTCGGAATTTTTAATATCTCGGTAACCGTTGGAGATAGAGCAAAACTTGAAGCTACTAAATTCTGTAGTTTATTTGAGCTGATTCTAATGGTTAAAAATAAAATTTAAATTAAAAAAACTACAAATTAAAAAAACACAAGAACCCATTTTTTTGTGGAAAAAACTCCATACAACCTGTTCCGATTGACCATTATACCTGGAATTCGAAACTCATCTGATTAAGTGTTGGAATGCATACCTCTACCAAATTTTGTCTCGATTGGACTATTGTTACGAGTGTTATCGTGTTTACAGATCTAAGAGAGAGATAAGGAGTAAAAGGAGTAGAAAAGAAGGAATAACTTAAATTATGAAATTTACTATTTTCAACTCTATTATCAGCATAATTCAATAAAATTAAAACTTTTAAAAACCAGTAAAAATATACTTTAATTTAAATACAGTGTCTTAAGGGGATCCATTCAATCGCGCGTGATAATAATCGTGCGAAAGCATTTTTCTCGTTATTCCTTCATGTTTTCACTCTGAAAATACAATGTTTCTAACCTATAAAAATCAAGTAGGTAGAGCTAATGAAGCAAAGGGCAAGAATTCTCTCTTATTTACCGCTGGATACATACCAAACTTATCATATACCATTACCAAATTATTGATTTGGAAATTTGCTGAGTACGTGGGTCTGCTGCGATCCTTACCTCTCTTGGTTCTAGTAGCATTTTATCCTGAGTCTCCCCTTATTCCGAACGGCCCCAAGGAACAAAACTCAAAAGCCAACTCGTCCAACTCTTAGCTGCTGCTTCACGCTCGCGAGCCGCCCTGGATGCCGCATCGTGCTTCAAGTCGCTCTCTTCTGATAAATATGCGTAACGGGCTGTAAGTAAAACTGTAGGTTACATATGAATATGGATAATTGTCTCTTCTCAATTTCCAGGAACAAATATGATATAGGATTACTGCGTTAATTGCAAGAACTTAATAAATTTCGGATATAGTTATTGTTTTTTTATGAATGAAAGCATTCTTTTACGTAAATAGATTATTTATTTTTGACGCCGATATGATAGGTCTGGATGATGATGGCAATTTGTGCGACCAAAATTTGAAACAGTGACGTCATTTTGTTTATCACGACATATGGTTAGTGACGGTATAGTTTAGTGATAAGAACATCTGTTAAGATGAACTGACAGACATATCCATGACCTAACATATTTCCCACAGGGAAGTATATACAAACATTTTCAAAGATTTTTTTACCCTTAAACCCAAATATTCTATATCTTTAATTAACATTAAAACATACTACGCATAGCCTTTTGAATGATGTACCATCCCTATTGACTGCTCCATCAAATAATATGAACACCAATTCATCCTTTTCCTAAAATATTTTTTGGTCTGTTATGATCTGTATGCTATTTTCACTCACTGCTGAAAAAATATCTTCCCACTTGTTCATTTTTCTTCAATATACTGAATTAGTTCTGTATATAACTATATCAACGAACAAAACCCTCCTGCATTGTAAATTTGTGCAAAGTAATTTAAATTAAAACCCTTACAGGCAAAATAATTTATAACTCGAATTTACATAAACACATTCTATGTATATAATTGTGAAAGTTACATTAGTCCTATATGTTGCTGAAACAATTGCAATATGAAGTGACGAGTAAAATTGCTTTTGTTAGAGAAATTAGCAGAGTAAATGCTAAAATTTATATTTAGAGTTCATGACTAGGCTATCGCCAGTCAGCGAAGTGTCTGTATAACGTGGCGGTGTAATTTTTCGCTTCGCTCACTCTAATTTTGTTTCACCTGGATTTAATATTGTGTGTATTTATATACATCGGTAAATATGTACATAAGTTGTTAGATTGGCGATTGGCGAATGGATACTGTCTCCATTTGGGCCTGATGATGTTCGGTGTACCTGAACGAAATCGATCGCCAATTTTACAACTTTTGTATATATTTACCGATGTACCTATATAATTAAAATATAAGTGTAAATATATTAAGTAGTGTTGCAAGACGTGAGTTTTTACTTTATCCTATAGTAAAACCAATATAAAACCAAAACGTATATTGCTAATCAAAAAGTAATCAGTATAACTGTTCTTAGTTTTGAGGTTATGGTCTATGTATTTGGTGTCCAGTAGCAACCTCTGTTTCACGTGACCTTGAGAGTGATTTTAGTCGTTCGTTGTCCTTTTTTATTCATTCTTCTGTGACATATTTTTCTTGAGATTTTTTTCTATTTTGTCAATAGTTTTTTTTCTATTTTGCTGGCTCAGCGTCAGCTATGCAGCCTCGAAGTACACTGTTTTTTTTCTAATGGAATTCCCATCTAAATTTTGTGGCCATCCCGGGGATCGAACCCCTCACCTCTTGCACCGAAGTCCAAAATGTTCACCGTAAGACCAGCAGATGCCCTAGGTTATTAAAATAGATTCAACGTCAAGAAACAACACTTTAAACGACTCATGCCTGTGACTTTAAATTATACATTGGGGACGCTGAGAGGCTGATGTAGACCGCTCAACAATGACATAATTTTTGTAAATCAGATTCATTTTTATAAATTGAAACAGCGTTTTTATACTTCCTACTTCTTATCGAAGTAATTTCAGTACTGTATTAATATTTTTCAGCCCTGCTAGAAGAATAATATTTTTTCAGCTGTGAAGTTTTGTCTACAATATTGTGTACTATAATTATTATAATATGGGTGAGATAATATATTCACAACTTAGGGATGCTAATAATGTTGTTATTAGGAATTAAACTTCTTCGAAGTTTAGCTGTAGACGTTTAGTCCCTAACGGGCCAGTTACAACCGGGTTAGCCTTAATAATGATAATGTGACGAACCGTTTCAGGCTAGTCCCTCGGAGATGAGGGGGAGTTTTTAGTGGGTGCGAGCCTCACACTCCTGGTAGCTGCCGACGTGCATTAAGAATTTAAACCCTCTACAAAAACAAAAAGGTTAATCCGTGCAAAGCTAGATCTCCAAGTATTTGGTTACAGTATTAAAATTGGTATCAACTCAGTTCGTATCATTACATAGTTATTCCTAAATCAAAGAAAATTCACTGAGTACGTAGATCTGCTGTAATGAGCTGCTGGTTGATAAAATATCAGAGTAATGTCTTTGACGCTTTATTCTTCTAACCTTGAAATTAAGCGTTTTAAAATATTTTATGTTATTAATAGATTTTCCTCAAACTTATTGCGTTGGTTTTTACTTTCTCCCCTTATACGTAGTATATGGAGAAAGTATTGTTTTCGTCAAAATTTTCGAATTTGAGTTGAGGGTGGATATATCCGTTTTGGGGTCCCCTGAATCCAAAAAAGTGGGTTTTGACGTGATGTCTGTCCGTCCGTGTGTCCGTGTGTGTGTGTGTGTGTGTGTGTGTGTGTCTGGATGTGTACAGTGCCACAGCCTACCCCGTTGGTCCGATTTAGATGAAATTTGGCATGTATGTATATATTCACGGTATCTCCAGGCGTTTTTTTCATTTTTTTGAATTTTTGATTTTTAAGGGTAGTTCACCCCTAAAAACCCTTAAAAAACGTGAAAAATCCAAATTTCTCAAAAACGGCTCTAACGATTTGTATTAAAATTTGACAGATTATAGTGTACAGAGTACTAAATAATTTGACACCACCCGCATATCTGTAAAAATGACGGTTCAAAAGTTATGGGCTTTTAAATGTCAAAAAAATCAAGTTTTTATATTTTCAGCGAAAACAATAAAAGTAAAGTATAACTTGACTGGTACCATTGAAACCAGCTTAAAAAACTAAACAAATTAGTATTTTGAATTGAATTATTTGTCTACAACAAACGGTTCCAGAGAAAAGTTAAATTTACTGTCTACGATAAACGCAGTACGTTGTCTGAAAGCGCCCAATGTTATTCTTATGGAGAATATAAAAAAATCAATTTCTTCCTTACTTTCCAACCGTTTTCCATGAAACTTGGTATGAAGTGTAAGGTCAAATCACCCAAAAGAACCAACTCAAAATAGCTTGGTATTACCGGGGGAGGGGGGGGGTGTTTCCCCCCATACAATTCAAACAATTAATTTAACTTTGTCTCTCTTGTTTTTATTTTCAGAAATGGGATGATTATTTTTGAAACAATAAATTATTAAATGATATCTATTTAGATGAACTTTGGAGAACATGATAGTTTTATTATAGATTGCCTTCTTGAACTTACTTAAGGGAGAAAGTATGTGTCAGTTCACTGGTACCGTTTATTTAATTATAATTACTATTTAACCAATAGCCAAACATCTTCTTATCTATTCATCTATTATCTATTCATTATCGTATCTATCTTGCGAAGTTTAGATACTGTAACGTGGAAACTTACCAGATACCTCCAGGAAAATAGCCTGAAAATAAAGAAACATTTTTTTAGTCATGGTTATACACTATACTAGCTGACCCGGCAAACTTGGTACCGCCTAAAATGTATACACTTTAAGGAAATTGAGAAAATTCAAATTAAAAGTAGACGGAAACGTTAAATAATTGTTAAGTAAACGTTAGCTGTCAACTGGTGAAAATAATGCAGCTCAAAATCAGCTGTTATTGAAATATTTAAATTCATGTATGCATATGATCAAAAATGCATCTCGTCTTCTTTTGCAAAGCGTGTACAAACCCTGCAGGATAATGGGGCTTAGCCCTAAGATTGAATACAAAAATGAATATGCTCCGAGCGTATAGGCACGTTAATCGGAACAAGGATAAATCCAAAAACAAATATCATTAAAATCGGTCCAGCCGTTCTCAAATTATAAATGGTGTAACTAACACGACTTCCTTTAAAATATATGTAGATTATGTTCAATTAAGGTAATTGACTCCTACACCTTCACTCCGAAATCATATGAGTGAAGGTGCAGGAATGAACTGCTGTAACGCGCGATTCAGGGTTCATTTTGACTTTCTCCCCTTATACATATTATATGGAGAAAGTATTGTTTTCGTTAAAAGTTTCAAATTTGAGTTGAGAGTGGATATATCCGTTTTGGAATCTCCTGAATAAAAAAATTGGGTTTCGTCGTGAAAACTGTCTGTCTGTCCGTGTGTGTGTGTGTGTGTGTGTGTGTGTGTGTGTGTGTGTGTGTGTGTGCATGCATGTGAGCGCACGCGCGCGCTCACATATTGATCAAACTTGCTATCCATTATTATTGTCATATTTTTTATTTTTAAATTAGCTGAGTATGCAGATCTGCTGCAACGAAAGTATGTTGTAAATATTTTTTTCTTGAAATAACTGCAAGTGGTAACTAACTGTAGTAATTTCAAGTGTAGATGTATTTAGTTAAACATCTGAACACTCAAGTAAGAATCGAAATAAAATACTGTTGTAAGATATTCAAAATAAGAAAACAATTCATAACCAAACAGACAATATGAGATACTTACCAAAAGTAACATCGCTATCAGCAGCAATTTCCAAAACTTAAGTCGCTGCACAATACCAAGATGCATGATGTTATCAGAGAGGACAGTAGATTGAAACGGAAACAGTTAGTTGTAGCCTAAGTCTGTAAAAAAGTACTTTTATAAAATGGTTAAATAATACAATTATTCATATTTATCTGTGCAGGTATTAATATGGCAGTCTAAAACCCCTACTGAATAATAATGAAGGAAATGTACTTTTACTAAAATGTATATTTGTGGCAATTAATAAATAAATTTGAAATATAAATGCGCGATTGAGCATTAAATACAAAGATCATTAATATTTGCAAACATATATCAAAATAGGTACATACGTAGCAGAATCCTGCGTTTAGATATAGATAACCATTGAAAAAATAAATGTCGTGATCATTGTGTTAACAGTTAGTGATAAGAATCTGTAGATATAAAATTCAAAGCCCTCACTCACTCACTCATCACTAATTCTCCCACTTCTCGATTACCTAGGATGCTGAAATTTAATATACTGGTTCTTTAGGCCTAAAATAGGAAATTCTAATAGTTTTTGTGACGATTTTCCCATAAATCTCTACGCTATACGCCTTCAAAGTTCCCATGTTAATATTATGGGAAAATAATTTTGTTTTGGATTCCAACATAGATATATTACCTTTTAAGATATAAACAGCAGCTGTTTTTGAACCATCGAGCAAACCATAGAAGCAAGCATGAAATAGTATGTACTCAATGGTATCTAATTACTGTATGAATATAATATCTCATTATGATATTATTAAGCCTCCAAGATTGTTAAGAATAAATTGATGGTTTACATACCTCTCTATCACAATCTTATTAGTTGAATTGCGCAACTATATAATATAATATATTATATGCGTAGTCCCTCTAAATCACAATTAATGGGTTAAATCCTAATATCATAGTTCTAAACTAACATTACATGATGAATCTTGAAATAGAAATGTTTCGATTTAAAAGATTACAGTGTAAATATAATAATACCCTTGATATGATACATACTTGATGATAAAGTATATCTGAAAAAATATTAATGAATCAAGAAAACAATTGAAAAGGATATTTTAAAGATAACAATGAGTTGTCACGAGACTTAAACGGTAAACCCGATTAATGCATTAATTGTATGCATTACGTGGGAACTAGCTAAACTTCATCATGTTATCAACCAAATGTCAACACAATATATTTATGGAATAACAGTTACATCAAAATATATAAATTGACATCAACTCTATCAAAATCATAAAATATTGTATATTATATACTAGTAATAACAAAGATACAGTATAACTTTTCACCAGAATGATGAATACAGCAAGAATGACTAAAATACTGATAGATATAATCTCTTCCCTTCAGCTTCAGGCTTCCAACTCAGCATGCCACGTATGGTGAAATGTGTACAGGTACTTGTACACGTCACACATATGGCATCAATCAATATAATTATTTTAAGTTTTTACATCAAGGCCTCCTTAAACTGTATTTTCGATCTATATCTCTTTTGGATATGATAGTTCACACCAAAACCTAACTGATATCTTAATCACCCACGGTCTAGGTATGCGGGAGGTGACTACAACGTAAAATTCGTATCTGTATGTCGTGAATAACAATACCTCCGTCGCAGCAGACTTGCGTACTCAGCGAATTTCCAAATCAATAATATAATAATAATATATGACAAGTTTTATAAAAATCTGTCCATAACCATGAGAATTATTTGCCTATTCTCCATAAGATTAACATGGGAAAGAGTGTGCACTGTGCAGGTTAGCTACTGTGAGAAACACTGAAAGTAGTCATTTCTACCATAAATAATTTTTATCTTAACATAAATACCAACTTTCATCAACATCTGTCCATAAATAAAGGAGTTTGCCTATTCCCTATATGATTAATATGGGAAAAGAGTATGTAGGTTTGCTGCCATGATAAAACACATAAACTATGATTTTTAAGCATAAAAGGATAGATCTCAACCACATGAAGCTAAATATCAAGTTTCATAAAAAAATGATTCCAATGGTGAAATATAATACCCCCGTCGCAGCAGACCTGCGTACTTAGCGAATTTCCAAATCAATAATATAATAATAATATATGACAAGTTTGGTCAAAATCTGTCGATAAACATGAGAATTTTTGCCTATTCTCCATAAGATTAAAATGGGAAAGAGTGAGTTGGTTTGCTGCTGTGAGGAACACTGAAAGTAGCCATTTATACCATCAAAAATTTTATTTTTAACATTTATACCAACTTTCATCAACATCTGTCCATAAGTATAGGAGTTTGCCTAATCTGCATATGATTAACATGGGAAAAGAGTATGCAGGTTTGCTGCCATGATAAACACATAAACTATAATTTTTTAGCACAAATGTATGGATCTCAACCACATGAAGCTAAATATCAAGTTTCATCCAAAAATATTAGATAATAAGTGAAAAATTAATTTTTTTTAATCCTCCATAAGATTAACATTGGAGCCTCAAAAATACAACGTACTGTGTTTAGATTTTTTTATATCTCGGTAACCATTGAAGATAGAGAAAAACTTTAAGGAACTTAATTGTGTAGTTTTTTAAGCTGATTCCAATGGTGAAATATGAAATTAGAAATTTTTAAAAATTACATGTGAAAAACGCAAAAAACCCCATTTTGGGGTACAAAACCCCCCCAAACTACCCGTTCCCATTGTCCGATATGTCTGGTTTACGAACTCGTCCGAGCATTTGTAGGAATACACGTCTCTACCAAATTTGGTCTCGATCGGACCTTTTTTACGAGAGTTATCGTGTTCACAGACACATATATATATATATATATATAAAAATTTTAACGACTATTGTTTTTGGTCTCTGGGCACCTAAAGAAGAAAAAATAACATGGTCTCGGGCTTAACTCTTGCCATGAGACCTACGGTAATAGCTTCTTCCCTATGGGAAATTCGCTAAAACCGACGATCGAGAAATCAGCTGTTTATTAGGAGTGGTTAATAATCAAATCTGCAGTTAACATGGTTCTTTTTTTTGTTTAATGAAGTATCGTACAGCTGGCAATAAACACAGTGTATTTGCATAAAACAAAACATACCAAATGAAAATCATTGGGACAATCTAAACTTAGTTTCTAAACATAGTTATTGTGAGAGATTGTCTCCTTCACAGGTACGCTAGTAATTTTTATCTTAACATTATTCCAACTATCAACATCTTATAATATAAATACCCCGTCGCAGCAGACCTGCGTACTCAGCGAATTTCCAAATCAATAATATAAAAATAGTGTGACAAGTTTTTCATCTGTATAAATTTATGAAGTTTGCCTATTTCCATAGATTCATGGAAAGAGTGTTTTCAACACTGATTGGCATTTCTACCATAAAATTTTTACTTTCTTTTTTTACATATATATAAGTATTGTTTTCGTCACATTTTCGAATTTGAGTTGAGGGTGGATATATCCGTTTTGGGGTCCCCTGAATCCAAAAAAGTGGGTTTTGACGTGATGTCTGTCCGTCCGTGTGTCTGTGTGTGTGTGTGTGTCTGGATGTGTACAGTGCCACAGCCTACCCCGTTGGTCCGATTTAGATGAAATTTGGCATGTATATATATAGTCACCGTATCTCCAGGCGTTTTTTTCATTTTTTTGAATTTTTGATTTTTAGGGTAGTTCACCCCTAAAAACCCTTAAAAAACGTGAAAAATCCAATTTTCTCAAAAACGGCTCTAACGATTTTGATTAAAATTTGATGGTTTATAGTGCACAGAGTAATAAATAATTTGACACCACCCGCATGTCTGTAAAAATGACGGTTCAAAAGTTATGGGCTTTTAAATGTCAAAAAAATCAAATTTTTAAATTTTCAGCGAAAACAATAAAAGTAAAGTATAACTTGACTGGTACCATTGAAACCAGCTCAAAAAACTAAACAAATTAGTATTTTGAATTATTTGTCTACGACTAACGGTTCCAGAGAAAAGTTAAATTTACTGTCCAAGATAAACGCAGTACGTTGTCTGAAAGCGTCCAATGTTATTCTTATGGAGAATATTAAAATATCAATTTCTTCCTTATTTTTTAACCGTTTTCCATGAAACTTGGTATGAAGCGTAGGGTCAAATCACCCAACAGAACCAACTCAAAAAAGCTTGGTATTACTGGGGGGGGGGGGGTGTTTCCCACCACACAGTTCGAACAATTAATTTAACTTTGTCTCTCTTGTTTTTATTTTCAGAAATGGGATGGTTATTTTTGAAACAATAAATTATTAAATGGTATTTATTTAGATCATAAGATCATGGAAAAGTGAGTTGGTTTGCTGCTGTGAGGAACTTACTGAGGGAATAATTTTATTCACAAAAATTTTTTATCTTAACATTTATACCAACTTTCATCAACATCTGTCCATAAATAAAGGAGTTTGCCTATTCCCTATATGATTAATATGGGAAAAGAGTATGCAGGTTTGCTGCCATGATAAACACATAAACTATGATTTTTAAGCATAAATGGATAGATCTCAACCACATGAAGCTAAATATCAAGTTTTATCCAAAAATATTCATTAATATGGGAAATATTAATTTTTCCCTATCCTCCATAAGATTAACATTGGAGCCCCACAATACAACGTACTGTGTTTAGATTTTTTAATATCTCGTTAACCATTGGAGATAGAGAAAAACTTTAAGGAACTTAATTGTGTAGTTTTTTAAGCTGATTCTAATGGAGAAATATAAAATTAGAAATTTTTAAAAATTACATGTGAAAAACACAAAAAACCTGATTTTGGGGTACAAAACCCCCCCAAACTACCCGTTTCCATTGACCGATATGTCTGGTTTACGAACTCGTCCGAGCATTTGTAGGAATACACGTCTCTACCAAATTTGGTCTCGATCGGACCATTTTTACGAGAGTTATCGTGTTAACAGACACATATATATATACATATACATATATATATATATATATATATATAAATTTTAACGACTATTGTTTTTGGACTCTGGGCACCTAAAGACGAAAAAATAACATGGTCCCGGGCTTAAGTCTCACCATGAGACCTACGGTAATAGCTTCTTCCCTATGGGAAATTCGCTAAAACCAAGAGGCTGGCAGATTTTAATATCCATATTTTTAAAGATAGTACATCACTATAAACACTTGAAAACTACAGTCTTTATGATTAAGGAACATAAGGTTTTTGTAAATTTCTTAAAACATAAAATAATTATTTGTCGTCACAATTGTAAGCACCTTTGTAGCTTCTTCCCAGGAAATTCGCATAACAAAATATGTTTTTTTATTAATATCCCATAGGGAAGAAGCTATTACCGTAGGTCTCATGGCAAGACTTAAGCCCGGGACCATGTTATTTTTTCTTCTTTAGGTGCCCAGAGACCAAAAATAATAGTCGTTAAAATTTATATATATATGTAAATATGTGTCTGTGAACACGATAACTCTCGTAAAAATGGTCTAATCGAGACCAAATTTGGTAGAGACGTGTATTCCTACAAATGCTCAGACGAGTTCGTAAACCAGACATATTGGTCAATGGGAACAGGTAGTTTGGGGGGGGGTTTCGTACCTCAAAATGGGGTTTTTTGCATTTTTCCCATGTAATTTAAAAAAATTCTAACTTTATATTTCACCATTGGAATCAGCTTAAAAAATACACAATTAAGTTCCTTAAAGTTTTTCTCTATCTCCAACGGTTACCGAGATATGAAAAAATCTAGACACAGTACGTTGTATTGTGGGGCTCCAATGTTAATCTTATGGAGGATAGGGAAAAATTAATATTTCTCATATTAACCAATATTTTTGGAGGTATTTTAAGCCAAGTATGAATGAGAGTTGATTGTGGCGCGATCTTGTAGTCTTGTTACTGACTAAGGCTGACATGTTCCGTGTGTATTATCCATACTGGTGGAGACTCAATTTTCTTTCGTTAGACATCTGATATAAGTTTTGTTCAAATAAAACCTAACCTAATAAAACCTGCTCAGGGGTTTATCCTTAATTGTTGTAGTCTCTACTTAAAACTTCCATCGTAAGAGCTAAGATAAAATAAAATAAAGCCTTAAAATAGCGTTTTCTAAAGAATTACTAAAAACTTTTCCCATAGGTTTACCAAGGGAGTCCAGAGACTCCCGGTCAGTCCCCTCCATAATTATTTTCTGAGTGCACCACTGTACAGGTACCGTACTTGAGTATCAGACCCGTTGTTGCCAGATAGATAACAATTAATTGAACAAAATAAATGTCATGATATCGTGATATCTGTATAATTTGTGATTAGTATGGTATAACGAAATATTAAATGCGACAGCCAATGACATCCAAGAGTCCTTCAGAATAACGTTGGATCGCCCGAACCACAATTTTGCCACTGAATTACGAAGTGGTATGAGGGAGGACGTATATTATTCAATAGTGCGAACGTTACACCAGGGAATATCGCATCCCCGTCCATTTGCTTATAGTTATCGACAAAGATTCGTGAACTCCAAATAGTTGGATTTTAAGACACACAACCGTCCCAGTTACAGTCGAATAACTTAGCAAGTATAATATAAAATTGAGTCAAAAGAAAATTTTTAGTTTAATTCTGAATGAGAACCACCGGTGTAGCTCTCACCGATGGACCTCTTATGTCTCTACGGCGGCTAACTATAGGTTTTTTATTTTTTAATTATAGCTGGCCTCAGGTTACAGTAAAATAGTTACTCAGGTTACTAGTAAAATAGTATTTTGACAGTAACTCTGTTTTAAGTCATCCCGTTTGTCAAACAAACACGTTGGTTTCCTCAAAGCCATAAAGGGCCGGGAGAGCAACTCTTGTGGCATTGACCTCCATCCTCTTTAATCTTCATCCTTGTGATAAGAATGAGATTGAAAAGTTATTAATACAAATAATAGGGAGTTTTAAGCAACGAAAATAAATTGTCTTAGACGAAAATTTCTTGCAGAACTCAGAGCGATCTACAACAAACTAAAATACAAATATATTTTAGGATCATAAAATAACGTAAGTTTTAAGTACGCCACAAAGTATAAAGTAGTTTCTTTATACTTTTTGTCAAGTTTTACCCAGTTCTTGAAGATGGTAAAATCTGATGGTAAATGATAAATAGATTCTGGTCCTTATTTATGATTATTAATACCAATATAAATAACTGGCTACCTAGTCACATTTAAAGTTGACAGATAAGATGAAGAAAACATCCCATCTAGATTAGACAACGTTTTCTGTGAATTTATAGTACTGTACCATTGTTTATAAATAAAAGTTCTTCTATCGTATGACTGTAAGTTGTACTCCATACTCTTTTGTTGTTTTGACCTTGTAACAAACCGAAAGCAGAAATAATGAGCTTTTTGACTCCTTGCTTCTTATTCTTCTTTCCCAAAATCGTCATTTTGTTCTTGTTCCTGTCCTGTCACAAGGTTGGGTTAAGTTTATATATCGCAACCGAATTGTAACATATTTTGAAGTAAATATTTAATAGATTGTTTCCAAATAATTATTTCAAACAAACATGGCCAGTGGTTCGAGGTATAAGAAAATGCAAGAGATAGAACAACCAATTGAATATGTTCAAATGGATGGCTTGGTAAGACCCCAATGATTTTCTGTCAGATAATGTTTAATTCTGTTATGTTTAATTTGAATAACTATTTCACAGTTATTCAAATAGACCATATTAAATGTAGATATAATGTCCCCGTGTACAGTAACTTAGTTAATTCAATAATTATTTTATTAAACCCTCCAACTGGCAGGCAAATTTTGCTCTGAGGGAGCTGTTTTTTACTAATTTGCAAGGTTATTTTTAAGAATTTGTCAAAATTTTTTATATAGGCATTTTACACATATTATATGTCATTTTAATCGCCATGCAATTTAGAAAATGTGAAGCTAAGAGTAAGAAGCTGAGGCAATACAGAAGAAATGTTAACTAGTAACATATAAAACTTTGAAATTTAAAGGCTACCTTTGATTATACTTTAGCCTATCTGTTTATTTATAAAACTTCTGGCCTTTCTTTACTTTATACTTTTAACTGAAATGACGATCTACCCAGGTAGGTTTTTTAAACCAAGTATGAATGAGGAATGAATGTAGGATGATTGTGGCGCGATCTTGTAGTCTTGTTACTGACTAAGGCTGACATGTTCCTTAGACAGGACTGTTAATTAATAGCCCAACAGCCAATGGCAACTAATGGACCTACAGTTTAACGTGGAATCCGAACCACGGCCTCTGAATTACGAATTGGTCTAATTATGAGGATGGTCTTTGTGGATTGATGTAGTATTCAATAGTGCGGACGTTAATCCACACAGAGAACACTACATCCACCAACCATCTCTCGTAACTATCCACAATTCGTGACCTCCCAAGTAGCTGGATTACAGGACGTCGCCACCGTCCCAGTCATAAGCTCATATTTAAAAATAACTTATGCCGTTTTAATATATGTATAACACATAATAGGTAGTTACTTCGGTACTTTCGAATTATACCGACCACACAGCTATAAAGGGAAAAGAAAATTAATATATGTTTAGTTATGTGATATAATGAACATAAAAAAAGAAAACTTTGTGTGTCTGCGTCACCCAAAACTTAGACATAGTGTGAAGTGTGTAGGTCTTTGGTGAAAAGAATTCCCGCCTTCAGCCACTGCCAACCACCACATGTTTTCTACCAGATAGGATTCTACATGGTGTTGGGCAAGTTGGGCTGTTCCTCCTGTTCCTTGTTGTCTCTTATTCCTCCATTTCGCAGAAACCCACATACTCTCAAGTTAAAGTCATTTTTAATGAACTAGGCCTAGCTGATCTGGCGAACTTTGTAACGCCGAACAATATTGGCCACGTCCTAAAGTCGAGTAGTATTACAGCGTCGTTGTGAAAGATATACAACAGCTGATTATATTAATAAACATAGTATGTATAAACATCGTAATTATTTTTTATTTGGTCAACATATAAACATGGGACTTTTAATCAAACAAAAAATATAAAATATACGTAAGGTTTGATATAGATAATATTTATTTATTCTTAGCATAAGAATATCATATACCTAACCTAACTTAACTCCGCCGCAGAGTGCAGAATGACAGAATATACATCGCCAACAGGTGTGTTTGGTATAATACGAAAGTACCGTTACTTCCTTTGGTAAATATTATAGTCCTAACTTAGGCTATATAATGCTGTATTCAAATATGTGTAACACATAATAGGTAGTTAATTCCTTTGGTAAATATTATAATTTGTATCAAGCTGTTTTCAAATATTTATAACACATAATAGGTAGTTACTTCGTTTGGTAAATATTATTTTACACTGCACTGTCTTGATGACAAAGACGAGGCAACTGATGGTGCATCAGACGACCGGAGAAAATATTTTTATATTCCCGGCCCTTGGATGGATAAATATTATAATAGCAAGTGTATAAGCCTTATGGTGAAAATTTAATTGCGAATCCTACTGAGGATAACACAATAGACCCCTCCCAAAACGTGAAGTTCCTTGGTCTGTTGCTTGATGAAAATCTCAACTACCACAAACACATTGAACATGTAAATAATAAGGTTTCATTTGGAATATTTGTTCTTCGAACGCTTAAACAGGTTCGATGTTGATGTTCGATGTGTCGACAGTCACGATGTTCTTTTGTCAGCATACTATGGTATAATTTTTCCATACCTAACTTATGCTGTGCCTGTCTGGGGAAGTGAATGTCAACGGACCTTGTAGATACAAGCGTTAACGTTGACAGGCATTTGCAGGCGGATCAGATAGGTATCTGTTCCGCCTGCAAAGAAAGGCTATTCGTCTAATTTTATCACTCTCAAAAACACAGTCATGCAAGGAAACCTTTAGAACATTCAGAATACTAACTTTTCCGTCCATTTATATCTTTGAAACACTGTTATTTGCAAAAAAACTCTTTCAGTGTTTCTCTCCTTATTCCCTCAGGTATCCATTCCGCAATTCAAGTAACATTTCCATTCCCAAGCATTCCACATCTTTTTTTTAAAAAACAGTACCGATACAACAACGCTATCAAACTTTACAACAGCTTTCCATTATCCTTAAAAGTCGAACAAGATTTCGTTAAATTTAAGGAAGGATTAAAAAGGTTACTCTTGAATGAAGCTAACTACAGCGTCCGGGATTTTTTGAGTGGTAGTTGTTGAAGGTGTTATGGTATTTTCTTTTATTAAAATTTTCTTTTATAAGATCTTGCTTAGGTATCGTTTAATTTTCATTGTTCACTTGACTAATGCAATGTATACTTTGTTAATTTGGCTGAATAAAGACTTATGACTTATAACATTTTTAACTATTTTGATTGTTGGTTGAAGAAGTTTAACAGTCATGTTCAAAAGGCGAATATTTGCCTTTGCCACTAGCGGTGGCACTTGAACGGCGAATATTCGCTCTTTGCCTTTTCAAGGGTTAACGCACGTCTTACCCTCCACAATAGCTTATTGAATATGAAATATTCTGTGAACAAGTGTTCATTGATTAAAATATGGCATTCTAAAACCATCCAATTTACCCAAGGGGTCGCCAGATAGACATGAAGAAGAATATAAGGAGCCTAACCTAGGATTTTTACAATACCTATAAAATAATATACATTAGGCCTATTTTTAATGATTTGTTGTAAACTACCACCTACTTACAAGGTTACAAAGTGATTTTCAGGTATTTAGTTTTACATAACTAACAATTGGTTCAAATATCTTATTCTATTGGAATCCATTCTATTTCAGTAGGTGTAGGCCTACAAGTATAGATTACAACTGCAACAATGGGATTGCTACTGGAAAAGCTAAATCAAATCCAAAATATAGTATTATGAGAATTACTAAACTTCATGCTGTTTTAAAGTTCATGTTTACTTGATCACAATTAATTAACCACTTGAAATATACAATCTTCATACTTTAGTTCCACTTAGGTTAGCCAATGTTATCAAAAACACTGCTATAATCATGATACCAAAAAGTTTACGTGATAATATACTTTATCAACAGGTTGGTTATTGATAGCATAAAATGTTATTGATGGTAAAAGGAATATCAATAACCAACCTAACTTAAATCTAGATAACACCAAGTCGGCAAAAAGTATAAATGTTTTTCATCATGAAAAACCTGAAAATACATTTGTCAAAAATGGATTTTCCTATTAGTTCAATGTCATTTTTTTAAAAGATTTTTTCTTAATTTTAATCGTTCAAATTTTATAACAAATTAGAATTACATTTCATAGAATAATATCATGGCCTAAATACCTATGATTTTTCATATTGGAAATTTAATGAGAATTCCAAAATGGATATGACACTAAAAATAAAGAAAAATCATTTTTTGACGTGGTATTTTAGTTTTTCCATTATGACCAAACACTGTTTATAGTCTTAATAAAAACCTTTTTATAAATTTACTTATAGATTTTGTTTTTTAATATATGCTTAGGCTGTTATGAAAATGGTGAAACATTGCCATGAAGAATGTACATCAGGAAATCTTGAAGTAGCTCAAGGCGCTCTTTTGGGACTGGTGGTTGAAAATCGGTTAGAGATCACTAATTGTTTTCCTTTTCCAAAAACATATGATGAGTCGGTGGATGAAGGTAAGAATATAAGGGTAATTTTTCTTTTGTAGTGCTTAAATGCATGACTTACAAAAACATTAATCTAGATCAAAACATGTAAAAATATAGTACACCTTGTTCTTCAGTTTTCCCTTATTCACTGTAGAGCCATCATATCTTTTCCCAACCATTTACCTATTAATTTATAGGCTTATAAATTAATTTTGGTTATTTTTATCTGTGTGATTAAAGTTAGAGTCTAATTATAAATATTAGTCAAGTATTATTTCCCTCTTCAGTCTTCATAATAATATTATACTATGATAATTATGTTAGTTAGTAATTTTCTCTGAAGTTACTTACATTTATTATTATTTTTAGTTATCAATTAAAGCGACATTACAGTGACATATTTATATTGAAAAATAAATTGTTGATGTTTTACTTTTAGTTGGATGGTGTTTGTGTCAACTCATAATTAATTGATTATTTAATCACTTAGTTATGTTACAAATAACTGTGTGATCTAAA
Organism: Nephotettix cincticeps; assembly: GCA_023375725.1. Taxonomy (NCBI): domain Eukaryota; kingdom Metazoa; phylum Arthropoda; class Insecta; order Hemiptera; family Cicadellidae; genus Nephotettix; species Nephotettix cincticeps. The sequence continues at coordinate 15,519,735 of CM041786.1, read as the reverse complement.
ACCACACCTTAATATCACATCTCTCAGCCGCAAGTCCTTTAATGGATATTATGTACTATCCATATTATAATATGGATAGTATGTAATATGGAGAAAGTATTGTTTTCATCAAAATTTTCAAATTTGAGTTGTGAGTGGATGTGCTGTATTCATTTTGATGCTCCCTAATCTAAAAAAGTTGTTTTCGGACAAATGTCTGTCTGTCAGTAAACAAACCCTGAGACCACACTGATAGTACTATTTTTATGGAAATTGGGTACACGGGTGCACTTTAGATACACTCCAGACCATTTTAATTTTTAATTCCAAAAACCCTTTAAAAATGTGAAAAATGCAAATTTTTAAAAATCCGCTCGAACAATTTTGGTTAAAATTACATGGTTTGTAGTTATTACGGTCCTAAATAATACGACACAACCATGTAAATCTCTGTTTGTAAATTTAATGGTTCCAAAGTTATGGGTTTAAATGTAATAAAAACATCTTTCAAATTCTGGCAAAACAACAATTTTGAGTAAAATTGAAATTTAATGTCTATGGTAAACACAATATGTTGTCTGAAAGCATACAATTTTATTCTTCTGGAGAGTTTAAAAAAATAAATTTCTCACTTATTTCTCAACCGTTTTCTATGAAATTTGGTATACAGTATGAGATCACATCACCCAACAAAAACCACTCAAAAATTTTGATGTTGCCATTGGGGGGTTGTTATTAGTTCCAGAAATTGGATGATTATTTTTGAAACAAAAAGTTCTTAAATCATATACAGATATTTAAACTTTGTATGTCGTTTATAAATTTACTTGAGGGAGAAAGTATGTGTCAGTCCATTGATACTGTTTATTTAAGCTGGTTATTTATTCTGAGACCTTGTTCTTTTTTCCGATAGAGGAGTACCAGCTAGACATGATGAGACGACTTCGCAGAGTCAATGTTGATCACTACCATGTCGGGTGGTACCAAAGCTCTGATGTCGGCAGTTTCCTGAGCTTACCCCTCCTTGAGTCACAGTATCATTACCAAACTTCAATTGAAGAGTCTGTAGTGCTCATTTATGGTAAGGCGTTTAGAAACCAGTAAGTTCCATTTTGATAAGGCTTGGATGGCTATGATGTCTGTATTGCTGGTTAAACATTGATTCTCGAGATTTTATCAATAATAAAAATTGTTTAAAACAATGTTTTACATGTTTTTCATTACTGAAGTTAAAAAGAGTAAAACATTTTAAGTAAAAGTCATGCGTATTAATATATCTTTGTTTGAAATTAACCCTAGAGAAAAAAAAAATATTTCTGGTTACAAAACTGAACTTTAATGAATACAAATAATCAAAACATAATACTAGAAACATTCTTTGTTTGAAATTCATTATTTGTGATGGTGGATTGATATTATTTAGATTTTTATTGCGGACATTTTCCATCACGATTTTATGTAAAACAAAGTTTCACGACGTTTCGGGATCTGGAATCTGATCCCGTCCACAGGTGAACTAATATCTAAAACATAGCACAATTAATTAACATATTATCCGGACCAAACAAACATCATTACAATGATGACAGTATTATTTTCTTTTATAGTTGTTAAGACTTTTGTGTAATTTGTGTATTTTAGTAAAATATGAATGGCATTTTCCGTTTGATTCAATTGAAATTTTTAACTTCTTTAATTTGTGTACATGAGTTTTGTTGCAAATAAAATGATTTTTTCAACTTTCAAAATTGCCCGTAACAACTTGAATCTGATTATCTGCCATGTTAATTTGTATTTATGAGGCTACAGTTTAAAGTTTAATACTAACAAAATATGTTGTGTTAGAGTGAATTTTTATCTGCTTATCCTTTGTAATCGGAATTCTGCTTCATCAGACACTCAGAAGACCGGAAGGGGCTTTCTGACCTTGAAAGCATACAGACTGACCCCGCAGGCCATCAACATGCACAAGGAAGGCGAGTTCACACCAGATGCTCTCCGCACCCTCAAGGTCGGCTACGAGACATTGCTGATGGAGGTTCCTGTGTGCATCCGCAACTCGCCGCTGACCAACATCCTCCTGTCAGAACTGACAGAGCTGGTTCCACCACAGCAGGGGTCCAACTTCCTCGACCTCGGGACGGCCAACGTGCTGGAGGGCCAGCTACGCAGCTTGATGGAACATGTCGATGACCTTAATCAGGAGGCCATCAAGTTCAACCGTTACCAACAACAGGTGGTGCGTCAGACACAGGACAAGCACCGCTTCCTGGCCAAGAGGGTGAGTTAACACCTTGTAAAACTGTCCAACTAGTAATGGAACAAACAGAAAATAAATCAACTCTGTGAAGTTCCTACTTGTTAGAAATAGTTTGACCAAAGCCACCAATATAACAGTCTACCATATTCTCTACAGAGTAAGAATGATATATAATAACATAGACTTAGTGTAGGCCTAACCTAGTGTAGCCTAACATTGGCTGCAGTAACGGAGGTTTGAGGATTCTCAGATGATGTTCTAGATAGGTTAGACTTGCCTTAATCGTACCTGTGCAATTTATTTATCAGAAGGGGAGTAGTTATCAATTTATTTATCAGAAGGGGAGTAGTTATCAATTTATTTATCAGAAGGGGAGTAGTTATCAATTTATTTATCAGAAGGGGAGTAGTTATCAATTTATTTATCAGAAGGGGAGTAGTTATCAATTTATTTATCAGAAGGGGAGTAGTTATCAATTTATTTATCAGAAGGGGAGTAGTTATCAATTTATTTATCAGAAGGGGAGTAGTTATCAATTTATTTATCAGAAGGGGAGTAGTTATCAATTTATTTATCAGAAGGGGAGTAGTTATCAATTTATTATTTAAAATTTTTTAGTCTATGTATGGCCATCCTTTTTGTAACAACCATTTGTACTGGTTTTATCCACTATTTTGATTTTTTCTGTTTAATAAATTTGGGTTTGTCTTTTGGTTTTATTACATTTTATTAGGGGGAAGTAAGAAAACAAGTGTATGAGTGACATAAGTTAAAAGAATAAAATAGCAATCCATTCCTATTACCATCTATAAAACTGTTTGTTACATCCCCATTCTCAACCTACTGAGGTGCACATGTGTTAGCTCTTGAGAATCTATACTATTATTTGTTCCTCTATGAGCTTTTTTTTAGTTTTGTTAGTAGTTAAATTATGCAACCCCTTGCTTTTGTTAGTTTATCTTGTGTTCTTTTAACCATTTTAATTAGTGTTTACCATGAAGGGACATGTAATAATTGCAATCCACAGTCGACCAGAATTGTAGGACAAGAGCCACAAGCAACACAATAATCGAAACTTTTTTAACAAGGAGTAGACAAAAATTACAAAAGACTGACTGTGCGTTATGAGTGGTCGGCGAAAAAGCATCGTGCTGAACTTTCTCTACCTTACGATACCTACCTCCACCTATACCTACCCATACACCTACACTTGCACCCCTCACAATGTACCTGCAGGCTAATATTTCATATATACACTGTTGTTAACAGGCACAAGAAACAGCAGCTAGGCAAGAGAAGGGTTTGCCTGCGCTGCCGGAAGAGGACGTGAACAAGCTGTTCCGCCCCATCGCAGTGCCGCCCCGTCTCGCCCCCATGATACTGGCCGGGCAGGTTGATGCGTACAGCCAACACATCTCACAGTTCTGTTCTCAAGCTCTGGCTAAGCTCTATGTCATGCAAGGGCTGCACCAATAGTATGTTTGCCGTGAAAAATAAATTTGACTTTTCCAATTGTGGTACAATTTTTTTAATGAAATACCTTTAATTTTGAGGAAGAGCGTAAAAATTCTTTTTTTAAATTTTTACCTGTTACTGAATAACCTCAATAAGTTGAAATCCTTGAAATACCGAATTATTCCCCTTGAACTTTCCTATATTTTTCAATGTTTATTTTACCTCTATAAATCAAATATTTCATGAGAAACACTTTGATAAATTAAAGTTTTAGAGTACTTTTTTCGTTAAGTACAGTAATCCCTCCGTATCCGCAGGTTCAATTCTGCGGGTTTCAGTTATCCGCAAATTGTGCTGGAGCATACAAACGGTATGCTTAGGAGCGTAGGTATAACACAGTAGGCAGTTCGGCGCTGTTGTAACGTTCTCATCAACAGTTGATGGCCAACTGAGACAGCAATGGCAATCAAGTTGTTTTGTCTTTAATTGACAAAGTAAAGATTCTTGATGCACTAAAAATTGATAAAGAATGTTTAGTAGCTAGACAATTAAAATTAAATGAGTCCAGTGTTTGAGAAATTTGAAAAAACAAAAAAAATCAGACAGTGTGAAACGTAAAGGTTGAAGTGTTTTGAAGTGTTAAGTGCTAGTGAGATTTTTATGTTAATATGGCAAAACTTTCATACATCACATTTATCTAGGAAGAAAAGTTAAAGTGATGGTAATCAGATTTATGGAATTCTTCATTGTAAAAGTGAATTTCCATTTGGTGATACGGGCGAAGAGGAAGCCTTTGTAAGACAGGCAAAAACCTGCTGAATTGTCAATGAGTCACCTATAGTTTTTTTATATCACACACTCTAAAACATGTCCACTGATAAAAAGACGCAGTAAAGTGATTTCAATAAAGAAAAAAATTAAAGATCATAACAACTGTACTTCTTCCACTCGTACACACAATACTAAACTCTTTAATACGTATTACAGTATTAAACATTACAATATATACTATGCACAATGTATAAAACATTGTATCATAAAGGGAAATCAATTGTCCGATATTTATTGTTTGCACTGAGTTTAACCCTTATAAATTGGAAGGATGTACATTAACGAATTGAACCTCAATTATATTTATATATATATATATATAAAATTGAATGTGTGTATGTATGTATGCGTCGCCGAACTACTCACCCGATCGCCATGAAATTTTAGTTAGTTGCTCTATATGAGCAACTATGAGCTCATAATTAAATCAATTAGTGGTGCCTTGCAGATTATACCGCCACAGAGATTATACCAGCGGGTATAAAATCATCAGGTCGTTGAGAAATATGAGTCCGAGAAGGTTTTAGTGAAAAAATATTTTCGAAAACCCCATAAGTTTCCATTTTATGGTGTTTTAAATTTCTAATGTTAACCTTATGGAGATTAAGTTTGTTTATTAATGTTCTACAATGAAAACATTTGATTTCTTAGCTACAGCTGATTGGTTTACTTTCCATTAGCAATATACTTTACTATCCAATGCCATATGAATCATTCATTAGTGTAAAACTATGAAGTAAATATGTGCTGTACAAAATAAACAGCTTTATTCGCCATGTTAATAGTTTACGGTTTTGGGGGATTATGTATTTATATTTTTATTTTCTGTCTGATTAACAGTCATGTGTTAATAAGTTGGCCAAATAAAAAATAATTACAATGTTTATATTTATTACGTTTATTATAATAATCAGCTGTTGTATATCTTTCCTATAAAAGTCGTATTACAGTTAGGTTTGGTTTAGTTGTGGATTGGATTTGAAAATTGTGAATTAATCCACTCAGATTTATTTGTTTCCTCCGTTCCCCATATGATTCAATTTATTGGGGTTCTGTATATTTGAAGGAAATGTCACTGAGTATTAATCAAGAAAGGAGCTAGGCTTTAATTTCTGTGATTAAACAGCGCTGTTCTATAAATGCTCCCATTTGATTTTTTACACTTACAGAACTAAATTGGCAAACTATTAGTTTTTTTTTCTAACAGAGAACAATCAAAATAATTTTATAAAGTCAATGACTTCGTAATGACTTGACTTCCTATGAGCAATTCTGAAACATTGTGTCAGCAGTACATGATAGTCGTAAAAAGATAGTGGAGGACAGTGGTGTGGGAACCACATTCCCACACTGGTTAACACAGTGAAAAATTTGAAATTTATTGATAAAAATACTGATTTCATATGAAATGATTGTTGTATATTATGAAACAATAGGTACTTTATGAACATTTTTAATCTCGTTTATGCCCATCTGAAACCTTGCTTGTGACTTGTACTATGTACAGGACATAGTGGAATGTGATTCGGGAATTTACCGAGTAACAGTGGCAGCCAATCGGTAGGTTAGCAATACCTCCACATTGCAGGTTTTGAATTTCGTTATGATTTATCAAATATATTTATTTAGCATTACCACACTGGAAAATTTGCCACTAAACTACTAGTGGAGGTGTCAGATAAAAAGTAATCTAGGGAATTTCATAACTTCACTTTCACAGCTTTGTAATTTGACACCTCCACCTTTTTGTTGACTCTTGTGGTCAGTAATGTTGCCACAAAATTAACACAGAATTGTTTTTATGGGACTAAAATCCAACTTGACGGGAAACTGTAAACTTTTAAAACATAGGACACTTAATGCCAGATCTTAAACAGTAATGCAGTTACAGTAAACACAGAGTCTTACACTTCATCCTACAGATTGTAGGCATGGTGATGGTTGATAACTCATGTTTATTTGATTGTTTTTTAAATTAAAAACTATAACCTGAAATGAAACCCAATGGCAGAAGGACATCAACAGAGATATCACTACAAGTTTAACAATGTTTGAAAAAGTAATTCAACTATTTAGAATGTATTAAATGTTTTATTATGGATGGTATAAGTGTAAAAATGCACAATAATGATTTTAAAGTTATTAAAATAAATTAGGTTGCAGTATTCACTGAGCTGTTGATATTGATTCCTGCAACAAACCAAAACACATTGATAATTATGTAAAAAAATATAAAATGAATTAGTAGCTCAGTACTTTGAAAGTAATTTTTAATTTTTGTTGGATTTAGTAGATAGGACACACATTTTAAACTCTAAACCATTTTTAAATTTGAATTAGTAGGCCTGGCCTTATTAAAAAGCTTATGAAGGATAGTGGGAGGACAAAAAAACCCCACTACTCAAATGCTCCTTACAATTGTCAGGCTTCCTAAGCCTGTGTTTCACTACTTAGACAATGTCGATTGTCTATTACTATTACCATTAGCTTTGAAATTGGTGACCTATCCTAGTAGGTATTTTAAGCCAACTATGAATGAGAAATGAGTACTGACTAAGACTGCCATGTTCCTAAAGCTGTGTCTCCACCAACCGAACATTGGTGAACATTTGTGATGCCTGCCGAACATAATACGGTGTTGATTTGGTGAGGAAAACATTTTGAGCGTCATGATGAAAGTGGAGGCATAAAAAAGTTTGTTACCACACCGAACATTTTAGTTTCAAGACAAATCATTGATTCGTCTGATGAAAATATTTGTCGGACATGTTTAATGAACTAAATGTAAAATGTTTGTCCGTTGTTATGTTCGGCTAACTTGTTTGCTTGGTGGAGAAACGGCATTAGACGTTTTCATTTTTATTGAGTATCTAAAAATCTAATTTAGTAATACATGTTTAATGCAATATTTTTCCTTGTTCTATTATTTTTAATATGCTGTATAGACACGGTTTGTGGCATTTATAATACAGTACTATCACTTATAGCCTTACCTTTCTATCAACATCAGGTGTGTTGCTCAATAAATATAATTAACACCAATTAAATGAATCAAAGATTTTAGCTTTTTTCAGTGAAAATTTTACATTTTTACCTTAACTAATTAAAGGTAAAAATTAAAAATGACTTGAGGTAAACATCTTAGCAATATTAACAAAGCAGCTTAGATTGTGTTTAGGATTTTTTGTAATCTGATACAGGTAGATTAAAATAGAGTACAGTACTACAAAAAAGTACTAGATTACATGCTATATATGTACAGAGTATGTAAATTACTATGTTGGTTACAATCTAATATAGCTATATTTATAAAATCAATTCTAAGTTTAAAATTCCTTATTTAAACGAAAAGACAGGTGTAAACTTACCGGCTTTTGACTAAGCCACATACTCGTACACTCTCCTGAAAAGAGGGTTGCAAAACTTTAAAATTAATTAACTAATTTATCCTAAAGCTTATTAAAAGATTTTTATTTTATATTTTTACGTAAATTTTCTTCCGAAAATATAAAAAAAGTGAAATAATCTACCTTTGACACATATGAATTGGAATTAATTTAAATGGTTTACCTCTTTCCATTTTAACATGTATTTGCAATGACTAAATAAAAAATGTTATTTTATTTTACAATTACAGCACTTATCTTCAAATTTGTTTAATTACTAAGACATAAGCGAGGACAACAAATTGGTAATTGTATTGTTTGGCTAAAATTAGAAATTAATTTTCTTAAATTAAAACTAAACTATATCCGATTAGATTCCATGCTGATAATACTTTGTAAAACATACACAGCGAACATCCTGAATATTAAATATCTTATTCCGTGATCAGCTGATCAAGCAGAGATAAATGGATATCTTAAATTCACAGAGAAATCTTCTATCCATAAGTATTATGGTTGTATTCAGTATTTTTAAACATTCACTAATAAACTAATACTATACTATTATTCTTGCAGCTAATTTTCACATAAAAATCTATCAGTAAAATTGATTTTTTATGAAACAATTTTTTTTGCAAAATAATTCAAGGGAATAAAAGGGGCTAAGTGCAAGTCAAACTTTGATGTTGAACTGAATAAGCTGTAAGAATGTGTATTGTGTATGGCAGAGATTCTCAACCAACAAAAAAGTATGTTCTGAGTCTTACTGATAAGAAGATTTGCTGAAGCGGTGAATCGTGAATGGATTGTTTTTGTGGATCGTGGCCTTTAAAGTGAAACGAGGGAGAAAAACTTATGTTAAAGCTTTAAGTTAGATAGATTACCATTACCATTTGAAATGGCGACCTACCCAGGTAGGTATTTTAAGCCAAGTATGAATGAGAAATGATTGTGGGATGATTGTGGCGCGATCTTGTAGTCTTGTTACTGACTAAGGCTGACATGTTCCTTAGACAGGACTGTTAATTAATAGCCCAACAGCCGATGGCAACTAATGGACATACAGTTTAACGTGGAATCCGAACCACGGCCTCTGAATTACGAATTGGTCTAATTATGAGGGTGGTATTTTGCGGATTAACGTAGAATACAATAGTGCGGACATTAATCCACACAAGAGAACACTACACCCACCGACCATCGCTCACAACTATCCACAATTCGTGACCTCCAAGTAGCTGGATTACAGGACGTCGCCACCGTCCCAGTCAAACTATAGTCAGATATAGCGTTTAATAATTATAATTGTTAATAAATTGAGTTATATTTACCTGTCTTTGGGGTTTCTGGCGATGTATTCCCTTTCTATGAGGACTTCAATTCTTGTTTTTATCATTTCTTTAGTGGGAATAAATCTAGGGCTCAGTAGTTTTATGACTTCATTCAACAATGTGTCATGCTGTAATCATAATACAGACTATTAATAGAACAAACAGCTTGAAACCATAGATTAATTTTCTATTTAATTTGATTCATCGGTTAAACTTATTAATTTTCATGCTCAGCCTGTTTGATGTAAGTATACAATCTTAAGTTGCAATAATTGCTTAACTAAAGTTTAAAAAGCCAAAAGCATCATCATTCATCATAGTATATAAACAAAAAATGTATTCTCGCAAACTTAGCCTATACAACAACTTTGAAGCGAGATCATATGTAAATGATTTTGATGTTGTACTTAAACATTGTGAAATGTTATAGCTAGCTAGGATACTTAAATATTATTGTAATGGAATGAACAATCTTACTTGAAGAATAAATAAATTTATAACTTGTAAGTTAGTTTTGTTGGGTGAATTAGCCTTAAATTTTAAAATTTATAAAAACACATGGAGGTACAGTGGATATACGTACATACCAAATTTTATCTTAATCAAACCAATGCTGTATGCCGTGGTTCTGTTCATAAGTACATACACAGCCCCCCCTCCCCACAAACACATATAAATTTTTGAAAACCACTTTTTTGGGTTCAGGGGACCCAAAACAGATATAACCACTGAAAACTAAAATTCATAAAATATTAAAATCTTTCTCATGGAAGAAAGTAAAAATCAAAATTGCGAAGATTTTACCTTCATTCTTTTATGAGCTTTCATTATTCTTATTATTGCAGCTTCTACTTCATGTTTCCGATTTTCATTTACTTTTTGTGTTATTTCTAGTCTGTCTGGAGTAGATTCCAATTTCATTTGAATCGGTGGGACTTTTACCCTAACAAACGGTAACAAAATTACTACTCTACAATAGTGTTAAATTATTACACAGTTAAATTCAACTTGAACTGCACACTATCATTTTATTATGACAGAGAAAAAATAAAAATCGTATGAATAGTATGAACATTATACTAGACTATAATATGAAACGAATACGTAAAACATACAATTTGTTTTCATTTTACTCTTCTTCTAAATCAATCTTAGTTTACACTATTGTTTTATATTAACGACTTTTATTGTATATATTACCCAAAACTTTATTATATGAATCTAAAATAAAAAAAACTTAATAATTGAAAAACATAAAACTAAATAATAAGAAACCTTACTTGAAAGATGTAACAAAAACAAAAGTATGTAAACAAAAATATTTGACCCTCACTTAAATTGATAAGCCTTATTGTTAAAACTCAAAAGTGGAATTTTACTAAATCTACATTTGTTATACCCCTTACTAAAACACCAGTATGCACCCCTTGTGATTGTAGAATTTTAATTTTACAATTTAGAAATATTTTGTCTAGATCAAGTCCCAAAAATATTTGACTTGAATTTCTGTCTGAGTAAAATAAAAAACACAATAGTAAAATATGAAACTATACTAATAATAGTTAGTACCTGCTTGTCTTGGAGCTAAACGCTACATTGACGAAAAACACATCGTTGTGATACTGCTTGTCATCATCAGCCTGTCTGATGAGCACTTTTTGACAACTTTTCGCTGACGAAAGTGCCTGAAGCGACCGTTGTAAATCTTTGACTGGAATGTTCGTGTCTTTCTGTAATTCCTACAATTAATGAACATAATAGTTTACTAGTAAGTCAGAACTTATTTCATACTGTTGTTACATTTACAATCATAACACATCACTGTTACACGATTCACAATCTCTTTGAATAATGAATAAATAAATGAACGGTATCAGTAGACTGATACATACTTTCTCCCTTAAGTAAATTTAAAAACGGCAATCTCTAATAAAACTATCGTAGATTCTTTAAAGTTTATCTAAATATCATTTAATAATTTATTGTTTCAAAAATAATCATCCAATTTCTTATAACAAGTTCAATTTCTTACGCTGCATACCAGGTTTCATGGAAAATGGTCGGGGAATAAGGAGGAGAACTCCCATATCCGTCGGAACGGCCAAAAAGTCGGATATCGGGAGAAGCAAATTAAACACATTCCCCAGGAAGAAAAATAGCTATGCATCATTGTAATAAACCTAAAAGTGCCTATATTACATCAATTAAAACATGAAGACGTGTATAATAACTGAAAAATAATAATATTTATACGTAATCTAAGAATATGTCTTTTATGTTTTATGCAACGACAAGAAGGAAACATTTTTTTACCTTTAAAAGCCCATAAACCCTGATGTTTTGAGAAATGCTGGTGGTGTCATTTTGTTTGTCTCATAAGGGATGTTAATCATATAATATTCATCAAAATTGTTAGAGCAGTTTTTGAAAAAATTCCATTTTATTTGTTTTAAAGGGTTTTTAGGAGTAAAATACCCTTAAAATGAAAAATTCTAAAAATAATAAAAGGGTTTGAGATAGTGAATTTTATAAAAATTGGACCAATAGTCTATAGGCTTCTGCACATCCACACACACACACACAGACGTCACTCTAAAAACCACTTTTTTCGATTCAGGGGGTACTAAAATGGGTATATCCACTAGAAACACAAATTTGAAAATTCTGAGGAAAACAATACTTTCTCCTTATAAACACTAAAGTACTCCCAACACTATAGTACTATATGTACTATAGTGTTGGGGGAGAAAGTAAAAATAAAATGTATTCATCATTCTTCTATTTCACAAACTCTAGGCGCAACTCTGATTCACAACTTCTATACTTCAACCCTGATTGCAAATTTGCTAAAATATTTTATTCTATTAAACTCAAATCGTAGAAAAAATTCTCATAAGTGCCTATCATCATGGACCTGTGTGGTTAAAGCTAGTTATTGTAGCTGTGTTATCATTATAGTTTTGGAAAAAAATTTGTTAAAATTTCTTAATAAGATCTTGTTGAAGTTGTTTGTTGGCATCTTGTTTGTTGTGAGATCTTGGTGAAGCCAGGTGCTTCTAACTATTGTTATGTTTTAAATTTTGTGACGAAATAAAAATGAATCCAATTTAATTTGTAAAATAAAATTGGAAATTGGAAAATAAAACTGGAGCTGTGGAAACTACACAGCTGAATGAAAAAACTGGCCAAAGAGAAGACATACCCAGGCACAGCTAGGACTTTACCAACCTAGGCAAGATATACCTTTGGAAAATTGTAATAAGTAGTACCTTTGACTATACATTATTAATAGACGTGTCATTCATGGTTAAATGTTGTCACCAACAAAATTTCGGAAGGCCCGGTCCATTGCTGACAGTGTAGTGCCGCTTCCTAGTGGAGAAGGCTGTAAGCTCACTTGGCCCCGCCTTCAGGAGTGTGCGCACTCGTAATAACTTTGGGGATGAATGAGTTGACATGGCGACATGCACGGCGCACATCCCTCTCTCGTCCTTATGAATGGCTGGGGGGAGCCAAAGGGGGGAAGGGGGGTAGCAGACGGCAGCGCTACGGCGTACGGGGAACCACGCACTAACTCACCAAGCCGATTCGGGAACCACTCAAGCGACTACAGCTTGCGCATAAGAATGACACGTCTATTAATAATGTATAGTCAAAGTACTCTAGTATTTAATTTGAATAAAAGATAAAGAAAAAAAATGAGAATATAAATAGGTGACCTGTAGAGTCCAGCGGGGCTTAGAGTTGAACAGCATGAGGACACACATCTGGTACGTGGTCACAGGCAACGTGTAACATCTCAGCGTACCTTCCGTTGGGTCGAAGAAGGAAGCTTCCAGTTCAGCGTTGCCCAACTGCGGAAGTAACGTCAGCTGACGGCCACAGTGCCGAGAGAGGTAAAACCTGACAATACAAAAACAATTACTACTAGAAAAAGTAAAATTAAATGAGCTCGCTGAGCTCCCGGACAAAGAAACTGGAGGAAAAGTGACACTATTTAGTTTTTGAATTTGGTGCTTTAGATTCCTTTGAAGTACAGTAGGGTTGACTTGTGGTATATGTCGATTGGTACCAGAAGATGATGGGAAGGTTTTGAAGCTAATACATTACGGAAACCTGAACTAAATCAAAGGTAGACACACTACACTAAAATTAAATGTCAACAACAAAAAACAGGAAGAATTATTACCGACAAAGAACAAAATTTGTGATACAAAAAAATCTAATAAATCACAAACCTTCTAGGTATAGTAAGATTTGTTTACTATATTGTGTTCCACATTCAATTTGACTGTAAAATAAGGTTCTGAAAGTTGACTGACTATGTAGTTCAATTTAGGCTGTAAAATGTGAAGTATAACTATAAAAGAAAGCTTAGATCATTCTAAAAGTTATTAAGAATTATATTATTAAAAGAAGTAAGAAAAATATCTTTTTAAAAAATACTCTTTTCGGTGGTAAAAGTAGAATAAAAATAGTAAAATTATCTTTTTCACCATAGTTTTATCTATGGAGAAACTATGGTGTTTCTAAAGTGTACACTATTTTTCCCATACATGACACATTACAGTAACAAGACTGCTCCACACTTATCTTACACTCATTTCTTATTCGCACTTGGCTTAAAACCTGTGTCGATCTCCATTCCAAAAGGTAAACTAATCTAATCATTACATTATGAAATGGCAACCTACCCATGGTTTTTAAGCCAAGTATGAATGAGAAATAAATGTATGATGATTGTGGCGCATTCTTGTTACTGACCAAGGCTATGTTCCTTAGACAGTAGTCTTAACCCTTAAAGAAGAAGGAAAATCCAAATTGGATGATGAAAATCTAAAAATGGCTAAAAGAATGAAAAATAAAAGTTTCGTTTAAGTCTATTTAATATAAATATGTATAATAAATATAAAAAATATATTTATTTTTTTAACTATTACTAAAAGAAGTGTTAGCAAGCAATTTAACGTGGGGTCCAAACCATAATTTCACCAAAAATATTTGTCATTCATTTAATTAAACTGCTTGAATAGGTATAATTAACTTAATTGGATATTTGTATGTAAAGTTAACGAATAAATGAGAAAAATAAAAGAAACTTACTCTTTGAAGGACTCAAAGGCGTTGTGAGGTCTCTTGGGTAGAACACACGGAGGGGGAATGTTGTAGGCGGGCCAGTTGACGGCTGTCAACACCTTAACTGTCAGCTCTACACCACTCGGAGGATCCTGCAACCAAACTGATCCTTGTGAACAGTCAATGTCATTCAACAGTCACCGTCATTCAACGGTCCCTGCCACTCAATAGTCACAGAAGTTTACTGGCAACTGTCATTCAACAGTCATTCATAGGTTTTTATCATTTGTGGTCAATATAATTTAACAGTAACTGTTCATTCAACAGTATTTCACTCAATACTGACATTTTAAATCATAAAGGTCATGTTTTTTGAGTCTATTGTCAATCCAAAACTCTTTGTTAGTTTTGGGGTTAAAACCCTGTTTAAAAGTATACTAAGAAAAGTCGCAGCAATAACGGGCCAGTATTGTGGAGAAGCCCACAAGCCTTGGTTGGATTTCTTGAGAAATCTTGTAGGGGCCCTTATTAGGGGACGAAACAAATAATTTTAGATATTGGTGATCCTTATTTTAAGATTTTTTCATCTAATTTAAATTAAAAATTTTCTCACCTAAATTATTTTAAGATATCTTTCCCCAAATAAAAAATTATTTACTTATTGAATTTATTTCAATTATTAATATTAAAATCTGTAATAATCATTCCATGTAAGAGTATAAAAGGGGTTTGATTCGTCCTCGGAGCACAATGACTTTATCAAAAAAGTAAACAGTATTTAATTATTTTTATAATAGGCATCATTTAGATCGAAAACTATTCGTCATGGTGTTTGTGCAGTAAAGGAAATGTCATATCAAATGCCTCGATGATGAATAAAGTAACTCATTCACTCGTTGATTTCGTAAAGATGTTTCACTGTTCCCGATCGCTAGTCGATTGGCAAACATTCGAATAAAGGGAACGTGCTTCAAGTCTGCAATGGCCGAGCAAGAGGCAAATGTTATTATGTAGTAATAATAGCTAAGCGGTCGCTTGCGGTCCTCACGGCTGGCGTGAAGGCGCTAGAATAAATTAAACACAAGATGCTATTATTACGATGTTTACATAAATTAAATTTTTGTACGATATGAGTTGGCAGAAGAATTTTCAGAGAACGTCTTTACTTAGTATCCTTTCCCCCCTGCCTGAACTGCTACGCTAAGCCTCGGTGGAAAAAGTTGTATTATTGGGGTGAGGGGCCTGCATGTTCTGATTGCTGCCACTGATTAAGAAGTCAATGGAAAATGTTAAAGATGTCTTCAAAAATTATTAAACCTCACAAAACTCATAATACATTTAGTGGATCCTACAAGCACGAGGTGTGGCCGGTAGTTATTGGGGCTTGACAGCAGCTGCCCACAGACTTGTACTTACTAACTTACTGCAGTGGTCATTGGGTACCCGAGAAGGTTCGAGCTCGTACTTACACTTTGCTTCTAATTGTCCACTGCCAATATGCCCAGGTTCCTCAAGTTCTGTCTCCTGATCTAAATTTTAGTCAGCCTGGAGGTCTCCTGCCTTCTGGATTATTTTTTTAGTACATTCCTTATGGTTATGCCGTCCTTTCCTCTGAGGAGATCCACCTAATGTATCTGCTTTTTACTTCAGCTGTTATATATAGGTATTTGAAAAGTTCTCTAAATTAAAAACTAGGCCAGATTCTCCAGGTAATCTCCTTGAGTTGGGCCATATATCTTCCATAAGAATTATGTTCACTGTTCCCTATTTCAAATGTCAATGATTTCTTTTCTGGTTTTTTTTCGTTACCCAGCACTCCAATCCATATAAAAATGTTGGTTTTGTTATTGTTTTATACATTGCATTACAGAATAGTAGTTTTAAGCTTAAAATTAATTATTTATTTTTAAGTTTAATAAAAGCTTCTGTTCACAGTACAGTGGAGCCTCCACAAATCCAACCTCAATAATTTTTTTGATTTTTATTCCCAGTGAACTTCCCTATCTCTGTAATGTTAATTTAAATTGGATTAGATTATTGAAGTGGCGACCTACCCAGATAGGTATTTGAAGCCCAGTATGAATGAGGATTGAGTATAAGATTATTTGTGACGCGATAATGTAGTCTTGTTACTGACTAAGGCTCACGTATTTCTTAGAGAGGACTGTTAATTAATAGCCCAACACCTGGCTACTAAGGGACCTACAGTGAAATCCAAACCACTGCTTCTGAACTATATACTGGTCTAATTATGAGGATGGTCTTTTACAGATTAATGTAGTATTCAATAGTGCGGACGTTAATCCACACAAGAGAACACTACACCCACTGACCATCGCCCACAACTATCCACAATTCGTGACCTCCAAGTAGCTGGATTACAGGATGACTCCACCTTAACCTGTACAAATCAAACAGTTCACGAGAAATACCTTGATAATTTGAATTTAAACAGTATTTTTCCCTGTTAAAATACCTCTATAGTTCAAAGTTATTGCCCAAAAACCTCTGTAATTCAAAATGATACAGTCGCTGCACCTCTACAGTTCGAAGTAAAGGCAAAAAACCCTCTATTATTCTAAATCAAATTAAATTTGTTATAATTGAAAACATTGATATTTTACTGCTTTGCCTTTAGTCAGGAATTTCAATCTCTCAGCTGAGCATGGTATTGATTTAAAAGTTATTACAGTGTCTAATTTGTTTTTAAATTATTCGTGGTCAAGTGGGTGCATTTTTGTTTTCAGCCAGTATGGCAAAACGCGTGTATAAGGCACTTAACTACGAGGAAAAGGTAAAAGTTATTGAAGAGGTCAAAAAGGGACAGGAAGAAGGGTAAAATCACCAAACAGTTTGCCATACCAGTCAACACTTTGTAAAACATTTAAAAAAACAAAGGGAAATATGAAAACATACTTCAAAATTAAAGAGAGTGAAAGGAACGGAATCAAAAGAATTTTAAGAATTTGTCTTCGATTTAACTTCAATCAACTGAAATATTTCTTCAATTTTTAAGTACGTACAATATTAAATTTTATTCTGTAATTGTGTATTACTTTAATAACTATTACAATAATATGTAATTAATATTGATGCACAATGTACAAAACACCTAATTTGGAAGCTACCCACGATTTGGAAACTCCTGACTGTGTTATTCATTGCTCACACTGAATTGAACCTCTATAAATTGAACTTAAGGGAACCTCTTTTATTAGAAATAGTTGATAATTCGAAGTTTTCCCGTACCCCTTGGGATTCGATTTATCGAGGTTCCACTGTATTAAGTCTTTTAATTATTTCAAGTTCTTCATTTTTGTCATTTGTCAATAGGATGTCAAGGTAGATGAAGTTTTTCACTTTTTGAAAGACATGATTATTTATGTAGTGCTTAATTTTTCTCTTCTTGGTTTTCTTATCTAAAACATTTCATACATTTTGTTTTAGTGTAATTTACTTTAAGGTAAGACTTTTTGTTTCATCTATTCAATCAGATCTAAATCTTCTTTTTTATGTGCTAATACTGCAACACCACGTGCAAAAACCAAAATGTTTATTTTCTTTCCTATCTTTATTCCTCGTTCTAAGCTTTTACTTTCTGTATGCTTCTTCCAATGCAATGTTGAATATAGGACATTTCCATTTCATTCCCATTAGACTTCACAGAACAACAGAACAGGGAACATCAGTCTGTTCTGAACATTTCACTAGAAATTCATTACAGTTTCAGATATGAACTAAAACTAAATCATAAGTCTAAAAATTAAATTTACCAAAGTGTCGGTAACATGGTCGCGGAATCGATTGGTAAGTTCTGTTGACAGCCAAATGTCACGGAACATTCCTTCCATCTTGCGGGTGAAGTGGAAACCACATTCCGCCTTGAAAATAAAACCACCATGATCAACTTATATGAAACAGTAAAATAATTATGGTATTTTTAATCAAAAGAGTTTTTAGTTACTAGTACAAATTGCAGTATTACTGCATTACAGCATTACTGGTTTAGTTTTGCGTATGATATAAATGATTCTTCTTTTTTATATTATATGAACAAATTGTGTAATAAAATGTGTACTGAGAATATTTTTGTTGCTTTTCTGAAGGAATTATTTAGCTATAGTAATTAATTAGCTTCTAGGGAAGCTATATAAACTTAATTCAATTCCTGCTACAGACTGAAGTTTACCTTAAGTTTTGCAATAACTTCCGTTTCGTTCTCCTCGTTGACTGTTTTACTGAACAGTAAGCGCTTGGCAAGAAGCTGCTTGTAAGTTTGCTCAAACATATCTTTATCTTGAAGGAACCGGAAAAGAACTATTGTTTTGTCCAGCAGAATTGTTTTTTCTTCACTGTTCATCTGTCAAAACAGATCAGATATGAGTGCTACTAGTAATATAAATTCGATAAAAGTTGTAAAACTAGTAAAATAAGTCACAAATTAATTAATGGGTTGTTAAGAGGAACTGGTGGAGGTTTTTCTGTCTACTTATCCACTTAAGTCGATAGATCCTCAAGTTGATAAACATCCACTATTAGAATTTTTTAAACAAACCCTTCCGTTATTCCCCCCCCTGTGAAGTGCCTTGAGTGACTTCAGACTTTTCAAAAACCTGAACAATGAAGGCTACATGATTCGCAGGCTACTTCACATGATTCAAAGCAAAGTCGCTCCGTTCGTACCATATCTTACTGTTATTTGGAATATGAAGGACCCAGTTTTGCTAAAGTGTCAATATAATTTCTCCTCCAGATGTGGCATCTGTCCTTGGTTCAGAAGCTCTTCCCCATGGAGGAAAGTATGCTCAAAGAGTTCCAGACTACAAGCTGAGTGCTTGGAGCACTGGATGATGATAGACCAGAACAAGTTGTCGGCGTGTGTGCCAAACACATCCGTCTCAAAGCAGATCTCAGACCAAGACCACTCTGTACACAACACAGCGCTCACCTGCATTGTCACTTTTTACTACCAAGACTAGAGATCAATTCTTATAAGATTATTTTAATCAAAAAATAAATCTTACCCCGTGAACAGATTTTTTTAGTCTGTCGTCAATGAAAAGTGCTAGATGCTCTGGTGCTTTGTAGTTGAGGTTTAAAATCTGTTCAAATTCAGATGCTATCATCTGCTTACACAGCTTATCATTACAGAAAGCGTGAACTAAGTAATGATCTATGGTGTTTTTCATTTCTAAAAGTTCCTGAAACAAAAGAACACATGTCACTGAAAAATATCATAATTAATTTATTGTGTTTGTTGAAATACCGCAGAGTTAACATGAACTGATTGTGCTCCATGCCAGAATTTTCTTTTTATTAATTTGGAATAATAAAAGATAATTCATTGTATTTATACAATTTTAGTTTCACTTCTATTAAGTCACACCAAACTCATTTATAAATTTTTGTTCTTGAATTCTTTATTCCTATAATAGATTAGAGTTTTACCTAACTCCTACTACCTGATGAAGGAAAGTACTGGAATATGTTAACTCGCCATCGGTCCAGTCCATCTGACTAACGCAATCGATCGCACGTATAGCTGGCATCTAACACGTTGTGAAACAAATAATGAATAAAAATAGACCTTATGATTGAAGTTAATCAGTTTTTAGAATAATCACATTTACTTTCTCTTCTAAACATAGTATATAGATAGAAAGTGTTGTTTTTTGTCAACAATTTTTATTTTGATCGGAGATTGGAAATATCTGTTTTGGAGCTCCATAGTGAATGAAAAATTGGTTTTAGGACTGAAGTCAGTCTATATGTGTATCAACTCTTAGGTCATTAAAAAAAGTGCACATGACAACATCTCTGAGCGTTTTTTTTTTAATTGTTAAGGATAATTTGCCCCAAAATGCAACTTAACCCTAGAACTGGCAAGTCTTTTCCTCTTTAACTGTAACATTCACTAGATTATGTACATCTTCTTAAAATATTATGTATAAACAAAAAAATGATAAAACATCCCCCCCTTATAACCACTAACCACAAAAGCAAATCAGGTGTTTACTGCAATCCCAATTAATCCTACTAATGCCGTCAACTTCCATCCAAGTCGGCCACTGTATATTATGGTAGGCCCCCTCTCCGCTATACCACACATTTGCAAGCCAAATTGGGATTGCTCATGGTCGGAATTCGAACCCTAGCATTTCCGAATGGCTAGAACGTTACTCTCGTCAGCGCAGTGTTTTAACCAATTAATCCATTGTCCATAGGAGTAGAAAGCGCTTACTTGACTATAAGACACACCCTAGTGGCAGTTTAGTAAACCTCTAAAGTTGTGATCGCAATGCATTTAGAAATTAAATAAGAAGTGGCATCTGTCGTCAATTTAGTAAACTCCTTGGACGATGTCGTCATTGTGAGATGTTCTGCTGCCTGGAAGGAACTTGAACCATCTCAAGCACTATCTCTAGTTGCTCAATCACCACTAGACTATACTTTATACGCAATTGTGCGTTTTCTCCGTCAGTGATACTTGGTGTGGTACTAAGGCACTACCTGTAAAAAATCATTTTCTAGCGAAACTGAAGTACGCGGGTTCGAATCCCCAAGACATGAGCAATCCCAATTTGGCTTGCAAATGTGTGGTATAGTGGTGCGAGGGCTCACCTTAAATAAAGGATGACCAGCTTGGGTGGAAGTTGACAGTAATTGTAGGCTTAATTGAAATTGCAGTAGACACCTGTTTTGCTTCTTTCACCTTCGTATGGTTAAGGGGGGGTGTGTTTTGTTGTTTATACTGATTATTTTAAGAAGAGTTATATATTAATTATGTCATTCAGTTAAGGCAAATAGGTAGAGGTTTTATGGCTAATGTGGAGCAAAAGGTTAAAAAATTATGGAACTTTAATTCTAAAAAAAATTAATTTGGCACAAATGTCATGTGTTTGAAGGGGGTGGCAGTTGAACCAATGCCTAGGGGCAAAAAATTAATAAATACGTCTCTGGTCTGCCTACAATCACTGGGTTCCACAGGCCACGCTATACCTGTATATAGTCGATAGCTTTAGCCTCATCATCTGTTGTAAGCACTCGGCCCTGCTGCTTCAGAAAGCCACTAATTGATTTAAACATTGACTTGAGTCCACCTGGCACTCGCGAGAGCAGCATGTACATCATCTTGAGCTCATCCGTCAGCTGATTCCGCATCATGTGGACCACTCCAGAACCAGTCATCTGTACAAATAATGACATATTTTGTGATTTATATACGGTACTGTTAGTATCAATAATACAAACCTAAGGGCCGTATTAGACTAGGTCACCTGGAGACGTCACCAGTCACGTCATCTGGTGACATGACTGTTGGTGAGCACTATCTCTTACAGCGCTTATTATACTGGTAACGTCACCAGCATTTGGCGAGTGGCCGGCTGCTCTGCCCCGTGACCAGATGAGTCACCTCTGGTGACCAAGAATTATCACGGGGTATTGAATCAAATGACACTTATTACACACAGTTACCGCAGTTGCATCGCCACTGTATTTTTGTGTTCTGCAAATTCAGATTGTTTGATGCCAGTGTGGGGAGGGGACGTAATGCTGGAAAAATATGAAGAAATGCTAATTCTTGCTATTTTGATAAGGAATAGGACAAGACGGGCAAGGAAAATGCAGGTGCATTTTTTATGAACTTTTAGCTGAAGGAAACAAGTTTTTCAACTATTTGAGAATGTCAAAATTCTCCTTCTTTGAGCTGCTTTCACTAATAAAGGTAGACATTACCGGAACAAATACTAGAATGAGGAAATGTGTTTGGCCAGAAGAAAAACTTGTAGTTACTTTAAGATAAGTAAAACAAATTTTTTTATTTTTTGCACCATATTCGAAGGATGATTCAGTATATTCACTGGAGTGGGAGAACTTTGGGAGTTTGCCTCACTCCTGGTGACTTTACTGGTTTCACGGCTGGCTGCCTGTAGAGGAACCTGTGGAGTCACCACACCACCCCGCCTTAGTCTAATACGGCCCTCCGTTTGATGGTTTCCAAGTGCGAGATACTGGTTCAGATTCCAGCGAGATATCATCAGTACTTCACTCAGTATTGTGTCAGCTCACTTCTGTCTTGGCTTGATAATAACAACATAACACGCACATATCTTTAGTCCTTGTGGCAATTCAAAGTAGAAGTAAAAGAGACATCCACCCATTTTCAAATTTGGAAATTAGACGATATACACAGGAAAGACTTTTCCACTCATTCAGTTACCATAAACATTTGTTTTGTTTGAAAACAAAACAAAATAATATTTTAATTTGATAGAAATAATAGTAATAATAAGTGTTGAGAATGTTATCGTAGTACAGTATATTTAATTTAATTTGACGTTTTTCTGTGTCTTTTAGCATTTTTTTAAATATTTGATGGAGAACGGTGCAAACCTTGGTCCTGCTACTACCTAGCAGCAACTTGTTTTTTAGGAATCATTATTAAATAATATCCCAATTACAAAATGGAAATTGGGTCCAGATTCAATCCTTGCAAGATTCGATCCAGCGAATTTATAAAATTACATACAGTTTGATTTAGTTATGACCCTGAACTAGTACAATAAATTATTGAGGTTTTTATTTATACCTTATTCATCCCAGTTCAAATTTAGTTACTAACTACATACAACCATGGTTTCAATGCTGGTTGCACTATAAGTAAAACAACTTGTGACACAAAACAACAAAACACAAACATTTAAACATTAAAAATCTGACTTGGAAACAGGCCTGTACAACAATTAAGTTTAGGTTCCACCCATCCATGACATCCATGATGACATCTGAAAGACTGATTTCTTCTAAATTTACGAAACTGTGATATTCTCGATGGCATCTACATGTGACCATGGCATGGTTGTGGTTAATCCACAAAACCTTCAAATTATAACACCTCCTAATTATTGCTATTTAATTTAAAGTGAATTTCATTCAGTCATATGAAATTTATTTTAATGTTGTAAACTGAGAGACCTTTATTTCATTTATTTAAATTAAGAGTCTTGGAGCAGTTAAAAAAATCTTGTTTGAAGCAACTTTGAAAAACCATTTCCATAAGAACAACATTCCAGTTTGGGGTCTATAAGGAGGTCTGAAGAAAACAATGATAAATATTTTTAAGCCAAGTTAAAAAAAATGTATGTGGTTAGATTCAAATTTAGTTTAATCAAGACATTTCTGCAATCAGCCAAACAAACTATTAACACTACATAAAAAAAAAAAAAAAAAAATACACCCGCGCAGCAGATCGGCTCAGTATGAAATTAATATGTGACAAGTTTTATAAAAAAAAGCCATAAATTGAGTATATTTGCCTATTCATAGTAAAAATTACATAAAAAACTGTGCAGGTGCTGCTGTGAGGAAACTGAAATAGTTTTCTACCATAAAAATTTTTTTTAATTTTATACAATTTTATCAACATCTGTCCATAAATAAAGTTTTATTTATATGTTAATATGAAAATAGCTTTTCTGCCATGATAAACACAAACTATAATTTTTTAATATAATATATTAAAAAAAAAATTTCAATTTTATCCAAAAATATTATAATATGAAATATGAATTTCCTAATTTATGATAACATTTCAAAATACAACTACTGTGTTTAGATTTTTTAATATCTCGTATTAAAAAAAAATTTTAAAATTAATTGTGTATTTTTTGTATTTATTTTATAAAATTATTATTTAAAGTTATCATGTGATCTCAAAAATCATCCCATTTTAGCTAAAACACCAAACAACTGTTCTTGAATTGTGTTTACAATACTGACATGTAGGAAAATCTCTACAAAAATATGTCTTGACGGATAACGTGGAGTGCACTTTTGCTAACAAAAAAATAATAAAAATTTTTAGCCTGAATTGGTTTTTGTCACTATACTGACCTAAATTGAAGAAAATGATTCATGGTCCCTGCTTTTATGTGCCATAACACGGTAATAGACTTTATGAAAGTGTTAAAAAACACTAAACTTAAATAATTCCAGAAATTTACATAAATATTCCTTAAGGAGATATTGTGTTATATTAACTCTACTATTTCCTTATAGACAGTAAAAATTCTGAAAAATCGTTATTCTTGATTTTCTATCAATCAATAATAAAATTTCAGAATCTTCTGAGCCAGAGAAAAAATTTACTGTAAAATATTCTTAGAAGATTTTCCTGGTTCAAGTAACAAATTTTGACTTAACCAGATATTGACACTATATCAAATTATGAAGCAGCAAATTACTGTACGGTATTTCAAAACGAAATCATATAAAATTGATTTCCGATGGTAACATCATACTGCTTTATCTAATGGAAAAAGTAGGTAACATTATCCAATCAGTATCCAATGCTACATTCATAAAATGTAAAATTAAATATAAAGCCTGGAAATTTATATTCTCTCAATTTTTTATTTAAAATCAATTTTTTCTAAAATGATAATCCCCTAGTTTGAATGATTAAAAGAAAATAAATACCTCAATTATTTCCTTCAAGCGTAATTGAATTAACTTCTCCTCCACAACCTGTACTATCTTAGGTATTGTCATTTCGTCATAACAAATCTCAGCTCTCTCTACTTCCTCAGTAATGCGTTGGTCAGCTCTTCGTAAATATAACGGTGTATTTTCTTCCTTTAGAAGCTCTTGGCTTTCATTCTACAAAAAGTCACACACGATGAATATACATATAGGTAATAGCTATCAATATATGATGGTGTGAAAATTTTCTCAATTTAATACAATCTAAGATGTCTAAGGAAATGTGTTATGTTACTTAAAATATTTTCTTGAATGCCCCTTTTGGAGACAATGTTACATGTTTGTGACAAATAGGGTAATTAAATACTATTGAAGTTAGGAAATAAGCACTGTGAAATTTCTGGTTTTATCATTCAACCTAGAAACTAACTGAAACAAAGAGCTTGTTGAAAAAAAACTTACTTTCTTAATGATTCTTTGAATTTGAGATAACAATAAAAATATATATACCTTGAATAACTAATTAGTTATACCTGCTACTATGTTTCCGAATTGAAATTATAGAGAGCAGTATATAATCATTCATACAACAGCATTTTGGGGGAGTTAAAAGTAATACATCTTATTAGTTACAAATGTTTTGAATCAGTTGCCTTACTTACATCACTGGATAAAGACAATATGTTGTTTAATTATGTATACTTTTTGTCAAAATTTTATATATTAGATTCATATAAATGCATCACTTCAAAAACAACAATTTTGGGTTCATGGGACCCTAAAGCTAATAAATAAATGGAAACTGAAATTAAAAAGTATTGTCAATAAGAATGCTTTCTCCTTATACTATCGTGTAGTTGAGAGAAAGTAAAAAGCAAATCATGAGACTGCAGTAAGAGAATGAGAAGGTATTTTACCAGAAAATATCTCAAATAGATAAATCGGCATTTCAAATTATGAGTTATACCATTCAAAGTCTGTTGGATTATATACTTTTAGCAAATATCCACAGAGTAAAATGGCTCGTGATCTTGTAGTCTTGTTACTGACTAAGGCTGACATGTTCCTTAGACAGGACTTTTAATTAATAGCCCAACAGCCGATTGCAACTTAGGGATCTACAGTTTAACCACATAATCGTTTCAAAGGAAATATACTTGGACTAAGTTTGCTTTCGAGAACTATATAATGTTGATGCCAATTAAAAGTGGAATCTAAAGTTAATTCTAAAAACATATTTTTCTCTTTATCTTATCTGCCAAGGTTAAATTCAACAGTATTTGTTTCAGCATTATTCAGTATTAAGTTTTTCACAACTAACCAGTCTTTAACACATTGAGTGAGACAGTATGGATACCTATGGTATCAATATACCTGGAGTCCATCACTCAGGGGTCCATATCAAACTATACTTTGTAGCCACCTGAGTTGATACTGTTGAATGAACACGGTGACCTTGGTTTCTATTAATGTTGCGAAATCAGTAGCAGGGGCGGGGAGGGGTGAGTACGCCACATAAGTTTGTTTACTTCTAGTGGGAAAATCTTTGGATAATATATTGTATCCCTCTTATCATTTTGTTCCTTTACTGTTTGTTGTTGTAAACACAAAAACAGCAAGTGCTTCCGGCATCACTACCTGGTGGCGATGGGTACCATATGGAAATTTAAATTAACTACTTAGTCATATCCATTATCTAACCTATTTCTCACACGGAAGTAAATACAAACATTTTTTAAGGTAAATGGTGTTGAGATCACATTTATATTTATTTTTATGTATTCACACCATCAAAGTATGGGATTTTATTAAATAAAAAATTTCAGGTTATGGGTGAGTATTTGAAATTATACTGTGGCACTTAATGTGTTAATTCATTTAAGATTATGACAATAGTCTATCAAAAGTTGTCCACAATCTGCATGTCTAGTATCATCTACGTGTACTATATTTGCAGAAATATTAATACTGTGATCATTGACTAACCTAGTACAATAGAGGCCCTAGTATGGAGCCTTGTGGGACTCCACAGTTGGCAGTTTTACGAGAGGAGAATATAGACATTAGTCTGGAATCAGTTAAACATCCCACTATCAAAATATATCCTGACCTTAAGTACCTCAAAGAAGGCTGCAGACTGCTCCAAGAACGGAGTTTCAAAGTTTTGCTGGTAAACGTCAGGGCTGTCGTTGCCAAGCACCATGAGCATGCGAGTTGTGTCTCGAAACACTGGCCTCTCAATCGTCTCCCCTTTCCTTTCTTTCATCACCAAATTCAAGAGCGTTGACTGCAGAAAGGACTGGATAGTGCTGTCATAGACCACCTATCATTGTGAATGAGAATACAGATTTGTTGAAACAAGGTTTAATTTTTGGGATTTTAAACTTATATCATGGGCATACATACTAACATCAATTAGTTGGTGGTAAATTTATAAATAAATAAGTTTAGTGCTACCTTTTTCCTTAAGAATGGATAAAAAAAGATAAAAAAAAGAAATAAGTGAATAGATTTAATGTCATGATAAACAGGAAGATGTAGTTATCATAGGAAGAAACAGACTTACATTATCTTTGAATAAGTTGAGACCTAGAGTGTAGATATCATCAACTCCGCTGTTTTTCACGTAAACTCTATCTAGGTACATGAGAACGTCCCGAATGATGAACAATGACATCTGATGATGGTCCCACGATCTAGTCATCACATGGAGAAAGTTGTGGTTCAGATTTGTGAGAACTTTGGAGCGTACCTAAGACAAAAAGTTTTAGCTGACATGAAGCAGGATAACTTCACAAGTTAATGGAAGAATATACATTGTAGTAATGATTAACTTAGTTATTGTTTTAAGATTGTTTACACCCACTGTAAAATATTATTTACACCCTCTATAAAAATATGTGACCTGGTAAATCAATGGTAATGCCCTGGCCTAATATGTCTATTTGCAGATGATTCCTGCTAGATCACGAGCAACACCTCTAGCCAGACTATGTCACTAACACTCTTTTAATATCACTCTTTCACTAACTCCTCTTTCTCCTCTGGACTGGGACAATCGCCAAGGGGGCCTGCGACCAGGGGGGCCAGGGGAGCGCCGCAGGTACAATGGAAAAGTAATAAAACTATTACAGAATTTGTGAAGTCTTATGTGTAGCAAATATTGTACCGTTTTCATTTATCAAACAAATGCTTGTGTAAAACCTATCACTTTACATTACAAGTACATTCTTATTCTCACTCTAGTTTTAGTATCTGCCTGTGTAGTTGTACTCTATCTTATCTTACTGAGTTTGTTTTGTCTTTAAGGAAGGGTGTCAAACAAAGAACAGTTTGAAGGAAATTTGAGGGATTGAACGACAGTACTGACTGCCATCAGGTTTATAATTTTTTTAATTACATAGATTTTACATTATAATGAGTTTTCTGCTGGAATTCCCTTTTTATACCATAATATATTGAGGTAAAAACACTTTGAAGACTTTCCGATGTAAGCGTAAACAAGGACATTTTTTAATTGTACCATTATTTATTTTGAGTGGGTAGTTATCTGAGTTGATCACAGAATGATTTCCTGCTTGTGTCTGGGACTATAAAATGTTTGGACTGAGTAGCCTAAAATCTACTGGAGTGTTATTCATAACTGCATAACTAGTTCTGGTAGGGAAAATGGGAAGTATGAGTGTACAATATGCTAGGAATAAATTAAGACGTTTAAAAAAACACCCATTGTGGAAATTAAATTACCTAAATGAGTGTCACATCCGGGCTTTGTAATGGAAGGTTTTTTCTGTTTATAATGACATTTCAAAAATAACTTTCACATCTATTTTTTACAGTCTCTCTGTATTTTTTGTGTGAAATAGTCATGACGAATGCAATACATAATTCTGGTTTGATTCTGGTCAATTCTGGTAATTTTAAGAACAAAGGGGCTGGCTAATAACCACTCACATTCTGCTTGAAATCAGTGAAGAAGCGGAGGTTAAGGAAATTGAATTTTCTAAATACGCTGGTAGCAGACGTTGAAGTAGCAAATGACAGATCAGTAGTTATTATATTTTAAGTCTGTTTACGGTCTTGACAATTGGACCGAACTGACTCAATTGATGACATAACTATTTGCAGCGTGTGCTGTCCCTAGACGCTCGTGGGTCTCATGCGATGACAATGGCGTAACCTGCCATGCAACATTTTACAACAAACCAACAGGAATTGAGGGATTGATAGGGGGCGCCTAAAAACATCTCACCCCGGGTGCCAATAAACCATGTGACGGCACTGGCTATCTTCACCTCTTCTAATAACATGACCAGTCCATCTTAATCTTCTTCTCTAGGCCTCTGCCACCACGTCTGGCTCTTTGAAGAGTTCTTTGATTTCCTGATTATGTTTGATCCTCCACATGTCTCCTTCCTTGGTTAGTCGACGAAAATTTATCGAAGTACCTTATTCTCAAAAATGACAAGTCTTTTTTCTGTGTTCTTGTCCATAATCCAGGATTCAACTCCATATAAAATAACAGGTCTTATTATTGTTTTATAAGCTCTCAGCTTAGTTTGGCAGGATAAGATTTTTGACTTGAGTAAAATGATGATGTACACCGTATTTATGGTAGCATTTTAGTCTTCTAGATCTAATGCATACATGCTTTCGCTAGTAAGAATTATTCTATTATTTATTTTGAGATGTTCATCACTTTATGAGTTCACTGTCACTCCCAGATATTTGAAGGATTCTAGTTGTTCACAGTTATGACCCAGATCCATGGGCCTCCATCACATCCACCTCTTCAAAAATACATTAATTTTTTCTCTTCAATTATCTTCAGTCCTACACTTGTTTTTTCCTTTATAAAAGCTCTGATCATTTATTGTAGCTCTTCTCTGGTTTCTGCTAATAACAGAACATCATCTGCAAACACAAGTATATTTATTTTCCTCCTTATTCAAATGCTGCAGTTTAACTTTCCAATTTTCTTCAGTGCTCCTTCAAGAACTACATTGACTTGTGTAGGTAAAACTATGTCCTGTTGCCTTCCTCCAGTTTTAATTTCAAAACTTGAAGAATAGTAATTTTCTACTTTAACTTTGCACTTACAATCATTGAGACTTAAGCTGGCTTATCTAATTAGTTTCTTTGGAGTAGGTACCAACATTTTCTATTTTCTACCAAATCTTTCATGTAAATACTATCATAATGCTTTCCTGAAATCAACAAAAAGTCCATAGTATATCTTTCCATATTCCTAATATTTAGTTATTGTCCCATTAAGAATGTAGATCTGGTCTGTTCTTGATTTTCCTCATTGAAATCTTGCTTGATGGTCTGAAATTTTTTTTTCAATATAGGTTTCAAGCCTCATTTGAATATCTTGGATGAAACTTTATACATAATTTTAAGAATCGATATTCATTGATAATTGTTGGGATCTAATCTATTCCCCATTTTGAGCAGGGAAATTATGATTGTGTTTTTTGAGTCTTCAGGCACGTCTTCTTTCTCCCTAATCTGGATGATTAGTTTATGACATTTTTCAGCTGGCTCCAATCCTCCAGCTTTAAAATCTCATTATTTATTCTATGCTCACCTGGAGTCATGTTGTTTTTCATGTTTTAATTGCATACATGACTTATGACTTTACATGACTTCACTGTTGATTCCTCCACATTTGGCTGTAAATTTTAATACACTGGCTAATCTATACCTTCAGGATCCTCCTCTCCTTTTCCAATTAACCTTATAATAATTCAAAATTATTTAAGTGCTAGATTTACTACAAATTATATATAATTAACTAAGTTAGTTGTAACTTGCAATTACTTTGTGAGTAATGTGTTGCGAAATAACATCTCGGAGCCCGTTGTACAGCAAAGCACCATGCTTGTGGAGAACAAGATAATAGCCATACCGATAAAGCTCTTCAAAGTTCAAATGCTCATGATGGTCACTTTGAATTTGTAGGATTGCATTCTTCAATAGCTGCCACAAATTTTCAGCCGTTTGCCTGTCCATCAACTAAAACATAATAGTTTTTATATTTACAAGACTAAGTTTAACTAATCGGTAAATTATTTTGGTTTAATATTGAGTTTCTCAAGGACCTGTATTGGGGCTCTTGTTGTTTTGGTACCTGGCATACTTAAGTTTGTCGTAATAATAAAAATCAAATTGTGATTACAACTTATTTTTAAATTTTGGTGTAAAAATATCTACAAAATACATTCTTTTCTCAATAATTTATTAAACTAAATATGGTACCAGTGATTCTAGATTTGAGAATTAACAGTTACATAGTGCTTCTAAAATATTATTAACAAATTAAATACATGGCTCATAACCAACAGTGGATAGTTTTTATTTTATATAAATTATTAGTAGTCTTAAACAAGGTTATGCAACATAATATACACCTGTTAAAACTTGTCTTGTAACAGTTTGAGGGTCATTCTTCTCAGATTAATTTTCATAAGGAATAATAAAATAACTTTAAAGCATTTATTTGTTTTGATAATAAGTGTGATCGGTATTGCACTTAATCAAGATTAGTTTTTTAACGAGGCTAATCCAGAAAAACACAATTATTTTTGTGAATAAATAAACGATTTTACAGGATATTAAAAGCAAAGTAAAACATATTTGCAAAACTAAAATGCTCTGAGGAAGAAAACATTTTTTCTGGCAGTGTCACTATGGATGTTCCAGTGCTTTACTATTTAAATTGTCTAGTTTTTAAATTATTAAGTAAAACATAGACTGTAAGTAAAACTTACTCGTTGTTGTTCACCTATACCCACCACTTGGTCGGGTTCGGTTATGTTTTTGATGTGGTATAAGCCTAGAAGCGATCCTTCATCACTTCCCCCAGGCACCTCTACAGAGTTCTCAGTCATATTGCTTGAATGTCCAGTTCCAGGCAGAGTGAACACAACTATTTATAAAAAGAAATAATTTCCCTCTTGTATTATATCCAGTTGGATACATTTAAAAACTGAGTAACTGTGAAAAAATTTAGATCATTTAAGATTTGTATGTGTTTATGTGAAGTGTAAACATAGCCAACCAAACATGTGGGTCCAGATGACATTTATTTTTAACTTCATAATCTTTTATATCATTAATACTATTGCCTTTTTAAATTATGAGAATAAATGGCTAAAGACTTTAGAGTAAATATTGTTGATTATGTATATAAACATAAGAGATGAGTGTGGCCCAAATAAAGTAAGAATAATAATTAATTCTCAGAAATAAAATATATCAGAAGGTTTATCTATATAAAAAATAATGAATAATTTTTAACATAAACAAAGTTAACAACAATTAAAACATGTGATTTGTAAATATTATATAAATATATTATATATATTATATACAATATATATTATATATATTGTATAAACAAGCTGTATGACAGTTAGGTACAGCCACATACTCCCCATCCAGTGTCAACGTGATGGTTAAGAACCATATTTATTTGGAAGTGTTAAAATTCTTCCTAATCACGTCTTCCGCTCAGGGGGCGTGTTAAGATGATGAGGTTGCTGTCCGGAACTTGTCAGCAGGTTCTTTCCACCGTTGTCTGTAGGTCGGTTGAATTTTTCTGTTGGTTGGGGCAGGTGTGGATTGTTATTTTAACACTTTATTGTGATGATGTTCCAGAACGGTATTACTCATTTGATGATACTTTGTATTACTTGTTAAAGGGTTAATGTCAAGAATACGGCAAAATCAACAAAATCAAAATCTGTAAAATAGATAAGTTTTTTAAGTAATTCGATAAACTCCATATCACTAAGATTTAAAAATACCCCTGAAGCAGCAGACCTGTGTACTCAGTGAATATCCATTCATGTGCAAAAACCTGAATATAACTTTATGATACAGTAGTTCGATACTGGACCCAGTTTTTGATTGGTCTATTAGTTAAGTTCCTGTATAAGAACCAGCTGATCTTTGTCGGTAACAAAGCTACTTATATCATTGAATCCATTAAACTCATAATACCCACTCTCAACTCATACCCACCAGAGTGGGTTGGTATCTCATTTATGAAAATGAATAGTATAAGTACCAGATATAGATGTCAACTTGCACAGTTTTGAACTGTTGATTACAAGTTGTTTTGTTACTACCCAATAAATCAAGCGGTAAAAACTTATAAGTGATTGATCAATAAAACATACCAAAGTTATCATTTTTCAACATATTCTATTTTAATATACTAGATCGAGTATAAAAAAAACAATCTTTTTAGCTATCAAATGAGGTGAATCTCAAACCAATTAACATATTCATAACCATTGTTACATGATCAGAAAATGTGTAATTACTTACTGCTCTGACCCTAGTGCTCATCCAACAAAGGGCAGTCGTAAAGCCTCACAACAGGGCTGGGTTATCGTCAGAGCTGTCGGAAAGCCTAAGTCAAACTTAACTCGTACTCTACTCGGTTACAAACAATAAAACAAGACATGCATTATTACAAAACAAGGAATACCAGAAACCCAAATTATTAGTTTATTCAGTAAGAAACAATCCTACCTACACAAAATCGAAATTGTTTATTGTTTAATCCAGTGGTTCCAAAACAGTGGGTCATGCACTCGATGGCTCATAAAATGTTGTGTGGCGGATGGGTCGTTGTCATCGTCAGAGTCCCAAGGTCTGCCTTCAGACAGACGGGAAAAATAGAGATAAAGACTGGCAACAACTTGTGTGTACAGAGGCTATTTAAATTTGTAAAATATTGAATTCGGGATAACTTTTCAAATATATAAAGTATTGGTGTCAAACATTTAGGCCTATTTGTTAAATAAATGCATACAATTTTATATTCAATGTTCAGTTACAGATAGCCTAAAAAATACCTTTTGCAAACTTACATCTACCACTAAATTATTTTAAAAAAACTTTGTTTTATTACTTTTGCCATGTCAAGTAAGCCGCATAATCTATATTGCTATAGCAGCCTACTGAACAAAAATTGTCAATTAAAATGATAAAACTAATTGTCCAAAAGAAACAAATAGGATTTTTTCGAAATAGAAGGTCGTTACAGGGTGAAATCAGATGTCTCTTAGCTACAGTGGTAAAATGATTAATTTTTACACTAAATAAACATGACAAGAATTTATTTATTTTTCACTCTTAAATTTAACAATTTCTATAACCATTTAGCTCAATCTAAGTCAGCTTCGGAGAGGAGAGGCTGCTGGAGAGCCCGTCCCCAAGCTGAGGAAGGTTTGTCAGGCTGTCCCTCTCGGCTTTCTGTCTGCTGCGTACAAGGTTCTCAGCATACGACACTCTCCTCGAGGGCCGAGGCTGCAGTCCACTCTTAACTAGCGCAGTGTCGTCCGATGAAAACCCTTAAAAAAACATGGAAATTTAAACATACAACATAAAAAATGTGTGTGTTAAAATATATTAATACATATTTAATGTTCTTCTACTTGCAACATTAAATTTTTCATCAACATTTAACTGTCCAGAGTGATCTATTTTTGTTAAATTGGATTCTTTTACTTACTTCAAAGTTTATATAAATGTTCTTTATTTACACTAAACTTTAAACTGGGTATTTACTTTAAAGTTTAAAGTAAATATCCACCTAAGAGATAGGTTATTGTACATATACAGTTTTAAGTACTTATTCTTGACAAATTATTATTACTGTTAATTAGATTTAAATTCAGGTTTCGAGGCTATATCAATATAATTATTACTATTATTACTTTTTGAAATCACGACCTCACCTGATAGGTACTTTAAGCCAAGTATGAACAGGAAATGAGCGTAAGATGACTGACTAAGGCTGACATTTTCCTTAGATATGACTGTTAATCAATAGCCCAACTGTCAATCGCATAAAAAACATGTGGGATCCAAATCACAATTTCACCTCTGAATAATTAAGAACTGGTCTAATTATGGGGATGTCATAGCGGGTGAACGTAGAATTCAATGATATGGACGTTAATCCACACCAAAGAATATCACATCCACCGATCATCGCTCATAACTATCCACAATTTGTGACCTCCAAGTAGCTGGATTACAAGATACACCACCGGCCCAGTCAGTTAAAGTAGAAGACGGGTTAAGGAAATAGATTCTATTCAACAACTCTTTGCCATTAATAAGCCGAAAGAGGAACATGAGGTCTAGAACTTTTCTTCAAATGAAACACCATCCATTTATGGTATCCAAAAGAATTTTTGAACATGTTAATATTAATGTCCAACTTGATATGGATATAGTTCAAAACTAGCATTCTAAAAAAGCACAGTTTACAAAATTTATATACTACAACAACAATAATTCCATAAATCAAAATGTTAGCCTATGTAATTATTGACCAATAATATTCTCATTCTCCCACCATCAAATAAAGTAATTTGAGAAATCATAATTACATTTTAGCGAATTTCCCATAGGGAAGAAGCTATTACCGTAGGTCTCATGGTAAGACTTAAGCCCGGGACCATGTTATTTTTAGCGAATTTCCCATAGGGAAGAAGCTATTACCGTAGGTCTCATGGTGAGACTTAAGCCCGGGACCATGTTATTTTAGCGAATTTCCCATAGGGAAGAAGCTATTACCGTAGGTCTCATGGTGAGACTTAAGCCCGGGACCATGTTCATGGTGAGACTTAAGCCCGTCTGCTAACCGTCGTGGTGGGTTAGCACGATAACTCTCGTAAAAATGGTCCAATCGAGACCAAATTTGGTAGAGACGTATTTCTACAAATGCTCGGACGAGTTTGTAAACCAGACATATCGGTCAATGGGAACGGGTAGTTTGGGGTGGTTTTGTACGCCAAAATCAGTTTTTTTTGCGTTTTTCACTTGTAATTTTTAAAAATTTCTAATTTTATATTTCACCATTAGAATCAGCTTAAAAAACTACACAATTAAGTTCCTTAAAGTTTTTCTCTATCTCCAACGGTTACCGAGATATTAAAAAGTCTAACACAGTACGTTGTATTGTGGGGCTCCAATGTTAATCTTATGTAGGATAGGGAAAAATTAATATTTCCCATATTAATCAATATTTTTGGATAAAACTTGATATTTAGCTTCATGTGGTTGAGATCTATCCATTTATGCTTAAAAATCATAGTTTATGTGTTTATCATGGCAGCAAACCTGCATCTTCTTTTCCCATATTAATCATATAGGGAATAGGCAAACTCCTTTATTTATGGACAGATGTTGATGAAAGTTGGTATAAATGTTAAGATAAAAATTATTCATGGTAGAAATTACTTCTTTCAGTGTTCCTCACAGCAGCTAACCTGCACACTCTTTCCCATGTTAATCTTATGGAGAATAAGCAAATAATTCTCATGTTTATAGACATATTTTTATAAAACTTGTCATATATTAAATTATTGATTTGGAAATTCGCTGAGTACGCAGGTCTGCTGCAACGGGGGTATTTTAAATATATGTTAGTTGTACAAGATATAATATTTTAAATATCAAATTTAGTCAGTCATTTGATATATAGTAACTGTTACCTGGCGAATGCACGGGGACTTGCATCAAGGAGAGAGTTAAACTCTTTGCCCTTGGGATGGCTTCCTTCCTAACACTGGCGGACACAGTCTGTCTCAAACCAGGGGGAAGGTGCTCCGCTATACCTAAAACACACAATATCACCTCGTACAGTTCTCTTATAAATACAATAGGAACCCTCATATCTGGCCACCTCGGGACTGAACCTTTGGCTGAATAATGATTTGTTTGGATAAAGCATCCTATTTTTAAAAGGATAATATTGTAAAGAAGAGTTGGTTTCTGTATGTTTGTTGGTTGGTTTGTGTGTTTGTTGTTGCAAGTAAATATGAAAAATACTGAACCGATTGGTTTGAAATTTTACACAAAGGTAGACCTTAAACTCGTGCAACTCTAATTTCACCATCTGTTTACACTCTTTTCTACAGGCCAGGAAGAAGAAGAAAAAAGAAAGTTCATTTTTACAAATCAATATTATTGAAAATAGTACATTTTAAGTTATCTCCCGATGCCTGTCCCTATTACGTTATTCCTTATCCTTTTCCAATATTACTTAACAGGTGATACTTTGTCATGTTGTATACATTTTTGAGATCACGTTTGGTATAAACTACAATTAGTAAATACCTATTTCAATGAGAATAGTATTTTACCTCAAATAAAACACTTTTCCTTAATCAAATGTTCATGTTTTAGAATATTTACTTCATGCCCAAGAGAAAAGCTAACCTCTCTCAAACCTTTTTTATCCATGCAAAGGGGACGGGTACTTAAGCTTGAAAAAAATACACATGTTTATAAAATCAATACAAAGTGTCATCAACCACCTCATAGGAAAGTTTTCTCAAGTATTGTCGCTCGGATAAAATCTTTATACTCTCCGCCTCTCTACAAAAGTCAATCAAAGTTTTCTATTTTGACACCAGTCATTAACTGTGCTTTTCCCCACATTTTGTTGCCACAGATTCACCTTAATCTATATGTTTGATCGCATAAGTGTTTGTTTGACTTTCACCTTGTTATGTTTTTGTTTTGACACACTCATTACATTTAGAAAACTGAATATGAAACGACATTGCAGGACTAAAAACCAAACTCTTGATGAAAAAATCGAGAATTCAGGGTAAATCAAGGTGGAAATGAATTATCATGACATTAGACTGACATAAATAAGTAAACACAACCAAAAATATAGACCAGTGCTTTGTTTAAAATTCATTATTGGTGATGGTCTGATCTATACGTTATTCAGATTTTTATTGTGGTCATTTTCCATCATGATTTTATGTAAAACAAAGTTTCACGACGTTTCGGGATCTGGAATCTGATCCCGTCCTCAGGTGAACTAATGTCTAAAACATAGCACAATCAACATATAATCCGGACCAAACCGGTATAAAGCTGAAAACTGAGGACGGGATCAGATTCCAGATCCCGAAACGTCGTGAAACTTTGTTTAACATAATAACAACATAATAACGTTGTTTTGTAATAACATTTCTTTGGGGGTTGAGGATTAAGAATCCCAGCAATTATTCCAAATTATACTTCTGATTTAATATTAATTTTATAACGGCTACCAAATAAAAATCCTGGGGTTTCGGTATAAGTGTTAAACAAACATTATTGTTCTGATCATAATTTAAGTTGAACACAATAAACTCACTTGCTATCTCTTCACTGAAGGGTGTCTGTTCTTGAACGACTCTTGATAATTGTTTTTCTCTCCTTTCTTCTTTTACTGATTCAAAGCGATGAATAAACGATCTTGTAATATCGTTGATATCTTTACTGTCCAAGTTTGCTAAAAAATACAATATTATTATTGTTTTTATGGTATTTGAGTGAGGAACATTAGGTGAAAGTTAAGGTGATGAAATACTTCAAATGAATGTTGTGTGATGAAAAACCAAGAGCCGATCAGCCTAATCCTGGAAGAATGACAAGTAAAGAAATATAAAAGGTATGGTAATTATAGATTTGTCTAAATGAACTATGAAGTAATCACATCCTGTTAAGTTAAAAAACGATATTTTTCACTCACACGTCATCTATGCTATCTATCCTTTAAAAAATCTAAACATATCAACAGTCCTTCAAACCAATCGTTTTGAACATTCTAAATTACAATAAAAATCTAGGACATTTATCATTATTCCAGGAATTTGATCACTAAGTAAAAGAACTTATTTAATATGAAGAGTACCTACTAAGACGATTGGTGCTTGCTATTATTTTATCCCGATATTTAGGGAGTCTAGCAATATCATTGCCACGAAAGTCAAGGTGCGTGATTCTTGGCCAATGGCATACAACTGAGCATACAGCTGGTAAATCACTCAACGTGTTATTGCTTGCATTCAGTTTCTCTAGGGCCTTTAACTCTTTCAAATCACTTATAGATGCAATATTGTTGCTGGAAATGTCCAAAACCCTCAAGCATTTCTGAAACAAAATTAGGTTGAACATTCATTATAATTTTAATTTTGCCAGAAATTATTAGCTAATGTAGATATTATAATTTATTTTCATATCAAACGGTAGTTTGATATGAAAATAAAGTCTATTAAATAAATTATCAATAAAAAGTCTATTAAATTAAATAAGTCTATTAGCATATTTCCTTTTCAATTCAAAAGAAGTATTTTTATTAAAGACTAGATTTTGTAACAAAAAAATAATTTTTTCTTTACCCATATTTCTTATAGACAATTTAACAATTGGTTTTAAAGAATTAGACAACAATTTTAGTCCTTAATCAGGATTTTGGCAATCTAACTAGGATATATAAAACAAAGTTGTGTTAGTTACAACATTTATAATTCGAAAACGGCTGGACTGACTTTAATGATCTTTGATTTTTTGGATTCGTCTCTGCTCTTAGTAGGCTTTGGCATATTCAGTTTTGTATTTAACCTTAGTGCTAAGCCCCACAAATAATGTTTACTCTTCAACTAACTCCTTTTAAATATCTTATATTGTTTTACGAAATGTTTGCAAATATTTTTTAGACCTACATTTATTTGAATCTCAATCTTTAAACAAATTCAAATTTCGTGTCAAAGAGTGGCTTCGAAATTTAAACTAAGACGATGCTGATGTGTAGTTATCATCATGGCGGCCTGCCGGCGTTCTAGACCCAATCCTTGACCCATGCACGTGACTCTTGACCCTTAACTGAGGACATGGACTTCCGAACACTCCCTCCGGTTCCTCCTCTGAGCTAATCCGCACCAACTAAAGTTGCTATGATTTATTTTCCCACATTTTAAGATGCTGATAATTGTCATTACCGAATCAATTAAAAATTTAGTACTCTTTAAAATTGAGTTTCTTTTATTATAAACTCACTTTTATTCCATTAAACTTATTTATTTAAATTGTTTTTATTTTTTATTCAAACAAGCCATCAGCGTTTTAAGGTCAAGTAGTATATTTTATAAACAGCAACTTAGCAGATGCACAGGCATTGCCTATGTCTGCTTATTCCCAAGTAACATTTTTTTAACTCACAGTGCAGCCAAAGGAATATTTTAGTTATGTTATAGTTTTTCATTTTAATTCGTCATTAAGTTAAAACTATTAATCCGGACCCCAATTAATTGGACTTTGCTTAAATCCAAATTGGGTGTGTTTTAATGCACAGAACGCTGAAGAGTGCATAGTTGTCACTGTACGACTGCGCCGGCGATTGTGACCAATGGTGTGTTATCGCGGGCTTCAACAGAAAGGGTACGTGCCGTTATTGGTTAATGTCAGAATAGTATTTTTGTTGTCTCATTTTTTGTATGTGGCAAGTTAAATACAAATGTAATTTTTTTACAAAGGTAACTATTTTGCAAATATGTATTTTTATATTCAAATATATATACTATTTAAAGTTTATTGCAACAATAGATTTTTTATAAAAATCACTGCAGAGGATATTTGTTTTTATTCAAATTTTTAATCCAAGTGGAGCCAATTAGTATGTTAACGAGGTTTTACTGTAATTAATTCATTATCGTATTTGTGGCTGTAATATTACTGGAATGAACTCAATAATTAATTCATTCGTCCCATATTAAATACTGTGGAGAATAACTTACTGCCAAATTGTAGGTGGTTCTAGGATCAAAGTAGATGGTTTCCCCTGGTTGCAATAGTTGACATTCTAAATGAAGCTCTTCCAGACTTGTGATTGTATCCAAACCTTCAACTACGCCGATACTGTTGGATCCTAGGTAGCTAAAACAACACTTGATAAATGTCTCAGTTATAGAAACTGTTATACATAAATAATAGCCTATATTCAATATTTAACACATTCCTTACACTCACTAATAACAGTGTATCAAAATCCACGGTTTT
The DNA here is from genome assembly GCA_023375725.1 of Nephotettix cincticeps. NCBI lineage: Eukaryota > Metazoa > Arthropoda > Insecta > Hemiptera > Cicadellidae > Nephotettix > Nephotettix cincticeps. The sequence continues at coordinate 15,479,065 of CM041786.1, read as the reverse complement.
TAGATATTTTCCATAGAAAAACCTTTCTCCTTGTTTTTACCAAAATATGTCACTTGTTCAGTCTCAGTCAGGCGATTGGTTAGATTTGGCTTAACGGTCTTGTTTGTGTAAGAAAAAGTAAAAAAAACCTGATTTTATTATCAAATACCAGTACTATGGTCAAGCACTTTAAGTTTTGTAGAGGTAGCCTATTTCTCTGGGTTGAAGAGTATTAAATTTAATCTGCTCTCAACCACAGCATCCATAACAAACAAAAACATTGTTTGCAAAATCAATACTGAAATTTAAATATTTCTAAACTATATCTTTTCTTTATATATTTATTATTTCATTTTATTCAGTTTGCATTTTTTTGTTTAAGGTTTATGCAGTTAATTTTCAGTACCGTAGCTGAGAATACGTAGTGTTTGTAAAACAGTACACCAGAGTCCCGGTAATCCGAACTACTTGATGGGGAAAAAGGTACAGAGTTTAAATTAAAGACGAATCCATTACGCGGGTGTCCTAGCCATGGGATACACGGATGACATTGCCATTCTGGTTATGGGTAAGTTCACATACATAATCAAGGAACTCATGAATGGGGCACTGAAGCTGGTTGGTGAGTGGTGTTTCAAGGTGGGTCTCGCTATCAATCCCTCAAAGGTTGTTGCAGTCCTGTTAACTTGAAAAAGGAACTTGTAGAGTCTGGATCCATTGAACCTGCAATGAACTGTCCAGGAGCCTCCTTAGACCGTCTTTTCAACATCTTGCATATTGACGATCACATCATGGCGACAGCAAGGAAGTGTGGGTAATGCAGCTTCAATGTGATGAACCTACTACCTGAACCTAACATAGCGTACCTACTATTGGACACTCCAGAATTGTTCAAATGGTTTGTGGTGAGGCACTCGTTATGCCTTCTGACCATTTACACACAAGATACTTCTTCGGTAAGTCCTTCTCTGTGGTCATTACTTCGAGAGCGGACTGGGAGGAAGGAGGCAGACCTCTTCAACCCTGTGAGTCGGAATGGCATACAGATGGCTCTAAAGGAGGCAGGAGTACCAGTGCTGGAATCTATGGGCTACAGGATAAGGTACGTATTCTGGTTCCTATAGGGTTGTTCCTCACAATGTTCCAGTCTGAGGTGTCAGCGATCATGGATTGTGCTCTGTACAATCTCAACATGGATTGCACGAATAGAGCATCATCATCTTCTCAGACAGTCAAGCCACTCAGAGCACTTGACTCCTGTACCTACAACTCCAAGATGGTGTGGGATTGCTGAAATGTGGTCTCAGTTCTTGGTAGTAGCAACAACGTGCTGGGTCCCTGGTCATTCAGGTATTGAGGGGAACGAAGTAGTGGATCGTCTGGCAAATGAAGGAGCAGTCACCCCCTTCATGGAACCACAACCTTTCTGCGGAATCTCTAGAGCATTTGCCAAGCAAGCAATCATGGCTTGGGCGCATGAGGGTCATTGCAGAAGATGGTCAGACCGCCCCCTTCTGAGAGTGTCAGTTGACCCTCAGGTCCCCTACCGCGATGTTTGCGTAAGATCTTCTAAGACTAGGTAGGTCGGAGTTAAGACACATCATAGGTCTCATCACAGGGCATGGACCTTTGAGAAAGCACCTGGCATGGCTGGGATTCTGCACTGGGGATCCACCATGTAGACGGTGCGGGCAGTCAGAGGAGACTGCAGATCATCTGCGGTTTGACTGCACTGGACTCTCTAAGGTAAGGGCTACAACTCTTGGATCCAAGGAGAGGGGTAGACATCTGCCACCTGAGAAGTTGGTTGGTAGGTTGCAGCAGTTTGTAAGTCTCTTGAGACTGAAGTAAATCTGAACTTTCATCACAACCATCAGGGGGTGCACAAAAGCTAAATTGGCTGACGTGCCTAGGGACTTGTCTCCACCACTTTATGTAATGTAATTTAACCAATGTAATCTCAATTATAGCAATTTAATATAGTAAAGTTTTGTTATTTATTTGCCTGAAGATCTAAAAATATTCTTTATTCTCCCAATGTACATTTCGCTACACTATTTCTCATTAGTTCGGATTAATTTTTTTTTTTTTTTTTTTTTTAAAAAAAAAAAAAAATTTTAACCCCCCCCCCCCCCCCCCCCCCCCCCCCCCCCCCCCCCCCAATATATATAAACCACCCCCACCAAAATATATTTTTTTTTTTTTTTTTTCCGGAATTCTGGGCTATATATTTGTAAAGATATAATCATGTTATTAAAGTCATAACAGTAGTGTGTTTTGTTATTTTCAGTGAATTTACTTCAAATGACGTATGTAGAGGTGGCAGAACAGGTGAAAGATTTCCACTTTCTCAGAAGAAACTAAATATACCAGTGAAGAATCATAATAATATGATTCTAATTATATACTCATATCTATGGAAATACAAATACAATAACAAATAACACTTACAGTTTTTTAAGACGTTTTATGTTAGTAAAATTTTCAATTTTTGTGATTTTATTATGCTGAAGATACAAATGAGTGAGGGAGTCATTTTTATCCAAATTTTCGATCACCTGAAGGTTATTACGATGAAGATATAAAACATTTAGATTTTTTAAACTTGACAAGTCACCCTGAAAGATAAAATTCACATTAAAATAAATAGCCACATCTGCTCTGTAATCCAGTGGCTGGTGGCCGGTAACTCAAAAGAAAGCCTTAAGAATAATTTTAAAATTAAATTGGGTTGAACCTGTCAAAAAACATTTTTCAAAATTAGGAATAATGACTGATTTCAGTTTATATATATTTGAATTAATATTGCCCCTTAAACGTAATTCTAACTTTTCATGGCATTTAGGATGTCATCACAATTACAATACAAGACATAGAGCCACTTTGGGATATGATCCACAACTTAAGATTTTATAAAAAAAACTGTCTTACGCAGGAATTAGATTTTTTGATTCATTACAATTAGATATAAAAAATATAACAAATTACAATAAATTTTTAAAAAAATTAAAAACTTTTATGATTAATAAGCCTTTGTACTCTTTAGAGGAGTTTTTTCAATAGAACTTTACATCTCAATTGTATTATTGCCACCTAAATAATTAATATTATATCTATGATTATTTATATCTATGATTATATGATTTTATTTGATTTGATTGTAAAACGTTAAAACAGCGAAGAGGGGTCACAAAATCACAAATAACAAGAACTTTACAAATACCGTACTGAAAACAAAAGGCACATCTATTTACAATGCTCCTGGAAGACAAAGTATACTCGAAGAAATTTGGAAACGATTTACATTGTTACGTGAAGACGTTTTAAAATCCATGGATAATGAAGAAGTTGCCATTGAAAGAAAAGAAAATTACAGGACAGATGTCGAGGAATCTTACATTGAAATAAAGGCTTTTTTATAGTCTTACTTACGACCCGCAGAAATCGAAAGGTGTGTTTCTGGTGAAGGAAATGACAATAAGGAGAAAATCTTGAACAGACCTAATGTAAGTTTTATACCCTACACAGAAAATGAAACTTTTAGGAATTTCCTAATACGGTTTAAAAACTGCTTGGACCTCAAGCAAATTACAAACTCAAAAACCAAAACCCAACTATTTGTTAGTACTCTTATACGTGAAATGCAACAGACATTATGTGATTCGATTAATGATTATGATTTCGCTCCCGAGGTACCAGGAGAACCTCCTCCAAGTGTACTTGCTAAACAACATAGGTTCATCAGTACTTTTTTTATGTCTCACCTCTCATCCCAGGACTTTTTAAACTAGGTCATTATATGGAACCGTTTTGTACATTACTTCAGGCTAGACCTGATGGGCTGCGACATTATCACATAGCGAAAAGCCATTGGTGATTGACGTGATTTGAACCCGGGACCTTGGGCACCAAAGCCCCACGCTCTACCCCTAGACCAACGCGCTCCCCAAGATTCATCAGTTAAATTCAAGATACTGAAGAAGGAATTTCTGCCTACGCATGGAAATCGGAATTAGCAATTTACTGTGATTTTAAGTGCTTAGTTGTGACCACTCAGTTTGTGATATGTTCAAGAAGATGCAGTTCATTTGAGGATTGAGAGATAATGAAGTGAGGGCTAGGCTTCTTCAAGAAAAATGAAATAAACATTCAAGGATTGAGAGATAATGAAGTGAGGGTTAGGCTTCTTCAAGAAAAAGAAAATAAACAATAATTTAAAGTAATTAATTAAATTACATTTTGAGATAATGATACTTATAAAATACTAATACTATAAAAAGTACCTTTAACATTTTTTAAAAACCTCAATGAGAGAATTAAGGCTGTGGTTGTATAGTCCTATTTGAAATCGACCCAAAAATTATTCATCCTGAACAACATATTGCACCAGTTAGAGGAATCAAGGGAAGGTCCAGGGACGGCAACCGGTGTAGGCACTGCCGTACAACCAAGACCTATATCATTGAATCATTGCCACATGTTTTGGACAATGTCCCTATGGAAACCTTTTGAGGAATGTCCGGTACAATAAAATAAGAACGCTGATTGCAGATGAATTTATAACAAAGTCCTACGAAGTTCATGAAGAAATTAGAGCAATAGCTATAGATGAATCCGTTCAGTCCGAACGAAGCGACATTATTGTGCTGGATCATAAAAATAACAAGGGATTCATAATTGATCCAATGATTCGTTTTGAATCTAGCAAAAAATAGCCGGAATAAGTGGACATTGAAAAACCCAAATTTATAGTTTAACAAAGAGTTTTATAAAAATGAATACACAATTCAAAATTTCAAGATTATTGGTTTATTTATTGGTTCAAGAGGAACAATATTAAGATTTATGATGAATTTTTGGAAACGTTTCGGCCTTAACCAAAATAAACTATGAAATTACACTATTGACAGTAAAACAATCAGCGATAATCCTCAAAAATCATTTATATAATTAAGAAAAAATATTTGTAAACTTGTTCTTTGTTTTAAAGCAGCAACCTACAATGGAAGTAAGATGTAAATAAATAAATAAATTTTCTCTCTTTCTCTAAAGTATCTTTCTCATCTCTTATCCTATTGTTTGAAATAACTTATTTACTTCCTTTGAATTTAACATAATAAATCAGACAAATTTGGGTAAAACTTCATCTACAAGAGAGAAAACTTCATCTACAACTTCATCTCACACTGAGTAAGATCAATAGCAATTCACTTCAAGTAACTAGGCTAAGTCACTCACTGTTATTAGTTATAAAATTTAAATGACAAATACAGATTTAAAACTCAATACATGAGCCGAAAAAAGTTATTATACTAGTAAGAGTTTAAGATCAATGTAATAAGATGTGTTATACTTAACTATAGAATCAATTGATCTCTCAGGTAGATTTAGATGGGTTATTTTCTTAAGAATATCTTCATTCTTGGATTGTGAAGAGGTTGGTTTCAAGCAGTTTTTCTTCACATAATCTGCCGTTAAACGAACCATTGACTTATATTTTAGGTATAATCCTCCGCTGAGACAATTGTGATCTGAACAAGTTTAAATTTTCGTGCACTTCATGTATCAGACCACGTTAGCCCAACAACCTCAACTCCTCCTACATCCAATGTCAACAAAAACAACCATCCTCATATCCTAAACCCAATGACTTTTGCCTAACCAAACGAAGTAAAATGGTTAAATACTACATCTCAAAACAGGATCCAAATCAAACCTCATATTTTGGTCAGTTTTCACAAGTTTCAAGTTTCTAACATTATCAGTCTATCTACTTTAATTGGTAAATAATTTGTATGTAACCATGGTAACCATTATCTAACAACATTGTTAACACAGAGTAATCATATCATTGAAATGGCAACCATACTACAATGTAAGTATTTTAAGCCAAGTATGAATGAGGGTTGAGTGTAATATGATTGTGGCGCAGTATTTTTAACTTATGTAAAATTGAATATACTTTTTTATGTACATATTCCACTTGCTCTACCCACGATAAAGTTCAATCAAATCTTACTCCTAAATTAATTAATTATATTTCAAATGGACAGATGGAACATTGTTAATATTTACATTAGGTAACATTTTTCCAGGTCCTAAAATCCTAATATTATTGGTTTACATTTATCAATATTTAAACTGAGGTTATGGTCAACAAACCATCTAAACCACGCAATTAAGTCTACATTTAACATCTCTATTTTTTGTCTAAATTATTGATGTCACAATGAATGTACGCGTATAACATTGAACTACAAAAAACAAAGGAATCACTTGACTTATCTAATTAATATACAATAAAAACAGCATTGCAGATAACATTGAACCTTGTGGAACTCTTAGGCCCAATTCACACAGAACGGACGTATGGCGGAGACGTGGCGTGAACATAATATGTCGCTTCCGCGTCCATTCTATGCAAAGTATTTACCTAATTCACATAGAAGCGATGTGGTGCTTGCGGCCGCCCTCTCCTCCACGCCACGTCGCTTCCGCGTCCCTCGTGGCGCATCAGAAGCGACATGTCTCGTGTGCATCCCTTGACGTTGTGAGAGACCATTGGGTTTGTGAATCTTTTGTTGATTTTTTGTGTTTCTCGAGATGGTACGAGACGACAATGAATTTAATATTAGATTTTGTGAGTAAGATAAACAATTTCAAGCTTGTACGATAACTCTCAAGCAAATTACCGCAATAAAAGTGTGCAAGACCTGGCCTGGCTTAAAAAGCACAGATTTTGATTTGATTTATTTACAAAATAAAAACGAAAAAATATTTGTGGCTGCCAGGATTGGTTTGAATTTGAAATGTACTTCCTTTAACACTATAAATTACGAGTTCAATTATGGGAAGCATTTAGCCATTTATTAATAAATTCTTGAATTACCTGGAATAACTAGGGAAATTAACATGGGATAAACTTTTAAAATCGTACAGTAGTTCATGACGTTGTCTTGAGCTTTCAACGAATCGTTTTGCACGAGGTATATTTAAATATGTTGTTAATTTTAACCAAAACGTCCAATGAAGGTCACTGGTACCGGTACGCCACTTCTGTGTACACAGCACACGCCACGACCGCGCCACGTCTCCGCCATACGTCCGTGCTGTGTGAATTGGGCCTTACTGCATTCAACTTCCAGTCTGATAACGTTCCATTGGCGGATTTCACTCTTTGTAATCTATTTTCTAAATACGATTCAACCCACTTTCATTTGTACTAAAATAGGAAGATCTCAAAATAGAAATCAGAATTCTATACCTAACACAATTAAAGGCACTGCTGATATCAAGTGTGTCCATGCAAGATTATTTTAATAAAGTATCATAGCAAATAAATACACTTTGATTAGTCTGTGATTATAATAAATTTAATTTGTATGCATAATATTTTTCCTTTTTCGTATAGTCTACTAAGTCATTGAAAATACCATTTAATATTGTTTATTATCTAGGATAATATATTTCTATGTAAGCAAATTTTAATTTACTTTTACTTTGGTCTGACTGAATCATGGATTTTAAAACCTTATATGGCTTAATGAGGTAGTGTATATTACTATATATACCATGTCATATAAATTGAGTTTTATCATATATCATCAGCAACGGTATTCCCAGAGAGGAACGGATTATAAAGTACAATATTCTAAGCTGTTTCAGCTGATACTCTATGTAGATGAAGTGACTTGCAAACTGAGCTAGAAGGAAAAAACATGATGAAGCTTAGATGTCCCTCTCTATAAATGTCATCCCTGTTTAACCCTATTTATTTGTTTGAAAAGGCTTAACTGAACCCCGAACTTTTATTGAGTGCTTTCAATAGCTTATTTGATTATAAAGATATTGAGTTAAGTCGCGAAAGACAAATATGACGGCCACTACAGATGCAGTTCGTGAGAAATCTCTTCAAGACTATAGAAAGAAGTTATTGGAGCATAAAGAAGTGGAGAGTAGACTCAAAGAAAGTAAGTCAAAGATGAACAGATTGCTTACTCTCCGTAATAGCAATAAATACGGAAAAAATATAAATCATGTTGGTATAAAGCGAATATGTTCACACTTTGTGACTAGTTTTTCAGCCCAACAACAATAGCGCTTGCAGCAGTTCTTTCTCACATGATACAACCAAAACAATCAATTGAAACTTTCAGCATAGGCCTATATGTCAAATTGCATATTTTGAACTTAAGAGCTGTGGTATACATCACATCGTAAGGTTGGTGGGAACAGCTAATCCATATGTATGCTCAATTTGACTGCGCTACTTTCTACCCATTGATATCTAATTAGGCCCTATTGTTAATGTTTCCAGAACAGGCGTTATCAGCACAGTCGGTGGCTAGCTGCGTATCTATGATTTTTTAGTAAAACTTTTAATATGGAGTTAGTACTTCTCATTTTTCTCTGTATTCATGGGTGATATATGTTGCAAAGGGGCCCGCAGTAAAATACTGCCTAGGGGGCTGAGGTTTTTCTCGGGGGGCCTGCCTGAGATATACTGGGTTAGTCAAAAGTATACATATTACATAACCTTTCCATAACAGTTGAATGGGTTAAGTGAGGTTGGCCTGAAAAATAATGTAAATATACTTTCTGGTCCGTATTTACACCTACTCCAAAATTAGCAGATTATTGGGATGGGTCAAAATTTTTAAAATGGAATCTCAATTATTGAGTGATACCTTTTTAAAGAGACAATTTTTGAAAAAGAAAATAAACTCATGAAAACTATATTGGTCTTTATCTCAACAAAGTGGATTTTCACATATGAGTGATATATTTTTAGAAATAAACCCTGAATTGTTTAGATGGGTTATTATTAAATGTAAGAGAATTGCCGAGAATAATAGTCTGCTGTGGAAGAATATTTAAAACCTTAGGAGATTTATTGTGAAATAACTAAAATAAAGTGGGAATACCCCACAATGTTACTAGATTGATAATAATTATTAACATATTGTTGGATCAAAGCTTAATGTAATATTAACTTCCTCCAATTTGTTTTTCAGTGAGAGAACAACTTAAAGACCTAACAAAGCAGTACGATAAGTCAGAAAATGACCTGAAAGCTCTCCAGAGTGTCGGGCAAGTAAGTAATTTATCAAGACAATTTCCTTCACTGTTACCTCTTGATTTCAAGAATATTTCAGCCCCTTTTGTCAATTTATCGCAGGGTATTATCATTTTAAAATTAAAAAAAAACAAGATGGCTATGAAAATCACATCACACAAAACAAGTAGCCTACAGTCACAAAAAAGATTCAATAAACTACTAAACAAAACTGGTGGCAGCATTGTTTTGTTTAGTTTAGTTTGGTACTGATTTGATTAATTGAGAGTTTGAGTAAGTACGAGAAACGTTGACAGCGAGATGTTTTTGGAGCCACAAGAACTGAACTCTGGGGAGAGGGGATAGCGTGGGTATTGTCATTTGTCCCTAGTGAACTATATGAAATTAAAGAATAACACCATATTTTTTTACCAATCAGGTCGAAGCGTCAACCCCACCACATCTGCTCTGTGTATGTTTGATCAATATGTAAAGAATATCTGAATTGATTCAAATCTCAGATTATACTATTGTGATTCTATTCATACACAGAGTTTTTGATACGGAATCATTCTTTAGAAAATACATGACAATGTTAATAAATGATTATTTGAGTAAAATTATGCTTAAATTCTAAATAACCATGTTATATAAGTATTAACTGTTAGCCAAATCATATATTTAAGAATGTACTACTCAACGAACTGCCAAAACATTACTAAACTAACAAACTCGACTTAACGTAAACAAACAGTGTAGACTCTATGTAGTTTGCACGGCTATAAAGTGAAGCGGGGGGTATAGTGAGAAAATAATAAAATAAAAAATAAAAATCAGCAATAAAAATCTTTAACACCCTGCCAGCTGAAGTGTGTGATTTGGACTCAAAGAGCTTTAAGTTGAAAATCCGTGAGTGCCTTGTAAAAGGGCCCCTCTATAGATTGGACGAGTTGGATGAGCGGTCGCTTTTTGCCCCAGTAAATCCCATCCAGTCACGTCCTCCGCATTTCTGTGTATGTGTTTGTGTGTCATGTTTATATTTATTTTAACATTAGAAACGCAATCTATCCGACCATGTCGGTCATGGATGTAGACAATAAGTATTCAAGTGTCTCTACAGAAGATAGCCAATCGGGGAAGGGTGGTGGCAAGCACGCAATAGATGCGACATCCCAGTGGCACTGCAACTGGCGAGGGAGTATCCGCCTGGGGCAGTCTTCGAGTAGGCCTTGATGTCTGAACCTAGCTCTACCGCGACGGTTATAGTTATAGATAAACCATTTAATTAATGCACAATGCCTAAAACTGCCTTGATATCGCATGGAAAGGATGTGCTTGTATTCTAGACTTTTTAATATTTTCAAGTAATTTTTCACCCGCTTACCACTTTCAGAAAAAGGGCATAGAATCAGGATAAAAATTTGAGTTTTGGCTTCATAAGCCGTGCCGGAGCACACTCTGGCTCTTTAAACTTCGCTGGAGCGCCGCTCCTGAAAATGGAGTAACTTCAACATGATGAGCATTATATCAGTAAGAAAAGAACATAACTTGTGACTCCAAAAAAATTGGCTGAAAACATTTATACAAGATTTAAATATATTTTCTGTAAAAAAGACCTAATAAAAACAGCTTAAATTGATTCAGCTTGTTTTAGATTGTTTAAAAACTTAATATAATCATAATCATGATAATCAAATTGGCTTAAGGTACTGAATTTTATATATAAGGCCACATTTATTTGAAACTTGAATTCTTAAAAATCATGGTCCAAACTAAAGAGTGCCTAAAAAACTTTCCTATTTACATTATAAATTTTTATATCTATTTTTGCATGGTGATTTAAATATATTTGAATTTTTATACAAATTTTGTTGTGTTAAAAATTTAGATCGTGGGAGAAGTCCTGAAACAACTTACTGAAGAGAAATGTAAGTGATAATCTTCATTTTATACTTAATTGCCTATGCATAAGCTACCATTAAGTTATTAATTTCTACATTGTCATTTTGTAACAAGAAATATTTCTAGCGTAATCCTGTCAAACAAAATATGTTTTCAATCATTCAGAACTTGTTTCGGTGTTAAAATACTGTTGTGGTGATAGTGTTTTAACACTGAAAAGCTGTTTTTTTCAGATAATTTTGAAGTTGTTCAGTTGAAGTGTGCAGTTTGTTACTTTATGCCAACAGGCCTTTTTTAGTAATTTTTAAACTCGTTAGCTTGTAGATATGTATGTTGATGTTGTTGAAGATATATATGTTGAAGACTCTATTGTTATCGCTGTTCTATATTTATTCATATTTAAGATTTTTAAGATTCAAGATTCATAATTGTTATTACTCATAAGGCATAGGTACAAAGTTGATGCATTGGACATTGTCAGTTGTTAAATTATCATTATAAGTAATAAAAACAATTTCCGTCTGATAAGCTTTCACATTTCATCTGAAGCTGATTATAAGGCTTTAGCACAAAAATGTTCTCAATGATTGCTAGCATGTGACTGATATATCAGCTTATGTCTTTTCCACCAAGAGCGGCTTACGGCCAGTCAGTTTGAGCTGTTAAACCAGCATGCTGATAAAAATGAACATGACGAACATCATGTTCATTTTTATCGTTTGTCTCTTGCACTGCTCCTATTGGTTCAACATTTTGACGTAGCTCCCCCCACCAGAGGGACTCACTACACCCTCCCCCTACTCATAACACCGTCATTACCCCACTTGTTCGAACTGCCCAGACTGTAACCGGTTCATCTCTCTCAACCCTCTCATTCTTCTCCAGGTTAGACCGTACTTGGAGGACTATCAGCTGTTGAGGGGGTTTCCACTTAAATTGCTTTAGTCAACTCTATCAAACACATCACAGGTTCCTGCACTGTAGCGACTCATGCTAATTCACCGTCGTTTTCTGTCTCGACTGTCAGACTGTCTTTGTTTCCTGTGATACTTGCATGCCTGTTTCTATTTTCCTGCTACATATCATTGATTAGCAATTGTTTTGTGGTTTCGATTTATTAGTTAGTGTGCTACTGAACATGGAAGATGACAAAAAAGGGTGGTAACGAAACAGGTTTTGCAAAATAATTTATTTGTCTTGAAGCTTATGTGCTTACAAGTCTTTGTGTAAATTTAATTTATTTAAAAAAATTATTTGAACAAAACAGTAGGAATATTTAGTATAACTACATCGTTTTTGAACATAAATTGACTTATTTAATTCCTTTAAAATTTCAGTTATCGTGAAGGCAACTAACGGGCCACGTTATGTTGTCGGCTGCCGGCGTCAGCTGGATAAAGCCAAGCTCAAGTCAGGAACTCGTGTGGCTCTGGACATGACAACGCTAACCATCATGCGTCACTTACCTCGCGAGGTCGATCCTCTGGTCTACAACATGAGCCACGAGGATCCTGGCCTCGTCACGTACTCTGCCATTGGAGGGCTGAGCGAGCAGATCCGAGAACTGAGAGAGGTGTGGTTATGTTGGTTAATAATTTAGTAATAGTAATAAGTTTATTTATTTTAGGTCTGCAGGAAAAGTTTCAATCTTTTTCGATGAAAAAATAAGTGAATATGAAATTCAACGTCAAGTTTATCTACTTAACTTCCCGTGTTGAAATTTAAACCTTCAGTAGTTTAATACTTGATAGATTTTTGAAATATCTTTAAGTATTGTGACATCGGAGAAGATAAAATATAAATTTTTAGGAATATCAATCGTTGTTATGCTCGATTATTTACAAGCCTTTGACTCCCTCAATCACGAACTCCTGCAGGCTAAGTTCCATTATTATGGATTTGGTAGAGAAGCAGTAAGTTGGTTTAGATCCTACTTAAGTCACAGAGCGCAGGTCAGAAAGGTGGGTATAGAGACATCTGGGCTATTAAATAGAGACTGTGGTGTAAAAATTACTCATCCGATCGACATGAAATTTTAGGAAGTTGCTCTATATGTGTCTGGGAAGGTTTTAGTTAAAAACATCTTTGAAAACTCCCTAAGTTTCCATTTTATGGCGTTTTAAATTTCTTATGTTAACCTTATGGGGAATAAGTTTGTTTACTAATTTTCTACAATCAAACCATTTGATTTATAAAGCTACAGCTGTTTACCTTCCATTAGCAGTGTGATTCGCTATTCAATGCCTTCTGTATCAATCGTAAATTTAAACTATAAAGTAAATAAATACTGTACATAATGAACAATTTAATTGCCACATTGATACTTTACAGTTTTGGGGGTTTATGTACCTAGTTTTTAATCCTTTTTGCGGAACTGTAAAATAAACTGAAAATTACTTCTATATGAAATAGGAAGTTTGAAAACGCTGTTCCTGGATCAAAATGCATCCGATTCACCGAAAATGACGTCATTGGTCTATAATAGTTCAAAGTCAGACATAAGAGTCGTCGAAAGTGTAATTTCTTGATGACATAATGATGTGCAAATTTGTTTTTTTTCAGGTGATAGAACTTCCCCTCTTAAACCCTGAGTTGTTCCAACGGGTAGGGATCACTCCGCCCAAGGGATGCTTGCTTTACGGCCCCCCAGGAACTGGCAAAACCCTGCTTGCTCGAGCTGTGGCCAGTCAGTTGGATGCCAACTTTCTGAAGGTAAGGTGAAGAAACAAACAAAACCAAGGGAGACATTTTGATACTGCATAGCAAGTGGCGTGGACGTAGTTTCATAAAAATTCACTAGAATGCAGTACCAAATGGTCTGTCACTTCTCACGGTCAATGTAACAGTCATAGCTTGAGAAAAAAAATAGCAGACGACTTGTATTCATGAGAGAATCAGTTGAGAAAGTATTACGCATGTTATTCTGTGTGTCGCGGTAGCGAACACAACCACGGATAAAGGGGTAGCGTTTGAGGGGTTAAGCAATAATCAAATACAGTAGAACTTCGATTATCCGGGGGTGGATCAACCGGGCGGCGGGTTAACCGGGGTCCAAAACTAGCAAAAAATTATTATTTTAAAAGAAGTTTTTCATCGTCAATTTTCTCATGAAAACTTTTTTAATTTCAAATACGTGATAATAATACTCTATACTAACGTGAAATTAGTTTTGAAACAAACTGAACATTATATAATAATTTTACTGAAAATATTCTGGGTATTAACTAAAGAGTAGATAAACACGAACTTGAAAGGAAAATAAAATATCGATCAACATTCTGACGAAATAAGCAAGCGCCAGACTATCAATATTTCTTCATTACACCGCTGTTCACAACGCAACTCAGTATCTGATTGGCCCGTGGCCATGACGACACTATATTGCGCAATAGATACTGCGCATGTGTGTGAGCGGGGAGAGAGAAGACGGACAAAGGAAGAGAGATAAGGAAGGAGACTGCCAGATGTCGATGAGTCATCACCCCTCCCCTCAAGCCTCAGCCGTGTTTTGTTTGAACAACAGCTCAGCTGACTTGATTTTTTAGTTGCCAGTTTTGATTATTCTGTCGATGAGTTACAGTTTTGAACTAGTTTTTCAATTCATTTCATTAAATCTATTGTTTCAATTTAACTGTTTGTTTGTCTGTATATTGTAATATTTTTAATTAAATTAAGTTGTATATAATCTTTGTAAAAATGTCAGATGGTTTGTATGCGATAACAAAATGCCCGCATTCGCATTCGAAGTTATCAGTGACGAAGATTTGTTTAAAGCGTGCTGACAACTAATGATGTATTAATAATAAACTAGGGCGGTTTTTACGTGAATACTTTGAATTATTTTCTTTATTCGGATTAACCGTGTTTTCAGTTATCCGTGCCCTCTCTCCCGCTGATTACCCCGGATAATCGAGGTTCTACTGTACATAGATTACTCATCTGGTTTAAACCTTAGGATTACTCATCAAAAGGTAGAGAGAGATACTATAAGTAAGGAAATGTAAAATTTCCACTAATTCACTCCTAAATTAGGTAGGTTAGTTTCATTTAATACTATCCCAAACTTCACTGCACTAGAGGAGGGGTTTGTTTTTTGTGAATTTCTACATTCAGAGAGTTGTGCATAATTTAAATTGGTTTGTCAATTCTCAATCTCAAAACTATTATTAATGTGTGAATTTGATTTTTAGATTAGTGTACTTTTTTCACATGTAATAAAATCACCATGTTTTATTTAAGGTTGTGTCAAGTGCTATTGTTGACAAATACATTGGGGAGAGCGCTCGTCTCATCAGAGAGATGTTCAACTACGCCAGAGACCACCAACCTTGCATCATATTCATGGATGAAATTGATGCCATCGGTAACTTCTATTTATCAGATAAAACCTCAATAATAGGTTATATCTTTTTCATTTATTCACTATTAGTAAATTGTATCTTTTTTGTTTATTCACTATTAAATTTTATTCCAAACAGTCTGTTTGATCCAAACATATACCTATTAGTATAAAATAGGTAAGTTTAATTGAAAATTAAAAAGAATCTTTAATTACTTTCAATTGTGACTATTTAACTGGTTCTAAATGTTATTTTAAGAATCCAGCTTACATGATTTTATATATCTCCTTTATTTGTGCAGACTTTTATTTTTTTTAAATCTGGCATACATTCAACTTCAGGCCTAAACCAACACATTTTACAGGTGGGCGAAGATTTTCTGAAGGTACCTCTGCTGATCGAGAAATTCAAAGAACTTTAATGGAACTTCTCAACCAAATGGATGGTTTTGACTCTCTTGGCCAGGTGTGCATGTTGTGTGTTTTTATCACAGAACATTAGTATTAGTAGCACTGAGTGTGAGCATAAGGAACAAATATGATTCATTAAAATGTTTTCTACACCAGTCCTGAACTTAAATTTTTTTGTAAAATTATACAAAATTCACAGATTTGAGAATATGAAAAATTGGTCATAATTCAGAAAACTCCACAGAGGTTATGGTGTCCCATGAAATAGTGGCGCTAATTTGATCAAAATCTCTAAAGAACCACTCAAGATAAAAAAGTACTTTGGGCAAAAAAGGGAACGTTTGGTAAGCAGAATAGTAACAACCTAATAATATTAAATACAGTACATTTGTTTACTCGTTTATGGTAGAAGTGAAACTAATGTTATTCAATATCTATTGGTACGTATACTATTGCAATGGAACCTCTCTATTACAAACCTCAATGTAACATATTACTTTTTAACATATTACAATCCCCTTAAAAACTCCATATAACTCAATCGAAAATTTACTCCTATATAGAGAACAAAGTACTTATAAAACCCTCTATATAACGTATATTTTGTGTGTTTGTTAGTTATTTTCTTACCCCTGTATAGTGAATACCCAACGTAAGAAACCCCTATATAACAAACAACCTCTAATACTCGTATAACATATTCCCACGGTCCAAACCCCTGTATTACATATTTTATTTTATCTAGGCCATCTCTCGAGTGGAATTTCCCTTACTTCTGCCAACCACATATAATATTCATAGAAGGTGCACATCTATTGCATCTATGTTAATACTGTGTTGCATATCGTTGCAGTGTCTCATGTGAGATTGTGATTAACATGTTGGTGTTTTTTGTGTTGGTGTGTCATGGCAGAGAAAAATAGTAGAAAGGCTCTTAGTGTGGAATTCAAACGCGAAGCAATAAAAACCATAGAAGAAAACCCACATATGGAGAATTGTACGTTTTAGAAAGTATTAGACTATAAAGTGTACAATAGCTATATTGAACAACACAATATTTGATATACAAAATAAGAATATGCATTTATTAATTTGGATAAGGGCAATGCATATTGCAATTGTTTCCAGGTTAAAATGATCATGGCCACCAACCGACCTGATACTCTTGACCCTGCACTCTTGCGTCCTGGCCGTTTGGACCGCAAGATTGAAATACCCCTCCCTAATGAGCAGGCTCGACTAGAGATTTTGAAAATCCATGCTGGACCCATTGCTAAGCATGGCGACATTGGTAGGTCTACATGTAGGGCCTACTCTATATTATGTTTTATACACTCAATTACTGGTTCTCAAAATTCACTTATCCTAGAGGGAGACTTATAAGTTATAAGTTCTGAAGAAAAAATTAGGAAAAATCCTCTTGAAAAGGTTACCTGTGGAAATGATATGATAAGAAAAAATCATTGTGAATAATATACTATAAATGTATAATCATCTGTGTTAATTCAGAAACATGTAAAGTTACATAGTCATTTTTGCTGATTGTACCTGAATGTTTTTGAGTGCATTTTTAGCAAGTTAATATCTTATTTTAAAATGCAGTACAATGTGTTCAAACTATTACATGGTACTAACTTAAAAAAATTAACAGGTTCCATCCTCAATTAAGTTAAGCCTAGTTTGGAATCCACACTTTGTATTTTGGGGCTTTAATCAATCAATCAATATATTTATTTTAATAATACACATTTAACAACAGCAAGGTTACAAAAGTGCAAAAACCCATAAAGGTTTGTCCGCACTCAAACAGGTTAACAAAACTTGCAAGCTACAAACATATTAAAAAAGAATCAGAGTCCACACAGATAATAAATATGAAATAACAAAGTAGACTACATGAGTGGTTCTACTTATGACTGGAACATCTTGTACATAAATACCTTTAAAAGTTAAAGGAATGAAGGTCTTGTTTTAAGAAGTTAACTGTCTCCATCATAATTCTCTTGAGTACTTTGTTTTTTTATCCAATAATGCTATTTTCACCATATAGTACCTACTCAATTAAGTTTAAATCTCTCAAATAAGAATTGTAATGTTATTTTGCAGATTATGAAGCTGTCGTGAAACTATCAGACAGTTTCAACGGTGCTGACTTGCGCAACGTTTGTACTGAAGCTGGATTGTTTGCGATACGAGCTGAGAGAGAATACGTGATTCAAGAAGATTTTATGAAAGCTGTCAGGAAGGTTGCTGATAATAAGAAACTTGAGTCTAAGCTTGACTACAAGCCTGTCTAAAAATGTATTGAATTGCAAAATAATTTATTAATTAAATAAAATTAGGCTTTGTTATTTCTAACTTTTGTATCATTTTCACCTCGCAAAAATATAAGAGTTAGGGTATACTCAGGGCTGCATGTGTTTGTTGGTCCTACGTTGGCAAATGAAATTGAAAAAATGTTTCATACATGTAAAAATAAAACAACTTAAAAATAGCTAATTATTATTTTTAATTAATTCTTTAAGTTACAGTAAAGTCTGGTTTATCCGGATTAATGTGGTAGGGTCCCAATCCGGAAGATCTGTAACTATGCTGAGAATATACCATTATATACCTCCACATTGCGTAGACGACAGTGAATAGTGCCTGCAATATTAGTGCTGCAGACTGCTTATAATCTCTGTACAACAACATAGCCGTAAAATACTGTAAACGTTAAAACGTTTTTAACATTTTTAAAAGTTCAAAAGTTATTATTAGTTTTAGGTTGGAAATAAAATGCTCTTTTGACGTTAAAGCAACCTTCTTCCTTTTACAGCCACTCATGACCACAGATTGATCTTTGACGATCAAAATAATTCCAAAACAAACATCTACATCTAACTTCTAACGCCTATACTTTGACAAGGTAGTATTAACCCTTTGCGCTCGGATGAGTATATATAACTTGTCCTGTACACTCGGATGTCCAGCTGTACTAGCCGTCACCATTTTCTCGCCGAAGTCGAATTAATTTTTATATGAGCTGTCCTCACCGCCTGGATGGCCAGTGGTATTGGACGGGATTAAATCTGAGTTGCGGTCGGAAGACCAGCAGTACTGGCTACTAAATATAATCATCTGTTTCTTTTTTTGAATATTATGTGCTAGGTTTGGGCTGTGCTGCAATCTTAGGGGAAACTAGCGAATCAGATGAATTCCCACTTCTAAAACCATACAAGTATTGGAAATTAAGGTTATGCTTAGTACGTTGTTCTGCTGCATTCTGACCATTCAGGGAAAATGGCGTATAGTTAGCTATACTGGATATGAGGGCTAATTGCTGGGCTTACATATTTGTTTAGAAGAGCTATACAGCAAATTTAGCGAGGGCAAAGGGTTAGGTAGAGAAAGCTTAAAAACAAAATATTTATCGACTATTAAGTAAAGTTGAAAAAAACTTATTACATATATAGAAAAGGTCAATTAGAAATATAAATCAATTTTATCTTATAACAAAGAAATAGGTTAACTTATTAGATCAGGTTCAAATAAAACTTCAGTCACATTCATCATTAGGCTTTAACTTTTTTATTTGGAGGTTCCATAGCTAATAATCTGAGTTCTTTCCTATTGAGATAATCTTTAACATTTTCAAACTTTCTTTTAAATAGTAGATTCACAACATTTTTCTTTTGATCCACTGCTAGGTTTAGATCATTAATTACCTCAACTGCTTTACTGGTATTACTTGAGAAATCGTTTGCAAATGTGGTTTTTTCAATGTTTAAAACTTTCGATTGTACTTGAACAACGTCATTACAACTGCTAAATACCAGCCATAAAATATTGGAGTTCATTGAAATGTCCCATGGATGGCTCTTCCCAAGAGATATGTTCTGAAGAAAACTGCAGTTAAGAACATCCTTCTCTGTTGAGCATTTGAAAACCAAATACGAACTTAAGTTATCAATGGCTACACAGACTAAAGAGGATGATACATCTATTTTAGTAGTTGCTGAACTTGTGATAGCTGGAACACTGTCTGCTTGTTCACTACTTTCTTCCAAGTCAAAGAATTGTGAGGTGTTACAAATTGTAATTTCCACTCCTTTCATGTAATCCCAAAACCTAATTGAGCCATCACCAGAGGTTGAAATTAAATACTTGGAATCATGAGGCAGTAGGTGCAATGAACTGACAAATTCAGTGTGACCCATGCAATAGGCAACTATATTATACCCATTAGGGAACCTTGATATCCTGATTTTCTCATCTCTGTCACAAGTTATGATAAACTGCTCATCAGGAGTTAGCAAAACATCAAGTAGAAGTGAAAGATGGCCTAGAATAAGTTGTCCTTGATTATCATTATTTTCAGGAGTGAACAAGTAGACATCACCAGATTTGTCAGCGACTACAACATTATTACTAACTGGGGTGAACTTTACTTTACTGGCACCTCTGACAAGATCATACACTTTGACCAATGAAAGCTTAGTTCCACTTATGTCAACAATACACAGATTCTTTGCAAGAGTGCAAAATGCTAATAGTTTACCGTCACAAGAAACGTCAGAGCAAACTAAACCTAGGCCTATCTCGTCACTTTCACAATGTCCCTTGTTCGAGTTTTTGGAATCATCAATTGCTTCGGTTGATTTATCCTTTCCATTTATATCACAATGAACGAAAGAATAACACTCGCCGTCACACAATCGAACTATAACAGTTCTGTTGCCACACGTAACGGAAACAATATTTGAGTTACTACAAATACTAGCCATGATAGTGTTAACCTAAAATTTCAATGGATAACAACATCATGTCAAGCTAACCAATGTTGCCACTGTCTCATACATATTTTACCCCACATCTAGCTCAAACCTACCCCAAAACTAGCTCTATTACCCCAAGCAATTTACCTAATAACCCTAAAATTACCCCAGCCTCCCAACGGTACTAAAAAGGGTTATTACAGTTGTTTTCTTCTGAAAATTGACGCAATTGAATTTAACAAATTACAAGTTGACAGTTTTACTTAAGAGTGAGTTATGAGAATCCTCTTTTTTCAGTAGTAACCCTTTAGTGTGCTGGTGGTTGCGCCACTACTGTAAGGTTTTCACGAGTATGCTACCAGTGAATGGTATTACTCCACATAGAATAAGAAATATTTGAAAAGTTCTGCACAAATCATATTTTTATGTGAGGCTATTCCCTAAGTTAACTGCAAAATCTAAGGACAACTGTGTGGGCCTGTTACAAGACAGGACACTTGACGCCTCCAGCACCTTCAGAAGAAGGACGTGGAGAAGAGGATATGTATGTATGTATGTATGTATGTACAACTTAATTGATTTTAATATTTTTATCATACAAGTTCCAGCAAGATAAAAAATACCCAAATACTCCAGTGCCCCAAAATTACACCAGTGTTCTTAATATTACCCCACGATTGGCAACACTGAAGCCAACACAACAGAGTACAGACACGAGCACGAGGCTGACATGACATTACATGTGAAACAACAGGTGAACTTGCCATCTTTTCAGTCAATATTCTTCATTCTGTCACTTCAGTTCAGACCATTTTCAATGTTCCTTGTTTTTCTCAATATTGCTATGTTATTTGTTACTAGTTTGGAAGAGCCTACATTTGATGTGCCTGTCGAATTATATTTAAAAAGACGTAATATTTTTAATCATCCTTTGCATAAGGTATACGATTTGAAGGTACTGTACAAGTTATATGATATTTCTTAAAAAATGGTTCAACCTTTCCTAACCTAACTTCGTAAACTCGTTGTTTACATATTTCCTAACCCAACTTATCCTCTACTGTTTGTAAGGAGGTAAGTGAAATATTGCCAATTTTAACACATTCATTAATAGTTTTTAATATAATTTGATTTAAAATGCCAAATGGTACCTTTGAATTATAATTTTCAAGAAAATTATACATTTGGTTAGGCCTAGTTTAATTTTGATAAATTATTGATGATAAAGGGGGAGGGTTATTTTTATGATTTAAGGACTAAGTTTGAAGGTGTTAAAGTGGTCATTAACAAGTTATTTCTTAAATTTCCTGATAGCTTAGTGAGATTCCTTAGAATCTGATTTAAAAAAGGCCAATGAGAACAAGATATCAAAATTTTGGTTCAAGCCTACCCAAACATCATATTTTGGGCATTGTTGTTGATACATGGGAAAAATGAGTGCATTCAAGCAAAAATGTCTATCTTTTTTGTATATTGGGTCTTTCAATGCATTTTGGCATTTTTTTATGTTTTTACAGGGAACAGTCCGAAACCGTTCTCATTAATACTAATGTTATCCTATTGTTATTGACATAAAGAATGATTAATTGGTAACAGTCCTTATTCGGCCCTTATGGTATTCGATCTGTTGACCTTCAGTTTTGTAGGTGGGCATTATAACCACTCAGCCATTGAGCCTCTTTATTATAACCCAGTCTTTGGAAGCTAAATTGTTAATGTCCATTTCTAAACCAAGTCAAAATAGTTTTTGAAAAACCCTTAATTCCTTGTGTACCCACAAAGGAAAACTCCAAAGATGTAAAAAAAAGTGAAAACGTACCTACAACACAAAATTAATTGTGTGTGTTTGGTTATCTGTACAAAAATGTAAGCATGAAAATAAATTGTAGGGGTTTAAATCCTATAATATTTAACTTGAATTAAGGTAATATTAAAAAGTGTTCTAAATCCAATATCAATTTTTTTCAGGACTACTAAATGGACTGTATAAAAATGTGCCTACTTATTGAAAAGTTCCAAAATCAAATATTTTATATTTAGTACAAAAATTTGGAGTGTAATTGGTGTATGCCAAATTTCGATTGTTGGTTTTAATTTGGATAAAATTTGACTTGTAAGATTTATACATTTAAGGTCATCTTAAAAAGATTAAGCTGAAGATGGTTTGTTGTTATTAATTAATTGTTATTAATGGTTGTTGTTAAATCATAACCAAATTAATTAAATCAACACAGCATTAAAACTATGAAACTTCGCATGGAAAAGAAATTCCGTATAGTAGCCTATATTCATTAGATTAGATCGTTGAAATTACAACCATACTACAATGTAGGTATTTTAAGCCAAGTATGAATGAGGATTGAGTGTAAGATGATTAGGGTGTGATCTTGTAGTCTTGTTACTGACTAAGGCTGACATACTCCTTAGGCAGGACTGTTAATTAATAGCTTAACAGCCGATGGCGACTAATGGACCTACAGTTTAACGTGGAATCCAAATCACAGCCTCTGAATTACGAGTTGGTCTAATTATGAGGATGGTCTTTGCGGATTAACATAGTATTCAATAGTGCGGACGTTAATCCACACAAGAGAACCTACACCCACCAATCATCTCTCACAATTATCCACAATTCGTGACCTGTTAGCTGGATTACAGGACGTCGCCACCGTCCCAGTCATTAAGGTATTTACATTCCCGAAGACAGCAAAACACTGTAACATGAATGAAACTACAATAAACAATTGAACTATTATTCTTAATCATAGGCTAAGCCACATAAGCAAGTTATATACATTTTCTTATTCTATTATTTTCAGATATGGGTGTTCGTGGACTAACAACATATGTAAAGAATCATGAAAAGAAATTTCTAAAGCCACACAAATTACATGACTGTACTGTATTACTGGATGGAAACAGTATTGTAGCTAACTTGTTTATTTGGAGCAACATCGAGTCTGCCTTTGGTGGTGATTATGACAAGTATGCAAAATATGTCAAAGAATTTTTCAAATTACTTCAGAAGTGTGAGGTCAGACCATATGTCTTATTTGATGGTGGGTATGAAGACAGAAAAATAAAGACGGTGTACACTCGTTTAAGAGAGAGATTCAGAACAGCATGTCAAGCTCAACCCTTCACAGGCTCCCTGAACTTCCCTTTGTTTATGAGAATTGTATTTCGAGAAGTCCTGGTTGAGATGAGCATTCCTTTTGCTCAATGTGATTTTGAGGCAGATGATGAATTAGCTGCTTTGGCAAGACAATTAAAATGTCCCGTTTTGAGTTTTGATTCTGATTTCTATATATATGATACTCTTTATATCCCATTGCCTTCTCTGAATCTCATTCCTGTTGAATTTAAAAATAATGTTGGGGAAGATAAGAGAAAGTATTATGTTGACTGTAAAATATATAGTGTAGATGTGTTTATTGAAAGTTTTGGAGGGCTTGATAAAAGTATGTTACCTCTGCTTGCTGCTTTACTGGGAAATGATTACATCAAACGTTCAGTTTTCAAGAAGTTTTATGCAAACTTGAAAATCCCCAAAGGCAAAACAAATTATCTGCAACGAAGAATTAAAGCTGTTATTGGATGGTTGAGGCACGAAACATTTGAATCTGCGTTTCATAAGGTAAATAAACATTGATTTTGTGATCGAATAAGAATAATTTATTTCTCTGTGAGACACCCTTTACAATAAACACTATATAAACAAGGCGTTGTATATAGAACAATGCTAACAATACTTACAGAGTAGAAAACCAAGTATATTATAGTAAGATGCCAAGACTGACCTTAAACAGAGAAATGTATTCCTCCAAGGCATAGCCTGTTTGGAGGCTTTGTTAAAATGTAACAATTAATAAATTTTAAGATGACAGTATATGCTATTGTTTTTAAATAATTCACATGAAGTACATAAAATATAAACACAAATACTAAAAATAATCAAAGAAAATCCATTAACTTCCAACATACAAATGAAAAAAATTGTAACACACATTTAAATACAAAAACAAGATCAAACACTGCAATGAAATCAATAACAAGCAATAGACGACAATATAAAAAAAATAAAATAAATAAAACTCATTACAAAACTCAATAATCAAATCGGTGCAATAGGTTTGATGAAATATAATTATAATAAATAGAAAATAACGAACACAATTATTAGATTCGTAAAACCTTTAACCTCTATATATCAATTTGGAAAATCATCTCTTCTATATTCCTGATACTAAAGAGCCATAATCTTAGTTTCTTAAGGAAAAAATTAATATTATCAATTGCTTTTAAAGAAAGTGGTAGTTTATTGTATATTCTCGGTGCCAAAAAATTGAACGTTTTAGTAAAATATGTGTTGCATGGCTTTGGCACAAATACGTTCTTGCTATTGCGGAGTCTATTACGATGGTCACACTGTTCCCTACTGTTTTTACTTCTAACAAAAAATATTTTTAAAACTTTATAAACATAAACATATCTCAGTGGGAGTATGCTTAAAGAACAAAACATAGGAAAAGATTTTTCAATGTGACCACTCTTCGTTATCAACCTCATAAAATGTTTTTGAACCGTATACATAGGCTTAAGATTAGAAAAATATGTTCCGCCCCAACACACTATTCCATATTCCTACCTACTATGAACCAATGAGAGATAAAGGGACCTTAAAAGGTTTTCACTACACATATTTTGAATAAAATAAAATAATCGTACTGTGTTGTTAATTTTTTGTTTTAAATTTAATACGTGGTCTTTCCAATTCAAATTTTGATCGACAATCAATCCTAAATATTTAATATTGGGCACACTTTTGACTTTCACACAGTAATCACGACATTCCCTATTATTTGATAAACAAGTCACGCATTTCAATACAATTTTATTTTACATTTCATGACTTCCTCTAAGCATAAAGTTAATGTATTTAGTTTTTTCCGCACTTAATACCATATTATTTTGACAAAACCACCACTGTATGGAAAGTAAATCATCATTCATTTTCTCTGCAACTTCATTCCATGATATGTACAGGTAATTTCCTATTATAGGCCTACATTCATAAATTCATAAATTGTATTCAATATTCCCTTGGCGGGTATGGACGTTCCTGAATGTCCTAATCTCATATGCCAAAACAAGTAGCTTATCATAACCTAAACATAGCCCAAAGGAGGTTTTGCAAAAATTTGTAATTTGCACAAAATCTCTATTTTTACAATGGTTTATGGTACTACAATAGGAAAAAAAGCAATATCAATGGAAAATCCTGTGAAAAACTTTGAGTAAAAAAGTTACTTTAAGCGAATTTCTCATAGGAAAGAAACTATTACCATAGGTCTCGTGGTAAGAATTATGCCCGGGACCATGCTATTTTTTTGTTTTGAGGTGCCCAGAGGCCAAAAACAAGTCATTTAAAATTTAATATATTGACTTATTTAAATATAATTATATTAGTAGCCCTATTTGATGAACTAAATAGTGAAATATATGTATATCTCGATGTTTGTAGAAATGTATTAAATGACTTAATACAATTATTCAACTGGTTTGATAGAATAAATGAAAAATGAAAATGAAAAGTTATGCAAATTTTCGTTTAATAAATACATAAATGTAGAAAATAGAAATGAGGGAACAATAAACAATAATAAACAGTAACTAAATATTTTAACAGGTGATTGTCTTGACAGTAAATTTTAAATATGGAACATATGGTTTGGTACATTTTAAAATAAATAAATACTGTATAGAGGTTTATACATGTAATTTTTAAATGTTATTTTCAATTGAGTTGAATAATTTTTTATCAAATTATCTCAAATTTTGATTGAAATCTTGATGGAAATGGATGGAAATTTTGATTTTAGAACCAACTGGTGTGCCAATTCTCACAATTAGTTGGTTACTTTTTGCATTTTGATGTGGTTTAATTTTGTGAAGGGCTTTAAGCTCATAGCAGCCTTCAAAATTTTGGTTGTGGTGAGAAGCATGATTAGCATGAAGCATGAATAGGTTTCCTTTGATCTTTATGTACCACATCAAAACGATGGCCAGTCATACGAACTCGAAGTGAATTCGATGTTTGACCAATATAGTCTTTTGGACAATGTTTACACGATAGTTGGTAAATCACATTGTGGGTTTCACACGTTGACTTTCCTACTATTGGGTAAACCTTGTCAGTCACACTGCTTTTAAATTCAGTGGAATTACACATAATTTGCAAATGCCACAACAGGGTTTGTGGCATGGTTCACAGCCATGACAATTACCTAATTCATTAAGCCGGGAATTTTGAATTTTGGGTCTCACCAACATGTTTTTAAATTTTTTGGCCTTTTGAAAACAAAACGAGGTGGTCTGGTAAATCAATTTTGAGTTACTGGGGAAGTTTTTAAAACGTTAAATGCTGCTTTCATTACAGTGTTAATTTTATGAAGTCCAGGAAAATATACTAGTTATGTTTAGTTATGTTAAATAGTAGTTATGTTTGTTTACATTTTTTGGATTTCTAAATTGGTTATTTAACATTTTTTGAGGGTAGCCACTTTCAATGAAAGCAGAATTTAATTTAGATATATATTTTTAAGTCAGACCTGTCACTACATAGGGATTTTGCACGAGTCAACAGACTCTTTGGAATAGATTTTTTCATGTACATTGTGTGACAGCTCTGATAGTACAAGTATTGCATTTTATTGGAATCTTTGACATGAATTTTTGTTTTCAATTTATTGTTACTAATAAATACGTCAACGTCTAAAAACTAATTTGAAATAAATTTGAACTAATTTTGAAGAATTTATATATATATATATATATTTACATATATGTAAATATATGTGTATTAAAATTTATTTATATATACATATATATATATGTGAGTCTGTCTGTGAACAAGACAACTCTCGTAAAAATTGTCCGATAGAGACCAAATTTGGTAGGGACGTGTATTCCTACATTTCCTCAAACAAGTTCATAATCCAGAAATATCAGTCAACCGGAACGAATAGTTTGTACACATTTATATCTTATGAATACATAAAACTAATAACATTCATGAAAACCTTCCAGAACATCTTTACTAATTTGGGCCATTTTCTTAGTGGCCGTTCCGGAATGGCCTTACTCAAATACCTAAAATACATTCCTCGTCAAGGGGATATTCAACATCCAGCTCTCTGTGGAGCTGAGTTGTGTTGACTTTCTTTAGTAAAATGATAAATTTAAATTTCGTTTTCACGTTTTAATATCAATAGGTTAAAAATATCAATAGCTTAACTACAGCCAGCAGGTTGTAAATAAAGAAAATGTTATAAAAGCGAATGATTAAAAACATTTAACTAGTCTATATAAATAAGAATTTAAAACTGTTTTTAAGAGTTAATTAGAGTTTTTTTCTCAAAAATTACTTGGAATTATGATATTTTTGGTTACATTTGTATTTTGCACTCTAGGATAGGACTTTATCTAATTTTTGTATGTTGTCTGTAACACTAAACAAGCCATTTGTGTTATTTTCTGCATGAAAACTAGAGAGCACTCCACAATGATTTAACTTATTTTAATTACTCTATACCTTTGGGAAGGCTTTTTAACACTTTAGGCTTTTTAAGCTAACCCCACACAATGCCATCGCTGGGTGATTGCCTGGGGCACCCGCCGCCAGGGGTCACCACTGCAAAAATTATAATAAAAAAAAACTTAAATATAATTAGGCAATCAAATCTTATTTTTGAGGGCTCTGATTTATTGAATTCTGAATATTATGTTGTATGCATTTATCATTTATTAATTTATCAAATAATGTTTGATACCTATCACTTAAAAATATATTTGCAATGTTTTCACGGACTAAATATTTTCACAAAATTTAGCCTCTACACTGGAGTCGCTGACATTTTCAATTTCTATTTTGCCCGACCGGCCCGCGACCAACCTGATGATGACAATGCGCATCCCGCCAGGATACAAACCAATGAAAACGAGTATTATGGGATTGATAGGGGGCGCAAAGAGGCCTCGGGAGCTGAAAAATCAACGTAACAATATTGATAATATTGACAAATAAGTTTACGTCAATTACTGATTCTACAGAGTTTTGAAAATTCATGATAGTGTTGGTTATTAATTATTAAATTAACAATTAGTTGGACTTTTCCAACGCGTCTTGTGTTTAAAATCTACATCTTTCGAGAGTTGGTTAAACTGCTCCTGTTTTCAAGTGCCTAATGATATTTACATTTATACAAACAAAAGGTTATTTCTGTATAGAAAAGAAACCGGTCAAAAAATATAACTATTGAATTAAATAGTAAACAAAACACTTTACTTAGCCTATTTTATACATTCGGAAAATAGCAATCCAACGATACTAACACTCCGCATCCGAGCTAGCGGACGTAAAAACAAGTAGGACCACACGACACGAAGGTCAGACCACTATACTGATTCCTACCTATTTAAAAATTATTCTTAATTAACTTATCATAATAGCTCGAAGATTGAATGTAATGGCGAGGCATATTTAACTTGGGCCTTCTATTGAATTATATTTAATTTATACAAGATTTATCTAATTAAAAAACTACCCATCTGTAATTAGATTAGTTTTATTCTTGTTGATTTGTTTCTATGTTAGATTACTATTTTGCTGTTTTGCAAAGTGTCTTGTGTTCTAACATTAATTTATAAATTGTACATAAAAACAATTACTTGTATTGTAAAGGATAGCCAGACTGCTAGTAGGCTTACTGCTCTAGCATCAGCTGAGCATCTTAACCAATTAAGAGTTCCCTTACAGGCCAATATTCTAGCTGGCATCAGCATTAGGGCCTAATTCTTCCTCACGATTTGTCAGTCTGTTGCGATTCCGCATAAAAATACACGGTACCAGTGGACTGACACGTACTTTCTCCCTTCAGTAAATTTAAAAACGACAATCTGTAATAAAACTGTAATAAAACTGCGGGTGGTGTCGAATTATTTAATAAGCTGTGCACTATAAACTATCAAATTTTAATCAAAATCGTTAGAGCCGTTTTTGAGAAAATTGGATTTTTCACGTTTATTAAGGGTTTTTAGGGGTGAACTACCCTTAAAATTCAAAAATTCAAAAAAATGAAAAAAACGCCTGGAGATACGGCGACTATATATATACATGCCAAATTTCACCTAAAACGGACTAACAGGGTAGGCTGTGGCACTGTACACATCCAGACACACACACACACACAGACACACGGACGGACAGACATCACGTCAAAACCCACTTTTTTGGATTCAGGGGACCCCAAAACGTATATATCCACCCTCAACTCAAATTCGAAAATTTTGACGAAAACAATACTTTCTCCATATACTATGTATAAGGGGAGAAAGTAAAATTGGTACAAATGTTAATGAGGAAATAAACCATTTTGATTTAGGGGGCTTAGCAATCAACACAGATGATGTTTTAAAATTAATATTGGCTACTGATTCTGTACATTTTTGATGATCATTTTGTTCCATAAATTAAACTTTGGTATTTATTTACAATTTTCCTTAAGAAAAGCATTGGTGAGTGAGGAAACTGCCCTGAATTCTCTGAATTCTGAAGCAGCAGAATTCTCTTAGGTATGACAAATGTGGCATGAGAAATTTGCAGTGAGATGTCGCACATTATTTATAGGGGTTTGTCAGATCAAGTGCAGTTTACTGTAGCAACAAACTTTAATTTTATTTGTATCTATTTTCCAGATATTAAGCAGAATGACAAGGAATCATAGAAGATTTGTAAAGAGGCAACTAAAGCTGATTGTTAATGGTTATATAAAATGTGAAAGCATTTTAAGTGAATATCTTGG
Source organism: Nephotettix cincticeps (assembly GCA_023375725.1). Classification (NCBI taxonomy): domain Eukaryota; kingdom Metazoa; phylum Arthropoda; class Insecta; order Hemiptera; family Cicadellidae; genus Nephotettix; species Nephotettix cincticeps. The sequence continues at coordinate 15,448,759 of CM041786.1, read as the reverse complement.
ACTAGATGTCAAGGAAAAGTCCATCGGTGATTCTCAAAAAAGTCTCACAGTTGATTCATCGATTGTTACTATCATTGACCAAACCAATGTTGATTCAATGGAAGACATCTTAGAACCTGATGATGAGGAATCCTCAGTTAACAGTGATGAAGAAGATTCCAGTGAAGAGATTGAAGAATGTGAAAACCTTGTGGATGATTATAATGAAATGAAAAGTGATAATGAATTTCAAGAAGACAAGGAAACTTGCAACACTGTTAGTCTTAGCAATCGTAACAAAACGGCTATACCTTTATGGTTACTGGAACTTGCTAGAAGAGGAAAAATACAATCATGTGTCATTGACATTTTAAGTTTAGAACAGTACTTCTTCCCGCCTCAGGTTGAAGACTTCTCTCTCCCTCCATCTCATCTAATTAGTTTGCAAATCCTGAATGCAATTGTGGGCCTTTTACATGGAGATAATGGAAATTTAGTTAAGTATTGGACAAGGTGTGGCTCTCAGTTAGTTTCGAACTATGCAGAGCCTGTTGTAACAACAGCCAGTCAGCAATTCCCACAGCTAGAAACTGTCCTTAGAATCAGCGAGGAAAAACGACGTACCTTGCTCTTGAACATAGCAGAGGCTGATTTAGATCTATCCATACTACCGAAAGATTGGCACATATTTATGATTGCTGTAGTTTTTTGGTTAAAAAACTTGAAACAGCCAGCTCCAAGCGAAACTTACCTACATACAATAATAATGTGTTTGGTGGGAATCTACGTTGTTGATTCTTCTATCGGAGTGCACAGAAATAAGCAGACGTTCATGCGGAAGTATAAGAACTACCTTAATAAAGTTATTGAATCTAGGAATAAAGACAAACTGAAAGTAGGGTCCTTCAAAACTGTAGTGGCGGATACAAATGAGAATTTAGATTTGAACCAGCGATTAGCAAGTGTTACTAATGAAGATTGTGTTTTAGCATTTGAAACTATTTTACCGTTTCATCATTCAAGTGAACAAATCAAAATGAAACCTAAACTATTTTGTTTGTCTACTGTTCATGCCTTTGCTCAATTTCAAAGCAGTTTATTTCACCTCATGGTTTTAAACTCTATTTTAGGGTTCCCATTGAAAGATTGTGTGGTTTCAAAGCTGTTTTCAGGCACTTTTGTATATAATGTTTTCCAGAATTTTAACAAACGCAGTAATATACCCGCATATGTAGAAACCCTCCTGAAATCATCTCCCAATTTGCTGAAAATTTATAATGGCTTGTGCATTTACCTTAATCGGCACCTTGAAGGTGTTAGCCTTATAGAAAATCCAGTAAAACCCCGACGAAAAAAGAGAAAGCAGGTCAAGGAAAGTCATTTGGAAGATTTTATTTGCTGTAACGAAGGAATAGAAGATGGTGAAGTTTTTGTTGATAGTAATAATAGGTTTTCTGGACTTTACTTGAATGAAAGCTGATTTTCATCTCTTTCAAACAGGTTTCAGTGAAAGATTTACATCTAGTTTGTTATCAATTAGTAAATACATAAACTTAAAAGTTCTTAACATATCTGCCACTGATGGCAGTGGTTCTGCAAATATACCATCAGCTACAATTTTGACCTCTTATATACAGTTTATTTGTCTTTTATAGGTACTTTAAATTGTGGTAGGAATGAAAACTCATGTGAATTCTTTAATTCTTGGTTAGTATTTAAAATACATTGCAACTTGGTTATTGCGGCCTCGGCTTTTACGTCAACTCGGATATAACGTCATTTATTTTTAGGTCTCGCCAAACTATAGGTATTAACATAGGTAAAACCTCGGATATATCGTCAGTAAATTCTAAAACCTCGTATATAACGTCAAGAAAATCGGGCCGAGATGAAGGCAACATATAGCTAAATAGAGAAAGTTCGGTCGGTGGTGTAACGTGAGGGCTGCGGCTATTGTTTAGCTACATTCTATTTTTAGAAACGGCATTTTATTGCTGTCTTACCGCTAACATCCCCCTACCCCAACCTCCTCCCCCTACCCTATATCCGCTGTCGCCGTCATCAAGGTCAGTGTCAGTGACTCACGTCGCGTCAAAGCACTGTGATGCCCTTCGTACGTACCTACAGTTCGTGCAGCTATCGTTAGTTCAGTGTACGTCTTTTACAGTTTGTTTTTCGTTATTTTAATTTACGAATACAGTCTTGAAAAATAATGGCAAGTGTTAAGAGAAAGGTTTTGCCGAAGAAAAGGTGTGAGTTATAAGAGCGTGTGAGGAGGGACGTAAGATAGCAGACGTGTGTTCGGGCTTGTTTTTTAAAATCGAACCAACAGTTGAATTCACCATGCCGAACTTCATTGCAATATTTTCAAATTTGATTTTTTATATAGTATAGAGTAGTTCAGTCAGTCATAAACATGAACTTTTATGTGTATTTCAAATTACCTTTATTAAATGTCCTAATTTTATGTAAAAAATGTGTTTCTCTATTTTTCCTCGTTTTTAAATTAAAATTATGTAACCTCTTTTATAGTGTCACTCTGATATAGTGTCATTAATTGTGTGGTCCCTTCAATGACGTTATAACCAAGTTCCACTGTATTTAATGCTTTTAAGAGGAAATGACTCATGGTGAGGCTCTTTCAAAGCTTTTTTTCTGAACCTCCTTTTTAGCTCTATAAATTTAGTTAGGCAAGTTTGCGATCTATTACTTGAACTTTTTTAGGGGGGATATTTTCACTTTAAGTTTTGTCGATTTCTTGGGCAATTTCGGCTATATATCTTCAGATATTAAAGTTGTTTGTTTGACATAAACTTTGTCTTCTCTCAATTTCTTGTTCAGCGTTTCTCTGCATTGCCAAAAACGTAAGGTAAATCACGTCCATCCATTATTTGGCAAGATATTAAATAAACTGAAGACTTATAGTTTCAATAACATATGAAATAATGATTTATTCCTCCATTATCAGTTATAATATGGTACAAATTTCTTAGTTTAGGAAGATACTAGCCACTGTTACAAGTAGTGTGGCTAGTTTGAATAAAACAAAAAACAGGTTAAAAACTAGAAACTTATGAGTCCAGTCCTTCAAGTAAAAACAGAACTGTAAATAACTTGCTCCTCGCAGCGTTCTCATTGGAGATGAATAAAATTAATGCACAACTTATTGCAAAACTAAAAAAAAATAAATTTTAAAGATATAACTTAACTGATTCATATACTGAAATAGGTTGTTTATTGAATAATACGATGGAGCAGCGATACGTCTCTGATCTCAAAAATCCATGAAGTGAGTTTTCTACAAAATTTTCTCAAATCATTTGACTGTTTAATTTCGAGTGGTAATGCATTAAATAGTTTACCACGGGAATAATTAAAGCTTCTTCTAAATAAAACTTTTTTAACTCTAGGCAGCCTGATTAGGTTTTGATTGAAGCCTCTGGTCGTATAATGGAATTTGTCCGATTCTACATTCCCACTTCTGACATAAAACATACGTAGAACTTTATAAACATACAAATGTTGCACGGGAAGGATTTTTAATTGCTCGTACAATGGAAAGGAACTATCTCTAATCTTTTTCCCAGTTATAATTTTGATGAAATGATTTTGCGTAGTTCTGGTTTTCTTGATTAGATAATTACTTGCCTAACTAAATTTATAGAGCTAAAAAGGAGGCTCAGAAAAAAAAGGATGACAGCAATGAAACAGGCCTGTAACAAGTTATGTCCCTACTGTCGCCATTTTTAAAAATAGGGATAACTTTTGATGTTTTTAGTTTGGCCGGGAAATGACCTGAGATGAAAGAAGAATTAATTAGATGAACTGGAGGTTTGAGGAATAGTTGCGACGAATTTTTTATAAGGGTCATAGGAATATCATCAATGCCAGTAGACAGTAGAATATTTATTGTCAAATAAAGAAATTACCTTTAGAATTACCTTTTAAAATATATCTTGAAATTAACATCATATGGTCTCTTTTTGTACATACTAAATGGTTTCTTACTCAAACTTAATTTTCGTAATAAATTACCAGTTATCCAGGGACTAAGTTGTTTCGCTTTATAAATTTTTTCTGGATGAACAACTGAATGAATGAATAGGTTTATTTCCATAGAAGAATACATGAAATGAAATAAAATACAAATAAAAAGCTTTGTTAAAAAAAAATATTGGAAAATATTCCCCACATAGGTGAAACCTGTGCGTGGGGAATGAGTTCAAATTCACCTTAAGCTAATTACAATTTTCAACAACTATAATACACAACACTAAGACTACACGCCACCACAGAAATATAATAAAAATATAGAATAATAAAAGAAAAAAAGAGTGTGATGATACACTTGTCCCGACCTATACCTACAAACTTACAACTATTAACAATTTTTGATAAAGTACAAGCAAAAGAACGAAAACATAAATTTACATCATTGGTTTCAAAACAATTAATCCAATCAATATCTCTAATTTTATTAAGTAAAACTCCATAATCAATTTTAAATCTATTTGCCTTTTTATTTTCACTTTTCATATGAACATTACTGGTATGCAAGTATTGCAAGCCAATTATGCAATGATCACTCATACCTACATCAAACAACGCACATTTAAAACGTTCAATAAACTTATGCTTTATAAATAAATGATCTATACAAGTTTTAGATCTCTCTGTAACTCGTGTTGGTGAATTAATAAGAGATAGGCCTACATTATGTCACCAACAAAAATTGTACTACTTCCAAAAATCTCAATACAGTCTGACAGTTCGCCAATAAACTAATGTTCAGAGGATTCCTGTAACCTATATAAACTAAGTACTGGTGACCGAGCTTTGCTCGGATAGAATAAGACATGTTTTTACAAGTTAATTAGCAAAATTAAAACAAATTTACTGCTCAATGAAAACATTTATGTGGTTTAAATATAACCGTTTTCATACCCCTTAATTAATATGGCATAAAATTGAACAAAAATATAGCCCTCGGGTGAGGATCGATCACGCGACCTTGCGTACGTGAGACCTGAGCGCTACTAAATGAGCTACGGCGTCGGCCAAGTTGTCGTCGTCGTTTAAAAGTTTTTGGCCAACCTCAATTGTTTTAGCTAATCTTATACTAAATTTAAATGTCCATACAGTTTGTTATTATTATCCTGTGATCAACTGATTTTGCTAGAAAAGGAATGAGGATTGAAAAGCAAAAGATAAATATAACTTACACCAGTTAATTGGTTTGTTACAGTGGCTTCAAGCAATAGAATGAATACGTTTTCTTTCAAAACACAAAAGATTTTGGAAATAATTTTCTCTGCTTTTATTTTACACAGTTATTTTACCCTTTAGTTTTTACAAATTGTTTAGTAATTTGATAATTTTTCATTTATTACATACATAAAATAAGTATTAATGCAAAACCTCTATTCACATTTTGTTTGCCACCATCTTCAATCAACAACTGTCAAACGGTTATAAACAGCTGTTTTGATTTGTATTGTTTACATTTGATTCTCCATAAGCGTAATGTTAAATTTTTAGATTTTAAACTCAATATTACAAGAAAACAAGAATTTTCCTCGACATTAGACCTATCAAGAACTTATTTTCTACTCAGAAATAAGTTATTTCCAAAATTTAAAGAAAATCCTTAGTGCCGTTTTCGAGATCTGTGTGCAAATATATATATACAAACCTTGCTCGTATTATAGTATTGGATTACTTTGATTGACCAATTGTTACTCAGCTTAGCTTCTAAAAATAGTATATCAGCTGTTTGCATCAATACATCATGTTGTTTTATGTTAATTTGTTTATCATAATAACAAATTACACCACCAGCTCTATATCTATCATTACAATTAGCTAAACAATTATAGCCAGGAATTGTGAATAAATCGACTTCGTCACTATTGATCCAAATTTCACTTAATACAGTAAAACCTCGTTAATCCGGACTAATTGGGGCTCCAAGTCGTCCGGATTAACGAAAGTCCGGATTAAAACAAATAATCCTAAACGAAGAAAGACAGTGATTTTTGGGTACCCCTTGTATATAATGAAACACCTTTTGCAGATAAACTTAAATAGTATGTATATTCTGAATATAAAAATACATATTGTACAAACAGTACATACAGTAATTACATTTGAACAAAAATATAAACTTGGTATTTACGTCCATACAAAAAATGAGACAACGAAAATAGACAAAATTACTTTGAACATGAGGGTTGAGGTTCGTCCTCAAGTGACTGAACTGGTTTGAAGAAGGAGTTCATGAGTTCATTTGCAACTTCATTTGCCTTTCTTTTGTGTTAATTTCACAATTAAACAACGCAACTAAAACGTGCAGTGCAATTGACCTCTGTGGAGCAACTGACGGCCTGACACCAGCAGGAGAAACAAAATCGTGTGACTGAGCTACTATTGGCTGACAGTAACCATGGTAACGGCACTTACGCCTAGCGCTGTGAGCGCCCGCACTCGGCACACTCACATCTCACATCGCCGGGCGCAGTCGTACAGTGACGATCGCATGCTACTAATCAGCGTTCTGCGCATTAAAACTGCGATCCAATGGCTGTCCGGATTAAGCGAAGTCTGTATTAATGGGTTCCGGATTAACGAGGTTTTACTGTATAATAAAATCTATCTTGGCTTTAATCTCAGAATGTTGGACTAGAAGATTATTAAATTTTTTACATAAACTTCTTATGTTGGCATGTATTAAATTAAAACTGTTTACATTAGGATCAGATGAAAAAAATATCATCCAAAAGTATGAAATACAGTATTTTGAGATTCCATATATTAGTGAGATGTTTATCCTATTTCTTTCAGTTAAAAATGGTTATATTTTGTAAGTTGGTTTTCTAAGTAAATGATCTTAGTACTAATAAATAACATTTCAAAATATTTATGAGCTAATCGAACTGAGAATTCCATGTTAGGCTACTTGAGATTATACATTTCATCCATAGTGTCGACCCTAATACTTCGTTCACCATCAGCTTTCCTGACGAAGAATTTACCGTCACGGCACCAGGTGTATTTGTATCCCTTGTTTTTGCACTCTTGCTTCAATTGTGACAGAAATACTTTGTTCTCAGGTGTCAGATGCTCATTTATATAAACTCTTCGTTTTTTAAACAATGGATTTACCCTAGAAGCACACAGTTTCTTCCTAGCTTTAAATTTCTTGATCCAGGATTCCTTGAGGTCCTTACAACGAAACTGGACGGTGAGTGATGGTATCTGCTCCCTCCTGAAGGATGGCACGCGATGCGCCGCTGTGACATCGCCCTCCTGCACCTCGACACCCAGCGTCGCTCCGATGTCCCTGATGATGGTGTTGACATCCTCGTTAGGTGTGGTCGGAATACCGCTTATCTCCACGTTGCATCTGCGAGTATACTGCTCCAATCCTCTCATTCTATCTTCCAGACTCGACACCTTGCTCTTTAGTGTATTGTTTTCCTCTTTCAGTTGACTATTAGTAGTTTTTAGACTGTCAACTTCTTCTTGCATATTATTAATTGAGGACTCGAGCCCATAAAATTTGTCAGTCATAAATTGCAGTAATGTTGAAACATCTGATAGTTCCTTTTTGAAACTCGCAAACTTGTTGAACACACCCTTTTTTAAATCATTCATCACTCTGAGTAAAAAATCTTTTGTGAGCACAGTGTCTGAGGTTGAACCTATAACAAGGTATATATTATCATATATACTTAGTCAAGTATAGTAATCAAATATGAAGAGCTAACAATAACTATCATAGTAAATTAAATACACATTTCAAGAGTTCTTTACATTTTTAGCGAATTTCCCATAGGGAAGAAGCTATTACCGTAGGTCTCATGGTAAGACTTAAGCCCGGGACCATGTTATTTTTTCGTCTTTAGGTGCCCAGAGTCCAAAAACAATAGTCGTTAAAATTTATATATATATGTATATATGTATGTGTCTGTTAGCACGATAACTCTCGTAAAAATGGTCCGATCGAGACCAAATTTGGTAGAGACGTGTATTCCTACAAATGCTCGGACGAGTTCGTAAACCAGACATATCGGTCAATGGCAACGGGTAGTTTGGGGGGGTTTTGTACCCCAAAATCAGTATTTTTGCTTTTTTCACATGTAATTTTTAAAAATTTCTAATTTTATATTTCACCATTGGAATCAGCTTAAAAAACTACACAATTAAGTTCCTTAAAGTTTTTCTCTATCTCCAACGGTTACCGAGATATTAAAAAATCTAATGGCAGTACATTGTATTGTGGGGCTCCAATGTTAATCTTATGGAGGATAGGGAAAAATTAATATTTCCCATATTAATCAATATGTTTGGATAAAACTTGATATTTAGCTTCATGCGGTTGAGATCTATCCATTTATGCTTAAAAATCATAGTTTATGTGTTTATCATGGCAGCAAACCTGCATACTCTTTTCCCATATTAATCATATAGGGAATAGGCAAACTCCTTTATTTATGGACAGATGTCGATGAAAGTTGGTATAAATGTTAAGATAAAAATTATTCAGAAATGACTTCTTTCAGTGTTCCTCACAGCAGCTAACCTGCACACTCTTTCCTATGTTAATCTTATGGAGAATAGGCTAATAATTCTCATGTTTATGGACATATTTTTATAAAACTTGTCATATATTAAATTATTGGTTTGGAAATTCGCTGAGTACGCAGGTCTGCTGCGACGGGGGTATTTACAATTTTTTTAATAAGTTTTTTTAATATGAACCCACTAGAAACTTAAGTTATAAGAAAAATCAACTAATTCAATTACTATTTAAGACATTAAAATTGTAATAACACCAACTGCCTAATTTTACAGTTCTGAGTATCTTGTACTCTAAAACAAGCATTGTCCAAGTAGATTTTTTTATCCAAGGATTTATAAGTTTTTTATGTAATGTGAAGTATTTGAACATGAGAAAAACTTAAAGAAAAAATCTAGTGCTCCTCATATGCTCTCATACAACAACCCCATCGACATGGAAGTTGAAATGTGAAAAATGTATTAATAATTGTTTATGTTACGTACAAAATGTTCAATATTTACTGAAAATGTGTATATATATATATATATATATATCTGAATAAAACGTGTACAGTTTTATTTTGTGTTATTGTTGAAATTAAATTTTAAAAAATTGGGAGCTCTGCATCATAGGTTTTAGCATTATAAAGCATGCGGGAGTGGTCTTGGGAATATATATTGGAACACGGTAGCTCTAGATTACTGCATCAAAACCAGTGACCTACAACTGCTGTTGGATCATGAGTGGTCACCTCTGACTAGCTTTTGCGACTATGACACTGGTATCTCTCTGTCTTTAACTGACCGCTCAGACTCTAGTCCCATAATAATTGTCAGTTGTTTTTTTTATTAAATGTGTATGAGTTTAGGCAATAAACAAACATATTTAAACTAGACTATTTTTAGTCCAACCAAGTATAAAAATGGTTTTAGTTCACTTGTGAAACCTCTCTAAATTATAAAACAAATTTTAACGTATAGTACATTTTACAATTCATAATATCATGCGATTTAATAAAAAAGCTATAATTTTCAAATTACAGTGTGGTTCGGTGGATTAAAAAAAAGTGTTATCGGGCCATACTTTTGAGAAAGAAAGGCAAACAGTTACAGTCAACTAAGAAATATGTCTCAGAATGTTTTGACATTTGAACTGAAACAAAAACCAAAACTTCTTGGCTTGAAAAATATTTTAATCCAGTAAGATGGATTAGAAGCTTACCCATCAAAATAATGAGATGCATTATTTGAGGAGGAAATTTTGGGGCTGTCCCATATCTTGCTACTGCGACTTCCCTTAGCCCGCCCGCACAGTATTTGTGATTTTTCTCTTTAGGACTACCTCAAATCTAAAGTGTAATCTGAACTTAGGGACCCCGAACCCTCAGATAGACAATTGGTAAAGTGTTGAACAGTTTTACTGAAAGACTTCAGACAAATGTGCTGAGAAACCTGAATGATGTAATTTTTAATATATGTCTTTGTAACTGTTTTACGTCAGCAAAAGGCACAATATTAGTTGTTTACTAACATGCATGTTTTTGTAAAATTTAAAACATAAAATATGTTAACAAATACTGGAGTTATAACAACCAGCAGATAAAATTGTCAGACTTGTCTGCTGTACTTGAAAAAGGTCAAATTAAAAGATTTTAAGACCAAAATATTTTGGGATTGTCAAATTTAAAAATAGAATATAAAACAAGAGATTGTGTGAATTATTCATATATTTAGAAATGTGCCATGTAATGCAAGAGACATCCTGGAAGATGTAATGTGAAGGCATGCGAACAGTAAATCCCAACCTAATGAAACTTCCACAGCAATTTGTAAAGAAATAATTCATGTTAAAATAAACCACTGTAATTCAAGACACAAAATGTATTTATTGTTAGTTTACAAAAAATATACAAATTTATATTTACAAATAACATCTAAACTAGGTCTTGATTATGTAAAATCACAGAATAGTGAAATGTTAAGAAATTCTATGACGAGAAATTGGCCTAGAAGATCTTTATGGTAGTAAAATAAATGATCACAAATTTTACTCTGTTTACTGAAATTGAGTTTATTTGTGTATAGAAATGTGATATTTGCAAAATAAAATCAGCACATTAGGTACAGTACTAGTACACGATTCTAGTTAAGTTGTAAAATGAAAGCTCTAAACACTTTAAGACCAATAAGAAACTGAGCCAATTCACAAACCAACAATGGTTTCTTTAACACTTTCAATGGGCCTTAACAAGAGTATGCACTGTGAAATCAACAGGTGGTGAATCAATGAGACTCTGAAAGGTAGCACTGTAAAGATTACAGCGATTCAGATATGGTGAAAGTAAAACTAAAGGGCTATTACACTAAAAGAATCAATCAAATAATCAAAAGATAAAAAAAATCAAAAGATAGGTCTAATAGGTCTTCAATTTAAGGTTGCTAGTACTTTAAAAAAAGTACAGTGGTAGGTTAGAAGGCCTGCACACAGTCTCGGCTCACGTACACTTGTGTATCCGCCAGTGACCGCCACAGCGACAGCTCCGTGCCCACCGCAGGTCCCATGCTCTGATCGCTGCAGTTCTCGAACAACTCTGCACCTGAGCTTTGCCTCCACATCTGCAAACCGTCTCGGTTGGAAATAGCATGGACTAGCAATAGTATACATAGACCTTTGCCTTTGTAAGGGCAATATGCTTTTTTCACCTTCACTCGGCCTGTGTAGGCGTAGTTAGTTACTGAAATGGTAACCTGTCCAGTTATTTTAAGCCAAGTATGAATGAGAAATGAGTGTAAGATGATTGTAGTGCAATCTTGTAGTCTTGTTACTGACTAAGGCTGACATGTTCTTTAGACAGAACTGTTAATTAATAGCCCAACGGTCAATAACATATCCAAGGGACCTACAGTGTAAAGTGAAGTCTGAACCAGTGTCTCTGAATTACGAACTGGTCTAATTAAGAGGATGTTATTTGATCATGGACTTTGTATTTGAAAATGCTGACGTTAATCCACACCAGAGAATATTCCATCCACCAACCATCGCTCATGACTACAAACAACCCTGTGACCTCAAAGAAGCTGAATTAGAGGCAAACCATCGTCCCAGTCTTTATATAATATCTTAATATAGGAAAATGATACAACTAAAATGATTGATCTCTGGAAATATGAACCTCCAACATTGATAGCGTTTCTATTGCTACAGTAAATGTGTCTTGACAGTCTGAGGTACATATTACATACCCACTGACCTAGGGTGGCATGAGAAACTATAACCTGTCCTTACAATGGCATGGACTGGACTGTCTACGAATACTACTGATACTCTATATACGAGATTGTAAGGTGGGGGATTTAATAGTGTGCATTATTGAAAATAATCAACAGTGCAGCAGTCAATATAAGAAAATCTGTGACACTGAGTACCGGTATCTTACCACTTCGATAATGGTTTTCAACAAATTCATTGTTAGGTTAAAATTAATTTATGCCAAAGGGAATAATTCATCAGTTGCATCAATCAGCTGTTTATCATTCAAACGAAGTAAACTAGCAAATGTTGCAATATACTGATATTGAGTTATTGATTGTATATCAAACGTGGAAACAAATTTTATTAATTGTAATTCATTGTTGGATATTTTACCAAACGTGATGGAAAATATTCACGATCAAATCTAACATAAATCTATTACCACCAACAATGAATTTTATATAAAGAAGTAATCTAATAGAGATAAACAAATTGCAAACTACTTGTTATCCTAGGTAATTACGTAAATAAGTTGAACAGTACAGTGGAGTGATTGGTTTTCAAGTGTCTTTTGACTTATTTTGGGTTATGCCTGTTGTAAAATTTAAAAGTGTAACATCATAAACAAAATTAAACTTAAAAAAATATTCAAATTAAAATAAAATGAATAGGATGGAGTATTTTTATGCATTAATTAAAATTATTTTCCATTCACATTTATTTTGTTTTAAGTCATGACTGATGCTCAATATTTTCCCCTGATTGATATCAATGTCTTGACAGCTGTGTTACTCACCGACAGCACTGCTTGACAACGAGCGGCTGATGTCCGAGGTAGATGTGACGGATGGTGTCGACGACCTGGTCGGTTGCCATTGCTCCTTCAACCGGACTAAGATCCGGCACAAACAGTAGACAATCCGGCTCCACTCCAAACTCCAACTGGGTGAACAGACAAAACTGATACATAATCTCACAATATACATGCTTTTACGAACAATTATGTTCAATCTTTTACAACAACAAAAAATGTGAAAAATGTCTTTATTTGAGAGGTGACGTTAGGAGTAACTAGTCCTCTCTATCACTTAAACCTCTAATAACCAAAATTTACATTATCTAAGATTAAAATCTTAAGTAGTAAATAATAACATAAAGTAAAATAAATTATAACACAAATAAACCTTGTTAAAGAAAATCTAGATCAGACAAACACGCTCCATTCTCTCAATCCCTGTCTTCCCAGTTACTGCCCCAACAATGACACAAATCACCCGTCACTATCCTGCCCTAAAAAATTATGCTTCACCTCCGCCCCGAACCTAGCACGGTTACCCTCATTTTTATGTATATAAGGAAGGGAGTTTCAATATCTAGAAGCAGAGACAGTGAAATAATTTGTATAAAGGGTTGTTCGATAAATTGGAATTGAAAGAAGTTGAGAGCCCCAGCGGGTATTGCGAATACTTACATCAGAAATGAAAGAGAAATTATTGGAAAAATAAGAAGGTACGCTATGATTGATTATGATGTGCAACAGACGAAGAGCATAAAATTCTCTAAGTTCTTTATGCCTCAATAAAGAAAGAATATTAAAATATGGTGAAATAAGATCGGAATGCCTCAGACCAAAAAAATTGAATACTGTAATTTTGAGCACGTTTAAGCCGATTTGAGAGATTCACATTTGATGTGATTTTCATTTACATATTTCCAAAGTTGAAGAAATGTTTGGGAAGAAGGCAGTTTGGAAATGACAATGAACTTAAAGAGGCAGTGACAACATGGCTAAAATCGTTCGCGGCTGAGGGGAATAACTGGTCTAGAGAAACTGATCCCAAGTTACAACAAGTGCCTCGACAATTACGGGGATTGCTTAGTACTATAGAATTAAGTCATGCAGCGTTGTAAAGAAAGTTTTGGTTGATATCTTTTGTTTTATTTAACTACGCTAAAATGTTCCTTACTTTCTGTACGACCCTCGTATAAACAATAAGCGAAGGCTAATTTAAAATTAATTTATATTTACATCTGTTAATACTAAGATAAAAATACGTTTGGAGAATAAAAAAATATGTGGACATTTGTGTCACAGATGAATAAATACATTGCTATAAAGAAGGTGAATCATGTTATACACAGTTATATATTTCTACATTGTTCTTAGTCTTTCATTTTTTTCTGAGATTATTTATAGAAATAAACAAATATAGTACAGGTCTTACAGCAAAATTTACTATGTATTTTTCTTTTCCGAGGCTTACTGTCTGCACTGAGATTGCCGCAAAAAAAAGAAATCATTTGGTTTGTTATTTAGTTCGAGTGGTGCCCTATAGGTTTCAGCACTCACCAGGGATTATTAAACAAAGACAATATTGAAAATGACATCTTATTAGTGTCCAATTGTACTGGCCATTTGAGGAATATACACATTTGGCCAGTAAAGCTGCCCATTCAAGCTGTGAGGTCATTATAGTTTAACTGAATTCGCCCTGACACCCAAACCAGCACTGAAGACAAAGTATAAATAGTGCTAGTAGTAGTATTTATAATATAAACTATAAATAGTGACTTTGAGTAAAAAGGGTTAGTAGCGTATTTTACACGAGTTTACTGGGTTTGGAATTGAAACAGTGACTCTAAAACTATGAATAAGTCATAGGTACCAATGTAATTTAGGATATTTCTAGAAACATTTCACATGCATCATCCCACCATGGCAGGGTGATTAAAACACATGTTTATCAAGTATTAAAACGAAATGCCACTTTACAGTAGATGAATGTCAGCTGAATAAGCTCAATATGTGGAACAAATGACATCAAATTAATAATTCTGTAATGATTAGTTGGCGGGTATCCCACTATGAGCTCACCTTGAGGGGAAGGGACAGGTAGAAGAGCACCGGAGACGTGATGGCGATGATCGGCGTGGCAGTGTTGAGCGGGGGAATCATCACTTGGTTGGGCAGCAGGATACAGTCGTCTGCACAACACAATCATACCATCTGAGTTGAATGGGATGTAAATTTTGCAATCTTCTACCGGAGAAACTGAAGAGGTGTAGAAAAAGGTCTTTGGAAAGACTTTGTGAATGCTGCAATCATCCCTCCTATTCTTGAGAGTATTTATGCGCCCAACCTAACCCATCAGTAACTAATAATAATCACACATAAAGTTTTTATTTTAACATTTTAAGCTTCTGCTGGTACTGCAAATTAATGAAAATTAAAAGCATCCGACAGTTAGTTGACGTTATTTTAAGTAAATAAATAAGCTAAAATGACTTTCTAATACTAATGTTAAATCTAAATAAAAACCTGACATCATTAATTTGTAAAAAATATGTATACTGAGCTCTCTTAACAAATCAGTTTATTGCCAAAAAACAAATTAGGGATAAAATGAATGTTTTAACTCGAATGAGGTATAACTTAATATACCTAATGTATTCATCAAATTTAACCCGAAAAACTATTAAATAAAGTGTAAAATAGTTCACAAACAAAATCATAAATTTACAAAGAAAAAATTATAATTCACAATATTCTAAAAAATGTCAGGTCGTACAGTTACATATAAAGTATAATCCATTTGAAAACACTAATCTTGTTTTTACTTGGAGAAAACCAAAAACACTTCAGACAAAAAGGAAGGTGATTGGAATGCACTAGCAACAAAAAACTCCTTTGAAGCACAGTGAACATCATCAAATACGTCACTTTCTGGAGTGTCAAGACGATCTCGAAAGTCTTTATTCTTCACCTGGAATCCCTCTACACTTAATGACTCTCCTATCCTTTCCGTTACGGATCGCTTATTTCCATTCTTTTCTAATACTTCAACAACACTCGGGATTCTTGTGTGAGGGCAACCTGTCAATTTTTTAATGTTAGATTCTTCATTCCAAGATTTGTTCACATCACCAGAAGATTGCCACAGGATGCTGCGTCTTTTCTCTTCCATCTCAGCAGCTTTGATCAGATCGATAAAGAATTCCTCTCTCGGAGTTGGAGGAACATTTGAAAACCAAAAACCATTTGTGTCTGAAGAGTCTGAGATTCTTGAAGAAGATTCAGCTTTAAATTTATGGTGAGATGACAAGTCTTGCATTTCAATCTCAACGGTCTTAGGATCAGGATCTTGACGGGTATTACATTTGTTATCTAAAGCCAATGGAAAAGAATATTTTTTACCTAAACTTCCATCCTCTACTTTTTCACTGAAACTGTATCTCCTAAACTCAAATTTCAAATAACTTCTAAACCAGCGTTTATTCATTTCTGATTCATTCACACAGATGTCAGTAAGTTCCTCATTTTTACTGTCTTCAACATCACATTTATGTAAATAATTTACAACGTTTCCACTCCTAAAAACAGAACTTGAAACACATTTTCCCAAACTATTACTGAAACGTTTCTCCTTTTTAATTTTTCTTCTTTTATCTTCAAATCTTTTTATAAATATTACCAAAATTAACATCACGACCAACCAAATGATGAAAATAATGACAATGCTTTCTACTGGTCCCGAAAAAGATTTAACAAAATACAGTAAATACGGGTAAGAAAAAAACCAATAAATAAAAAACAGAAATAAAATTAGGAAGACAAATAGAATGCCACTCATTCTGGTGTTGAGTTGGAACATTTCCCACAAACTAATCGGACTGTAATAGTGCAGGAAAGAGCAAACCACACACCACATCCTGATCCCACAATCTGTCTTCCCATATCACTACAATACGTTACTCATAATTTTAACTCAAAATTTAACAAACTTATATCTAGAAATTTTCTTTTAGTCACGAAAAAATTAGTTTGGTTCATAAAAAAGGTAAAAACTATTCAAATTCACATCACTCTCTCAATCACCCTTTCCTAAAATTAATCTCAAAATACCCATCTGGGTGGGACAGTGTCTCATGATTAAGAAAGAATAAGAACCTTTCATAATGGACGGGGAAAAAGATAACATAATGTGAGAAATAACACTTGCTGAAACTATATACGGGCTGGTAATGCTTAAACTACAATTAATGTAGAACTTAAAACAATATATAGGAGCAACTTAAGTGGTGGATCTAGCATTAAACCATTACCAAATGTTTTATAGGTTTGCTCAGGATTAAACCAATACCTTATGATCATGATGAAATACTGCAAAAACACTCGGAACTTCTAGAAAGTTATTTACAGCATGTAATATAGGTCCTATATTATCCTTAGGTTAACTACTTCGATACCCATAATAATCATAGCTTCACGGGTACACGGAGACGACTCCAACCACACGCTGACCACCGGTCCATGTAGACCGAAGACCCTTGGATCCTGGAGGCTATTGTTTTATTACCATCTGCTTACCTAAGCTGGCGGCCAGTTCCACGGGGCTGCACTAGATACGATCCAGCCAATGTGGTCACTAGCAGCCATCCATGGCGGGTAAAAGCATATACTCCTTTTCCGCTCAATTGTTGCCTATCCAGCATAGGTCTCTGGCCTCTTGCGAAATCCATGATTTACTAGCACTAGTGCCTCTATCCCATGACTTTGTTTGTTCAGCCAACTGAGCCTCTCTTAATGTTCCAACTTACCTAACCCATTCTTCCTCTAAAACTTCATTCAAGACAAACTGGAAATATAAGAGTGCTCACTTTCATTCCAACAGTAGGCCTCAATAGATGTGTACCTGTAGAAAATTTCCCTGCAGCTGGGAATAAATACTCCCCCCCAGGACTCCCTGACACTATGTAACGGAACAGGACTGACCAATGAGTGCGTCATCTGGCTCGGGGTTCTGCACCAGTCGGGACAGCAGCTTGAACAGCAGCCCCAGCACGTCAACGTTCTCTGCGCTGCTGATGAACACCGGCAAACAGCTGTTGCGCAGCAGGCCCCAGAACCTGATGATGATCAGCAGCTCTCGTATGCTGTTCACCGCCTTGCTGTCTCTCACCAACTCGTACTGTAATGTTACTATGGTTAATGGTATATTTATAACATTAGGAAACAGGTTTTGTGCCAATTAATTACAACTTTTGTCAACACTAGTAGAACCTTGTGCTTACTGATAGTCCACTTGAAAAATAGCACAGACATACACAATAAATAAGAGCACAAGATTAGATTATTGAAATGGTGACCCTGACACAGTATTTTAAGTATGAATGAGGATTGAGTGTAAGATGATTGTGGTGCGATCTTGTAGTCTTATTACTGACTAAGGCTAACATGCTCCTTAGACAGGACTGTTAATTAATAGCCCAACAGCCGATGGCAACTGAGGGATCTACAGTTTAACGTAGAATCCAAACCACGGACTCTAAATTATGAACTGGTCTAATTATGAGGATGGTCTCTACGAACTAACGCAGTGTTCAATAGTGTGGACGTTAATCCATACAAGAGAACACTACACCCACCGACCATCGCTCACAACTATCCACAATTCATGACCTCCAAGTAGCTGGATTACAGGATGAAGCCACCATCCAGTCGGCCACTTAATTGAGATATTCAGAATATTTAATTATGTTACTCATTAAATACATTGCAACAGATCATAATTTTTAAGCAATAAATATTAAAACAATAAAAAAAGTTATATTTTGTTGTTATTGACTTTTTTTCATTGTGGTGAATGTTTAGTGAGGGAAAAATGTGAAAAATGTAACTTATTTATTTTTATATTTTAATAATAATTATAAAATAATATTGCTCTATTTAAACTGTATTTTCAACTGGTGACACATGTGTATTTTTGAACTGATAGTTTTAACTTTCACTTATAACCCTTGAAGCATTTTTACAGTCTAATTGTTGGATCTAAATAAATATACTTCAGATTATATCCCTACAATGAATAATAATAAATATGTAAAAAAATTGTATCACTATGATGAAATTTTTTAGTAATAATCCTGAAAAATTAGTTAAAAAAGTAAACTTGTTATCCTTACTTTATCAGTAGCAATGCTGTATGGATAAGTAACTTGAAGTATACTTTATACTTTACTTTTATACTTTTAACTGAAATGGCGACCTACCCAGGTAGGTATTTTAAGCCAAGTATGAAAGAGAAATGAATGTAGGATGATTGTGGCGCGATCTTGTAGTCTTGTTACTGACTAAGGCTGACATGCTCCTTAGACAGGACTGTTAATTAATAGCCCAACAGCCGATGGCAACTAATGGACCTACTACAGTTTAACAATTATACAAGTATTATCACAACCCACAAAAGGATTATTACAAGGATTTTATCATCATAGTAAATTTAATTACAAATAAATTCAGGCTTAGCTGAGGCATAAGTAATTACAAGTACCGTGGAACCTCGATTATCCGGGGGCGGATCAATCGGGCAGCGGGTTAACCGGGGTCCAAAACTGGCAAAAAATTATTATTTTTAAAGAAGTTTTTCACTGTCAACTTTCTCATGAAAACTATTTTTAATATCAAATACATGATAATAATACTCTATACTAACGTAAAATTAGTTTTGAAACAAACTGAACATTATTATAATAATTTTACTGAAAATATTCTGACTATCAACTAAAGAGTAAATAATCACGAACTGTTTGTTTGTCTGTGTGTTGTAATATTTTTAATTAAATTTATCCCAAGTTGCGTCTTTGTAAAAATGTCAGATAATGGTTTGCATGCGATAACGAACTCGCATTCAAAGTTATCAGTGACGAAGATCTGTTTAAAGCGTGTGGACAACTAACGATGTATTAATAAACTAGGGCGGTTTTACGTGAATACTTTGAATTATTTTCCTCATTCCGATTAACCGTGCTTTCAGTTATCCCCTCTCCCGCTGATTACCCCGGTAATCGAGGTTCTACTGTATAATTTTAGATTATAATAATGACGAAAACGATTTTTGAAGAAATCCTTACAGCTGTAAATAACCCTTTCAACTGTTTCAAAAAAACTTTTAATTTTCAAAAAAGAAGACAAACAAAGTACAATGGCAGATTGAGTCTTACCCCGGCAGCTTTCCTCTGCTCTGGCAACCTTGCCAACAGGTTTAGAGCCAGGTCTGCCACCCACTGAATCAGCTGATGTAGTGACTGCAGTGTGCTTGGTTCCACAGTGAACTCCTTGGCCTCCAGGTGTAACAATACGGCATCTATGTCGGTCACTGCCTCGTTCATCACCGCTAAAACATGATGTAATGTTTTGTTGTCATCAGTTGATCAGATGACTTTACGAACATTCATTCTGGTGTGATAAAATCATCGGCTTGGTATTGTGATTAAAATGCTACATAGAACATAGAACATCTACGAAATCCTACGCAGTTCTGTTTCCTCATTTGAATTAAAAGCCAAAATAGGACACATAGTTGTACAGTCCAACCTCTTCCATTTTCACCTAGGTGAGTCGCCCCTGTGTCAAGTTGAGGAAGATTCCCTACAAAATGTACTTCTACAGTGCACCAGACATTTTGACATTAGCTGGACATTTTGGGGTTTCTTAAAGGACACTTAGAGGGTAGATTTGAAGAAGTATCTTACCTTGGAGACTGTCGGCTGGGCCTTTGTCATGACTGGAGAGATCGGAGGGTCTCAGGAGAGTTTTAAACGCAGTGGACATAGAGTGCAGCATGAGGAGTGCGGTTAGGTCGGCAGCTCGAGCTTGTCCCGAGGGGTTGAGGCGATACAGGGCGGCTCGTAGACTCAAGTGGCTTACGTAGTGGTACTGCTGAGTGGCCGGCGGCTGTCTGGCAAACCCTTCTGTCACTCGCTCACACACCGCGTCTACCTAAAATGAAATACATCTTTGGTGTCACAAAACAAACATTCCAAATTTCCAGCCCAGCTGGTGAAACAAGTGACATTTTCTATTGCTTAAATATTTGCTTTTATTTAAACCAGTATCTTAGCTGATATTAAAACATTACTCTCTATAGAATCAAAGAGGTCTTGTAAATGTGCACAGTCCAAAAATCGGTTTTGATCGATTATGACAATCCATTTTTCCTACCAAATGACCAAGATATCAATATACAGCAAAATGTTGAAGTTCAAGATAGAAAATCAGTGTATAGAGTTGATGTGTGAACTGTGTCTTGTGCTTTTGACAATATCTACATCAATTTAATAGGTGATTTAATAAAAAAAAAAACTAGTCAAAAACATTTTTTATAAAATAATGCCTTTTCAGAAAGTAACTACAGTATTCTTATTCCAGTAGCATAGACACAAACCATTGTGGGCCTGAGAGCGACGAGGACATCCCACCAATCGAGTCCGGTGACCAAACAGTACTCGAGCAGGGTGGCAGCGTACACTGCACTCACCGACTGACCTGTGCACCACACCACTAGGTTATTGTTCCGATTTTCAAGAAATTCGTTATAAAGATAATAATCCACAGTATGTCAGAGCTTTTTATAATTGTTTTGAATTTTTTATTTTTAAGGGTATTTTATCCCTAAAACCCCCAAAAACACGTAAATTAAAATTTCTCAAAAACGGTTCAAACGATTAAACAAAATGATACCACCATCATTTCTCAAAACATCGGGGTGTAAAAGTTATGGGCTTTTAAATGTAAAAAAATTATTTTTAAACATTCTGGCAAAACAAAAATGTTATAAAATAATTTGACTGTCACCATTAAAACTGGCTTAAAAACTAAACAAATAAGAATGTTGAATCATCAGTTAATAGTTCCAGAGAAAAGTTCAATTTAATGTCCATGGTAAACGCAGTACGTTGCGTTACATTGTGTACGTCTCAGAGCACCCAATGTTATTCTTATGGAGAATATTAGAAAATTATTTCTCAAATTTTTCATTGAAACTTGATATGCAGTATAAGGTCACATCACCAAAAAAAAGACTTAAAAAGTTAGGTATTACCTGGGGGTAACACTCCAAAAATTTCAAACTATGATTTTAACTTATTTTGTCATGTTGTTAGTTTCAGAAATTATATGATTGTTTTTTAAACAATAAATTTTAAATGATATTTGGATAAACTTTAAAGAATATTATGGCTTTATTAAAGGTTGTAGTTTTTAAATTTCATTAAGGGAGAAAGTGGGGAGCGCGCTGGTCTAGGGGTAGAGCGCGGGGCTTAGGTGCCCATGTTCCCGGGTTAAAATCCCGCTAATCACCAATGGCTTTTCGCTATGTGATAATGCCGCAACCCACACAGGGGTGCGCAAAAAGCTGCTACGGCTGAAGTGCCTTGGATGTAATCCGCCCCTTTCAATAAAAAAAAGGGAGAAAGTATGTGTCTACTTATACCGCTTATTTGAACGTTAAGGTCAAAAAAAGAAACCATTAAGGTTTTAATACCCAAGTGAGCTTGGTAAGATGAAATGAGTAGGATAGACAAGTGGTTGGATGGACAATGGAACAGGAGTGTTTCACTTTCGTTCAACGTACCATTCTGTATTTTATTTTTACTAATATACCAATCTGTTGAGTCTGTTATCAAGCACCTGTTTCCCCGATGGGGTGCAGTCGGTACATGTAGAGCTGCCCCTGGGTATCGGCCATGACCAGAGCTCCCCCGAGCCACGTCAGATCGATGGAAGTGATGTCGATGCTCAGCTTCTGGTGCTTCACATCATCACGCCAACCTACTGCCATGTATGACGTCGCCACCTGGACAACCAACCTTTAGCATTAACCCTTCGACTCCGTTCAATGTACTGTGCTCACGGTGCCAACGTCGCTGTGTTCTACTCGCAACTGGTGGTGCGGTGTTGCGGTTTTTGTCAGTACTGCATTTTGCTGCTACCTTACGGGATTTTTTAGAACTATTGGAAGCTTCTCAATATTGGAGAATGCTGTCTGCCTTTCTAGCATAATTATTTTTGCCACTCTGCTGTCTTTGAAGGGAGGAAAACTATAAAAATCCCAGCTGGAAGAGCAGACGATGACCAATTGGCTTGTTGCTTGTTTACTGTTGTCTAATGTAATGTGGGAAGGAAATGTTTTTGTGTTAGTTTGACAGTGTTTTTAACTGAAGTATAATTAGTTATTATCTCTACATTATCTCTATTATCTCTGTGTTTATGTTTTGTCAGTGAAGTATGGTGTCAATAGTAAATATGAAATGAAAAGTTGAATTGAAATGTTTTTGTACTGTTGTACAGTGTTATTGGAAGTAATGTATTAGTTAGTCTATTTAGATATGTGTTTATGTGTTAGATGTTATCAGTTACATTATTTTCTGGTAGTGTTCAATAAAATAATAATGTGTAAAATTAGTTAAATTAAAGAACTAAACATTTTATAAAGCAACAAGACTAGAACTTATTTTTGTTTCAATAAATATAAAGTCAATAAGACAATTTTGTGAAGTTATAACAACTCACTGTTTGAAATTAATTTTTTGTATTGGAGGGTTTAAATTACTTGAGAGATTATTTAAGACGTTATCTATGTGAAACAATACACGAGCACGGACATTTCAGAAAACATTATACTCACTCTGAGGATCATTCACGATGAACCAGAGTGCAGGCTATGTAAAAGCTCTTTGGAGACAACCAAGCATATCATTCTAGACTGTGGCAGATTGGGGCAAGAAGGGTCCTTTTCGGTCTTGAGCAACCGGGTGAGGTATTTGACACTAGCATAGGGAAAAAGCTCCTGAGCCTCGTGGAAGTTTAGATTAGGTAAGATCATTGAAATGACAACCATACTACAATGTAGGTATTTTTAGCCAATGAAAGTATTAAGTATGAATGAGGATTGACTGCAAGATGATTGTGGCGCGATCTTGTAATCTTGTTATTGAATAAGGCTGACATGTTACTTAGACAGGACTGTTAATTAATAGCCCAACAGCCGATGGCAACTAATGGACCTACAGTTTAACGTGGAATCCGAACCACGGCCTCTGAATTACGAATTGGTCTAATTATGAGGACGGTCTTTGCGGATTAACGTAGTATTCAATAGTGCGGACGTTAATCCACACAAGAGAAAACCACATCATCCAACCATCTCTCACAACTATTCACAATTCGTGACCTCCAAGTAGCTGGATTACAGGATGTCTCCACCATCCTAATCAAGGTATAGGATTCAGCTTACCCATCTAGCACCTATGGGGAACACAATAAGCGACAAGGTTGACGTGTTGGCACCTGGAGTCCAACCCCCTTAACTCAATAAATAAATCAATATTAAACAATAGATCACAAAGTTATGGATTCTGATCCATCAAGAACATCAAAATTAACCAAATTAAAAAAAAAACGGGCAAAATAAAAAAGCTTCAATTTTTGTGAAGATGTGCACAGTGGGGTGTTTTGTGTACAATGTTATGTTTTGTTGTTTGACTGCTACAAGTGTTCTTCTTAGATTAGCTTTGACTGGATTTTGTTCTAAAATGTATCAAATTCTAGGTTCCTGCTTCTCTGAAATTGAGATGTAGATAAAGGTGAAATAATATACATTTAGTTTAAGCTAGCTTATTTGAGGCAGAATAACTAAATCAACCAATAACTTACTAGAGATTTACAGAGTAGGCGATAATCTCTTACCTAGAGCATGGCAGAACAGGGAGCAAACCCCTAGGCCAAATATCAAGTGAGAGTGAGACGTTTGTTAAAAGTTATAACAGAAGAGTAAATAGAAAACGACTGTAATAAAAAAGGAACATGAATAGTGTGAAGCACTCTGCAGAAGCACAGCTTTTGAGACTCATCAGATGTACAAACCTGTTTGAGAGAGTCCCTGGACAGACAGTGGATGGAACCGTCGGATAAGACGACGATAACATATAGAGGTGGGGGCACAGTGTTCATTAGCGCCATCTTGAGCGTGGTCATGCATGAAATGGTGGTGCCCAGCGTGAACTGACTCTGGTGCTGCCACAGCTGTAAACACCAAACATTCGCTCAATAATCTACCGGTAGCCTAAGTCTAAATTTCTGAGGCAATTTTAGTTAAAAAGTAATATTAAAACGTTCAAGGCTAAGTGGACGCATTTGCTGCCATCTATTAGTGAATGTTTTTTCATGGCTCTTTTTAGGAAAAGAGCTAGAACTTTGAAACTTGTGCCAGCACTAGTCAATAGTACATTTTATATCATGTTAGCGTAGGACGGTGCTGCCTACGGGTGCGGCAGCCCTGGGAACTGCTCGTCAGTGAGTAAGACAACCGGCCAAAAAAGCCTAAACACATTGTAAATTGTGAATATATACATGAATTAAATACTGCACACCAAAAAACTGTACAAAACTTGTGTTTATGACTTTTGGTGTGGCAAAATAGTATTTTATCAGCTCATGGCAGCAAATGCGTCTACGTTACTATATTTTGTGCCTATGTGGTTTTTTTGTATCTTTTTTCGTGTTAGTGTAAAAAATAACTAAAGGAACATAAACAATCATTTCAAAAATATAACTTTTCTTTTTGCCTATAATCCAAATACATTACAACTATTAGGAGTCGCTTGTTAAGATGACAGCGTAGCAGTCTCAAAACTGTGGCAGCGATGCCAATCATTTCTATCTGCCTAGTGCTGTCCTCCTAATACTGTACTCTATATGGACTAGTTAGCTTCCATGATAAACACCAACTATGATTTTTAAGCATAACAGGATGGACCTCAACCACTTGAAGCTAAATAACAAGTTTCATAAAAAATATAGGTTGATGAGAGAAATGTGAATTTTTTCTTATTCTGGATAAGATTAACATTGGAGCCCCCAAAATACAAAATACTGTGGTTTTTTAGTCTCGTTAACCATTGAAGATAGAACCAATTTCAAAGTAATAAATTGTGTAGGTTTTTGAGCTGATTCTGAAAAAAGAAATGTAAAATATTTGAAAATTAAAAATAAGCCAATTTTGGGGTACAAAACCTCCCAAACTACCCGTTACGAACTGGTCAGAGTAGTAGATCTTGAATCAGTCTCGATCTGTGATTTTTACTAGAGATACGTATAAAATTTTTAACGACTACTTTTTTCGTCTCTAGGTACCTCAAAACAAAAAAGTAACATGGTCCCGAGCTTAGTTCTTGCCATGAGACCTACAGTAATAACTTCTTCCCTATGGGAAGTTCACTAAAAAACCAATCACACTACTGACCACTAACACGTAAACTCTTTGTCAAGAGATTTATGAGTAACACAATCGATTTGGAACTGTATTAAATCAATTAAATCGTTTACCACTGTCCTGAAGGGCTCGGTGGACTGGACCTTGGACTGGAACAGCTTGTGTATAGTCAACGGCTTCTCCTGAAGTTCCCAAATCTCAATCAAAGCTCCTGAGTCTCCGTTGGCTGCCACCACTAGAGTGTCGGCGTCCTCGCGCACCACAAACTTCAGCTGGGACACAGTGTGGTCTGTGAGGAAAACAAACAATGGTCAAGTGATCAGACAATGTATGAGTCCACAAAGTAACCGTCGTTTGGGCATTGCATGGTAGGTAGCTCTGCCATCCTCATGTTGGCTTGCGCAACCGTTCAGTATGCTTCTAGCTGTGTAAGAAAGTATCGTGCGATCACGCAATCATGAGTTATAACCTAAAAACATGAGTGCCGCAATAGAAAATCCCGCCAAGTGTTAAATGCTTAGTGTTATTGGATTTTTATGGTCAAAAAGCTGCATAGCAGCTGAAATTCATCGTGTATGGTCCAAAATATGAGCGAAGGTGTAGTCTGTCAATGGTTTCTTTTTAAAAATGGAAAAACGAACGTGCATGATGAAGACCAGAGTGGTGTTGTGTTTGTCCATAACAACGTCTGCCCTCAAACAGCTCAAAGAACAAATATAGTTTTGAAAAAATTCAAATGGGACGTTTTTGACTCCCCTCCTACAGCCCAGACTTGGGTCCCAATGATTTCCATCTTTTCCCATAAATGAAGCGGTGACTTGCATCTCAAGATGTTCCCTCGTTATGAAGAGCTTCAAAATGCTGTGGCAGGTTGGATACATTCTCAGGCAGCAGAATATTTTAAAATAACCTTAAAACTAAAAACACTAATACTTACACACATTGTCGGTAGAGGAATGAGCTAGCATGAAAAAACTGGGGAGAGCCTGGGAGGAGATGGCCAGCTTATCCTCCACCCGCTTCACAGATACTCTGAAGCACTGTATCGGCATGGTGACGCTTCCACTGCTCACGGCCACTAAGTATTGGCCATCTGCAAATAAACATTCACCAATAGAAAAATGGTTCGAATACCTGATAGCCATTACCAGGCTTGACAAGGATACATTTCTCCTCACTTCACATGAAGATCGTTATGTTTATCTAAAATTGTCACTACACATATTACAATGCAACACAACAACACAAACCAATGAACATTAACGGTACAAACAGACGTGATACTGCTAAGCATACAAGTTTCAGCCTAGACTATCGCAGTCTCTGTCATCAGTGATCACTCTAACGCTTCTCACCTCGTGGATCACCTGGCGGAATCGAACATATAATATGATTGAAATGACAATTTGTAATTGAGAATACTGTTCTGGTCTGTCTTGACTGATTTATAAATTTTAAATTTATCCAGGGTGTTTTTATGAAAATGTTGATTTGAAAAATTAAAAATATTCCTACTGCGGTTTATGTTAGAGTAACTGTGGTTTTGTATTACTAAAGTTTTGGCAAAAGCTGAGGTTCATGTGGAAGTGGATTGTTTAGATAAATTTTCCTAAAAGGTTTGCTGAAAGAGTCTTGTTACTCAGTAAGTAACAAGACTACAAGATCGCACCGCAATCATATTACACTCATTTCTCATTCATAGTTGGCTTAAATATCTACCTGAGTAGGTTGTCATTTCAGTTAAAAGTATAAGTATTGAATATTCAAGGATCAATAAATAAACAACAAATGAGCTAAGTCAGTGATACTACGAAGTTCTCAGGGTCAAGCTGGTGATTTTCAAATTATAATGTAAATACTACAACTGCTAACCAACCAATAAATCAAGAATGATGCATGACGAAAAAAATATTTCATACAAGTTAGAAGACTAACAATCTCATGAAAGTTTTGTAGAGTGGTAGAAAGTTATTTTTTGATAAGTGATAACTTACTCTTGCCATAGCAGATGTCGACGGCTGTGATCCGTTGTCGGGTAGACCCGAGACTCTCAGTGGTAGTGAGTAGGCTCTGGTTAGCTCCATCTTTGTTCACTGCCAGCGCCCCCACCATACCTAGGACAAAACAAGGCCATTGTGTACTTGATTATGTAACAATTAAAATAGGACAATTAACAATTTCTTACCTTATCCCAAAAGTACTAAACATACTGCTTGACAACCACCACTAGTTTACTCGCCACCCAATTAACCACGAGCGAATTAATCACGTTGCAGTTTATCTGAAATCCACAAAAAATACCAACTGCGGCAAGCAAAGTTTAGTGCATAAACGTCAATCCTCGCGCCTGCGAAACACTTGACCATTGGCGAGCGATTGTACTCAATTATGTAAAGGGACTATTGGACTCGGAAGGAGAACATTGCTGTGTGATCTCATGGTACTGAGAAATATTTGGTCAACCATTGTTAAAAAGGGAGCAAATGCAAAGAAACAAAAATAAAAGAAGATTTCTATTCTCAAAACTGATAAAGACAGCAACTTCAAAAGTAGGTCTGTAATATAGTTCAATTGCTTCACGTATTGGACTGTTTTTTAACCAAAGAAAAAAAAGTTACGGAATTGTGTGTTTATGGAATAAAGGTAATATTGTATTTGAAGTCTTTCACATGATTTAACCTAACACTCAGTAGAGTTTATTAAGGACTTATTTTGCTTTCACTGTCGTTTTAACTATTTTCAAAGTATTTTAGGTTAGGTTTTCTTTATCTGTGATTTCGATTATACACGATTTCTCAACCACCTATTACCGTGGATAATCGGGAGTCTACTGTATTTAAACCAAAGTACTACATGCAGATTATCAACCAGGCTCATAAGAACATTTCTTAGGTTTAACAATGATATTGCTTCATAACATGTGGCTGTACTCATGGTATTGTCAGGTTAGGAGAAACTCTTTTGTTTCGTTACCGAATCCAAAGCTGCACTCTTCTACCTTTCCCATACATGAAAAAACTCTAAAAAATCATCAACAACAAGAGTTGTCACAGTTGCTATTGCCACAGATCATTCAGCGAGAACACTGATAAAAACGGGAAGATTTAAGACTAATTCTTTCAGAAAATTTAATTTTTTTTATTTTTATGGTTATAAATAATATAAAGTAAGCTACAATATCACCATTTACAGTTTGTCAGGTTTTATCTCATCTGAGCTCTGAGATGCGTGAGATTTTACATATTTTATTACTTACATATCACAAATGTTTATATTTAGATTTATTAAATTTTGTTATCAGCCGCAAAGTAAATAACACATCAGCCGTTCCTACCCACCACCATATTTGCGCCTTAGTCTACTGCGCATCTAAAACTCAGGGCTCAGATGAAACTCAACGAACTATACAGTGCAATATGTATAATTTTTTTTAATATAACATCTGCAAAATGTCCTCCATGGGAATCTATGAACTTCTGCAACCAGCCAGGCCTTGAAGTTTCCGATGACATTTTGCAGCTTATTGACTGATATTCCTTCAATTTAATCCCAAATTTTTTGTTTTGGAGCTTGGAAAGTTGCGGGTGGAACGTTATGAAAACTCTTGTTTTAAGTGACCCAATAGAAAAAAGTGACAGGTTGCAACGTAATAGAGAGTTAACAGTCACAGCACTTCCATTGATATCCTCAAAAAATTTGGGCTGGCATTGCCCACCAAATTGTCTCTTTTTTAACATGAAGGGACAACAAAAATCATTTTGAAAACAAAAGATTTTCTGAAAAATCCACCCAGAACTGTCCAATCTCTAAAACAATGAATTCAAGTCAAAATTGAAGGAATACCAGTCAATATGCTACAAAATGTCATTTGAAACTGCCAGACCCAGCTGCAGAAGTTCATAGAATCAAATGGAGGACACTTGGCGGAGATGTCATATTCATAAAATAATATTTAAACTTATCTAAAACTTATCTTTAAACTTGATTTAAACTTATCAGTAAATGGCTATCTTTGTACTTTATATTTATAACCATCCAATTAAAAAATTTAATTTCCATTAAGAATAAATTACTTATTTATATCTTCCTGTTTCACTGACTAACTCTGTTCAATAGAGAGGAATTGGTTTTTAATTTACACTATTTATTGGCTGGGTGGTGTAGTGGTTATAATACTCGCCTTCAAAACTGCAAAATGTTGCCGGATCGAATCCTGCAAGGGTCGAATCTGGACCCAGTCGTCATTTGTCATTGGGCTGTTAATTAATGATGCTTCCTAACAACAGGTCGACGTTAGGTAGTAACAAGACCGGGGTTTAGACCATTCCCTATCAAAACGTTAAAAAATGCCAAGAGGCGTAGAAAGACACAAAATACACAAATACTAGGATTTATTATTTACCTGTAGAGCTGATGACCAGGCAGCCTTCCACGGAACGTCCACCGAACTGTCTGACCGAAGGGGCAAATCGTACATGGGTGAACTTCTCACTGTACAGATAGTTATCTTTCTTCTCAGGTACAATAACAATCTGTGGATGTACAATTTAATGTCTGTATTACAAAACTATCTTACTCAGGCTTTTTCACCAGGAAGCTATGTATTAATTCTATTATTAATTAATTGAACGAGTGATTTTTTTGTTTGAAATTATTAAGATTATGGAAAATAGTCAACATGAAATTAAGTCAAAGTTAAACTTATTTAATCTATCAAAAGAAGTTTGCAAAGAACCTTCCATTGGGAATCAGTGGTAAACATGAATATTTTATTTAAATCAAAAATATTTTGAGATAAAAACTTGTATCAACGGAAGTACGTCAGATCTAGATTTTAACAAAATTAAAAGAACTATTTTAAGTCATAATTTTGTACCACATTTTTTTCTAATGCACATCAATATAAATATATAAATTATATATTTATATATTTAATATTTATTTTTTTTATAAATATATAAACTATCCAGTTTAAAAGTAAGCATTATTTTGATGCGAGTTACTGAAATGTATAAGGAGATGACCTTTTTTCCGTTATGAAAGAATGCGGCGCCGATGATGTGTTCCCCTGCGAAGCTGACGGTGCCGAGGCAGAGCCAGTCGTTGAGTAGGTACTCACGCATCGTCCACAGAGACACCACACCGCTGATGTCTGCTACCAGCAGTGTGTGTCCCGGGAGGTCCCACTCCAGCGCCGTCACCACCGCAGGGCTCGACAGAATCCTGCAGTCATACCAACAAAGGTTCATCCATATACCTAAGAAGCGCACCATGTTGACTTGAAAATATTTAAACCTAAACTCTATTGCTGGTTATTAAAACACCCGTTTTACAGCATAACTGATTTTTTTATGTCTCATATTGATTTTAGCTTTTAAGGGTTGACAGAATATCTTTGTTATATCTTTTGTTGACTAATTTGTTTTTGATTTTAAATTTTAAAATTTTCTGGTAGGCTTGCCAATTGTTGGCGATTTAAACATTATAAGCAATGTGTCTGTTACATTGACGCCAACTATACAAATCGTGCATTTTGTGGTTTGTTGGAATAAAATTCCTGATTCTTGGTTCACACTGAAATTTCTCATTTTATTTCCCCGACTTCTGAATTCTCCTAACCAATTTCTATGTATTCCCCTGTCCACCACGTGTTCAACAACACAATTAGATAACACATAATTATTTTTAGGGCAAAAAAACATCAGTACTTATTTTATTAATTAGTGCAGCACCCACCATCCATCACAGAGCTGCACTTATATCTCTTTTCATTAATGTAATCATATATTAAAGAACATGGTATATTAACAATTTTGTTTTACATTTTGATTAGAAACATTTTTTACAGATGGAATGAGTTGGTTGTTGAATTTTAAGTCTTCTTTGACTTATTAGTCTTTGAAAAGACTGAAAATTATTATACCTATTTGTAAATATTAAAAATTTCAGCTATATTTTTATTCATATAAGCAAAAATTCATTTTTCATTTAAAAATTCTATTATCTTTGTTTTTAAACCTATCATTAAAAAAAAAAATAAATATATTCATTTATCAATGCAATATTTATATTTAATGTTTGTATTTGTTTTTGTTGTTTTTTAAAAATTAAAACCTATACCAAATCATTTTAAAAAAAACATATCTACCGATACCATATATCTATTTCTGAACCTATCTGTGAAACTTAGATTTCTATTATTATGTATATTAATTTTATAATTTGAAAGTTTTTTATACAATATTTTATTTTAATAACTTTTATAATTTGTTTTTCTACCAAGATGTGTTTTCTCTCCTACCAACCTCGAATTTTTGGCCATCTACATTGCACAGTTTCCGTGTCGATGATATATGTAGACTTATCTGACCTACCGATACCCGACTCCTCCCGATATTCGACCTACGACCTAATGTCTGACTGTCTATCTGTGATTCCCACGAGCCTGTCGAAACTTGGAGGACTAATTCTATTTGTAGAGAAAATTGCATATAAATATTGTTATTTTCAGTTGTTATATATAACTTAACTTAATGTTTTAATTAATGTGTTATAGGTACAATATGTTGTTTTACAAAATTGTAGCACTGTTTTTCTACCTAAGAAATGTGTTTTTTCTCTCCTACCAATATCCGAATTTTTGGCCATTCTGACGATGGCTCAGTCCGTCATGGTTGGATGTGGGATGTTCTACTGTAGCTTATTAGCCGACCATGTGATAGTACTGACTGACACCTCAGTTTGGAACTCACTTTGCCCAATAGTGGGCATCTCTAGAAATTAAAGCCTTTTGCAAGCTAAAACTTTTCAAATATTTTTGGTTGATATTTTTATTTGGCAATATTATTTGTTATAATTTGATAGTTAAGACCTATTTGTTGTATTTTATACTCAGTTTAAATATTGTTTAAAGCAAACCTGAGTAGGTAAAATGTACATAATGTAAAAATTATTATGAGTATTTGTACATTTTAGAACAAATAAGTGAGGTAACGACCATGGTAGGCTAGGTTTTTTCGGATAGTTCATCCATCCCATTACACATGAATATTTTAGTGTCCTTCTAGTAGGCTATAGTATATCTTATAGAATACTAGGCCTACACTACTAGGAATCTTAGGAATACACCGAAACTTTAAACATTTAATATAATTATTAATTTAAAGGCTTGTCCTCATAAACTTTTATGTTGTATACATTGTTTTAAATCACAACAGATTTTCAGAAATTGATTTTGAAATTCAAAATTTCTATTAGTTACCACTAATGCGCTCTCAGACCAGCTGAGAAACAAGTAATTCGGCTTAAAATGGTATTGCTCATGGATGATATTTGTACAAATCTGTGCAAACCATAATAGGCTTATATTCATCAATGCTACAATTCAGACTGTTTAGTCTCCATTGAATCTTAGCAGGTGAAGATTACCCAGGATAAATAAGGACCTAGCATAGCCCCCACAACAAAATATTTGCATGACCAAAAAAAATTAAGTAGGCCTAGGCCAAAACGATGCCTATACTAGTTTTGGCCTACGTCCTATAGGCCAAAATGGATGTTCATGTATCGATGTACGAGTGAAGGGTGATTGATATTTAATAATAACAAAAATTTTTCACACAAAATAAAATATCTGGCTTGAATATCAGAAGATTAGAGTCTAAAAATAATTAATTGTGAAATAGGGGCTTAAGCTTACTTGTGACTAAACCATGGTGTATTTAGATCTGCGACATAAACGTGCGATCCCCACGTCTTCCCGGAAACATCGTCCAATTCAGTTCGCGTGGTGAAAGCGACAATATTCTGGCTGGACACTGAGCAGATTGTCTCCCCATCATGCAAGCTGAAAAATTATGGTGGTAAAGAAACATTAGTAACAGCTGACACACATCACTATTCAATAACAGTTTCATTTTGTGACATAAAAGGTTAATGAGAAACTTAATAAATAAGGAAGTAAGTTTACAATGATTGATGTAAATGATTTATGGATAAAAATATTTTAATGAAATATTTCAAAATATTTTTTAACCCTAGGAGTGGCAAGCTTTTTAATTTTGGCTGTAACATAAAAATAATTACTAATATCTTCTTGAAGTATAAACAAAATACCCCCTGTCGCAGCAGATCTGCATACTCAGCGAATTTCCAAATCAATAATATAATAATAATAATAAAATATGACAAGTTTTATAAAAATCTGTCCATAAACATGAGAATTATTTGCCTATTCTACATAAGATTAACATGGGAAAGAGTGTGCAGATTAGCTGCTGTGAGGAACTCTGAAAGTAGTCATTTCTACCATAAATAATTTTTATTTTAACCAATTATAAAAATAATTAATTGTGAAATAGGGGCTTAAGCTTACTTGTGACTAAACCATGGTGTATTTAGATCTGCGACATAAACGTGCGATCCCCACGTCTTCCCGGAAACATCGTCCAATTCAGTTCGCGTGGTGAAAGCGACAATATTCTGGCTGGACACTGAGGCAGATTGTCTCCCCATCATGCAAGCTGAAAAATTATGGTGGTATTTTCCCTATACCTCCTCTTGACAATGGTATATATAAATGGTATATATATTCGATATACTGTGAGCAGCTACGAGATAATTAAGTCACGCTGGTTTTTTTGCCGGAATCCGCTGATTGGCAGCTGGAGAATCCAGCCATATCTTAGGCCATGTAGAAAATTTTACCGTAACATCCATAAGATTCCACCAAAACAAGAATAGGCCTAACTAAAAAACCCAATTATAGGGTACCATAACCTCCCTTTGAATTGACAGATGTCTAGTTTTCGAAACTCAAGTAGATAAATGTAGGATTACATATCCCAAACAAATATGGTCTCAATCTTCCCGTTTTAACAAGATGTAGGCCTATCGATTTGCCTATTTTTACAAGAGTTATAAATCTGTTTCCAGACACTCACACACATAATATTAATTTTGTTGGTTGAACATCAAACATTTTTGTCTATCAAATATTGCAAAATAATTATGTATACATGTAAATTTAAACTGTTGATTTGAGGTCTAGGGACCTAAAAATGAAAAATTGTCAGTCCCAGAATTAATTCTCACGAAGCCACTTTAGGTAAATTTCTTTCCAATAGAAAATTTACTAAAAAATTACCAACCTCTCAAATTCAGGATGAATCTTGGTAGACGTATTGTGTTTTCTGTATAAAGCGTAGACCAAATCCATTTTGATATTTTTGATTTCTTTAATAATTTACTTTGGCAAGAAAAGTTTGGTTTCCTGAAAAATCAGAGAATCCTATGATAGTTTTATGAAAAACATTGGACTGACACAATAAGTGGATGTTTGTGTGAGGTTTTTCATAAACTCATCAAATTAAAATAAGTCAACTTCGTACCGGACTTAATTAATAACCATACGAACTACCGGAACTTGAATAATACAAAATAAACTTTAAATTAAGGAATGACAGTTGCTGACACTTGAACAAGTGAAGTGAACATGAATGAACATTGAACATAAACAATATCAATACGAATTTTCTCGAAAGGCATTTGGCGGTCTGGATATTTTAGTCCATGAAACTCTAAAGTTCTTTAACTTTTTATTAGATATCAATCCGGCTGCTTTGCAGTTGAAAAGTAAGACCAAAGAGGAACGGATCCTTTCATCCATTTCATCATGACTGGGACGGTAGCGACGTCCTGTAATCCAGCTACTTGGAGGTCACGAATTGTGGATAGTTGTGAGAGATGGCCGGTGGATGTGGTGTTCTCTTGTCTAGATTAACGTCCGCACTATTGAATACTACGTTAATCCACAAAGACCATTCTCATAATTAGACCAATTCGTTATTCAGAGGCCGTGGTTCGGATTCCACGTTAAACTGTAGGTCCACGGCTGTTGGGCTATTAATTAACAGACCTGTCTAAGGAACATGTCAGCATAGATGAACGGATACTAAAGAATAAACGGATACTTATAATCCGTTCCTCTCTGATGTCAGCCTTAGTCAGTAACAAGACTACAAGATCGCGCCACAATCATCCTACATTTAAGTTTATTCCTCATTCATACTTGGCTTAAAATACCTACCTGGGTAGGTCGCCATTTCAGTTAAAAGTAAAAGTAACTAAGCATCTATGGCAAGACTGTACCAACCGGCTGAGTTATAACAAAGACAATTTATATTTCAATATTTATATTAGAATAAAATTGTCTTTGGTTGTAAGTTCATCTCGTCCAGCCAAATAAAAAAATGTATTACACATTTAATTAAAATAATTATAAATTAT
Source organism: Nephotettix cincticeps (assembly GCA_023375725.1). Lineage (NCBI taxonomy): Eukaryota > Metazoa > Arthropoda > Insecta > Hemiptera > Cicadellidae > Nephotettix > Nephotettix cincticeps. Next base: position 15,412,630 of record CM041786.1, on the reverse strand, counting down.
AAAAATTTATTTGAAACAATTTTTAATATTTCCGTTGATATTTAATAACGAAAATTAACGTTGCCAAAATATTAACAGGCCTATATTCAAATTCATCCGAGTAGGTGATGTGAGCCAAGCAACCAAAATGTCCAGTAGTGCAATAATTATAGATGATAAAAGAACTATATATATAAACAATGGTGCAATCCAACAAAATATTAATTTAGTCTCTATGGGACGAATGGACAGATATGATATTAAAGAATCTAAAGTACACATACAATTGATTCTTTTAATTGACTAAAAAATCAAGAGTAGTTTCATCATACAGGAAACTACAGAATTGTTCTTATTAAAAATAATAAAATTTTATACCTCCTTTATGGTTGTTTCATCATTGACCTTTTAGGGTTAGAGGAAAGATAAAGTCAAGACACATTTCTAAAAAAAATCGTGTCTACCGTTGGATTCATATAAAGTCAATATGAGGCTTTCCATTCCAAAACTCACTTATCAACATTTTTTTTGATACCGGTATTGAGATATTGTTATCACTGGATTCGTTGGAAAAATCCGTATTGACTTTTAACATTAAACCTATCCAAAACTCACTTTTACTTTCTCCCCTTATACGTAGTATATGGAGAAAGTATTGTTTTCGTCAAAATTTTCGAATTTGAGTTGAGGGTGGATATATCCGTTTTGGGGTCCCCTGAATCCAAAAAAGTGGGTTTGGAGGTGATGTCTGTCCGTCCGTGTGTCTGTCTGTGTGTGTGTCTGGATGTGTACAGTGCCACAGCCTACCCCGTTGGTCCGATTTAGATGAAATTTGGCATGTATGTATATATTCACGGTATCTCCAGGTGTTTTTTTTCATTTTTTTGAATTTTTGATTTTTAAGGGTAGTTCACCCCTAAAAACCCTTAAAAAACGTGAAAAATCCATATTTCTCAAAAACGGCTCTAACGATTTTGATTATAATTTTATATTTTTATAGTGCACAGAGTACTAAATAATTTGACACCACCCGCATGTCTGTAAAAATGACGGTTCAAAAGTTATGGGCTTTTAAATGTCAGAAAAATTAAATTTTTAAATTTTCAGCGAAAACAATAAAAGTAAAGTACAATTTGACTATCACCATTAAAACCTGCTTAAAAAACTAAACAAATTAGTATTTTGAATTATTTGTCTACGACTAACGGTTCCAGAGAAAAGTGAAATTTATTGTCCATGATAAACACAGTACGTTGTCTGAAAGCGTCCAATGTTATTCTTATGGAGAATATTAAAATATCAATTTCTTCCTTATTTTTTAACCGATTTCCATGAAACTTGGTATGAAGTGTAAGGTCAAATCACCCAACAGAACCAACTCAAAAAAGCTTGGTATTACCGTGGGGGGGGGGGTGTTTCCCCCCATACAATTCGAACAATTAATTTAACTTTGTCTCTCTTGTTTTTATTTTCAGAAATGGGATGATTATTTTTGAAACAATAAATTATTAAATGATATTTATTTAGATGAATTTTGGAGAACATGACAGTTTTATTATAGATTGTCTTTCTTGAACTTACTTAAGGGAGAAAGTATGTGTCAGTTCACTGGTACCGTTTATTTCTATTTAAAATACAAAACCCGGTATATTACCAAAAAATATCTTACTTTGGGACCTTGTTGTTCCATAATCATTAAAATATTATTTCATCCTCAAATTGTTTGAACTTAAAAGTTAAAAAAAACTATTTAAAGTTTAAACTTTTAAAGTCTATATAGAATCTCTGAAGGTACATAAAGATTTTCCATTTATGTCAACAAACAATCCATGATCAATTTCCGTGCGCAAATTTGGAAACACTTGTTTTTAACAAGGGATATCGACAAATTATGTAAGCGGCGACCCTAATTTGGTACAGTAATTTTTTGGTAAAGGTCCTTTATGACAGTGTGATGATATTAAGTATCCGCTACCACCATGCGGACTAGCCGGCACACGTTTTGCCACGCCGCCCCTGAATAAGTGTACCGCCCCTAGGCCAGTAGGCCCTACCTTATAGCGTGCATAGTGGAAAATCTATCCCTAATTTATCATTGCGATGAAGTAAGAAGTCTCCTTATTCTCTGCGACTCGGATCCTGGCTAGTGGATAGAATTGTGGATAGCTGTGAGCGATGGTCGGTGGGTGTAATGACTGGGATGGTGGCGACGTCCTGTAATCCAGCTACTTGGAGGACACGAATTGTGGATAGTTGTGAGTGATGGTGGGTGGGTGTAGTGTTCTCTTGTGTGGATAAACGTCCGAACTATTGTTCATCCGCAAAGACCATCCACATAATTAGACCAATTCGTAACCCAGAGGCTGTGGTTCGGATTCCATGTTAAACTGCAGGTCCATTAGTTGCCATCGGCTGTTGGGCTATTAATTAACAGTCCTGACTAAGGAACATGTCAGCCTTAGTCAGTAACAAGACGACAAGATGCGCCACAATCATCTTACACTCAATTCTCATTCATATTTGGTTTAAAATACCTACCTTGTAGTATGGTCGTATTCAATACTCGAATCTAATCTAATCTCTTGTGTGGATCAACGTATGCACTATTGAATACTACGTTAATTTGCAAAGGCCATCCTCATAACTAAACCACTTCGTAATTCAAGGGCAGTGGTTCGGAATCTATGTTAAACAGCTTTAGATATGCCATTGACTATTAGGCTATTAATAATTAACAGTAATGTCTAAGGAACATCGAACATGTCAGCCTTGGTCAGTAACAAGACTACAAGATCGCACCACAATCATCCTACACTACTACCCATTCATACTTGGTTTAAAACACTGACCTGGGTAGGTCACCATTTCAAACGGTAATATGAAGGTAAACTAGCGATCGTTTTCCAATATTAGCAATGTTATTTTATATCACCATTTTGGTTTAGGTGGTTTTGGTTTAGGTGGTACATGGGCTAGATCCCCTGTAATAAATTACAGGTGCTATGTTTGTCATTTTTGTAAGAAATGGGAAGAGGTCTTTTGTAAATAAAGATTTTATATAAAAAATGTGTTATTTTAAAAGATGGGTTATACCCAGTAAATACATATTAATCCATGTATGAGGGTTTACTTTGCTTTGTACAAGGCATATCCGTTTTGTTAATTACATAATTGTGTACTTTTTTAATTTTTGAAAATTTTATATTTTTTATAATATTTATAAATAAATTTAATGTTGGCTTTTTATGAAATGAAAATGTATTTACTTACCATCGGGAAATAGCTTAGATCATGGATATGTCTTAAGGGAATATATTCAGTACCTTTAAACAGCTGTCCTTATAACCAAATGACGTCACTTGCTTTTCAAATTTTGGTCTGACGGATTGCCATACCGCCCTCCCATAGCTGTGTGAATTATTTCTCTGACACTGACTATCTTGTTATTAGTGGCGAAAGGAAATAAAATAAACATATAGTACTCCTTAATGTTTATTGCTATTTTTTTCTTACCTACTGTTAAAAAAATTATCCACCTTACCCCAGCCACTGGAATGCTCAGCTAATGGACAAACTTATTGCTATCACAATGCATATTTTAATCCTATTTAAATAAATAATTCTATATTATCAGTAAACAAACAACATTTATATCACACACTCATTTGCATGTAATTAACACCACAGATACAATTTGAAAATGGAGTTTTAAATTAAAACCCTCTCAAGCATTACCATGGACTGATTGCTATGCAATAGTTAATGCCTGTAGTTTTGTAATTCATAAATCTATTTTTAAGTCACTTATTTCAAAGAATGAGGTAGCCATTTGAAAAAAACTCATAAGATATATACTATTTCATATCAACTAAATCTAATGGTAATTACAATAAGAAATAAGTACAGTAGTAAGTAATTGCAATAATAGAATATGTTGACATTTTTGTTTCAAATAACTCAAGAGCACAGATATTGATTGATCTGATAATAATTATTTGCTCTAAAGTAAAAATAAAGAAAGTCAGTTCCAGGATGTGAGTAGACTTTTTTCAAAACTTAAGTGTGAGTGAACAAATTTTAATTTGATATTTGAAAGTTCCAATAAGTTACATTAAACATTTAATTTTATATTTTCTTAGAACTTAAAAAATGTAACTACATATACTAAACTCTAAATCTATAACACTCTGTATCAGCTTTATTTATATAATAAATAAATAATATATGACAAGTTTGGTCAAAATCTGTCGATAAACATGAGAATTTATGCCTATTCCATAAGATTAAAATGGGAAAGAGTGAGTAGGTCTGCTGCTGTGAGGAACACTGAAACACATATACCATCAAAAATTTTATTTTAACATTTATACCAACTTTCATCAACATCTGTCCATAAATATAGGAGTTTGCCTAATCTCCATATGATTAACATGGAAAAAGAGTATGCAGGTTTGCTGCCATGATAAACACATAAACTATGATTTTTTAGCACAAATGTATGGATCACAACCACATGAAGCTAAATATCAAGTTTCATCCAAAAATATTATATAATAAGTGAAAAATTAATTTTTCCTAATCCTCCATAAGATTAACATTGGAGCCTCAAAATACAACGTACTGTGTTTAGATTTTTTATATCTCGGTAACCGTAAGATAAGAAAACTTTAAGAACTTAATGTGTAGTTTTTTAAGCTGATGCAATGTGAAATATAAAATTAGAAATTTTAAAAACTACTTGTGAAAAAAAAAAACCCCATTTTTACAAAAAAACTATTATTGACCGATATTTCTGGTTTACGAAATGTCCGAGCATTTGTAGGAATAAGTCTCTACCAAATTTGGTCTCGATCGGACCTTTTTTCAATATCTTCACAGACACATATATAATACAAATTTTCTATAATAGAAATAAGTATATATTATAATTTAAACTATTTTTTTTCCTTCATAAGAAGAAAAATAACATTTTTATGCCATAACTACTAATATTCTTTATAAATCTAAAACACTAATCATTCTATAACACTCTGTTCATTGCTTTATTTATTTGAAATGTAAATTAACATATCATAACCAACCAGTTCTATTGGAAACTCGTTGTAAAAAATTATAAATAATAAGTTAAAGCTTTAATATCGACTAGATAATTTTGCGGTGGTATTAGATTTTGTGCATTGAAAAATTCAAAATGAAACTTGGACAGAACACAGATACATTTGCAGGAAGCCCCCCTAGTGGAGTCAGTCTCAGATCACGATGGTTCATGTGAGTGGGGGCTCAGAGGGGGGTTGTGGCGGCGGGGACGACGGAGGCTTCCCAGGGTACAGGTTAGCTTGGAGGTCGAATCCTGGTGGCATTGTCATCGTTCCTTGGGCCTGTGGAATAATGAATAAATTAACAATTTTGGCAAAACTGATCGCTTTTAGGAGGCGTTTTAGAAAAAACTGTCTTTTAAAATAATACCTGGATGTTATAATTTGATTAAATAATTAAAAAATATTAAATTAACTAAGTTCACACAATCTTCTTTGAATGTATACATATTAACTAGATTGTTTCAATCATTAATATGACAATAAAGTGACTGGGACAGTGGCTTGTCATGTAGGCCTAATCTAGCTTAGAGAACACGAATTGTGGGTAGTTATAAGCGATAAGTTAGCGTAAGTTATGGTCTTTGGATGCGACATTCCCTGGTGTGGACTGACGTCCGCACTAGGAAATACTACATTCGTCTGCAAAGACCATCCTCATAATAGACCCGTTTGTAATTCAGAGATAGTGGTTCAAACTCCACGTTAAACTTTAGGTCCCTTAGATGACATTGGCTGTTAATAACAGTCCTGTCTAAAGAACATATCAGTCTGAGTCAGTATCAAGACTACACGTTCTGACCAATCCAGGACCATTGCTGACCAAGGTTGAAGTTTTGCTTGCTACCAATTGAATCACCCGAAACTTATTTGTGGTAAATGTTTAAACGAACCTGAAGGTAAGCTATCAGTCTGCGAAGCTCGTCAAGCGCATTGGCCTGCATGAGGATGTAGTTCTTGGCGAGCAGCAGGGTCGCTATCTTGGAGAGCTTGCGGACGGACGGAGAGTGGGCGTAGGGGATCACGCTACGCAGCTCGTCTAGGGCGTCGTTTAAGTCGTGCATTCTGCGACGCTCCCTGGCGTTGATGTTCAGCCTTACCGACTTTCCCTGACGGTTCTTCGGCTTCCCTCCTAGACCCGAAGAGCTGCTCCCTGGCCCTCCTAGATGGTTGGGGGTTAGTCTGAAAACATCCACCGTACAGGTAGCTGAACCTAACTGATTCTGCTTTGAAGAGTTTTTCAATATGGGAATAATCATATTTTATACTTTTAGCCAAGTATGAATGCGAAATGAGTGTAAGATAATTGTGGCGCGATCTTGTAGTCTTCCGACTAAGGCTGATATGTACCTTAGACAGAACTGTTAATTAATGGCCAAACGGTCAATGGCATATCTGAGGTACCTACAGTTTAACGTGGAGTCCGAACCACTGCCTCCTGAATTACAAACTAATATAATTATGAGGATGGTCTTTGCTGATAAACTTAGTATTCAATAGACCTTAATCCACACAAGAGATTTTCTTCAAAAGACTGGGGTGGTGGTGTGTCCTGTAATCTTGCTACTTGTAGATCACAGATTGTGGATAGTTATGAGCGATGGTTGGGATATTCTCTGGTTTGGATTAACGTCCACACTATTTAATAATAAGTTCATCCAGAAAGACCATCCTCATAATTAGAACAGTTCGTAAGTCAGAGGCAGTAGTTCGGATTCGAATAGGGAAAGTTGTACCTACTCATTATGGTCTGTCTCCTTTTGATCAACACATTTTGAGTTAGGCCTAAGTATATACGTATGTATATACGTAATCCTGTTTAGCACGAAAATGTGTTCTGAAACAGGATTCATCGAAACTTTGTTTTGAGTTAGTGTTGGCTGGTAGAGCGGAAGCTAAAGTATGGAAACCTTTACTGAATAAGGACAAAAATAATATTGTAAAAGGTCCTCTCACAAATTTGCTCATTTACATTCCAAGTGTAAAGAAAAGTCTTGTGATATCAGAGTCCACCAATATACGACTTTATATAATTCTAGCATTGATTATTGGTGCTAAATAATTTGTGTAATACTTCAACATGCAAACATTGAGTTGAATGTAGCTGTCTTTTTTAAACTTAAGTTAACCAACTGAAAAATTAAGATATTATGTTATTATTTATGAAAGAAGAACATTAAATATATATAAATGGCACAAGGATAACTCCTTTTTAAAGTTCAGGATCGAATTATAATAATATGAAGTCAATGATTTTCTTTAAAATATAATTATTTAACTCTATATTGACTGAATTTCATGGAAGAAATCCTTTGATACTGATAAACAGAACCATCCTGGACTGATGTCCACGATTGGTGTAATTTATTTTATGGCCTATGGAAGGTAGGTAGGTCTCGTCCAAACATAGTTTTGACCATTAGCATTTTTCAAGGTTTCTTATTGTTTATTTTTTATGACATCAATCCCCGATTTTGGCTAAGGTGACGCATGCGAAACATTTGACTTAAAAAAACATAATATTAACGTTTATTTGTTGATTGTATCATAAATATATGTGTTGGCACAATTTTCAAGTTTTTGTGAAACCCTTTTGGGTTACTGGGTGATTATAGTTCAGAAATTTGGCGGTTTTCATGCAATGAGTGTGGAAAACTACTTATGCTTTTGAGCTGAAATTTTGAAAACGTGGGTGGCTAACAAACCTTTACCACGTTACCTATGTGAAATTTAGAAATAAGGAAAACAATTTCGTATACTACAACGAGATTATTGTTCACCTTGAAATAGCTTATTTTGTTGAAAAATAAGCTATTTATAAGCGAGGGTTGGCAATTTGCACGACCAAAATCTGAAACAATGACTTCATTTGGCTCTAATCAATTAGTGATAAGTTTAGGGAACACTGGCCACAGTTACTGGATAAATTGGTCAGTAATTTCCAGGTTAGAACCATGTATTTCATTTAAGTTTTTAATATGTGGAAATAAATTCATTATTTATTCACTTCATTTGGTTAGTGACGTCATACTTTGGTTACAAGAACAGTAGTTTTAAATTAAATGAAAACGTTTCCCATATCCATGATCTAACTTATTTCCCACAGGGTATTAAAAATACTGTACCAACGTTTATTATTAGATTTTATTTATTATTAAATCAGCTTATTGACTAGAATCTGTATTGCATGATATTTGTTTTGACATGGATATGTCTTAGCTCTGGGGGTGTTGGGCTCCAGAGCTATTATATTGAATTTTTAGTATAAAAGAATAAGAACAGCTGTTTAGATGAAGTGAAAACATTCCATTTAGACATATCCATGACCTATTTCCCCAAGGAAGTATAAACAAACATTTGTTGCCATGGATATAGGGGGGAGGGGTTAGCAATCCTTGACAAACTACAATTGTAAAGACAGTGACGCCATCTAGTTATAAGGATAACTGTTTAGAGGAACTGAAAATATTCCCTTTAAATGGACATATCCATGTTATACTCGACATCATCTGATATGATATCTGGTGTGGCTGGAGAAAATCTATCACCAATTTAACACCTTTTGTATGTATTTACCGTTTGTATATAATTACAATATAAGTGTAAATATATTACGTTGTGTTGGAAGACACGAGCTTTAACTTCATCCAAAAGAATGTAACTGGTGTCAAAATTACAATATATTTGGTGGGACGTTTGTTCCTGACTTACACCTCTCTTAAAATTTACCTTCATTAGCTTACCTATGCGAGTGGTGGGGACTAGGTTCAGGGGTGTTTTCGTCTGATGGGGGTCCAGGGGGCCCCGGAGGGTAGTAGTAGCCCCCCAGCCCCACAGCCCCCAAAGGCGTGCGACGTCCAGGCACTTGACTCGACTCACTTGAGAAGTACGTTCCACTCTCCATCTTCTGCAACATGACAGTTGGTAGCTAGAGGTGACAATCTCTACGTGACAACACTACAGAATGAAAATACTTAGAGGTATTGAGAATTGATTGTTTTCCATCATAATTTCATTTATAACCTAGATGAACGATGAACCTATGACGTTTAAAAATGGTCACCTTCGCATAAACATTAGCTATAAGTAAGTTGGTAAAAATTACAAAAAAAATAAAGTACTCTAAGTAACTTTTAAATGAAACTACCAGCAAATAAATGATTGTTAAGATTAAAAATATTTATGAATGATTCATATCTTGTATTAATACATTTTCTTAAGAGTCTGCAACAGTGATAGCCATCTTGGATTTTAGTCCCGTAAGAGCAATGTTAAATTCTGGCGCCTATATCTCCTTGACCTATTGTCATAAATTAACGGAAGAGGTGTCAAATTAAAGGTATTACAGTCCTCCAGGGCACCACCTAAAATTCAAGATGGCTACCACCGATGCAGACTCTTAATGGCAAGGACCTTGGAAGATGTAAATTATAAGTTATCGCCAAAAGTTAGTTTTTAGATTTTTTAAGATTATGTAGGCACGGAAAAGCCAGGATAAGCAGGCTCGTTTTCACATAGAATATTTTATATCCATAGGTATATAGGATTGAAAAGGTATTCCTAATTATTGGGTAGAAAACCCCCAAACCAATTACAGACTGGGATCAGGCCACAGAGCTCTCTAAGAGGATTTAGACTCCAACCCAAACTATAACACCAGGACGTCCTAGGACAGAATAACACCAACATCCAATCACTTAGGAATCCTTTCAGGAGGATGAGTAAGGAGGCCACCCTTAATTTGAGTCTTCAGGTTCAGTTGGGAGCAAAATCCCCCCAAATCAGGAGAGACAAGAAGGAGCCCATAGTTATAGGTAGCCAAGGGGCTTACCCTACCGTGGCAGTATTTTTAATGTATCCAATTTCGATACTATACTTGAACTTAAATAAATATTTACTTCCATTTGGAAATAGCTTAGATCATGGATGTGTATAAAGGAAATGGTTTTAGTTACTCTAAACAGTTGTTCTTATAACCACACGACGTCGTTTCCGTTCCAAATATTGGTCTGACAAATTGCCAATACCCCGTCTCAGAGCTAAGACTTATCCATGTCATATTAAAAATGTTTGTATTTACTTCCCTGTGGGAAATAGGTTAGATCATGGATATGTGTAAAGGGAATGGTTTCAATTCTCCTAAACAGCTGTTCCTATTCTTTTTTTCTTCTTTTTTTTGGCTAAGGTCTTAAAAGATCATGCAGCCTCGCAGTTCTCTATTTTGTGGTTGCTTCAAAAATTATTAGGATTCTCATTTTGCGTTTCTCATTAGATTTGTCTTTTAATTTCTCTAAAGAAATTAGCTATTTCTTTATATGTTTCTATTTCAATACTTTTAAGAGCAGACACAAGATCCAGTTTAAATTTTTCACAAGTGTTATTGAGTAATTTGCTTCTAAAGTAATTGTAGTGTGGGCATATAAAAATTAAATGTTCTAATGTTTCTTCTTGGTTTAAAGTGCAGTTTAAGCATAAAGGGGTAAAGTATTGTTTTTTGGAGTATAAGTATTTATTAACTCTGGCATGTCCGAGACGTGTTCTACATAAGACAATTGTATCATGTCTATTTAATTGCTTATCGGAAAACCAAGGCTTAGTTTGGAAACAATTTTGAATTTTTCTGTGCCACAGTCCTTTAGGGGAGTTATTTATCTCCTCATTGTAGGTAAAAATAGCTTCTTTTTTCTGGAATTTAACAAAATCCTCAATTGGAATGGGAATGTCATCAACAGATTCTCCATCCTGAATTGCTTCCTTCGCTAATTTGTCAACAACCTCATTGGGTTTAATTCCAATGTGAGAGGGAATCCAGTGGAAAGTGAAATGCTTGTTTTTATTATTTAATTTAATACAATCCTCAGAAAAAGGTCATTATGTTGGTCTTTGGATTTTATATTTTCTATTGCTTTAACAGAAGATTGGGAATCAGTGAAAATAACTATGTCAGTCTCTTGCAGTTCATTGCAAAAAGTTATACTTTTATAAATTGCATACAATTCAGCTGTATAAATTGAAACTATTTGCGATAGCTTGTATTTTTTGGAAATATTAAGTTGGGGGATATAAAAGGCTGCTCCTACCCCATCAGTTGTCTTGGATCCATCTGTATAAACAATTAAACTGTTTTTATATGTTAGGTTTATGTTAGAATAATGGATTTGCTTAAAAATTGATTCATTGTATTCCTTTTTATTCAGTAACAAGTTCTCTTGATTTGCAACACAGGTGTAGTTGTAGTCCTCAAATTCTATAGGTTTATTTAAGTAACTTATGTTTATGTAAGATGGAATTTCAGTGAAGTTAAACAATGTATTATTAATGATTTTATTGGTGCTTAAAACATAGTTTGGTAAATTTTTCCTCTGCCAATATTGATGGTTGTTTGTAAGAAAAGTAAGATGTAATAGGAGGTGATTTGCAGGGTGTGATGGGTCTGTTATAACCTTATAAATTAGTTTATCTGTCATTAATTTTCTTCTAGTTTTTAGAGGAAGCATAGCAGTCTCTGAATGGAGTGACACAATAGGGGTGGATTTATGTGCACCAACAGCAATTCTCAAGGCCTGATTTTGGATCATGTCAAGTTTATTTAATGTTATTTGTGAAACATGAGCAAAAAGAAAGCTTGCATAATCTATCTTCGGGCGTATCAGTCCCTTGTATACACTAAGAATGAAATCAGGGTGTGCACCTTTATGTCCACAACTCATTACTTTCAAAATATTTAAGTCTTTTAGGCACCTTTGATGTAATTTGTTGATATGCTCAGTAAATTTTAATTTATTATCAATTTCAACCCCAAGAAGTTTGATTGTCTCAACTATTGGTAATTCAACACCTTGAAGAGATAGTTTTATTACATTAGGATTTAAAGATTTTTTCCTACTAAAGCAGATTGCCTTACATTTTGAGGGATTGAATTCTAGATCATTGGCATGTGCATAAGTGTTAATCCTTCCTAAGGCTTCCTGAAGGTTATTTCGAGCGACCTCAATGTCCTTATGGGATGAAAAAATTAAAATGTCATCAGCATATATCAAAGTCTTTACAGAATTTGGTAGACTATAATCAATGTCTGCCAAATAAATGGCGAATAAAAGTGGACTAATAGCACTTCCTTGTGGTAATCCTCTGCTTGTTATCCTAGAGACTGATACTAATGGTTTATTAAAAATTCAATTAAATAGCTCTATAAATTTCTATGGAAACCTGTTTAAAATTTTCATCTTATTTCAATACCTGGTATTAAAACAATTAAACAATACGCAAGATAGCCTATTAATGTTACGCTTAATTTAAAGTACAGCAAGTTTTTATAATTCAAAGAGGATAAAATTATACTTTATACTTTTTACTAAAATGGCGATCTACCCAGGTAGGTAACGTAATCTAAATATGAATAAAAAAAGTGTAAGATGTTTTTGGCGCGATTTTGTAGTCTAGTTAATTAATATGCCAACATCCAATGGCATCTAAGTGACGACATACTACAGTTTAACGTGGGGTCCAAAACACAACGAGATCGCTCGCAGCACGCTGGCGTGAGTAGAGCAAATTTCACAGAACTTATGTTATTTCCATCATGGTAATAGAATAGTACTGAGTATGCAGGTTTGCTACCGTACAAGGATTGTTTTACATGGTAATGAGCGTATGAGGCTGTTCGCTAATTAAAAAGACATAGGACTTTCAATAGTTAAGCGAGTTATACCAATTATTCATCTAATCTCCGTAAGAATTACTTCGGCAACTAATACGTAGATAATGGGACCAATCACAAGCTATCCTAATTTTGCGTTCGTGACCATCTAAACCTTATTTAAATAAACGCTATTTTTAGACTTGATTGGGAACGGTCCAGACCGTGGTCTCGTTACAGCTAACCTACATCTTATTGTTAGTTATGCCATTAATTAGTAATTAATTCATAGCAGGCGACACAAATTTCATAGATTTATTACGTTGTTCATTTCTAATAGGCTCCGTTGTGGTCGTGGAAAAAGATTTTGTCTCCTATCACAATACATGGTTTCATGATCTGCCATACGATGCATTATCGATTTTTACTTTGGTTTTGATTGTCCTCTGGCCCCCATCTCGGACAATGGACGATGGTGTCTAGGGAGGGGGAGGGGAGACATGCCCTGATGGCAGATTCGAGACGCAAGTTAGCATAATGCGGTCGACCGATCTGGGCCCTGATTTTATTTTTGATCGCTGTTTCAACTCATTTCTCTCAGCGAATAAAATCATATTAGTATATTTATCATTCTATTTTCCATGATTTTACTACGAACTCATGAGTACAATTTATAGAAAACCTTGAAACAACTGGAAAATAAATTCCCATATTTAAGCAATAGAGTATTTTACTTATTGACGTAAATTAACATGCGTCATTCGTTACTAAAAGTATTTCGACGAAATCTGATTGCTCATGATTGTACACCTTACAACGTTTTGACCTTTTGAACATAGCGTGTTCTGTAACGCGAAAATGTTTGTTGAATATATTTTTGTCCTCTCCTAGATTTACTTTTGCCGTTTCCCGAGTAAGCTTAAGTGTTTCGAGCAGATAGCAATCTTGTGGTTTGACTGTACATAATATTACTAAATAATGAATGGAAGCTCTGTCTCACCCCAGAAGTGCAACTTGTATAGGAATATACTAATTCCTATAAAGTTTATCCTAGAATAATTCTTCCAATTCCAGAGTCTGCTCTGGAAGGTTTTTTCTACTTCAATAAAAATCTTGAGGCTTTGTAACCGTCGATGTTTTTTCATCCAGCTAAATGTTTCCTAAGTATTTTTGAGAAAGTGTCCTTCCTGTCAGACATACAAGAATTTGGTTGAAGAGTTCGCGGACTGAGCTGTCCAAACCCAGGAAGGGATAAAAGCGAAGCTAAGCCGTGGTGTTTGTAAAGAACTTTGAACCTGAGAAAGCGATGCGATCGTTTTGGATTTCGATGGAACAAATCAGATTAATCAGAGTTGTCCGAACAAACTATAAGAGCCTAGACCACATCAGGGAGCTCTGAAGACGACATTGCTGTCGCCATCTTGAATGGCCCACAGTAAGGTCACAACGGAGTCTGACCAACAAAATCCTCGTCAGGAAGGTTATCTGAACTTCATTTAGAGGTCACGTGACCTTGTTCCAGACACCCGTACACTGTGTAAAGGAGTCTGTAACAAGATCAGATGCAAGCTATGATCGCTCTTGACAGCTCATAGAGTTGGGTTGAATTTGAACATCTTTCTTAAAACTTATCTTAAGTTTTACACTCCCCTGTAGTGAGGTTGTACGAGTATATAAAACATTACCTTAAAAATAATTTTTTCACAGCACGAACAAAGGTAATAGACTATTATTTCTTTAAAAGAAATGTTCCCATAGATAAGGAAACCCAATATGGCATGGAATTATGTCTCAAATGGCAACCGAAAGTGTTTTAATACTAACCAGATTATTTTTTATGAACACAAATGTCGCTATCTAAAACAGTGTTTACATTACCCTTATGAAATAGTGACAGATCCAGGTATTTTCAGCCAAGTTATGAATGAGAAATAACTAGTCTGAGCTATAATGTCAAGTTGATTTTTCGACGTCAACCGCGTCGTCATGTTGATTGTATTGCCAAACGTTTCGCCCTTGCTGTGAAGTGGCATCCTCAGTGGCTAGGCTGAGACTGCCAACTTGACAACATGACGACGCGGTTGACACCGAAAAATCAACTTGACATTGTTGACACCGGCCTCGAAAGCATACGTTTGAAGACGGTTAGAACTATCATCAGATCATATCATATTCTTACTTTAAGTTAAGAACTATTTATGTGGCATGGTTAAAGTTATAATGTGGTCAGTGTCTGAAGCCCTCGTTATTGACAGTAAGCCTAGACACAAACTATACTAATATGTTATTCTAATCATTAGAAACTTCACGGTCATTCACAAAATTTTGTTTTCATCAAACATTTAATCATAATCTTTACATTTTCCCTTCTAAAACTTCATTTCCTGTCTAAATACATTATGTCACAAGTTCATAGAACAAATCGTACCTGAATAAAATCACGCTTATAAGTTCTAGAAAAAATTTAAGCTTACAAAACTAATTACTTGTTTTGAATTAAGATGTTAGTTAGATACTGGAGGGTTAGGAGGCCGCAGAAAAACTAGCAAGGTGCGTCTTCCAGCTGAACATTACAATTCCACCAATGAAAGGATTCATAAAGATGAAAATTGGTCATACACAGTCTACATAGACCGTTCAATAGTCTGGACCTGGATCTGGCATGAATTAGTTTGAAGGTTCTTCATACTTCCCATAGAAGAATGCATACTCTAGTGCAATAAGCCTCTAGTCTACTGGACATTGAAAAGGTCCATGTCAGGGAGACCAGGAATAGAAAGAGCCTTCTGCAGATTTCAGAGAGAATATGATAAAAAGGACTACTAGAGGAACGGGTGTATTCCAGGGAGACTGTCAAGGAGAGGGTCTATTCCATACTCCAGGAGAATATGATAAAATGGGTCTACTACATTGAGACTGGGTATGGTAAGGGTCTACTCCAGGGAGACGGTATGGTAAGGGTCTACTCCAGGGAGACTGGGTATGGTAAGGGTCTACTCCAGGGAGACGGTATGGTAAGGGTCTACTCCAGGGAGACTGGGTATGGTAAGATTCTACTCCAGGGAGACGGGGTATGGTAAGGGTCTACTCCAGGGAGACGGGGTATGGTAAGGGTCTACTCCAGGGAGACTGGATATGAAAAGGATCTACACCAGGGAGACTAGGTATGGTAAGGGTCTACTCCAGGGAGACTAGGTATGGTAAGGGTCTACTCCAGGGAGACTAGGTATGGTAAGGGTCTACTCCAGGGAGACTGGGTATGGTAAGGGTCTACTCCAGGGAGACTAGGTATGGTAAGGGTCTACTCCAGGGAGACTGGGTATGGTAAGGGTCTACTCCAGGGAGACGGGGTATGGTAAGGGTCTACTCCAGGGAGACTAGGTATGGTAAGGGTTTACTCCAGGGAGACTGGGTATGGTAGGGGTCTACTCTAGGGAGACTAGGTATGGTAAGGGTCTACTTCAGGGAGACTGGGTATGGTAAGGGTCTACTCCAGGGAGACTGGGTATGGTAAGGGTCTACTCCAGGGTGACTGGATATGGTAGGGGTCTACTCCAGGAGGACTGGGTATAGAAAGGGTCTACTCCAGGGAGACTGGGTATGAAAAGGGTCTACTCTGGGGAGCCCTCAAATTTTCATTTTATAGTACACGCGCACCCCCCCCCCACACACAGAGTTTAGTTAATTCCCGCCCAGCTCACTCTGAGAGTAAACAAAGTAACCAAACCTCCTCCTGAGCAGTAGGGCAACCCTCCCATGTGGACCGCAAGGGGATAGACCAAGAATTCTGGCCAGACTGGGTGTTCATGCTCATTCTCCAGCAAGAGTCATTCCCCCTAAAGAGACAAGAAGCTTAACGAAGGTGGTGCGGATGCCCACTAACTTGTTTGCCAAGGAATATATAGTTATGTGAAAACTCCTTTTTGGTAGGACCGCCTAGTTTTGATCACTGAACTTGCAAATCCCAGTCATACAGCTAACTACGGCACAATTATTGACGTTTGCTCTTGTAGCTTATTGTTATATACAATCTTTTGAAAACGTTCCTTTATATTCGTGACCTTCTTGAGGATAGTTGATTTTAACAAGAGTATTTAACTTAACTTATTTATATCTACTTTTACAGCTAGGGTTTATTTACTAAATTAACAATTGGAACAGTGTTATTAATGATACAATGTAATGTGTTTAACCACACGCATGCTATTGAATCGGTAATTTAGTCTTAATAAGGACCTACACAAACAAAAGAAACAAAAAGTAGTTAAATCTATAATATACAGTTGTGCGAATTGCCATAATCTGTATTATTCGATGCCTCCAAAAGTCTAATCTGTCAACGTATTTATACTACGCACATTAACCTATGGCTGTTGTAAAATACTACAATAATCATTTAGTACGTTTAGTATTAAGTATAACTGATAGTAAATATTACCGTGTCCAAATCACATCCAAACGTTCGCCAAGAGTTCCCTCTTCTGCCGTTCGGTGGCGCCACTGACGCGATCAGCTGGTCTCTCCCGCGTCCGCTGCAAACCACTATTTCAGTTCATCCACAATATACGAATCACTCAGGAAAGTAGTAAATATATTTACCACAATATTTATAATGATAAGCGAACTGTCAAAGGCGTAACAGCTGCGTTGTTTGAAAGTGACAGTGTCGTTAGTTCCGTCAGCCGCCGCGAGATGGGAGGGGCGTCGCGACGGAACATATGGCGTGGTCCAGGGGCGAGATGGTTGCTAGGCAACGCCACCCCCTCACTATCCTCACCACCCTCGCCGCTTACACAATTCGTCGATATCCCTTGTTAAAAACAAGTGTTTCCAAATTTGCGCATCGCGGAAATTGATTGTGGATTGTTTGGCTACACAAATGGAAAATCCTGTCGTGACTTCAGAGGTTTAATATAGACTTTAAAAGTTTAAACCTTTTGGGGTTGAATAATATTTTGTAGATTTTAAAACAAGTTCCATGTAAATACCGAATGTCCAAAAAAGATCAGTACAATTTCAAACCCAGATCACAGTGACCCTTATTAGTTTGTGATGATCTAGCTGTTTTGGTGGCATTGTCCAGATGGAAAAGTTTAGTTTTAGCGAATTTCCCGTAGGGAAGAAGCTATTACCGTAGGTCTCATGGTGAGACTTAAGCCCGGGACCATGTTATTTTTTCTTCTTTAGGTGCCCAGAGACCAAAAACAATAGTCGTTAAAATTTATATATATGTGTCTGTGAACACGATAACTCTCGTAAAAGTGGTCCGATCGAAACCAAATTTGGTAGAAACGTGTATTCCTGCAATAGCTCGGACGAGTTCGTAAACCAGACATATCGGTCAATCGGAACGGGTAGTTTGGGGGGGTTTTGTACTCCAAAATCTTTTTGCATTTTTCCCATGTAATTTTTAAAAATTTCAAATTTTATCTTTTACCATTAGAATTGGCTAAAAAAATACACAATTTAGTACCTTAAAGTTTTTCTCTATCTCCAACGGTTACCGAGATATTAAAAAATCTAAACACAGTACGTTGTATTTTGGGGTTCCAATGTTAATCTTATGGAGGATAAGAAAAAATTAATATTTCCCATATCAATCAATATTTTTAGATTAAAAGGATTTTCCTTCAATTTGTTGATACTTTATGATTAGTGTGTTTATCATGGCATGCTCTTATGTTTTTAGCTCCATTTATGATGATGTTGATGAAAGTTGGTATAAATGTTAAAAATAAAATTATTTATGTGTTTTCATGTCTCACAAGCAAACCTGTACACTCTTTCCGATGTCAATCTTATGGAGAATAGACTAATAATTCTCATGTTTATGGACATATTTTTTTAAAACTTGTCATATATTATTATTATATGATTGGTTTGGAAATTCGCTGAGTACGCAGGTCTGCTGTGACGAGGGTATTATAATCATTCAATACTTTTCCAACGCGTCTCTTTTTTAACTACACAATATTTCTGGAGGTGGAGAAACTCCTCCCGTTTTCAAGTGATTACTTAATAATTTCCATTAAAAACGAAAGTTTATGTTACAGATATTAATTATATCATGGTTTATCATGCACAATACAAATAAACTATATTTATAAAGCTACCGAGCTATAATTTTTAATTGTTTAATGTAAACTATTAGGTAATCACTTGAAAATTTAAGGAGTTTCTCCACGTCTAGAAACTTAGTGTAGTTAAAAACACAGACGCGTTTGAAAAGTCCAATAAAAGATATTAAATAATTAACAACCAACGCCAACATGCATTTAAAGATTTAGTTTCACAGTTGTCAAGTTAGTTAATCTAAAACAATGTTAAAGCCTAAGATAAAAAAAACAAATGTCACAATTGATTAGGTATGGTTGTTCTTAATTCACATATTTTCGAACATTTATTTATTACTAGCTGACCCGGCGAACTTCGTAACGCCCAACAGTAAATATGTATTAACTTTAAGATTGGCCATGTTCCGAAGTCAAATATCATTACAACTTCGTTGTGAAAGATATATCGCGGTATATTTAATAACAATACTGATTCTATAAGACAATAAGAAATTTCTACTAAACAAATAAATCTAAGTGCATGGATTCACAATTTTCCAATCCAACCCAAACCAAACCTAACTGCATTTATAGGAAAGATTAAATTTTCTGAATCGCAAATTTTCTGAATTTTGAGAAAGAATCTATTTATACAGTAATTAGATGCCGTTGAGTACTATTTTCTGCTTGCTTCTTTGGCTTGCACAATGTTTAAAGTAAAAATAGCTGATGTTTATACATTAAAAAAACAACTGTCAAAACTATTTCCTTAAAATAAAATAAATTTGAACAAGTTTTAAAACTGGTCGATAACATGAGACATTGCTATCCTCCATAAGATCAAAGAAATATTTTGCTGCTGTTAAACACTGAAAGTAGTTTATTCCATCAAATATTTTAACATTTATACTAACTTTCTAACATCTGATAAAATAGTTTGAATCTATTTATTAACATAAAAGAGTATGCAGGTTTTACATATAGACATAAACTATGATTAGCACAAATGTTGAACCACATGAGCTAAATATAAAGTATCCAAATTTAGAAATAAGTGAAAAATTAATTTTTCCTAATTAAAAATTAACATGAGATCAAATACATACTGTGTTTTTAGATTTTTTTATATCTCGGTAATCGTTGAAGATAGAGAAAATCTAAGGAACTTAATGTGTAGTTTTTTTTTTAAGCTGATTCTGGTGAAATAAAATAATTAGAAATTCTAAAAAACATGTGAAAAAACGCAAAAAAATTTTTTACATACACAAACTTAGTTTTCTTGAACATGTCTGGTTTAGAAGCGTCATTTGTTGGATACACGTCATACCAAAATTGGTCTCGATACATTTTTTACGAATTATGTGCAAGAAAAATACAAAACACAAACACACAATAAAAACACAATCTACAACACTCATGTATATATTTATATAAATTTTTAACGCTATTGTTTTTT
This sequence comes from Nephotettix cincticeps, assembly GCA_023375725.1. Classification (NCBI taxonomy): domain Eukaryota; kingdom Metazoa; phylum Arthropoda; class Insecta; order Hemiptera; family Cicadellidae; genus Nephotettix; species Nephotettix cincticeps. The sequence continues at coordinate 15,392,407 of CM041786.1, read as the reverse complement.
TACTGCACCTAAAGAAGAAAATATAACAGATGTCTCGGGCTTAACTCTTGCTGAGTCTACTAATTGCTTATTTATAAATTGTTAAAAAATATGTCAAAAAATATTACCTTAAGATTAACATGGAAACTTTGAAAGCGTATAGGGTGTAGATCTATCGGGAATTTGACTAAAAACCCATCAGACTTTCCTATTTTGGGTCTAAAGAATATAGCCTATATATCCAAAGTTTCAGCTTTCTAGCTAGTCGGGATGGAAGATAATTAGTGTTGAGTGAGGGCTTAGACGTTTATAAGTTATATATACAGATTAGCTCATTTGCCTAAAAAATGACAAAACTATAAAAATGAAAACAGTACCGGTAACTCTGAAAAAAATTACGAATACCAAAACACTACCATGTATGGAATAGATAGGCAACATACTTCGAGATGATATTTATCTAATTTTTGTGTAACGCAAATCGATAAGTAAATACATAGATTAGGTTACAATGAGAAATGAGTGTAGGATGATCATGACACGATCTTGTAGTATTGTTAACTAAAGCTGACATGTTTTGCAGCATGAGATTTGCTGAAAAAGGTCTTAGTTAAACCTTATTATAAACAATACTTACTTAAATACTTGAATCCTATATCTTTGACTGGGGATTCCTGGATAGATGGCGAGCGTCATTAAAAAAAATATTACACAACATAGATATTATTAAAAACTAAAGACCAACACCTGGCTGTGGCGGGCGTCCTGCATTTTTACTCATCGCGGCATAAGAGGAGTTTCTGGCAACTCCTGAAGGCTGTAAAGAGGCCTCTGCAAGAGGGAACTGCGAATCTCCTCTTTGAAGGCTGCTGGTTCCAGATTTCTTATTCTTATCCGGCAATGTGTTAAATATTTTGATAGCAGAGCACGGGTAGCTTTACATTGTGAGATTAAGTAGGCCACGGACATGTCTAGATCGTTAGCTTTTCGTGTGGCGTAGCTGTGCTGAGCGCTTCTGCTATCACATCTGTCCAGATCCTCCTTCAACAGGACAAGGCTATTCAGCACATACTGGTTAAAGGCTGTAAGGATTCCAAGGTCTATAAACAGGGGGTGACAGTGTTCCCATGGATCGGATGAGGATATTATCCTTGCAACCCTCTTCTGGAGCAATAGAATGTCGTTAATCTTCCCATTGACTCTGTTGTTATTATAAAACACTCGTAAATATTATTTATATATTTCCTAATTTTACTAAAGGAATTGTTCGAATATATAATACGGTATATTTATAATAAAATCAGCATGCTTAGTGTTAATCGTTACGTTATTAAATGTTTGTGTTATTTAAAAAAAATACTAACATAAATACACTTTTAATGAAAATAAAAATGATAGAATTAGTTTGAAAATTAGTAACAGAATATTTTGATTACTCAGATTTGAAATGATAAGCCAGTAGGTGGTGCGCTCTATGTGAAACCTACTTTGGAAGTTCCTCTAACTCACGCTAGAATGCAGCACTTGCAACAATATGAAAATAAAAAAAACATCCATAAAACTAGAAATGTAGTGGGTTTATTTAGAGCAGACACTTTTTTCTGTGAAATATTTTATGACAGTAATCTAAGAAATATTCATTAAAATATTTACATTCAAACTTAGAGAGTTCGTATTGTGAATCGATGGACATAAATTACACGACTTAAATGATTTTAGGAAGATTCATACTATAATAAACTTAAATAGCCTTGGAGAATAATATACTCATAATATTTTATAACGATTATGTGGGGCTTAAAGTCGTACCTCAGTTACGCCAGGACAATTCAAGGGTAATAATGTTTCACCGCTTGAGTAATTTAATTTTCTTCCCCGATCTTTATGCTACAGTAAAATTTACTGACTCATATTGAAAAGAAATTCCGAACTTTATGCCTTCACAGCCTCTATTGGATCAATATCCGCCTTAATTTAAAAACTTCTATCTTTAAAAAGCTAAGAAATTGGAATCCAAACCAATAGAGCAGAGTTTTCCTGTGTATTCTATTTATTTCGTTTAATGTGAATTGATATCCAGCTACAGTGTTAAGATCATCAGGGGTTTAAAAATAACGCATCAATTTTGGTTAATGTGAATGAAAAATAAGATTTCGTAACACAGAATTTAACTTATAAATACATAAAATTTATTTACAATTAATTAATTAGAAATACAATTAATTATTAGAAATACACACATACTAATTTAAATTAATGAATTATACATTCACTGTTTTTTCATACCCATATGGTTGAAAATTAAAATAAAAAATTAAACATAAACATAAATTTTTTTTATGGAAGTCAGTAAACGTGGCCCTAAAATAACTAAAACTAAAAATTAAAACATGAAAGATGAAAATCAATGAAGTGGGAGGCTGGAACATATACGGCTCGTTACGAGGTGAGGATGAAGGGGGTAGTTAGGGGTTGAGGGGGGAGGAGATCGGCGAGGAGGTCACGTCTCAGTAGGAACATTATGAACCGACCTTAACGACTTCGGAGCCGCTAGCACGTCCGCCACGGCAGCCACCTTTATAGAAAGAAATAACGCTGATTTTCCTTCTGTTTCTTGAAGAAAAGTTTTACCTCTGTGGTGACTACCCTGCACATAGAGGAATAAACTTCGATATTGGAAGAATTAACGGTACACTAGAGTTGCTTCTCTTTCAGTATAACATTTATTGCGTATCGTTAAACGATTATGAGTACAAAGAAATGTTTTTCCTTTTGTATGAAAGATTTTAGAGCAGATAAAGGATATGATGTTTATTTATAAGAATAGAGTCGTAGTCTTGATCACTCTAAATTTGTATAACCTTCAACCAGTCAGTTAGACAATTATTATACTTGTTTGGCTTTCATACTTATACAGTAGAAGAAGATAGAAGATGCATTAGAAAATTGATAAACCTTGTTTACTATTTTAAATACCATGATCAAACTTCACATACAGCCTTACTTAGTCAAGTTTTAGTAATGCTGTAAATTCTAATTATTTTTCCACGATGATATATTATTTAAAAAAATGTTTCATTGCATTTTTTATAGTTTGAAATGTGTATTTTTAAGATTTATATGCTGTTCAGACCAGATTTAGTTCTAACTTTAACAAATAAATTCACAAACATTGTATGTTCACTAATTTTAGGCAACGCCCCACAGGGCTCCAGATCTTTTTCCCCTGAAAAATAGGAGTTTTAACATAAAGGTACATTTATTTCATAAACTTAAAATGGTGAAGTGCAAAAATTTTGTATGTTTGGAGGTCAATATATTTATTAATAATGGAATCAATTTAATTTATATACATTGGAAAATATTTACTTAAAAAATAATTTAAAAAAATAATTGAGTTTCAATATTTTGTCAATTACCTGAAAACAGTTTTTGTTGAGTTATCTTTATAAATATGGGTTTTGATGTCCACAAATGTATACTCCTTAATATAAAACTGTAGTTGTAGCTTTTATAGTTTCTGAAATAAATTTACCTCGAGTTTATTAATTTAACCTATGCAAGATAGAGACATATTACATCCCTTACGAGAATCGGATCCCAGACGATTGCCAATTATACTGTAATTGACTTTGGTTCGACAACGTCCGGCATTGCATGACGTAGCCATTGGTGGGCTGAACCCAGTCACTTGTGGAACACCTGGACATCTAAATAAATCGTAAAAGAGTTTAGATATGCTCAAATAATACACACAACCACCATGTAACATTTAACGATTATCATGCAAGAGTACGTATACAAAAAATATGCTTAGTTATCTGTAAAAATAAACGGTATAAGTGGACTGACACATAATTGTAAATTGAAAAACGACAATATGTAATAAAACTATCACATTCTTTAAAGTTTATCATTTATTATCATTTATATCACTTATTATAATAACTTATGTTTTCAAAAATAATCATCCAATTGTTGTCAATAACTAGAGGAACAAAGTTAAATTAATTGTTAGAATTTTACGAGGGGTACTCATTTACAAAAAAAACTCATTAACAGAATAAATAAACGGTATCAGTGAACTGACACATACTTTCTCCCTTAAGTAAATTTAAAAACGACAATCTGTAATAAAACTATAATGTTCTTCAAGGTTTATCTAAATATCATTTAATAATTTATCGTTTAAAAATTAATCATCCCATTTCTGAAAATAAAAACAAGAGATACAAAATTAAATTAATTGTTCGAATTGTACAGGGGAACCCCCCATCCCCCGGTAATACCAACCTTTTTGAGTGGGGTTTGTTTAGTGGTGTAACCTTATGCTATATACCAAGTTTCATGGAAAACGGTTGAAAAATAAGGAAGAAATTGATTTTTAATAATTTTCTGAAGAATTACATTGCGTGCTCTCAGACAAAGTACTGCGTTAAACATGGACAGTAAATTTAACTTTTCTCTGGAACCGTTAGTCGTATAGTACTATCAATAAACCCATAATACCCCAAAATATAATGTTTCTTACGGCAGTAATCCTACGTACTCTTTGCCCATGTAATTCCTATGGAGAATAGATAAATTAATTGGTATAACTCGGTTAATTTTCGAAATGATTTCAAAATGTCTTATGAGTTTTTCCTTAGTTAACAACCTTTATACATACCATATGAAACAATCCTTATTGCAGTACTATTCGATTACTATTATGATGGGAATAATATAAGTTCTATGAAATTCGCTCTACTCAGGCCAGCCTTCGATCTAGTTTACTTTTCCAGTTTTGGCTGCCCACAAAATCGGATTCAGGACGTATCTAATCCTCGAATTGGGTGAGGCAATTGAGTCTTAGGTGTCCAGTACCGATAAAAACTGATTGGCACAAACGTGGTTTGAACCAACGACATTGCTGTACCAGACCAACTGTGATTGTCTATTCTTACAAAAGCTAATCCTCTTTTTTATAAAAATAGTTCCGTGAACCTCCCTCCTTTTGGGTTTACTACACTAATACTAGAAGGATCTTTGTTCATTGGGATACCTATTATTGAAGATCCTGGCAACAATGAGTCAGCTGTTTTTGTCCGCAATAAAGCCACATGTACCACAGCATTCATTAAACTCAACATTCTCACACACAACTCATATCGTAAAATACTCATCAGAGTAGAAATTTAGAAATATTTATTCGCCGAAATAATTCAATTTTACAATAGCAAATATACATCACATCACAATATTTTGAAACAAATAATATTACAATAAATTGATACTTATAGTAATTAAAAAACTTTTAGTATTACATTTAATCTACACTAATACATTAATCTTAATCACTCCAATCTTACGAATCACTTATTGAAACGATTAAAATCACTAATCGATGGCATATACTTTATTAGCTTATGCTGTGTTGAAGTATTTCTATAAATTTAAACAAAATAATCCGTATTAATGGACTGACACATACTTTCTCCCTTAGTTAAATTTAAAAACGACTATCTGTAATAAAACTATCATACTCTTCAAAGTTTACTTAAGTATAATTTAATAATTTATTGTTTCAAAAAAATCATCCAATTTCTGAAAATAACAACAAAAGAAACAAAGTTAAATTAATTGTTAGAATTTTGTGGGGGAACCCCCCGCCCCCTGGTAATGCCAGGATTTTTGAGTTGTTTTTTTGGATGATTTGACCTTACGCTTCATATCAAGTTTCATGGAAAACTGTTGGAAAATTGGGCGCTCTCAGACAACGTACTGCATTTATCATGGAAAGTAAATTTAACTTTTCTCTGGAAACATTAGTCGTAGACAAATGGTTCAAAAAATAATTTGTTTATTTTTTTAAGCTGGCTTCAATGCCTAATGTCAAGTTATACTTTAATTTTATTATTTTCGCTGAAAATTTGAAAAATGGATTATTCTGACATTTAAAATCATATAACCTTTGAACCGTAACTTTTACAGACATGCGGGTGGTGTTGTATTATTTAGTACGCTGTGCACTATAAACCATCAAATTTCAATCAAAATCATTAGAGCCATTTTTGAGAAATTTGGATTTTTCACCTTTTTGGGGGGTTTTAAGGGGTGTGCTACCCTTAAAAATAAAAAAAACTAAAAAAATGAGAAAAACGCCTAAAGATACGGTGAATATACACATATTTGCCTAATTTAATCTAAATCGGACCATCGGGGTAGGCTGTGGCTCTGTACACATCCAGACTCACACACACACACACACACACACACACACACACACACACACAGAGAGAGAGAGTGACAGACAGACACACGGACGGACAGACATCACGTCGAAACCCACTTTTTTGGATTCAGGGGACCCGAAAACGGATATATCCACTTTGAACTCAAATTTGAAAATTTTGATCAAAACAATACTTTCTCCGTATACTATGTATATGGGGGGAAAGTGCAGAAGACAGATGCTCAAAATATATGTTAATAGTAAAAAAACAGATTAAGAAATGAGGTTTAACTAGTCATAATTTTGTTCACTTAATGAAATACTCTTCTATTTGTTTTACCATATTTTTTATAATTTTGCTTCATGATTTTTTTATCGTGAAAATATCATCATCATTAAATTTGGAATAAATTTCTATTTTCAATTTTAGTGAATACAAACTTTTCAAAACAAAGTTTAATATGGAGTTTTAATGTTCTAATTTTATATTTAAGTAATTTTTTTAAAAGTATACAATAAAACATTTTGATTTTTGCATTTGGTTTATTTTATTAATATTTTCAAACACAACAAAATTTTCATAAATATAAATTGAAAACACAAAAAATGAAACAAACAAGACATGGAAGAAATTATCTGTCATAAAACAGTGTTTTAATAAAACAAAAAAACACACAAAACACAATACCTATAAAACCACAGATCTTTTTTGGAGGGAGAAAAGGATATCCACATTTATTGTTTTTATAAATATAATTTTTTTATATATTGATAAATGCAGGTCTAAATATATTTAAATGAACAGATATCATTAAATAATTTAGTTTAATTTGTTTACTTTTGAATTTTATGTTAAATAAAAATAACCATTTTTATAAATCTTTAGAAAATTTTCCTTAACAAATAATAATGTTACTAATTTAAAATGGATTTTTACTAAAAAACTTAAAACCATTAAAACCTTTTAAATTCTTCAAAAAGTGGTCGAGGTAATGCAACTCTATTTAGTGATTTAAGTCGAACCAAATGAACCAAAGTGTTAAAATACTATGGCCTACTAAGAAAAAACAACCGCTAAATTTATTAAGGTGTCTTTAAGGAAAAATTGATAATTATTTTTTTAAAGTATGGATATGGATATTCAGTTTTCCGTAGTCTAAAGATCTGCTTGGTAATGCCTTTTTGGTGTTATTGGCATAAATCCCACCCCAACAACTCAAACCATATTGTATTTTACTGTTTATAATTGCAATAGATATGGGAAGATGCACTTAGACCGAAGTATATAAAATTTCCGCAGGGCCATATAAACATACTCTTATTTTATCTATTTTACCGAAATATTTAAAGCTATCCACCTTCTCAATCTGAACACTAAGTAGGTCGGTGTCTTAGCCATGAATAGCTAAATTTTTATGAATAACACAATTCCTTATACTCTGAAACAATTACTGGAGGCTGTAGATGAATAATTATTTTGCATCATTTCAAACTAATCCATCTTTTACAGCATCAAAACAAAAGGCAACTGACAGAGATTTGCAAAAGCCCATTAGTGTTTCTTCAAAACCGGAAGTTGGGTTGGTTCTTAACTGATTTATAAAACACATCCATCTGATAATGAGTGCAAGTCAGCCAGGGAGGAAGCTCATCTCCGTCTTGGCAGCAAGGATAATTATCGCGGCTTTGTGTGCCAAATTGAGCAGATTCGCTTGAGGCTAATTCTCATGAATTTCTGCTAACTTTGTTACGTCGCGAGCTTTCCTTTTCGACATCAAACAAGAATTAGGAAATCCATGATGTTTCTGCCAGCGTCTGTTTGAAAGAAATATATTGCAAGTTTATTTTCTTTGGTGTTGTTCTATGTATTCATACAAAATATTATGTTCCAATGCAAGGTCTCGTTCATACATAAGCCTTGTTGTGCAATTTATAAGATTTGAACAAATTTTGATTGAACCATAGAGTTTTTGAATGATTTGTACTTCCAGAAAATCTGGTTCTTGTCCTTCTTTCGGAGTAAATTATTGTACTACATAAAGCAGGATGTATAGTTGATAGAGTTAATTGCGATGAACATTTTTGAGACGATTTATATTGTACTTCCAGACTCTGTGTATTCTATCGGAGTTATAATTCTTTTGGAAGCGAAAGGGCAGTAAACCATTCAGACACCACGTCTCGCCACTATATTACATATAGATATTGAAATTACGTGGTTTCACGACTTCGGTCAGTATCTATGGAGTCATGTTCTTTTGGAAAAAACCCACACTATCAGTATTTTTAGGCTCCACATCCTAATGCTGTAACACGTCTCGCCACATAATTATAAATACATATAGCTTATATTTTTAACTTACTGGATATTAACGGGGGGGAGATAAAAGATGCAGTTTTAGTAGATGGACTTTTATTTATATTAAGTACGAATAAGTATATTCGTACTTTGTACCTTGCCCTACATTACATGATAAACATTACAGTCACTATTACAATATCTCCTTGAAAGGAAACAGATTTTGTACTTCTGTGTAGTACTGCAAATAAAACATTATCTAGAAGATGAAACAAATTAGATAGTAATGAAGACGAAAAATGGTAGTACTTTTAAAAAGGTATCGTTGAGAAAAAACTATGAACTGAAGATAAGCTATTTACAAGTATAAGTATATTGTACAAGTTCGATTACAAATATCTCCGATGTTCTCTTTCTCGAAGCTCAACTGTTTACAGAGACAACTTTGCAATAAAAGCTCGCATTGTTTGTGGAACGTGCTTGGAGTCTTTGGAGTTAAAGGATTAGTGAGGGGTTCCCAGGCACTCCATCCTTCAGCTGTCCACTGTGGCAGATTCACTGCCCGCCATGCGTCGGATTTATAAGCTCTTCTATCTCGCAGTGCTCGGTACTCCATCACCATCAGGGCCAACGTGAGAGAAATGCAAATATGTTTAAACAATTGTGAGTACTTTCTAATTTTAACTATAACTAGTAAAACATTTTATATTTGTCGCTGTGATAAGTATACAAATAGAAATAATTACTTGGAGATCACAAATTATGGATAGTTATACGCGATGGTCATTGGATGTGATATTTCTCTGTGGGGGTTAACGTCCCCAATACGTTCATCTATAACCTTAGTCAGTAACAGTACTACAAGAAAGCACCACAGTCAATCTACACTGATTTCTGATTCATATTTCAATTAGAATACCAATACGGAGCTCGGTAAGTCAAATGTTGCTGGATCGAAACCAGAGTCCGGCGACTCCTGTCAGATCATGAGCAGCCACCTCTGGCTTGCCTGTGTGCCTGCGCGTTTATGCCTGGTTCAGGCATATATAATTTACGTGGCTATTTGTGCCTGAGTCCCATTAGCTATTCGATGGATTTGTGTGATTCCTACAAAAATGTATGGATTTTTCCCTTTCTCACTCTTATAATTCCTTTTCCTCGAAGGGACAATGCAAAACTGCAAAACGTGCTTAGACGGCTTTGCTGAGCCTAGTAAGCAAAAGCTCAGCTCAGAAAAGGTCTACTAACCCAACAAATTCAACACTTGCACATAGTAGGAAATGATCAACGATAAGCCACTAATCCTATGGTAGTACAATAATTATAATCGCTTACTTGTTCAACTCGCCGTAAGAATCATCCTTACAGACCGAATCTTATTACAAATACGAGTATATTAATGAAAAATGTGTATTTTCTTCCCTTTGTTTTCAGTCCCTCTAAACAACTGACCTGATGACGTCACTTCCGTTTCAAATCTTGGTCTGACGGATGCAATACCCTTACAGCTAAGACATGTCCATGTCAATAAGTTAAGACGAAGATATAGTAAGGATATTATTTAGTGAAGTGGATTTAAAACATCTATTGATGTTACATTACATTTTATCAATTTCAAACCTTTTTGTGAACTGGTTTGTGTAAAAGATTTGTTTAATGATGTGTGACAGAAGGTTTAGCTATAATGGTAATACATTACAAGGCTTAACTAACATACCTTTAACCTACTTTCTGTTCTAATAAATTGTTAGTATATCAAGACCACTTAAAATAAGTTGAGTTCCGATAGTAAATGAATGATACATCATCAACTTTACTTACTCCCAAGGTCAAAAAGGCCTTAATATACCACCCTTAATGCAGCAACCCTGTATTCTCAGTACTATTCGATCAATATGATGGGAATAACATAAGTTATGTGATATTCACTTTACTCATACCGGCGTGCTACGTACGATCTCTTTTACATATTAAGATTAAAGTTGTGACTCCGAAGTTCTGTTAATATTTATGGCCATCAACGATATTCTTAATAAATAATCCAAAGATAAATTCAATTCACATTTATGGCTCAAACTTGTTAAAAAACTGGGATGCTTTCTGTGGCATTGTAGTGTTACTTTCTGTAACACTTGATACGCGTCCCTGCTGAGCCCGGATTGTAAATTAGCTTTGAAAGAAGGGGAGGGGCTCTCCCAGCAACCCCCCCCACAAGCTCCAAAACTAGAATCAATTTGATCCCGGGATGACATGGGCCGTATCCATATCGTGATAACGCTACACCCAGATCTATTCTGCATCTTCATACATGCTAACTTAATTACAAATATCTCAAATCTTTCACATTAACTATTTTAGTTTAATACAAGCAAGAGGCAGACTGGATTTCAAAGAATAAACAGATGCGGTATGAAAAAAGTACAAAAATAAATAGCACTGGATAAATGTTTAAAAAAGAATAATCTTACAGTGATGACACACATATGCTGCTCATGTGCAACTAAGCTAAGCACTAAGCTATTAACTAATTACCACAAATATGTTAAGGGTGTAATAACATATTATTAAAGTTAATAATTTCAAGTACCATGGTCCCGTATTGCTAAAAACAGTACTAATTTAACAGTAATAAAGGATTTCATACCTATCAATAATAGCATAAAAATAAAATGCCAGAAAAATATTAATTAATAAAGGTATGATAGTAAAAAGGTAAAATAAAGTGTATTGATTTCTAGCATCCCTCACAACTGAGATAACCATTATCTATAACAACATGCTGCTGCAGCTCACTACGTAGTGACGATGGTAGCGTGGAGCTGTGTGGAGTGTATTGATCCCCAGCATCCCTCGCTACAGTACTCTACTGGACAGTATCTCTGTCATCATGCTGCTGCAGCTCACTACGTAGTGACGATGGTGGCGTGGAGCTGTGTGGAGTGTATTGATCCCCAGCATCCCTCGCTACAGTACTCTACTGGACAGTATCTCTGTCATCATGCTGCTGCAGCTCACTACGTAGTGACGATGGTGGCGTGGAGCTGTGTGGAGTGTATTGATCCCCAGCATCCCTCGCTACAGTACTCTACTGGACAGTATCTCTGTCATCATGCTGCTGCAGCTCACTACGTAGTGACGATGGTGGCGTGGAGCTGTGTGGAGTGTATTGATCCCCAGCATCCCTCGCTACAGTACTCTACTGGACAGTATCTCTGTCATCATGCTGCTGCAGCTCACTACGTAGTGACGATGGTGGCGTGAAGCTGTAGGGAGTGTATTGATCCCCAGCATCCCTCGCTACAGTACTCTACTGGACAGTATCTCTGTCATCATGCTGCTGCAGCTCACTACGTAGTGACGATGGTGGCGTGGAGCTGTGTGGAGTGTATTGATCCCCAGCATCCCTCGCTACAGTACTCTACTGGACAGTATCTCTGTCATCATGCTGCTGCAGCTCACTACGTAGTGACGATGGTGGCGTGGAGCTGTGTGGAGTGTATTGATCCCCAGCATCCCTCGCTACAGTACTCTACTGGACAGTATCTCTGTCATCATGCTGCTGCAGCTCACTACGTAGTGACGATGGTGGCGTGGAGCTGTGTGGAGTGTATTGATCCCCAGCATCCCTCGCTACAGTACTCTACTGGACAGTATCTCTGTCATCATGCTGCTGCAGCTCACTACGTAGTGACGATGGTGGCGTGGAGCTGTGTGGAGTGTATTGATCCCCAGCATCCCTCGCTACAGTACTCTACTGGACAGTATCTCTGTCATCATGCTGCTGCAGCTCACTACGTAGTGACGATGGTGGCGTGGAGCTGTGTGGAGTGTATTGATCCCCAGCATCCCTCGCTACAGTACTCTACTGGACAGTATCTCTGTCATCATGCTGCTGCAGCTCACTACGTAGTGACGATGGTGGCGTGGAGCTGTGTGGAGTGTATTGATCCCCAGCATCCCTCGCTACAGTACTCTACTGGACAGTATCTCTGTCATCATGCTGCTGCAGCTCACTACGTAGTGACGATGGTGGCGTGGAGCTGTGTGGAGTGTATTGATCCCCAGCATCCCTCACTACAGTACTCTACTGGACAGTATCTCTGTCATCATGCTGCTGCAGCTCACTACGTAGTGACGATGGTGGCGTGGAGCTGTGTGGAGTGTATTGATCCCCAGCATCCCTCACTACAGTACTCTACTGGACAGTATCTCTGTCATCATGCTGCTGCAGCTCACTACGTAGTGACGATGGTGGCGTGTGGAGCTGTGTGGAGTGTATTGATCCCCAGCATCCCTCACTACAGTACTCTACTGGACAGTATCTCTGTCATCTTGCTGCTGCAGCTCACTACGTAGTGACGATGGTGGCGTGGAGCTGTGTGGAGTGTATTGATCCCCAGCATCCCTCGCTACAGTACTCTACTGGACAGTATCTCTGTCATCTTGCTGCTGCAGCTCACTACGTAGTGACGATGGTGGCGTGGAGCTGTGTGGAGTGTATTGATCCCCAGCATCCCTCGCTACAGTACTCTACTGGACAGTTTCTCTGTCATCATGCTGCTGCAGCTCACTACGTAGTGACGATGGTGGCGTGGAGCTGTGTGGAGTGTATTGATCCCCAGCATCCCTCGCTACAGTACTCTACTGGGACAGTATCTCTGTCAATCATGCTGCTGCAGCTCACTACGTAGTGACGATGGTGGCGTGGAGCTGTGTGGAGTGTATTGATCCCCAGCATCCCTCGCTACAGTACTCTACTGGACAGTATCTCTGTCATCATGCTGCTGCAGCTCACTACGTAGTGACGATGGTGGCGTGGAGCTGTGTGGAGTGTATTGATCCCCAGCATCCCTCGCTACAGTACTCTACTGGACAGTATCTCTGTCATCATGCTGCTGCAGCTCACTACGTAGTGACGATGGTGGCGTGGAGCTGTGTGGAGTGTATTGATCCCCAGCATCCCTCGCTACAGTACTCTACTGGACAGTATCTCTGTCATCTTGCTGCTGCAGCTCACTACGTAGTGACGATGGTGGCGTGGAGCTGTGTGGAGTGTATTGATCCCCAGCATCCCTCGCTACAGTACTCTACTGGACAGTATCTCTGTCATCATGCTGCTGCAGCTCACTACGTAGTGACGATGGTGGCGTGGAGCTGTGTGGAGTGTATTGATCCCCAGCATCCCTCGCTACAGTACTCTACTGGACAGTATCTCTGTCATCATGCTGCTGCAGCTCACTACGTAGTGACGATGGTAGCGTGGAGCTGTGTGGAGTGTATTGATCCCCAGCATCCCTCGCTACAGTACTCTACTGGACAGTATCTCTGTCATCATGCTGCTGCAGCTCACTACGTAGTGACGATGGTGGCGTGGAGCTGTGTGGAGTGTATTGATCCCCAGCATCCCTCGCTACAGTACTCTACTGGACAGTATCTCTGTCATCATGCTGCTGCAGCTCACTACGTAGTGACGATGGTGGCGTGGAGCTGTGTGGAGTGTATTGATCCCCAGCATCCCTCGCTACAGTACTCTACTGGACAGTATCTCTGTCATCATGCTGCTGCAGCTCACTACGTAGTGACGATAGTGGCGTGGAGCTGTGTGGAGTGTATTGATCCCCAGCATCCCTCACTACAGTACTCTACTGGACAGTATCTCTGTCATCTTGCTGCTGCAGCTCACTACGTAGTGACGATGGTGGCGTGGAGCTGTGTGGAGTGTATTGATCCCCAGCATCCCTCGCTACAGTACTCTACTGGACAGTATCTCTGTCATCATGCTGCTGCAGCTCACTACGTAGTGACGATGGTGGCGTGGAGCTGTGTGGAGTGTATTGATCCCCAGCATCCCTCGCTACAGTACTCTACTGGACAGTATCTCTGTCATCATGCTGCTGCAGCTCACTACGTAGTGACGATGGTGGCGTGGAGCTCTGTGTGGAGTGTATTGATCCCCAGCATCCCTCGCTACAGTACTCTACTGGACAGTATCTCTGTCATCTTGCTGCTGCAGCTCACTACGTAGTGACGATGGTAGCATGGAGCTGTGTGGAGTGTATTGATCCCCAGCATCCCTCGCTACAGTACTCTACTGGACAGTATCTCTGTCATCATGCTGCTGCAGCTCACTACGTAGTGACGATGGTGGCGTGGAGCTGTGGGGAGTGTATTGATCCCCAGCATCCCTCGCTACAGTACTCTACTGGACAGTATCTCTGTCATCATGCTGCTGCAGCTCACTACGTAGTGACGATGGTGGCGTGGAGCTGTGTGGAGTGTATTGATCCCCAGCATCCCTCGCTACAGTACTCTACTGGACAGTATCTCTGTCATCATGCTGCTGCAGCTCACTACGTAGTGACGATGGTGGCGTGGAGCTGTGTGGAGTGTATTGATCCCCAGCATCCCTCGCTACAGTACTCTACTGGACAGTATCTCTGTCATCATGCTGCTGCAGCTCACTACGTAGTGACGATGGTGGCGTGGAGCTGTGTGGAGTGTATTGATCCCCAGCATCCCTCGCTACAGTACTCTACTGGACAGTATCTCTGTCATCATGCTGCTGCAGCTCACTACGGCTGTGTGGAGTGTATTGATCCCCAGCATCCCTCGCTACAGTACTCTACTGGACAGTATCTCTGTCATCATGCTGCTGCAGCTCACTACGTAGTGACGATGGTGGCGTGGAGCTGTGTGGAGTGTATTGATCCCCAGCATCCCTCGCTACAGTACTCTACTGGACAGTATATCTCTGTCATCATGCTGCTGCAGCTCACTACGTAGTGACGATGGTGGCGTGGAGCTGTGTGGAGTGTATTGATCCCCAGCATCCCTCGCTACAGTACTCTACTGGACAGTATCTCTGTCATCATGCTGCTGCAGCTCACTACGTAGTGACGATAGAGCGTGGAGCTGTGTGGAGTGTATTGATCCCCAGCATCCCTCGCTACAGTACTCTACTGGACAGTATCTCTGTCATCTTGCTGCTGCAGCCCACTACGTAGTGACGATGGTGGCGTGGAGCTGTGTGGAGTGTATTGATCCCCAGCATCCCTCGCTACAGTACTCTACTGGACAGTATCTCTGTCATCATGCTGCTGCAGCTCACTACGTAGTGACGATGGTGGCGTGGAGCTGTGTGGAGTGTATTGATCCCCAGCATCCCTCACTACAGTACTCTACTGGACAGTATCTCTGTCATCATGCTGCTGCAGCTCACTACGTAGTGACGATGGTGGCGTGGAGCTGTGTGGAGTGTATTGATCCCCAGCATCCCTCGCTACAGTACTCTACTGGACAGTATCTCTGTCATCATGCTGCTGCAGCTCACTACGTAGTGACGATGGTGGCGTGGAGCTGTGTGGAGTGTATTGATCCCCAGCATCCCTCGCTACAGTACTCTACTGGACAGTATCTCTGTCATCATGCTGCTGCAGCTCACTACGTAGTGACGATGGTGGCGTGGAGCTGTGTGGAGTGTATTGATCCCCAGCATCCCTCGCTACAGTACTCTACTGGACAGTATCTCTGTCATCATGCTGCTGCAGCTCACTACGTAGTGACGATGGTGGTGTGGAGCTGTGTGGAGTGTATTGATCCCCAGCATCCCTCGCTACAGTACTCTACTGGACAGTATCTCTGTCATCATGCTGCTGCAGCTCACTACGTAGTGACGATGGTGGCGTGGAGCTGTGTGGAGTGTATTGATCCCCAGCATCCCTTGCTACAGTACTCTACTGGACAGTATCTCTGTCATCATGCTGCTGCAGCTCACTACGTAGTGACGATGGTGGCGTGGAGCTGTGTGGAGTGTATTGATCCCCAGCATCCCTCGCTACAGTACTCTACTGGACAGTATCTCTGTCATCATGCTGCTGCAGCTCACTACGTAGTGACGATGGTGGCGTGGAGCTGTGTGGAGTGTATTGATCCCCAGCATCCCTCGCTACAGTACTCTACTGGACAGTATCTCTGTCATCATGCTGCTGCAGCTCACTACGTAGTGACGATGGTGGCGTGGAGCTGTGTGGAGTGTATTGATCCCCAGCATCCCTCGCTACAGTACTCTACTGGACAGTATCTCTGTCATCATGCTGCTGCAGCTCACTACGTAGTGACGATGGTGGCGTGGAGCTGTGTGGAGTGTATTGATCCCCAGCATCCCTCGCTACAGTACTCTACTGGACAGTATCTCTGTCATCATGCTGCTGCAGCTCACTACGTAGTGACGATGGTGGCGTGGAGCTGTGTGGAGTGTATTGATCCCCAGCATCCCTCGCTACAGTACTCTACTGGACAGTATCTCTGTCATCATGCTGCTGCAGCTCACTACGTAGTGACGATGGTGGCGTGGAGCTGTGTGGAGTGTATTGATCCCCAGCATCCCTCGCTACAGTACTCTACTGGACAGTATCTCTGTCATCATGCTGCTGCAGCTCACTACGTAGTGACGATGGTGGCGTGGAGCTGTGTGGAGTGTATTGATCCCCAGCATCCCTCGCTACAGTACTCTACTGGACAGTATCTCTGTCATCATGCTGCTGCAGCTCACTACGTAGTGACGATGGTGGCGTGGAGCTGTGTGGAGTGTATTGATCCCCAGCATCCCTCGCTACAGTACTCTACTGGACAGTATCTCTGTCATCATGCTGCTGCAGCTCACTACGTAGTGACGATGGTGGCGTGGAGCTGTGTGGAGTGTATTGATCCCCAGCATCCCTCGCTACAGTACTCTACTGGACAGTATCTCTGTCATCATGCTGCTGCAGCTCACTACGTAGTGACGATGGTGGCGTGGAGCTGTGTGGAGTGTATTGATCCCCAGCATCCCTCGCTACAGTACTCTACTGGACAGTATCTCTGTCATCATGCTGCTGCAGCTCACTACGTAGTGACGATGGTGGCGTGGAGCTGTGTGGAGTGTATTGATCCCCAGCATCCCTCGCTACAGTACTCTACTGGACAGTATCTCTGTCATCATGCTGCTGCAGCTCACTACGTAGTGACGATGGTGGCGTGGAGCTGTGTGGAGTGTATTGATCCCCAGCATCCCTCGCTACAGTACTCTACTGGACAGTATCTCTGTCATCATGCTGCTGCAGCTCACTACGTAGTGACGATGGTGGCGTGGAGCTGTGTGGAGTGTATTGATCCCCAGCATCCCTCGCTACAGTACTCTACTGGACAGTATCTCTGTCATCATGCTGCTGCAGCTCACTACGTAGTGACGATGGTGGCGTGGAGCTGTGTGGAGTGTATTGATCCCCAGCATCCCTCGCTACAGTACTCTACTGGACAGTATCTCTGTCATCATGCTGCTGCAGCTCACTACGTAGTGACGATGGTGGCGTGGAGCTGTGTGGAGTGTATTGATCCCCAGCATCCCTCGCTACAGTACTCTACTGGACAGTATCTCTGTCATCATGCTGCTGCAGCTCACTACGTAGTGACGATGGTGGCGTGGAGCTGTGTGGAGTGTATTGATCCCCAGCATCCCTCGCTACAGTACTCTACTGGACAGTATCTCTGTCATCATGCTGCTGCAGCTCACTACGTAGTGACGATGGTGGCGTGGAGCTGTGTGGAGTGTATTGATCCCCAGCATCCCTCACTACAGTACTCTACTGGACAGTATCTCTGTCATCATGCTGCTGCAGCTCACTACGTAGTGACGATGGTGGCGTGGAGCTGTGTGGAGTGTATTGATCCCCAGCATCCCTCACTACAGTACTCTACTGGACAGTATCTCTGCTATCATGCTGCTGCAGCTCACTACGTAGTGACGATGGTGGCGTGGAGCTGTGTGGAGTGTATTGATCCCCAGCATCCTCGCTACAGTACTCTACTGGACAGTATCTCTGTCATCATGCTGCTGCAGCTCACTACGTAGTGACGATGGTGGCGTGGAGCTGTGTGGAGTGTATTGATCCCCAGCATCCCTCGCTACAGTACTCTACTGGACAGTATCTCTGTCATCATGCTGCTGCAGCTCACTACGTAGTGACGATGGTGGCGTGGAGCTGTGTGGAGTGTATTGATCCCCAGCATCCCTCGCTACAGTACTCTACTGGACAGTATCTCTGTCATCATGCTGCTGCAGCTCACTACGTAGTGACGATGGTGGCGTGGAGCTGTGTGGAGTGTATTGATCCCCAGCATCCCTCGCTACAGTACTCTACTGGACAGTATCTCTGTCATCATGCTGCTGCAGCTCACTACGTAGTGACGATGGTGGCGTGGAGCTGTGTGGAGTGTATTGATCCCCAGCATCCCTCGCTACAGTACTCTACTGGACAGTATCTCTGTCATCATGCTGCTGCAGCTCACTACGAGCATCCCTCGCTACAGTACTCTACTGGACAGTATCTCTGTCATCATGCTGCTGCAGCTCACTACGTAGTGACGATGGTGGCGTGGAGCTGTGTGGAGTGTATTGATCCCCAGCATCCCTCGCTACAGTACTCTACTGGACAGTATCTCTGTCATCATGCTGCTGCAGCTCACTACGTAGTGACGATGGTGGCGTGGAGCTGTGTGGAGTGTATTGATCCCCAGCATCCCTCGCTACAGTACTCTACTGGACAGTATCTCTGTCATCATGCTGCTGCAGCTCACTACGTAGTGACGATGGTGGCGTGGAGCTGTGTGGAGTGTATTGATCCCCAGCATCCCTCACTACAGTACTCTACTGGACAGTATCTCTGTCATCATGCTGCTGCAGCTCACTACGTAGTGACGATGGTGGTGGAGCTGTATGGAGTGTATTGATCCCCAGCATCCCTCGCTACAGTACTCTACTGGACAGTATCTCTGTCATCATGCTGCTGCAGCTCACTACGTAGTGACGATGGTGGCGTGGAGCTGTGTGGAGTGTATTGATCCCCAGCATCCCTCGCTACAGTACTCTACTGGACAGTATCTCTGTCATCATGCTGCTGCAGCTCACTACGTAGTGACGATGGTGGCGTGGAGCTGTGTGGAGTGTATTGATCCCCAGCATCCCTCGCTACAGTACTCTACTGGACAGTATCTCTGTCATCATGCTGCTGCAGCTCACTACGTAGTGACGATGGTGGCGTGGAGCTGTGTGGAGTGTATTGATCCCCAGCATCCCTCGCTACAGTACTCTACTGGACAGTATCTCTGTCATCATGCTGCTGCAGCTCACTACGTAGTGACGATGGTGGCGTGGAGCTGTGTGGAGTGTATTGATCCCCAGCATCCCTCGCTACAGTACTCTACTGGACAGTATCTCTGTCATCATGCTGCTGCAGCTCACTACGTAGTGACGATGGTGGCGTGGAGCTGTGTGGAGTGTATTGATCCCCAGCATCCCTCGCTACAGTACTCTACTGGACAGTATCTCTGTCCTCTCTCTGCTGCAGCTCACTACGTAGTGACGATGGTGGCGTGGAGCTGTGTGGAGTGTATTGATCCCCAGCATCCCTCGCTACAGTACTCTACTGGACAGTATCTCTGTCATCATGCTGCTGCAGCTCACTACGTAGTGACGATGGTGGCGTGGAGCTGTGTGGAGTGTATTGATCCCCAGCATCCCTCGCTACAGTACTCTACTGGACAGTATCTCTGTCATCATGCTGCTGCAGCTCACTACGTAGTGACGATGGTGGCGTGGAGCTGTATGTGGAGTGTATTGATCCCCAGCATCCCTCGCTACAGTACTCTACTGGACAGTATCTCTGTCATCATGCTGCTGCAGCTCACTACGTAGTGACGATGGTGGCGTGGAGCTGTGTGGAGTGTATTGATCCCCAGCATCCCTCGCTACAGTACTCTACTGGACAGTATCTCTGTCATCATGCTGCTGCAGCTCACTACGTAGTGACGATGGTGGCGTGGAGCTGTGTGGAGTGTATTGATCCCCAGCATCCCTCGCTACAGTACTCTACTGGACAGTATCTCTGTCATCATGCTGCTGCAGCTCACTACGTAGTGACGATGGTGGCGTGGAGCTGTGTGGAGTGTATTGATCCCCAGCATCCCTCGCTACAGTACTCTACTGGACAGTATCTCTGTCATCATGCTGCTGCAGCTCACTACGTAGTGACGATGGTGGCGTGGAGCTGTGTGGAGTGTATTGATCCCCAGCATCCCTCACTACAGTACTCTACTGGACAGTATCTCTGTCATCATGCTGCTGCAGCTCACTACGTAGTGACGATGGTAGCGTGGAGCTGTGTGGAGTGTATTGATCCCCAGCATCCCTCACTACAGTACTCTACTGGACAGTATCTCTGTCATCATGCTGCTGCAGCTCACTACGTAGTGACGATGGTGGCGTGGAGCTGTGTGGAGTGTATTGATCCCCAGCATCCCTCACTACAGTACTCTACTGGACAGTATCTCTGTCATCATGCTGCTGCAGCTCACTACGTAGTGACGATGGTGGCGTGGAGCTGTGTGGAGTGTATTGATCCCCAGCATCCCTCGCTACAGTACTCTACTGGACAGTATCTCTGTCATCATGCTGCTGCAGCTCACTACGTAGTGACGATGGTGGCGTGGAGCTGTGTGGAGTGTATTGATCCCCAGCATCCCTCGCTACAGTACTCTACTGGACAGTATCTCTGTCATCATGCTGCTGCAGCTCACTACGTAGTGACGATGGTGGCGTGGAGCTGTGGGGAGTGTATTGATCCCCAGCATCCCTCGCTACAGTACTCTACTGGACAGTATCTCTGTCATCATGCTGCTGCAGCTCACTACGTAGTGACGATGGTGGCGTGGAGCTGTGTGGAGTGTATTGATCCCCAGCATCCCTCGCTACAGTACTCTACTGGACAGTATCTCTGTCATCATGCTGCTGCAGCTCACTACGTAGTGACGATGGTGGCGTGGAGCTGTGTGGAGTGTATTGATCCCCAGCATCCCTCGCTACAGTACTCTACTGGACAGTATCTCTGTCATCATGCTGCTGCAGCTCACTACGTAGTGACGATGGTGGCGTGGAGCTGTGTGGAGTGTATTGATCCCCAGCATCCCTCGCTACAGTACTCTACTGGACAGTATCTCTGTCATCATGCTGCTGCAGCTCACTACGTAGTGACGATGGTGGCGTGGAGCTGTGTGGAGTGTATTGATCCCCAGCATCCCTCGCTACAGTACTCTACTGGACAGTATCTCTGTCATCATGCTGCTGCAGCTCACTACGTAGTGACGATGGTGGCGTGGAGCTGTGGGGGGTGTATTGATCCCCAGCATCCCTCGCTACAGTACTCTACTGGACAGTATCTCTGTCATCATGCTGCTGCAGCTCACTACGTAGTGACGATGGTGGCGTGGAGCTGTGGGGAGTGTATTGATCCCCAGCATCCCTCGCTACAGTACTCTACTGGA
Source organism: Nephotettix cincticeps (assembly GCA_023375725.1). NCBI lineage: Eukaryota > Metazoa > Arthropoda > Insecta > Hemiptera > Cicadellidae > Nephotettix > Nephotettix cincticeps. The sequence continues at coordinate 15,370,559 of CM041786.1, read as the reverse complement.
CAGTATCTCTGTCATCATGCTGCTGCAGCTCACTACGTAGTGACGATGGTGGCGTGGAGCTGTGTGGAGTGTATTGATCCCCAGCATCCCTCGCTACAGTACTCTACTGGACAGTATCTCTGTCATCATGCTGCTGCAGCTCACTACGTAGTGACGATGGTGGCGTGGAGCTGTGTAGAGTGTATTGATCCCAGCATCCCTCGCTACAGTATTCTACTGAACAGTATCTCTGTCATCATGCTGCTGCAGCTCACTACGTAGTGACGATGGTGGCGTGGAGCTGTGTGGAGTGTATTGATCCCCAGCATCCCTCGCTACAGTACTCTACTGGACAGTATCTCTGTCATCATGCTGCTGCAGCTCACTACGTAGTGACGATGGTGGCGTGGAGCTGTGTGGAGTGTATTGATCCCCAGCATCCCTCACTACAGTACTCTACTGGACAGTATCTCTGTCATCATGCTGCTGCAGCTCACTACGTAGTGACGATGGTGGCGTGGAGCTGTGTGGAGTGTATTGATCCCCAGCATCCCTCGCTACAGTACTCTACTGGACAGTATCTCTGTCATCATGCTGCTGCAGCTCACTACGTAGTGACGATGGTGGCGTGGAGCTGTGTGGAGTGTATTGATCCCCAGCATCCCTCGCTACAGTACTCTACTGGACAGTATCTCTGTCATCATGCTGCTGCAGCTCACTACGTAGTGACGATGGTGGCGTGGAGCTGTGTGGAGTGTATTGATCCCCAGCATCCCTCGCTACAGTACTCTACTGGACAGTATCTCTGTCATCATGCTGCTGCAGCTCACTACGTAGTGACGATGGTGGCGTGGAGCTGTGTGGAGTGTATTGATCCCCAGCATCCCTCGCTACAGTACTCTACTGGACAGTATCTCTGTCATCATGCTGCTGCAGCTCACTACGTAGTGACGATGGTGGCGTGGAGCTGTGTGGAGTGTATTGATCCCCAGCATCCCTCGCTACAGTACTCTACTGGACAGTATCTCTGTCATCATGCTGCTGCAGCTCACTACGTAGTGACGATGGTGGCGTGGAGCTGTGTGGAGTGTATTGATCCCCAGCATCCCTCGCTACAGTACTCTACTGGACAGTATCTCTGTCATCATGCTGCTGCAGCTCACTACGTAGTGACGATGGTGGCGTGGAGCTGTGTGGAGTGTATTGATCCCCAGCATCCCTCGCTACAGTACTCTACTGGACAGTATCTCTGTCATCATGCTGCTGCAGCTCACTACGTAGTGACGATGGTGGCGTGGAGCTGTGTGGAGTGTATTGATCCCCAGCATCCCTCGCTACAGTACTCTACTGGACAGTATCTCTGTCATCATGCTGCTGCAGCTCACTACGTAGTGACGATGGTGGCGTGGAGCTGTGTGGAGTGTATTGATCCCCAGCATCCCTCGCTACAGTACTCTACTGGACAGTATCTCTGTCATCATGCTGCTGCAGCTCACTACGTAGTGACGATGGTGGCGTGGAGCTGTGTGGAGTGTATTGATCCCCAGCATCCCTCGCTACAGTACTCTACTGGACAGTATCTCTGTCATCATGCTGCTGCAGCTCACTACGTAGTGACGATGGTGGCGTGGAGCTGTGTGGAGTGTATTGATCCCCAGCATCCCTCGCTACAGTACTCTACTGGACAGTATCTCTGTCATCATGCTGCTGCAGCTCACTACGTAGTGACGATGGTGGCGTGGAGCTGTGTGGAGTGTATTGATCCCCAGCATCCCTCGCTACAGTACTCTACTGGACAGTATCTCTGTCATCATGCTGCTGCAGCTCACTACGTAGTGACGATGGTGGCGTGGAGCTGTGTGGAGTGTATTGATCCCCAGCATCCCTCGCTACAGTACTCTACTGGACAGTATCTCTGTCATCATGCTGCTGCAGCTCACTACGTAGTGACGATGGTGGCGTGGAGCTGTGTGGAGTGTATTGATCCCCAGCATCCCTCGCTACAGTACTCTACTGGACAGTATCTCTGTCATCATGCTGCTGCAGCTCACTACGTAGTGACGATGGTGGCGTGGAGCTGTGGGGAGTGTATTGATCCCCAGCATCCCTCGCTACAGTACTCTACTGGACAGTATCTCTGTCATCATGCTGCTGCAGCTCACTACGTAGTGACGATGGTGGCGTGGAGCTGTGTGGAGTGTATTGATCCCCAGCATCCCACTACAGTACTCTACTGGACAGTATCATTGTCATCATGCTGCTGCAGCTCACTACGTAGTGACGATGGTGGTGGAGCAGCTGTGTGGAGTGTATTGATCCCCAGCATCTCTCGCTACAGTACTCTACTGGACAGTATCTCTGTCATCTTGCTGCTGCAGCTCACTACGTAGTGACGATGGAGGTGTGAAGCTGTGTGGAGTGTATTGATCCCCAGCATCCCTCGCTACAGTACTCTACTGAACAGTATCTCTGTCATAATGCTGCTGCAGCTCACTACGTAGTGACGATGGAGGTGTGGAGCTGTGTGGAGTGTATTGATCCCCAGTATCCCTCGCTACAGTACTCTACTAGACAGTATCATTGTCATCATGCTGCTGCAGCTCACCACGTAGTGACAATGGTAGCGTGGAGCTGTGTGGGGTGTATTGATCCCCAGATTCCTCACTACAGTACTCTACTGGACAGTATCATTGTCATCATGCTGCTGCAGCTCACCACGTAGTGACGATGGTAGCGTGGAGCTGTGTGGAGTGTATTGATCCCCAGCATCCATCGCTACAGTACTCTACTGGACAGTATCTCTGTCTTCATGCTGCTGCAGCTCACTACGTAGTGACGATGGTGGCGTGGAGCTGTGTGGAGTGTATTGATCCCCAGCATCCCTCGCTACAGTACTCTACTGGACAGTATCTCTGTCATCATGCTGCTGCAGCTCACTACGTAGTGACGATGGTGGCGTGGAGCTGTGTGGAGTGTATTGATCCCCAGCATCCCTCGCTACAGTACTCTACTGGACAGTATCTCTGTCATCATGCTGCTGCAGCTCACTACGTAGTGACGATGGTGGCGTGGAGCTGTGTGGAGTGTATTGATCCCCAGCATCCCTCGCTACAGTACTCTACTGGACAGTATCTCTGTCATCATGCTGCTGCAGCTCACTACGTAGTGACGATGGTGGCGTGGAGCTGTGTGGAGTGTATTGATCCCCAGCATCCCTCGCTACAGTACTCTACTGGACAGTATCTCTGTCATCATGCTGCTGCAGCTCACTACGTAGTGACGATGGTGGCGTGGAGCTGTGTGGAGTGTATTGATCCCCAGCATCCCTCGCTACAGTACTCTACTGGACAGTATCTCTGTCATCATGCTGCTGCAGCTCACTACGTAGTGACGATGGTGGCGTGGAGCTGTGTGGAGTGTATTGATCCCCAGCATCCCTCGCTACAGTACTCTACTGGACAGTATCTCTGTCATCATGCTGCTGCAGCTCACTACGTAGTGACGATGGTGGCGTGGAGCTGTGTGGAGTGTATTGATCCCCAGCATCCCTCGCTACAGTACTCTACTGGACAGTATCTCTGTCATCTCTCTGCTGCAGCTCACTACGTAGTGACGATGGTGGCGTGGAGCTGTGTGGAGTGTATTGATCCCCAGCATCCCTCGCTACAGTACTCTACTGGACAGTATCTCTGTCATCATGCTGCTGCAGCTCACTACGTAGTGACGATGGTGGCGTGGAGCTGTGTGGAGTGTATTGATCCCCAGCATCCCTCACTACAGTACTCTACTGGACAGTATCTCTGTCATCATGCTGCTGCAGCTCACTACGTAGTGACGATGGTGGCGTGGAGCTGTGTGGAGTGTATTGATCCCCAGCATCCCTCGCTACAGTACTCTACTGGACAGTATCTCTGTCATCATGCTGCTGCAGCTCACTACGTAGTGACGATGGTGGCGTGGAGCTGTGTGGAGTGTATTGATCCCCAGCATCCCTCGCTACAGTACTCTACTGGACAGTATCTCTGTCATCATGCTGCTGCAGCTCACTACGTAGTGACGATGGTGGCGTGGAGCTGTGTGGAGTGTATTGATCCCCAGCATCCCTCGCTACAGTACTCTACTGGACAGTATCTCTGTCATCATGCTGCTGCAGCTCACTACGTAGTGACGATGGTGGCGTGGAGCTGTATGGAGTGTATTGATCCCCAGCATCCCTCGCTACAGTACTCTACTGGACAGTATCTCTGTCATCATGCTGCTGCAGCTCACTACGTAGTGACGATGGTGGCGTGGAGCTGTGTGGAGTGTATTGATCCCCAGCATCCCTCGCTACAGTACTCTACTGGACAGTATCTCTGTCATCATGCTGCTGCAGCTCACTACGTAGTGACGATGGTGGCGTGGAGCTGTGTGGAGTGTATTGATCCCCAGCATCCCTCGCTACAGTACTCTACTGGACAGTATCTCTGTCATCATGCTGCTGCAGCTCACTACGTAGTGACGATGGTGGCGTGGAGCTGTGTGGAGTGTATTGATCCCCAGCATCCCTCGCTACAGTACTCTACTGGACAGTATCTCTGTCATCATGCTGCTGCAGCTCACTACGTAGTGACGATGGTGGCGTGGAGCTGTGTGGAGTGTATTGATCCCCAGCATCCCTCGCTACAGTACTCTACTGGACAGTATCTCTGTCATCATGCTGCTGCAGCTCACTACGTAGTGACGATGGTGGCGTGGAGCTGTGTGGAGTGTATTGATCCCCAGCATCCCTCGCTACAGTACTCTACTGGACAGTATCTCTGTCATCATGCTGCTGCAGCTCACTACGTAGTGACGATGGTGGCGTGGAGCTGTGTGGAGTGTATTGATCCCCAGCATCCCTCGCTACAGTACTCTACTGGACAGTATCTCTGTCATCATGCTGCTGCAGCTCACTACGTAGTGACGATGGTGGCGTGGAGCTGTGTGGAGTGTATTGATCCCCAGCATCCCTCGCTACAGTACTCTACTGGACAGTATATCTGTCATCATGCTGCTGCAGCTCACTACGTAGTGACGATGGTGGCGTGGAGCTGTGTGGAGTGTATTGATCCCCAGCATCCCTCGCTACAGTACTCTACTGGACAGTATCTCTGTCATCATGCTGCTGCAGCTCACTACGTAGTGACGATGGTGGCGTGGAGCTGTGTGGAGTGTATTGATCCCCAGCATCCCTCGCTACAGTACTCTACTGGACAGTATCTCTGTCATCATGCTGCTGCAGCTCACTACGTAGTGACGATGGTGGCGTGGAGCTGTGTGGAGTGTATTGATCCCCAGCATCCCTCGCTACAGTACTCTACTGGACAGTATCTCTGTCATCATGCTGCTGCAGCTCACTACGTAGTGACGATGGTGGCGTGGAGCTGTGTGGAGTGTATTGATCCCCAGCATCCCTCGCTACAGTACTCTACTGGACAGTATCTCTGTCATCATGCTGCTGCAGCTCACTACGTAGTGACGATGGTGGCGTGGAGCTGTGTGGAGTGTATTGATCCCCAGCATCCCTCGCTACAGTACTCTACTGGACAGTATCTCTGTCATCATGCTGCTGCAGCTCACTACGTAGTGACGATGGTGGCGTGGAGCTGTGTGGAGTGTATTGATCCCCAGCATCCCTCGCTACAGTACTCTACTGGACAGTATCTCTGTCATCATGCTGCTGCAGCTCACTACGTAGTGACGATGGTGGCGTGGAGCTGTGTGGAGTGTATTGATCCCCAGCATCCCTCGCTACAGTACTCTACTGGACAGTATCTCTGTCATCATGCTGCTGCAGCTCACTACGTAGTGACGATGGTGGCGTGGAGCTGTGTGGAGTGTATTGATCCCCAGCATCCCTCGCTACAGTACTCTACTGGACAGTATCTCTGTCATCATGCTGCTGCAGCTCACTACGTAGTGACGATGGTGGCGTGGAGCTGTGTGGAGTGTATTGATCCCCAGCATCCCTCGCTACAGTACTCTACTGGACAGTATCTCTGTCATCATGCTGCTGCAGCTCACTACGTAGTGACGATGGTGGCGTGGAGCTGTGTGGAGTGTATTGATCCCCAGCATCCCTCGCTACAGTACTCTACTGGACAGTATCTCTGTCATCATGCTGCTGCAGCTCACTACGTAGTGACGATGGTGGCGTGGAGCTGTGTGGAGTGTATTGATCCCCAGCATCCCTCGCTACAGTACTCTACTGGACAGTATCTCTGTCATCATGCTGCTGCAGCTCACTACGTAGTGACGATGGTGGCGTGGAGCTGTGTGGAGTGTATTGATCCCCAGCATCCCTCGCTACAGTACTCTACTGGACAGTATCTCTGTCATCATGCTGCTGCAGCTCACTACGTAGTGACGATGGTGGCGTGGAGCTGTGTGGAGTGTATTGATCCCCAGCATCCCTCGCTACAGTACTCTACTGGACAGTATCTCTGTCATCATGCTGCTGCAGCTCACTACGTAGTGACGATGGTGGCGTGGAGCTGTGTGGAGTGTATTGATCCCCAGCATCCCTCGCTACAGTACTCTACTGGACAGTATCTCTGTCATCATGCTGCTGCAGCTCACTACGTAGTGACGATGGTGGCGTGGAGCTGTGTGGAGTGTATTGATCCCCAGCATCCCTCGCTACAGTACTCTACTGGACAGTATCTCTGTCATCATGCTGCTGCAGCTCACTACGTAGTGACGATGGTGGCGTGGAGCTGTGTGGAGTGTATTGATCCCCAGCATCCCTCGCTACAGTACTCTACTGGACAGTATCTCTGTCATCATGCTGCTGCAGCTCACTACGTAGTGACGATGGTGGCGTGGAGCTGTGTGGAGTGTATTGATCCCCAGCATCCCTCGCTACAGTACTCTACTGGACAGTATCTCTGTCATCATTGCTGCTGCAGCTCACTACGTAGTGACGATGGTGGCGTGGAGCTGTGTGGAGTGTATTGATCCCCAGCATCCCTCGCTACAGTACTCTACTGGACAGTATCTCTGTCATCATGCTGCTGCAGCTCACTACGTAGTGACGATGGTGGCGTGGAGCTGTGTGGAGTGTATTGATCCCCAGCATCCCTCGCTACAGTACTCTACTGGACAGTATCTCTGTCATCATGCTGCTGCAGCTCACTACGTAGTGACGATGGTGGCGTGGAGCTGTGTGGAGTGTATTGATCCCCAGCATCCCTCGCTACAGTACTCTACTGGACAGTATCTCTGTCATCATGCTGTGCTGCAGCTCACTACGTAGTGACGATGGTGGCGTGGAGCTGTGTGGAGTGTATTGATCCCCAGCATCCCTCGCTACAGTACTCTACTGGACAGTATCTCTGTCATCATGCTGCTGCAGCTCACTACGTAGTGACGATGGTGGCGTGGAGCTGTGTGGAGTGTATTGATCCCCAGCATCCCTCGCTACAGTACTCTACTGGACAGTATCTCTGTCATCATGCTGCTGCAGCTCACTACGTAGTGACGATGGTGGCGTGGAGCTGTGTGGAGTGTATTGATCCCCAGCATCCCTCGCTACAGTACTCTACTGGACAGTATCTCTGTCATCATGCTGCTGCAGCTCACTACGTAGTGACGATGGTGGCGTGGAGCTGTGTGGAGTGTATTGATCCCCAGCATCCCTCGCTACAGTACTCTACTGGACAGTATCTCTGTCATCATGCTGCTGCAGCTCACTACGTAGTGACGATGGTAGCGTGGAGCTGTGTGGAGTGTATTGATCCCCAGCATCCCTCACTACAGTACTCTACTGGACAGTATCTCTGTCATCATGCTGCTGCAGCTCACTACGTAGTGACGATGGTGGCGTGGAGCTGTGTGGAGTGTATTGATCCACAGCATCCCTTTTCCTTTTCTTCTCATTTCTTGCCACTGAACTGTTCAACTCGTCTTCCTTATTATATTATTTAACTTTTAACAGCTTTTCATAAGTTTTCTATAAAATGTTGTTATCAGCAGTTTATTTATATGAGAAATAAAATTAGTTTTAATGTTACTTAGGCAAAACTTTTCATATAATAATATAAATTTGTAGAAAAATATTATATTATTTTAAAATTTCCCTTTACTGTCCCAGTGAAACAATTTTTGCAAGAAGTTTATTTATATTAATATTTTTTGAAAACGTGAATTACGGCAATACTTAAATTTAATGTAGATTGATTTTTAAATATTTTGAGTTATATTACCTACCTATATATTTGTGTTTTGAGTTAATTGTTTACTTTTAATAATGCATTTCATAATTATCTTGCCACTTATTGTGGTATAGAATACAGTAATTGAAAAATATTTGATTGATATTTGGTTTTAAGTCTTTAAAAAATATACTTTACACATGAAGTCATAAGTTATTTTTATTCGTTCAAGATACAAATATTATTTGAACTAGTCATACAATCAATACTACTATAATACATTAAACAAAGTAATACATATAATAAAATATTTGACATAAAATATGTGGGCGAGAGGTCACTCAACATCACTTATCAGATAGGAACACAATTCTTAGGAAGTGTTCTTTTACTTTTTGTTTGAATTTATTAACATTGTTTATTTTTTCTCATTTCGAGGGGTAGTTTATTATATATTTTAAGACAAGTATAATAGAGTCCCCTTTCATACTTTGCTGTTAAGTGATTTTTCACTGACAGCATGCCCCTTGATCTTGTTGGGAACATTAGACATGTTAGTGAAACTTCAATGATTTTCATTGAAAATTGTTTCTATTAGTGTAAAATGGTATTTCCCAAACGAATAGTTCAATAAAAAACTGAATACATAGTTTTTTTTTTTATGGAAAAAAAATAATAATTTTTATTTATAAGACTTTATACAAGGTATATATTTATAATATTTAAAAAAAAAAAAATGTTTTAAGCTTATTTTTTTTTTTGTGTTAAAAAAATTAAAAAATTATCGTTTTTTTTTATATCTTATTTTTTATTTTATATTTTTTTATATATTACATTATAATTTTACTATGTCTATATAATATCATTTTGAAAAAACTATGACATACGAGAATAATGAGGAAAACAAATTGTTATTTATAATTTTATACTATGATATATGTAAAACATTTAAATAAAAACAGCCGACAGCATTTTCCACATCATTTGTTAGATAATTTCGCTTTTGGTTTGGGATACTTAAAGTTGTATTTTCTATTTTCATCGAAGCGTCAATTTTACAGAAGAATTATTGACGTAAATAATTACGAAAATATATTTTTAAATTAAATGTAATATTTGTAGTAAAGATATTTATATCATGATTTTTTTTTATATTTGATATTTTAGAGTGATCTCACAGATTAAAATATTGACTAATATATTGATTTGTTTACAAAAAGAACATTTTATATAATTTATACTGATATATAACCAATAAAATTCAAATATGACTTTTTTAAAGTTACATTTTTTATTATCTGATATAATATATTACAATGATATATAGTTATAATGTATATATTACAATGTAATTAATAAATAGTTGTAGGGTTTAAATATTACAGCTAAAATATATATTAAGTAGATTTATTTTTTATAAGCACAATATTTTTTTGTTACAGGTTTCCATTCTTCAATCAAGTAAATCATATTTGGTGTTCAGCCAGTTTAAGCTGAGGTATAAAGTTTCTAACTGAAGTATGCCTCAGGGACGATTTAAAACACCTTATGATGCTATTTTATGGTATTATGCTATGATATTTTAAATGGTTTTGAAATGGTTTAATAGTAGTTTATGCAACGACTTGTGGCTTTAAGGCATAAAACAATCGTTGCATACACTATTTTATCTACGACCAACCAATATTCAGTCTTTTGAAAACAAGAGTTGTATATTTTATTTATCTACGACCATTGCAATATTCAGGGTATCAAAAAATGTGTGTATTTCATTCTTTGAGTAATCAGCTGATGTGCGAGTAATGTTGTTCTTGTGAATGGATCAAATCTCTCATTTGAGGTTAGCAGCTAAAAGATATCTTTAAAATCAGCTGATATCCAAATTTAATCAATGACATTATATATAAACTATGTTTAACATTTCTTATGAATTATTAAACTCCTAAACACATATTGCTAGTTTTTGTTATTTAAAAAGAAACTCCATGAAATATCAATACTAAAAAACAATGATTTATCATAATCACCATATATACATTTCAATCCCTGACAATATCTTGTTATTAACTGAATTGAATATTCTTTATTCTTTTATCAATGTTTATGCATATATGCTCTTGTTTGCCATTTGGCAGGCTCAGCAATTTCCGTGACCAAAATATGAAACAGAGACGTCATTTTGGTCAGTGACGTCGTAGTTTGGTTTTATAACAGCTGTTTAGATGAACTGAAAACATTCCTTTTAGACATATAAATGATCTAACCTATTTCCCACAGGGAAGTAAATACAAAATTTACAGAGTTATAAAACCAAAAATTATGAATTTTGTTAGCTTTCAACGGGGTTGGTCATGCCTAACCTTTTCCAAGGGGTGGACCAACCACCATCATATCCGGTCCACGCTCCCTGGTCCTTTTCCATCCCACCTTTCCATTTGGTCCATAACCCATAAAGAATTCATAGCGGAAACGCAATCATACTTGCATAAATGATGTGATTAACAGTGCGTACGCTACCCGACAACAGTGGCTCTCCCGAGCGCCCTCGATCAATAAGGGCAGGATTTGGGGTGACGTCACCGCGGTCGCCTAGCAACCAGAGGCTGGGCCAGGGCTGGGTCACGCTGGGAGGGGGGGGAGGGGGAGGAACTCTCAAACACTATTTATTAGCATCAGCGCTCCGAATACTTCTGAAATTTTAAGCTGGCGAGAAAGGTTCGGCGCGAGAATAGTTGACGAGGTGGGAGGACCACACAAACCGCTTCCTTCATTGCTATCATTGCATTACAAAGACAGCTGAGTTGTGCTTAGTAAGTTACGTTGAGTTTAAGTCTTAGCTCTGGGGGAGGGGGGTGTTGGCAGTGTGGGAGACCAAAATTTGAAACGGTGACGTCATTTAGATAATGATCATATGGTTAGATATGTAATAATTAGATTATCGGAGCAGCTGTTTAGATAAACTGAAAACGTTCCTTTTAGACATATCCATGATCTAACCTACAGGGAACTAAATACACTGTACACAACTGTATCTCCAATTTGCCTTAGTCGGCGAATAGATAAATAGGCTGTGCATAACCACAACGTTTTCTTTAGCCATTTTTTGCACAAGTCTCGTTTCTGTTTTGAAAAAAATACTATGTCTGAATACATTTTAGAGCTTCACAAAATCGTAAACAAGTATTTGAACACAATTAATTCAACATGCATGGAAATATGAAATGGAATCGACTATCACAGGTAAATAAAGTGCAAAGAGAACCAAAGTCAATTTAAAAGTCAAACATTTTCACTTTGAGGACAAAGAAACGGCACTGAAATGACAAATGTTCGATCATGTAATGTCAATACGTCACTGGACACAATACACATCATGCTCCCTGCTGATACAACGTCCACAACAACTGAATCATTCCAACAAACTCTTTTTGACAACAAAATCGCCGTTCTAGCTATCTCTAGGCCCGTCAAAGCAGAGAACGTTGTACTGCATGACACATGCCAACTGTAATATATATCAGGCAAGAAGTTTTGAAAATACTGTTTTTATAATAGGAGGCATTTAGTATAGTTGTAATTGTCGAAAGATGAATTGGGTGGACTGTTAAATTCATGTAATAATATTTTCACAAATATGCTAAAATAACCACCAATCCTTTAATCTCCAATTTTTAATTAAATTTTAGTCAATTATTTTCTAAATAAGACCACCTAAAGAGAAAATTATTTAATAGTATCTTATCTACCTTAAAAAATTTGATTAATTTTAGTTGTTTGATTTCGTTACTCAAAATATTATTCTAAGATCAACTACTTAACAATTTTTAAATTTAGGCCTCGTAAAATTCACATTTTGATTACACTTATTAATTACTCGTATATATTCTACTTTAGTTAATGATTGCAATGATTGACAAGACAATAATCAGACCAGTTGATTTTGAGGAAAGTATACGGACCGATTTTTGAGGATGGGCAATGGAGATTGAGACATAATTGGGAACTAAGAGAATTATTTAAGGATCCGGATATTGTCGCTGAAGTACGGAGCAGAAGGTTGAGATGGGCAGGGCACATTCCAAGGAAAGACAACAACTTCCTATCGAAGAACGTCTTAAAGAACAATCCAGAGGGTAGAAGATCCCTTGGAAGACCGAAACTTAGATGGTTCGACCAAGTGGAGAAAGACCTGAGGAAGCTAGGGAGAAGGAAGGAAGATTCGAGAAGCAGAGATCTATGGAGGCAGTGTGTTGGAGAGGCCAAGTACCATCTAGGGTACCAGTGGCCACAGCAGTAAGTAAGTAAGTAAGTATATATTCTACTTTACTTTATGTGCAAAGTTAGGTAAATACGGGTGAAACACCACACATTAGTTTTTTTTAATTTGAAAGAAACAGTTTTTAAGACGTTCACGAACATAATTGGGCTACATAGAGTATACATTATGTATATTTTCTTGGATTCAACTTTAAAATTTTCATCAATTTACCTAGTTAAAATAAGAATTGAAAAGAAAGCTATTTATTCAACAGTTTAGTTTGTTATTAAACAGTTAAAACAATTGGTTTACTAATTTGCCTGCACTTGTAACAAAATAATATGTTTCACTTGATGTTAAAATGTAAAACCCTTTGACTTTGCAGTCCTCGGTGCTACGAATGTGTAAACAGCCTCTATAAGGCTATGATGTCGACGTAAATTCACGTAAAACAATCACAATCCACCAAACAACTTATTATTTTAATAATATATTACCCTAAAAATTTTCACACATTTATCTTAATGCCCTTCAGTTTTTAATATTCGTTCACTAACTTGTTTATTTTTATAACTTTTAATGATTATATTATATACATAAAATGCGAACCCCTCACTCACATCTTATACAAGAACATATTATACCATTGTATACCATCCTTAATCACCATCTGTCTCCAAGATGTTAACAGTCTTAAACATCTGTTTAAAAACAGATGTTTGGATTTCGTTTGTTTACATTTAAACCTCCAGCATCAGCAGCAGCAGGATGGAAGAGTTGTTCAACTCTTTCTCTTTCAACTGGACTACTGGTTGTCATGAAGGTTCAGCACACTAGTATCGTGAGCTTCCTGTCAATGAACAGAACCTTTAGTTAGTAGTCAGTAGTCGATGTTCGTAGGATCAGTAATGGAGTAGTTTAAGTCAGAAATTTGAGTTCAAAGCTGGGAATTTCCTGGGCAATAAGGTGACGGATGTGGTCCCACGAAGATGTTTCTGCAGAATCTTCAAGCGTCATGGTCAGGCTATCCACAAAGGCTTTGATAGAAGGGACGGTGGCGACGTCCTGTAATCCAGCTACTTGGAGGTCACGAATTGTGGATAGTTGTGAGCGATGGTCGGTGGATGTAGTGTTCTTTTGTGTGGATTAACGTCCGCACTATTGAATACTGCGTTAATCCGCAAAGCCTATCCTCATAATCAGACCAATTCGTAATTCAGAGGCCGTGGTTCGGATTCCACGTTAAACTGTAGGTCCATTAGTTGCCATCGGCTGTTGGGCTATTAATCCCAGTCCTAATAATAATAATTAGTCCTGTCTAAGGAACAAGTCAGCCTTAGTCAGTAACAAGACTACTAGATCGCGCCACAATCATCCTACTCTCAATCCTCATTCAAACTTGGCTTAAAATACCTACATTGTAGTATGGTTGCAATTTCAATGATCTATTCTAATCTTAAGTTATTTTTACGGAATTTCTCCAGACTAGGGATAACGGCTTGCCCACCGGAGTGATCTGCTTTGGACAGCAAACAACTTCTTTCTGACAGTCTTGCAGTTCAGATGGTACCATGCAGGGGCGGCATAAGTGATCACTGGCCAGAGGAGAAACCTTGACCTTTGTACCAGTTGTGAATTTCGCTGACCGAAGGAGGGGACAATGCCTCCAGGGCCCTTCAAAGCCAAACTGCAAAGGCAATAACGTGAGACGTAAGTGTCATGCGTTTGTCAAGAACATAAGCTCTTGATATATTGACATGGATATGTCTTGATTCTGGGGGGGGTATTAGCAATCTATTATACAAAAATTTGAAATGAAAGTGACGTCATATGGGTTTAAGGACAGTTGTTTAGAGGAACTAAACATTCCCTTTAAAGGCCAACGCACACAAGACTGAGGAAAAATCGCTCACCATGTGATTAAATGTAAACATCTGCATGCAGACGTCGATAGACATACGAATGTCTTGTGCGTTGCAACATCTAATAACATGGGGAGCGATTTTTCCTCCGACCGTCTGAAGAATTCTGCATACGTGCGTCTGTTACTGTGTGCGTTAGCCTTTAGACATATCCATGATCTAAGCTATTTCCCAAAGAGAAGTAAATACATTTTTCAATCAATTATAAACTTAATTTTGTTAGATAACCACAATTTTCCTGGAAATGAGACCTATTAATATATTTTTCACCCAAAATTTAGCTATTACCAAAATTCTAAGGAATTCTGTTCATACGTTTTCATGACCCTCGTGCAAATATACATACACACATTGCTAATATTATAGTACAGGATAATTTATCCCGTTTGTCATGTAATGGTTCAATAGGAGCCCCTTCAGTATGTGCCTCCCTTGGGGGATGGGGTGAGATCCCCAAGGAGGATGCTGGACGGGGAGGGGGAGGGTAAACATTCCCTGTGGAGGGGCAAACAGCACACAGTTGTAGCAACTGTGCTTCAGTCCACCATCAACATAAACATCGACATCGAAGCTTCCATTGGAGAGGCGAGTAAGGCTTCTGTAGGCATAAACGGCTCAAGGCGCGCAACATGAGGTCCAACTCACTGTGGGTTGGATAGTAAACAAATCTTCCTAAGAGTAAACTCAGGAAATACTATGGCTTTAGGTATCCGCCATCCTTATTTTCATAGTTTCGGACACCTAACGTGATTGAGACCAGTTTTACATTTCATTTTTATCAATCCTTTTGACATGGATATGTCTAAGGTCTGGGGGGGAGGTTAGGAATTTTCGAGGCGTAAAAAGAGAATGACGAAAGTGACGTCACACGGTTATGAGTACAGCTGTTTAGAGGGACTGAAAACAATCTCTTCAGACACATCAATGACCTAACCTGTTTTACTCAGTGAAGTAAATATAATATATGTTTAAGTAATAAACGTAACTGTGTGAGCCGATTTTTAAAGTTTAGATTGAGTTTAATACGATCACACTTAAAATAAAAATTACTTTTCTTATCATTTTAAAGCTTAAAATCTATAAAATTATACTTCTTTACAAAATACATTATGCATACAAATTACAAATACATTATACAAATTTTAATGATTGTAGATTATTAGGTGGTTATCTAATAACGAGAGCTAAAAGGTTAAACAACAGAAGGTCATAGTTATTGTTGGATTATTTACTTTGTACAGTAATTGTAAATAACTGCACAATAATTAGGGCCGTTCGTTGTTTAATCTTTTTATTTGTTATTCCTAGCTGCTCAACTTGTAAGTAAAAATGATGTTTTTCACGAATACTTGTTTTCTTTAACATTTGTGATCGGATTACTTTTTTAGATGCAGTTTGCGGCATTCAAATCTAAATAAAGACCTTTAACCGTCCCTCAAATATATACAAGTGAGGGTCATTAAATTAAAAAGTAGTTGAAATAGCCTTTTAAAAATGTACAAAGTTTAAAACTTGTAGGGACTATCTGCGATGGTTTACAAAATAAAAATGTGTTTCCAGACTTTTCAAACAAACTGTATATAAATAATAATATAGTTTTGAAAGTAGTTTCGCATGTATGTATATCTATCTGAGTCGGTCTTTTGGAGATCTAAAACACATTAAAAGGTGCTTTGTGCTTTAAAAGATATTTTAATATGCCCTATTCGTTTTACTGATCTGCACTTAATGAAAAATAGTCCCGTAAATTAGAAGGACTCATATAATGTTTGTTAGAAACAAAAGATCTATTTAATTAGTTTACGAGAAAAGCAATACTCATAATACGAAAAATACTTTCAGTAGAAACATATGATTTTGCTAATTAATTGCTTATTACTCCTGCTCAAATATCATAAAAAAAACTCTTTCCCAATGTTAAGTTATGGGGGGAATCTTACCTCTTTGATTTATTCACCTCAATAACTAAAATCTTTCCAGCAAACGGAAGAGTTTCAGCCATAGTAATAATACAGGCATTTTAATATAATATTGGTAAGCCTATTTATCAATGATAACACCAAAACAGATTTCAAAATAGTTCAAAAGCTATACAGACGAAATTCAATCATTAATTTCAACTGATTTCAAATTAGATTGAAATTTCCAACTCTCAAGAGCCCAAAGTTTAAACCACATCATTATCTGAATATACATATAACACGGTGATTTGGAGGGTTAAATTAACTTTCAAGAGGAGGAGTGGAGTGGCACTGATCAGTTCTGCTAAAATCAATCTAGCGATGTAGAGTCCAGGGATTCTCGGGTGCCCATCACAACCAGGGATAATTAAAATTTGAGCTGGCCAGATAAGCGAGAGCGTCATGGGGGAGGTGGGATAGATGAGGGGGGGGGTAGGGTGAAACGCTGTCTGCCGCGCCCCGTTGCCACCCTACAGAACAACCCCCTATCAGAGGACCGGGCAGAGCTACTAGACGGTGTGACGTTTTACACTGCGAGCTGGTCATATTTGTGGTTCAGTGATGCGTGATGAATTCATTTTTAAAATGAATACCGGGAAACTGAGCTTTCCCCGGATTGAATAAACCTTGTTTTAGATAAGTTAATTAACTGAGATAAAACATTTTTATTATGTTATCTATGTAAACAAATTCTATATGGTTTAAATAAAAATGTTTTAATACACCTTAAATACCTGTAGTGGATAGCCGTTTTTTATTTCAACTTCCATGTCAACCAGGTTTTTTATGATAGCATTTGAGGAGCAGTCGATTTATTGTTTAAAACTTCGTTCCATACAATTTTGCGGGTGTGAGTAGGGTTTTCCACTTTCCATCGAAAAAACTAACTTGCAAATTTAACACTAAAAAAATTCTATTATATAAACCAAACAAACCTATGTAGCTGAAACATGGAAATTACTTAACTCAGATGCTAATTCATATAAGAATATTTGAAAGAAGAATATTAAGGCGAATATTTGGACCTGTTATAGTAGGGGAGTGATATAGGATAAGAAATAATAGGGAACTGGATGAGTTAATAGATGGTGAGGAGATAGAGTGATAAAATCTATAAGATTAAGGTGACTAAGTCGTGTAATAAAGAATAAAAACGAAAGAATTCCTCTAAAATTGTTAGACAGCCAATTACATGGTACGAGAAAGAGAGTTCATCCAAAAGGAAAGTGGTTGCAAGATGTCGAGGCTGACTAACAATAGAGAATTTTGAGGATAAGAAACTGGAGGGAAAGAGTAGGAAACAGGAAAAATTGGAGACAGATTGTCTCGGAGGCCACCAAGGCTCATTGTGGGCTCGCCAGAGGGTGAGGTAAGGTAACCCAAACAAAATATAACTATTCTTCATAACGTGTTTTGTAAAATTAAACTAAACTAAATATAACCATAATTTACACAGTTTCTTTCCAACTAACCTAGAAATAAAAAAACATTGTTTACGAGTTTGAAATAGATACAATCCATGAGTTCATAACCAAGAGCACATCTAAATTCATCAACAAAATGGACCTCGTTCCTGGAGCACAATTATTTTTAATGTCAGCGTACTAACTGCCAACAGGCGACTTAAGAAGAAAATAGTCCAGGACCATCTAAGTGTAACGCTTGTGATTCATCAAATTATGAAGAAATTAACAATAAATTTCAAACACCTATATTTCCAGGGTGGATAAAAATGGAGTGATCCCGATAGTGTTTTCGTTATTGCATGTTCTGTGCGTAATACTAAATTGTATTGATCCAGAAAATAAAGTATTAAAAACAATGCTTTGTAAAAATAACAACCTGTATCAGCTGTCTTGGTTAACTGTAGCTACAAAAATGTTTGTATTTATTTTCCTGTGGGAAATGGGTTAGATCATGGATAGGCCTATGTCGAAAGGGAATGTTTTCAGTTTATCTAAACAGATGTTCTTTTAACAAATCAATAACCGTCACTGAAGTCACTGTTTCAAATTTTCGTCTCGTAAATTGGCAACACCCCCCAGATCTAAGACATATCCGGGTCAAAAGGTCCACAACGGCAAATGTTGCTGAGAGAGTACTTGTTTACATTATACAAGAATTTAGATCCAGCCGCCATTTTTAAATTGGGTATTAATTAAATAACAAATTTAAAAAAGGTAGTAAGAATAGCATATGGGTTTAAACAGTTTCATATAATCATTTCAAATAATTACATAATTACATCATGAGAACACAATTCTCTATTAAAAAAATATTGTAAAACAGTATTTATAACTAATTCAAATTACCTTTTCATTTTTACCTAGTCTAGCAAGGTTAGTCTTACAAGTCCAAATATCGTTTGAAGTCACTTCGATAGTTTATTTAACTTAATCTGTGAATGGCTTAACGTTTTGGTTGTCAGCAATGGAAAACTAAGACAGTTATAGACCCTAGATAATAGATTATATATAATACATAGCTTTTTAGATATTTTTGGTTAACTATCCTTAAAATAACTAACGATACTACTAAAGTGTACCATAATAGCATATAGTTTCTTCAATCTGGAACAGTAGCGTACAGAGAGAGTTGGATATTGAAATAGGTATAACTTTGTAAAACCTTCTTCAGTGGTTAAGAACGGAAATTTACACTCAGAAATCATTTAAAAAGCTACTAATATATTATTTAATTTATTTATTATATACATGAAAAATGACATTCATGTAGAATAGGTTGGATTACTGAATAACCTCTTTCATTCATAGTCAAGATCTTGTCAGGATTATTGGTCGCTTAATTATTGGTTATTGTCAACGTAATTGGTAGTTGGGCTATTAATTAACAGTCCTCTCTAAGGGATATGTTAGCCTCAATCAGTAACAAGACAGATTCTGCCACAATACACTCAACTCTCTTTCATACATAAAAATACCTACTTGGGTAGGTCACCCCTTCCTGAAGAGTTGTTTAGAGAAATATAATTTTATTAACAAATTGAAATCAAAGAGAAATTATGTATGTATCACAAACTATTTTCCTAATAAGCTTCAATTTTAAGCTTCAAAAAGGTTTTTTGTTTTAAATTATTCTTTAGATTGAAATGATTAAAAAAGAATTAAAACAAGCCTAAACTTGCCTAAACGTTTCACAACTTATCTATCTGAGTAAAACACAGATCAAAGATTCGATTGTGCAAGGGGTTTCGAATGCAATCAAAAAGTTTGTTAAGCTCCTTTAGATGACAAAAGGCAACTACTAGATTGGATTACTCCTGAAATGGAAGCCTGTGTGCAAAATAAGCCCACATACACGTATAACTTTTTAATTAAACGGATCTACATGCCAGTAAAACCTTGATAAATTAACTTTAGGATTAAACGTATGAGGGGTTCTGATAAAATAATACAGAAACAATACAAGCTTTAATTACAGTATGAAAACATCGCATATTTCAAAAATTCAATCATCAGTGTTTTAGAGTTACAGTGTTAAATATTCACTAATTATTTCCACTCCAGGACTGTTGTTGAATAAATATTTGTTTACTGGGCTGTATGAAATTAAAATAAAATACACGGTTTGGAAATTAATTTCCACTTAGACAGAAAGTCAAACATTTCATCCAATGGATCCAGTTATTGCTTGGGACTTGATAAAAGCGATATTATTACTCAACCCCCCCCCGCCTCTTGTCCTTTGCCTGACTCAAAATTACCCAATATTGTTTTCTCCTCGTCGACGATGTACGCTACGCTTTGCAACATTTTCTGTCTATATCTAAACAAATTTCCGATCCTGTTGTTGGATATGGAAATACTCACAATGTTGTTGTATATCAATATTTAGTTAATAATTATCATTACCCCCGTCGCAGCAGACCTGCATACTCAGCGAATTTCCACCTCAATAATATGGCAATAATAGTACAAGTATATGAAAAATTGATCAATCAACCTGTTGATAAACTACAGTATTTTGCCTACTGTCTGTAGCACTAACATGGGAAAGAATATGCAGGTGTGCTGCTTTGAGGAACACTGAAAGTTGGCGATTATACCATAAACTATTTTTATTTCAATCATATACCAAGTTTTAGAGAATTTCCCATAGGGAATAAGCTATTACCGTAGGTCTCATGGTAAGACTTAAGCCCGGAACCATGTTATTTTTTGTATTTAGGTGCCCAGAGGCCAAAACAATAGTCGTTAAAATTTATATTAACGACTATTGTTTCTTGGACTCTGGGCACCTAAAGACGAAAAATAACATGATCCCGGGCTTAAGTCTTACCATGAGACCTACAGTAATAGCTTCTTCCCTATGGGAAATTCGCTAAAACAATGATTTATGGGATTTAAAAAATTGTAAGTAGTTAAAAACTATACAAAATTTAAGTATTTAGTGACCAACACCATCTGTAAGGTCTCATCAGTGGCTGTTCAACGTTGGTTAATGATTAGATGATCTTGAAAATCTGATAATTTCTGGGAACGTTTTCATATCGAAATTCTCCAAAGCTGCGAAGGACCTTCTTTAATAAGCTTTCAATTTCTTTTCAAATAAAGTCAATCCTTTGGCGATTAAAATTGGAGGTAAAACATATGTTTTTTAAAAAATTGTTTGGTTATTTTTAGACGATAAAAATAAATCTTCATTTTGTTGAGTGGACAAAAAATAGTTTTATCCAACATAAATATATTTTTCATTACATACATGGAACCTTGTATTCCTCATAGGTTCTACATTAATATATCATGACAAAGCTTTAAAAAGAACCAATAGAAGCGTTTACTACATAAAATATGTTATTAAATTTCCCAACAATTTAATATCTATAAAATGTTATATTAGTATATCACATATTACAATTTTATTTACTACATATTATAATAATTATATTGTATTATATTGTATTGTATTATAATAATTATAGTTGTAGTTAAAATTCAGTTTTCCCGAATATATCAATCCAGTTGGATTAACTATCATGTACTATCATGAATTATTTAGGGGAACAGCAAATTTTATTAGTTAGTGAAGTAAAGCTTTTAATGAACCACCTAAAATATAGGTTTAATATACCGTGTGTCCAAAAAGGAATGAAGAAAAAACAAACAGTCATAAACACTTTATTATTAATTATAGAACGTAACTTTTATATACATTATATTCCTTACCTTTTAAAGTTTTTTTACCAAGTTTCACCACCTTAACTTTACATATTCACCATTATTTGCTCGAAGGAAGGCAAGACGGTGCTCCAGCTCTGTCCACACATTGTGGCGCATTTCATCAGATATTTATTAATAATAATAAGCTTCTTTTATCTTAATTTCCAGTTCATCTAGGTTTACAATTTGGGATCGATACACTCGATCCTTAAGCCTCATCAGAAAAAATAATTCTTTCCAAAATCTGATCATCTCGATAGATATCATCTAGCATTTCGACAGCAAAGTCCTTACGGAGCCGTTTGTCATTTGGTTTCAACTATTGCAAAACTTCAATTTTATATGCTCGAAAGCTTAAGTTCTTGTAAAGAACTCTGTGAATACTGGAATTTTACGTTGAGCAGTTCGAAATGACTTTCTTGAACCTTGAAGGTATGAAACTCGAATGCTGTTGACAGCTTCATTCGTCAGTTTGGGCCTGCCGTAGCCTTTTTATGGGTAATGTTTCCAGAGTCCATGAACTGCTTGTACCAAGGCTGGATTACTGTTTCTAGATGGTGGTGGATGGTTGTTAACAGTAAGAAATCTTCGCTGTACACGAACTACAGATTTCAGCTGAATAAACCATTTAACACACAGTGCTCTCAACTTAACATCTATAATGAAACATCGAGATTTGCTAGTGTTTAAAAAATAAAGCGTGCTAACAACAAAGAACAGCTGATTATTTTCCAGGGATACCAACAAAACCTTAAAGATTCTAGCAACAAAATGAGCTACATTTGACTTTTCCATGACCCTCAGTACCACGTATATTAAGCTATATTTTTGATACATTCTTTTTAGGACACAGTTTATTATCTCTCAAATGGAAGATAGGATTTTAATAAATCATTTAAAATCTCTGTCTACGTGTTTTAAGGTGAAATCGAATGGAGTACACGGACAGAGGGTATGATGCATTGCGTTGCTTTGTCATCGTCATGTAGCAGCTTGATCATAATTCATCGTTAATTAATAGCCCAATAAACAAAGACTGCTGGATCCTGTATCATACCATCACGTATGCCATTCCCTCAGGCAAAGTCTACACTCCGTATCTGGCTCACTACTTATTTATTTCAGATCGTACGCCAACATTGAGTAAAACAAGATTGAGTTATAAAATTATTAGTGAGTATTTTGGATGTCCAGGAAGAATAATTTTCAGTGGTAATAATACCCACTTCATTATCTGAGGGCTGACAGTTGCATCCTGAGAGAAATCTTGACACAATCTTGTTTGTAATAGATTGATATTGAATCCAGTTTTCTTTATTCATTATCCTATTAACCAATGAAACTGCCAAATAAATCAGTTGATCTTTTTCAGTAACGTAACTAGTACGGAGGAAAGAAACCGATAATAATATGTATGCTCTTACCGTTCATCTCTGATGTCACGCTGGATGAAAACTTCATTCAGCTGTCAATCTTGTGCTTGATTTCGTTTTGTGATGTTTATAAACAAACCCTTTCCACGGAAATTAAAAGTGCCATTTTTACGAGTATGATATACTAGAAACCGTGAATTTAGTGATGGGTCTATCTAACCCAAGTAAATATTTCATTCAAAGCGGTTAGGTTAATTTATAAAGCTTTCTATGAAACTACTGTTGATGAACTATAGTTTTTCGTTTTCAGAGTCAGTCACTACATCATTTAGTTACAGTTTCTTTTTCTTTTTCTACACTTATAATTTTGTTAATATATTCCGGAGATTTAAATTTGGAACCTCTTCATTTTTTAGATATCGAAAGTTTAGTGAATTTGTAATTTGAAATTAATGTTTGAACGTTGTAAACTTGTTGTTCTTGCTAAAATTGTTAAAAAAATCAGCGTATGGAATATAATAATATCAATGCAATCGTATGCTATGAGGTTCATCATAGTTATTTTCGAGGAATTCGTGATACCTAATGTTTGCTCCAATCGTTTTTCTGTTCTAATTTTTGCAACCGTACACAACGCAAGAAGGCTTTGAACCGGTAAAAATAAAACAGACAACAACAAATCAGCATCTTATAAAATATTTACAATAAAAAAACATTCTCAATTGACATTTCGGTCAGCTCTTTTCAGATTTGCATCCAACGTGATGTCAGAGTTAAACCGGAATAGCACACCTGTCACCATGAAAACTACAAATCATAACATATAATATGTTCATCGCTCAAAAATTACTGATATTGATCTTTAAATATCCACCTGGTAGGGTCGATATCTCGGGCAAGAAACCCAGGACTCGGGTAAGACACCCAGGGCTCGGGTAAGACACCCAGAACTCGGGTAAGAAACCCAAGACTCGGGAATGACATCCAGCACTCGAGCAAGACACCCAGGACTCAAGAAAGACACCCAGGACTCGGGCAAGACACCCAGGACTCGGGTAAGTCACCCAGAACTCGGGTAAGACACTCAGGACTCGGGTAAGACACCCAAGACTCGGGAATGACATCCAGGACTCGGGCAAGACACCCAGGACTCGGGTAAGACACCCAGGACTCGGGAATGACATCCAGCACTCGAGCAAGACACCCAGGACTCAAGAAAGACACCCAGGACTCAAGAAAGACACCCAGGACTCGGGCAAGACACCCAGGACTCGGTAAAAACCAAGGACTCCGAAAAGACATCCAGGACTCGGGATAGACACCCGTCTACTGCGACTTATAAAACATTTAAAACCCTTATGAAGAAACAAGTGGTATAGGAATATTTCAAATTCCCTTTTACAGAGTGATGCGAGATTACGATTCCAGGATATCTTCGCTTCGTATTGGCCGCTTGCTGAGCCAATAAATAAAACAATATCGGAGAAGGCGCGTTTGGCAACCCGCCGCAACATCCCCTAACCCACCCCATCACGCACCCTCCCCACCCTCTCCCACACGTTACGACTCTTTGTTCCACCACAGAATCACCTCTCAAGAATATTACTAATTTTCACATCACAACCACAATTTTATTGTAGAGACTACGGTTGAACATAGTATTTTATAATCACTAATATTATAACAGTAAGAAGTGAATGTAGATTAAATATAGTATTAGGATGATTTGATTTTTTACATAAAGATGTTGGTGAAAATAATTAACTTAATTAATTGTTGACGCTAACCCTCAAATATGGTCATCAACGTGTTTGGTGCCAGGAAGATTTCTATCAACTAAAATATTATAAATTAAAAAAAAACTTGACATTGGTCCAATTATAAAAAAGTGTTCGGACATTAGATCGTTATTTTGCAATAAATTGCCAATAAAATGTCATAGATTCTGTTTAAATGAGTTTTTAACATGTATTTTTCAAAATTAAGTAAACAATTTCTCCTGAATTTGTTATTTGAAGGAAAACTTGTACTTTTTAATTAAATTTCAATTAGAATATTGTATACCTGTTTTATAAAATACAAGCTCGTCATTGCTCCATGTACGTGACAATGAACCATAAATATAACCGAAATACCTTTAATGTGTAAATTGCATTCAATATATTATTGCTCTTAATATGCATACATTTTTCAGTAGTAATATATAAATAAGACAGGGTTTCCAATTTCGTTGGCTAAATAACGTTTTGATCCCTTAAAATTAAATTCAAAAATACATTACTTTGAGCGTTGGTGTGAATAAAATATAATAAATAATAGATGCTGTAAAAGTTTATATTTTATAGAATCAAGCAATTATATGACAAACTCTAGAATACACGATAAAAGCCTCGTAGGTTTTAATTCTTGTCGAAATGCATTATTCATTTCTCCATTCTTCAGAAAGGTGGCTCACTTTTTAATAAGGTCAAAATAGTTTCGTAAATAGTATTCCTCACAACTTTTGAACGTTATTTTCGCTTTGAGCTAAGCTCTATGTAAGTTCACGGTTTGGTATTTTACTATAGCAATTTACTTTGGCTAAAATGTTTGGTAGGTGTTAAAAAAGGTGTTAGTAGTATATTCATACTAAGTTAATAGGATACCGTTGATATTTATTTCAATTTTACTTTTTCCCAGCTACTGAAAAATTATATAATTATTAAAATTTGGGACACGTAATCATTTATAAAAAATATCAAGTGTTACGAAACTCCCGAATGTAATGCAACCTTGTAAAGGCCCCTTACGCTCAGGACCCACAAATCATATCCCCAGTTGTAATACCAGCTATTTTTACGGACAAAAATGTCACAAAGTGATCAAACGGGAATTAATGTATTAATGATACATTACCCCTTCACCATGGCAACTAGGGCGGTGGCAGGGCGGGGGCGGGTGCGGGGACGGGAGGTCCCCCGGAGGGGGGTTGCCATGGCACCCAGCATCCGATCGATCCTGCCAGGATCTGGACTCCGTCCTCAGTCCTGCTACCTGGGATCCGGGAGAGCTCCTGGACCAGCCTAGAGCTTCTCAGGGAGTTCGACATCGGAGGGGTGTTGTACAATAATTGTCCTTCGGTGGTCGCGTAACTACATCATATCGCCTTCTCAGAGGGAATGGGGATTTTTTCATGTCCAAGATAAATGTGCGTTAAAAATTTTATAACAACAGTTATAAAGGTTAACTTCATTTCCAGATAAGTGAAGCATTTTTATTCGACTCGATGCTCTGTCAGTGAGCTAAACTTGATTTCGTTGGACTCGATTTGATTCGTTCGAATCTGATGCTGGTTGACATGATTTGGTTTCCTTGGACTTGATATGCAGTCGTTAGACTCTTCTTAATTATACTTTGATGTTCAATAGTTATTGCCTAACCATCCCATTTCGTATCAGTAGTGTATGTTTTATTGTCTTTGTACTCATTGTGGTTTTGGGGAACTCTTTATTCTCAGATGGCAGAAAGAGATGTCAATTGTATGCTGTACGAATGAGGAGAGTACATAAATTTAGTCTAAAATTTCTTCCCTGAAAATCCACATTACAATCTCGGGTCGCACTCTGGGTTATAATAAAAAAATTGCGTAAAACTCATCATCACGAGTAAAACTTGTGAGCTTCCAGTCTAGATTATAGCTGGATCCACACTGATGTAAATTGTTTAAGTTTACAGGATTGTTGGCCAAAAAGAGAAAGGTATTGTTTTTGTATTTGTTTTTTTTCTTGACCTTTTGCAATTTTTAACTTTTTGATCAAGAACGATACCCGGTCTTGGTGTTACCTAACGTTGACCTGTTACGAAACATCATTAATCTTAATAGCTCAATGACAAATGACAACTGGGTCTAGATTGGACCCTGTGGGATTCAATCGTTCGACGTTCAGTTTTGAGGGAGGTGTTATAACCACTCTGCCACCCTCCCAGTTATAGGTGAGGGTTTAGAGGGTAACTTTTTGGGTGACTCCTTAATGAAATGTAGGGTCCTAGACGACTGGTGAAAACCTACCGTTCCCTTGACGGATGGTTACAAAAAAATGTATTCCTTGAATTCATACTACAGTACATAGTTTTGCCCACAAGTTTTTAAAACTTGTTGGTGAAGTCCATTTGCAAGCTAAACATACATGTATTAACATTACAATATGTTACTTTTTCAGCTTATGCGGTTTAAGGCAGGCATCCATTTTATACACATGTTTACATGCAGCAATTTCTTATATTTTCTACCTATCATCCTCTCTATATTAATTTTATTATTTTATTTTTTAACATAACATTGTTATTTTAATAATCCTTTAATATAATTATTTCCATGATAATGTTTCTATAGCACCGAGTGGAAACTTCTCTGATACACCCTCTAATGAATTACAGAATAAACATTTGAAAATATTCAGATTGACATTTTTTAGACATCGACACAACCACTTTGACTGAGTCGGTGGCGTTGTCCTGTAATCCAGCTAGTTATGGGTCAGAAATTGTGGATAGTTACAAGTAATGCTCGGTGGATGGGATATTCTCTGTTGTGAATTAACATCCGCACTATTGAATACTAAATCGATCCGCAAATACCATACTCATAATTAGACCAGTTCGTAATTCAAAGGCAGTGGTTTGGACTCCACGTAAAACTATACGCCCCTTAGATGCACATTGACTGTTTGGCTATTAATTATCAGTCCTGTATAAGGAACATAAGCTTTGTTAAGCTTTGGTCAGTAACAAGACTAAAAGATCGTGCCACAATCATCTTACATCTCGCAATCCTCATTCATACTTGGCTTAAAATATAAACTTTGTAGTAGGGTCCCAATTTCAATAATCTAACCTAACCTAAAACACAAATCAGGCAAAATCCATGGATATCGTGTTTATATACACGATAATATTTTAGAAATTAGTCAATTAGTGAGTTATGTGCGTGTAAATAATTATTTGCGGGTTTAAGTTTGAAATCCTAGAACGTCATTTAGACCAGTTTGTAATTCAGAGGCAGTGGTTCCGACTCTACGTTAAACTTTAGGCCCCCTAGTTTCCATTGGCTGCTGGGCTATTAATTAACAGTCTTGTCTAAGGGACATGTCAGCCTTAGTCAGTAACAAGACTACAAGATTGCACCACAATCATCTTACACTAAGTTCTCATTCATACTAAGCTTAAAATACTTACATTGTGGTAGGGTCATCATTTCAATAATCTAATCTAATTTTAGTGGGTATCTTAAGGTGGATATGAGTGAATGCTAAGCTATGATGTAGCGGATTTAAAGACCTATAAGCACTATAACCTGACAAAGTCGAGCTATTAATAGCCCATTGAACAAAGACTGCTCCTATCCAGTGCCAAACTATCACAAACTCGTGCCAAGACTTAGCTTTAGATCAAACCGGTGACCTTCAGATTATAAAGTGGAAACTTTAATCAGTGAGCCACTCAGGCGATGAAGGGAAAGATCACTTCATCTAACTTCAAAGAATGATTAGTGGTCTCTAACGCGCCCTTAGTTAGACTAGTCATAAAAATTGCAGTACAAGTTTTTTGAAATAAAAATTCAGAAGCAATCTTGGACTTAAATGTCGCTCTCTTAAACCCAACCTGATTTAAAAAACTACGTTGAAAATAATATGGAAATACTTTGAAATATAAACTAAAATATAAACTTTAAAAATATAAACTTTTATATATAAATAAAAATATAAACTTTAAAATATAAACTTGTCTTCATAATAATAGAATCTATCAATATAAACTAAATTGGAGTTTTTTCTGTACATTACTCAGGATTATACATTTTTTAATTATTTTTACGTTTTATGCGTTAGAGAAGCCGAAACAAGTCTTATCTCAATTTGTGTCTGAGACGGTCCAGGAGGCATTTTAAGCCGTCTTCTAAAAAAACGGGAGAACTAATAACAATGAAACTTATTTCATATGTTCTCTATATTCCAGAGAAGGTTTGTAAATGCTTGAAATTGCCCACTGTCCCTTGAAAAGTAAATAACGAACATTTAAAAACCCACTTTTACGCGATATTACTCACATTTTGATTCAGTTTTCAATGAATGGTAATAATCGGCTGACTTGAATCAATATTAGTAAGTTTATTATTGGTCATTGATTTTAAACCCATTTCGAAATCATACTATATTAAAAAGTTATTTTAACGTATAACTAATTATAATAATGGTATAAATGTTCTAATCTATTTAATTGTAAAGTAATGCTAAATAATAAAGCTGGGTATTGATTTATTTTATTTGTATTGATATGTTTAGGATTTCAGGTTTACATTTTGGTATGATTATCTTTCTTCTTTAAACTGAATCCTACAACCCGTACAAAGGACGGGCTTACTGCTAGTGTATAAATAAAATACCAAACAAATTAATACATTTCGATACATAAATAAGAAAAAATGTGTATCAATCACACACCAAGTCCTACGTCATGCTTAAGTCCAAACTCTCAAAGTAAAGGGATTTCAGAGCACAACCGGACATAATTCTCGATAGATTTGATATGTCAAAAATTTTCCCTGAATTATAATTCAAGGTATTTTTAATTGATTATCGATTTTCCATTAATTATAAATAATGGTGTTTATATTTTTCCATTAATTAAAATTTATGGTTTTTTAAGTTTTCGTAAATTTGCCATAAATTATAATTCACAGAGTATTATGTTTCTTCCCAAAATGTTCATGAATTTTCTATGAATTATAATTCAAGGTATTTCAATTCATTACATTTCAATGGATTTTAATTCATAATGTGTTTAGGTGTTTTTAAGTTTTTTATTGTGATTATATAATTCCATGAGTTATATAATTCATGGAAAGGTTTTTTCAAATATTTTCCATGTATTATATAATATTATGGGACTATATAATCAGGGAAGTAGGAATGTAGGGATTTAAAGCAAGGGGTGATTGGAAACCCCCTGTTGTGAGGTGAGAGATATTTCAACGTGTTGCGGTAGCGTTAATTTTTCAAACTATCTTGAAACATAAATTTTAAACCTGTTACAATAAATGCTAATTATCAAAATCTTTTTTCAAGTTTTAAATCCATGAAAGAATTATTATTGCAAATTAATTTAACTTTATCACTTTAATAATTTATTTTCAAAATTGATGTAAAGATTAATGATATGTTACGTAACACGGGTGTTACTATTTTAGCAAAATAATTGGAATTATAAAGAATAATTTAAAATATTAAATTGTTAAGTTGATCAAGGTGATGGGTAATTTTTATTTAGATTTTTCACCAGAAATCTATCGTATTTATGGGACAAAGTGAAACGTTTGTAGGTCATGAACATGGTTAGTGTCGAGGTCAGTATCAGGACCTGCTCAAACGTGATAAGCAATCGACTGTGTCCTGGAAAGGTCAATGACTCATCACGTCCTCCCTGCTCATTTCCGGGTGAATCCTACCCTCACAGCAACCTGCACAAGATTAGTTCGTCAACAGCACCTGAGGGAAGTATATTGTCGATATATTAAACGTAGTTGAGATTCTGATTTGGGGTAGCTTTGTAATAAACAATTTTGAAGACTTATGAAAATGAGTCGAGGGTAAAAAACTGCTTTAAGGTTGACATGTATTCTTGTTTGAATAGAATATACAATTTTATTAGTTATGAGTCCAACACACTTAAAATAAAACATAAACCGTTACTAGTTCATGTAGCTACATCATTTGTATAAGTTACAAAATAACTATAATTATGAATTATCTTCGCCACACAACTGTGAAATCACATGTTTTCGTTGTATGTTTACAACCTGCAAAAATCATCATTATATTGTTTACAACACAATGAGAG
Organism: Nephotettix cincticeps; assembly: GCA_023375725.1. Classification (NCBI taxonomy): domain Eukaryota; kingdom Metazoa; phylum Arthropoda; class Insecta; order Hemiptera; family Cicadellidae; genus Nephotettix; species Nephotettix cincticeps. The sequence goes on along the minus strand of CM041786.1, from coordinate 15,339,837 downwards.
TGTTTACTATGTTTTTGGATTTCACAAAAAAATGTTTTAATGTTTAATAAACTAAAATAGACGTACAAATACTTAGAAAACTTAAACATGTTATTAGTTTTGAAATTTGTGTTTGTTGTTTTCGTAATTGTAATAAAGAAATATAAACATTTCTGTTTGTTTAAAAAAATATAGTTAGTCTTTGTAGTGTAGCGAAAAGTATCGTTCAAAACACGAGAATGGTTTGCATATTCTTGAGCATGTTTGAAGCACTGACTAATTTCGCATTTCAAAAATATGGTCTCAAAAATGCAATTACCCACTTACGAATCTTATTTCATACTATTACCTTAAATCAAAATATGTAAAAGATTATTTTGAAAACAAAAATGAAAAATAAATTGTCATTGCTCGGTTATGTAGAAGTAATTTTAAATTAGATAAATTGGACTAAACTATAAAATGCGTATCATTAAAAACATATTGTTAATGTTAAGATAACTTATTAATATATTTCACAGCTGTTTTTAACTTGAAAAACTGAGCTTTGAGAGATAATTACTTTAATTTTTATATATACATGGTGAGTCTTTACTCAATACCATAATTTTATCTGTTGATTCTACTTACAAAAAGAAAGAAAATGTATGAAAGTCTATATCTTGCCTTAACCGTATAGCTGTTAAAACGCATTTTATGATTTTGAAAAATTTCACGACTTGTTCCATTAGTTTGACGACAGAATACAAACCGTTTTAGATACGACATGGAAGGTAACACCATTTAAAAGAGCGTTAAGTTTCGTATAAGCTAAACATAGTACTTTAATAATAACTTTTGTAAAATGGTTTTTAAATAACTTTAAAGTAAAACATTATTTTTACTAAAATTTTCCATACAAATTATAGGCCTAATAAAACCAGGTAAATATTTATTATTTTTATGATCAATTACATAAAACTTCCTTATTTATTTACCTTTAAAATTATGTATACATATTAAGGGGTCATACACTGAAAAGTTTTGAAATTTCATAAAAAAGTTGATAAGGTACAGTACTTTTTTTATTTTGTGTATTTCTACGCCAGTGGCATTTTTAACGTTTTGATGGGGAACGGTCCAAACCCCAGTATTAACATTATTTGTCATATTGGATCTAAACAAAGTAATTACTGCAGCCGTTATTGATTTCTTTATTAGCAGAATTTTTTGACTAAAACAGCTGATTGGGAACTAGCTGTAATGAGCATCGTTTTTGATACAAAAAATTAACAATCATTTTTCAGAAATTTTTATTAAATAAACGACGCTTCGGATTTCAAGCAAAATTATCATTTTTGGAGATTTTCAAAGTGCCCACCATAACAAAAATGCAAAGTATTTCCCTGAATTCTTTCACAGTGGCCTTCAAGTTTAGTTCATCATGTAGGAGTTCACAAATCGTCAAAATTCCTTAACTCTTCTACTTTTTGAACTGGTGTGCGATAAACTTGTTGATTGAGGTTATCCCAAACAAAGTAGTGGTGGGGTGTGTGGTCTGTGGCCGTGGGGGCCAAGCCATGGTTCCTCCTCTTCCAATCCACATGTCAAAAGAAGTAGTAATGAGCATTGAACAACACCTCAACATTGAAGTGTGGGGGTGCACCATCTGCTTGGAAGAGGATGTGCTGACGCAATTACAACGGCAAGACTCCAAGCAGCAATGGTAAGGTTTCAGTTAGAAAGTACAAGTATTGAATGTCATTTAAGGCTTTTAGTAGGTCGAGGTAAGGTCCTATGAGCCGGCCTCCAATAAGTACAATCCAGACGTTTATGTTAGAAACTTACTTAATGAGAAAAATTCATCATCAGGTGCGGATTTTCTGCAGCTTAATCATGTTTGTTGTGTAAGTTAAAAATACCATAAAGAGCCAATGTTGACTCATCTGTCCACAAAATGGTCTTGATGATATCCTGATGATCACATTGACGAATAAGCAGCAGAAATAAACTCTCAGAGGAGGATCTCTTGGTTTAAGGCTTGCACTGGAATAAAATGGTAAGGATGTAGCTTTCTTTACATACAAGTCTACTGACGTATGATTGGGAATTCCAAACTCACGAGCAACTGATCTTGTTCTTGTTCCTACGATAAGAACTGCTTCTTCAACTCCTTCATCTTGAATAATATTCTCAACTAATCGAGTATTGGTAGGAAACCTTCCATTTTCACGTAAGCAGCGATGAACATTGGCAAAAGTTCGTTCGCTCGGAAGCCCTGTGTTGAGATAGCGGTGATTGTATTCACGAGGACTTTCTGCTGTAATATTGTCACAGAACCCGTAAACCACCTTAATGTCAACATTTTCCTTAGTATGGAAATGACATGAAAACTAAAATACCTCCGTCGCAGCAGACCTGCCTACTCAGCGAATTTTTAAATCAATAATATGGCAATAATACAAGTATGAGACAAGATTGATCAATCAATACTTGTTGATAAATTAGAGTATTTTCCTATTCTCTGTAACATTACATGGGAAAGAGTGTGCAGGTTTAATACTGTGAGCAACACATAAACTATGATATTTTAGCATAAACGTATGGATTAGAACCACATGAACCTAAATACAAAGTTTCATCTAAAACTATTGATTAATAAGGGAAATATTAATTTTTCCTTATCCTCTGTATGATTAGCATTGGAGCGTGCCTCATAATACGTACTACTGTGTTTAGATTTTTCAATATCTCATCTTATAATCTGGTTGGAGAAACAATAGAGCAAAACTTTAGAAATAACTGAAAGTAGCTTTTTTGGGCTTAGATCTAAGAAAATTGATACGGTAGTAAAATTAATACTACCGAAAATAACATGTGAATAAAAAAAAATACTTATTTTGGGGAGACCTGTTTTGGTTTGTAGTGTGGGTTTGTGAGTTGTGTGCAATACACGAGTACAAAAATACTGAACCAAAATCCTTTATCACAAATATATATCCATAGCTAAAATGACATTACATAAATTCCTTACTTACACAGAAAGCATTAGTAGTGCAATTACAATAAAGAAAACAAAATAAATAAATAGTATTTTAATGCAACAATAACAAATAAGTCGTTTAAAGCTTGTTTATTTCCCAATCAGCTGATTTAGTAAAAAAAATCAGCTTATAAACAAATTAACAACGGCTGCAGTAAATAGTTTGTTGTTTGGAGCCAAATGACAAATGTTAATGCTGTACCTTCATCAACGTTTTTATGACATTTCAACATTTTTTCAACATATGACTCCTAAATATTTATACATAATTTTAAAGCAAAACAAATGAGGGAGTTTTATATGCAATTTAATATAAGAATAAGAAATATATAACTGGTTTTATTAGGTCTTAAAGTAGTTTGGAAAATTTCAATAAAAATAATAGTTTACTTTAAAATCCATTGTATAAATAAAGTTATTTATAAATTACTAAATCTTACTTATAGAACATTAACATTTTCAAAAGACTCCAATATTTATACATAATTTTATGATGTCGTAACTAAATATGCAATTTAATATAAGAACTAAAATAGGTACAAGTCTTGGATAATTTTTTTGGAAATGCACTATAAAAATAGAATAGTTACTTTAAAATCCATTGTATAAGGAGTTATTTATAAATTACTAAATCTTACTTATAGAACACTTAACGCTCTTTCAAATAATGTTACTTAGTACTATCAACATTCTGTCGTCTAAACTAAAGGTACAATGTAGTGAGATTTTACTCACTGTATAGTAAGTAGTTTCTACAATATAACATTTTGTTCCTTTTTGTAAGTAGAATCAATAAAGAACTAAAATGTTTCACTGGGGATTTCTAGTTTTTTACGGACAAGAGTTACAAAAAGACCTTTAGGATTGCATTGCGGTGCGTTTAGCGTTTCTTTTGCGTTTCAGACAGACATATATAAATCGAAATAACGCCCAATTAGTTTTTTCACGAGTATAGAAAGCAAAAATAATTAAATATATCGCAATTCTAAGCAATTTATAGACAACATTGTATTTTTATTTATATTGTTTGTCAGCTAGTGTTTATTTTTATTTTATTTCGTGTAAAATTATATATTAAAGCTTAGTACAAAATTTTTGAAACCAGTAATTTATCTTCTATGACATGTTTAGATCTACTTTGGCTAATAGACAGCGTATAATCAATTAATAGAAAGATTTAAAATTAAAACTTACACATACACTTAATTTATAATATTATCTCTATAAGAAATATTTTTGAGTGAACTTTATATACTTTGAAACAAAAAAGTAAATTTAAATTGCAACAGAAATACTATTTCGATTACTAAAAATTTATGCTGATCAAAAACGTTAAATTTATGGAACTCATACTAGGTAAAAACCTAAATTGATGAATACAAGTTGAAAGATGTTGTCTGGTCTCTTTTTTCTCTACAGAAGATGGCGGGCGTTAAAATACGTGACATTTATATATTAAAAACCCCTATTATTTTTATTTACTAAAACCTCATTAGTTATTTTTAATAAGTTAGGAATCTCAAAAGCTTACGTTACATATTTTTGAAACTATTTTGAAACTTTAATATTACATGTTAAAAGAATAAATACCTATCTAAACATCTAATTGAAATCATCACAACCATCAAACCAGAAGTTACAACTACTGTTTGTGGAGCAACTCAAAATAAAAATTTGAAAAACCTAGATTATTGGAAAACGAATTGTTACAAGATATACCAATAATGAAAATCATTTTGGAAAAATAAAAAATAACTGAAAATTGCTACTAAACATTAATATATAAGTTTTGGTTGATTTTTGAACTTGTATGTTTAACAAAAATGCCTTCTTGTCTACTGAGGTTGAGGTCATATTTTATTACTTTATCTGGTTTTAACAACTATAGAAGACCAAGTTATGGTGTAGTATGTTTAGAATTTCACTTTGACGATTGTGATAGGAGTATATTAATAACTACAATTTAATGGATTTGGGTACAATGGATAGAATTAAAAACACACACTACAACCCTTAATTTTAAAAGCCTATCAAAGGATACTATTGGATGATGCTACAAAATGTGCTACTGTATTTGGATGTTATTCGTATATCATTGTTAATGTATTCTTAGTAAAGAGAAATTAAATTACTGAGTTAAATCAGTTCAGTTTAATTACCTGATATGTTGTATATACATACTTTTTCTTTCACTTGAGACGTGTAAACAGGCACAGACATAAAGCAATGTGGGGGTACATTTTGCACAGTAATTATGTTTTATATTTAAAATGGTTTGTTTTCTTAGCTAAAAAATTTTTACTAACCCAATTTCACTAGAAAATTTTCGAAAACAACATTAAACATTCTATGATTTTGGATGGATTACTTATTAAAATTCGTAAAACAAATTCCTGATATTTGGTTTAAGAATCATTACACCAATTCATATGTTTTTAATTCAATTATGCATACAGAATATTTCAGTAGAATTATGGTATTAAAAAAGGACCCTTTGAGAACTGTAGTGTTCTTCAAATAAACACTTAAAACCAGGCTATGAATAACACAGGCAAGAGCCTCTCTTTAACATTTACACCAAAACAGATAAAACTATTACGATATTATTTGTTTGGATGGAATAAACTACTTTTAGAAACGACTTCAGTTTCTTTATTTCAAAAATATTACTGTATTTTTATAGCCAGAGTGCATTTTAATAAGCGGAATGTCATTGAAGTGCTTCCTGAAAAGGGTATTGAAGTGGTTTCGTTTTGATATTAAAAACGATTGCATTACTTGAGTTTCAAACGAAATACTTCTCTTTCGAACAATCAATGAGGTATTAAATTTTAACTAGTAAAGTGGATTGAAGTGTTTATTATTGCCTTCTAAAATTATTTACACTCAACTTAACAAACGTTCGAATATTGCAATGTTTGCATTTCAAATGTATTAATATTTACCTCACTTTTGACTCGTTTGTGATACCAAAATCTAACCCACTTCTGGAAGTGCTGGACACTTGAACTGGAGAACCGACAGGAAAATAGCCAAACATAACAATTTTACATTTCAAACCGAGAGAAAAAGTTTAAAATTTTCCCATATAAAATGCATTGGGTTCCTTTCGTGAAATTCTGGGTTAAAAAAAGGCTAACATATTTGACTTCCTGAGGAGCTAGAAACTTGAAATTTTTTATAAACATTCTTAAGAGGTTACTCTGAATAATCGTCTCGTTGGATTTCGTAGTTTTTAAATTTTTACCACCCCCAAAAAATCTTAAACTTCTTCAAAACAAATTTTCATTTTTCGGCTATATAAGTTTAAGGGAGGGGTCATATCAGAAAACGGAGGGCGCTTTGGGGGCAAATTTTTAATATCTACAACTTTGATGTCCAGACATTTTTTCATATTTTGCCCCATTAATCCATAAATTGCGTTCATTTTCTAAAAATTGAATTTTCCTTGCTCATTTTGCTACTGTGCTACATTATTTTAGTATACAATGGTTTAAAATTTCACTTGCACATACACCACACCACCAATATTATTTAACTCATGAAAAAAGTTTGTATTTACTTCTAAGTGGGTAAAAGGTTAGATCATTAACATGTTTAAAGAGAATGTTTTCAGTTTATCCATTCGGATATCTATACAGCTGTTCTTATGTTTTTAATTTTCATCCTAGAATTTGCTGACACCACCCAAACTATCACATATCTATGTCAAAATGTACTATGGAATGAAAAAAGCTATAATATCACCCTATAGTTATATATGGCAATTATATATAAGCTATCCTTAGAAATAGCTTACAACAGGTATAAATCCACAGAAAACACGTAAGCCCCAGAAATACACGGATCCCATACATATGCCTATACGATATGAGAAAGTCATTTCAGTTTATGGTTTGTGAGTCATCAATGAAGTAAATAATAAAACACGTATTTTTTGTGCGATTCTATTACTTTTTCTGCGTCTCTGCTGTTCTTGAATGCAGCTAAGGAGGTGTGGGGCAGTTCAGTATTACAGAAATAAAATCCTTTCCAAACCATTTGTCCCACACTCATATTCCCCCAAAAACTAGTGATTACGACTGGCGATTATGCCGACAACTATAACGGGTGCCTGAGGGGCGGAGCCCCCAGCGATCGGAGCGAGTATACATTATATAGGGCGATTGGACGTTGGTGTTACAAAATGTTTAGAGTGGACTATGTAACAAGTTGAGTTCATATCCACAATCATTTCTTTTATCCCAGGTGGTCTCTTACCTTTGACTTTGGATTTTATTTTACTCACACATTACAGAATTTTACTTTCATATATTTTGCAATAGTGTATACAACAATGCAAAATTAATTTTAGTAGAGGAATGTTGCGCTTGTATGCTGTGAGTTCGGTTTAACATGGGAATGTCCAATGGCAGGCGCTGGTAGGCAATATAGCTACAGGTGTTGCAGTGCGGTTGCGTCTTCAGAATACCACGGCGCTGCATTGTATGCATTTACTTCACATGAACAATTTTAGATTTGTAATTATCAGTTGAAATGATTTTAACTATTAAAAATATCTCTGTATTCTTGTATCTTAAAGGAAACATTCTAATAAATTAATTCTAATCATATAGTTTTTTTCAGTAGAAATAAATTATTTCTATTGCGCTATATAAGTGTAAAAAAGTAAATTGTAGAGAAAATAGTTTTTGTATATCACGAACGTAATACAGTATGTATGTGACAAAAGAGTAGTTAGGAGTTTTTGTTAATTTATAGATGCTAAGAGAAGCGGGAAGGGTCTATGTTACGCACGTTAAAATTGGCAAGTCTAGGAAAATCTTTCTCAAAAGAATATAGAGGATAAAGTATTTAATTTGTAACAGCGCTATATATGATTATTGGTTAGCGAACCACACTATTTTATTGTCAATTATTAAAAAGTAAATCGTTTATAATTTTTTAATTGTTTAAAAAAATAATAGTTTTTTAAGGTAACTATTTTTTTACATTTTAATATGTTAAGTTATGACCTGATTATTCAAGTCTGTAATACTGTATCACGAATGTTCACAAACAATTTCATTCTTTAATCTCTAATACTTCCTAAGAAAAACTTACCTTTATATGAAAAAAGGTTTAGATAAACAAGCACCTCTATGACCAACCCAGGCCCAAAACTTTTGTGACTTAGTTTCAGAATTATTTTTCAAACATATTTAAAAAATTATTTTTCGGAAAATGTTTATGTTTTCGCACAGAAAACCCTTTAAGGAATAAAAATATGGAACATTTTTTCATGAACAAAATGTTTTTTGGCCTTCCTATTCCCTTTATGTCCAAAATTTATTTTGAACACCTTTAATCAAATCATTCTCAGTTAATATTGGCTATATATCTGACCCACAAAACATGGTATACTGAGTGTATAATGTGGTTATACAATATACTTTGTAGTATACTATGTATACTGATTCTAAAGTATGGTTCAAGGACAAACCTATAAGTTTGGTTTTTTAATTCCAAAAAAATAAATCTACAACATCCCTAGTCTTTTGCTTAGTATAATTATTATACTATATCCTTCGTTGTACCTTGTGTATAATGACTCTATATTATGGTTGCAGGAAATACCTAAAAGGTTTATATTTATAATGGCTCTACAAAATAGTACCAGGACATATCTATTAGTTTGGATTTGAAAATGGTTCTACAAGATGGCTCTATAACTTGCCTAGGCTTTAGGTTTGTATAATTGTTATACAATACCTCGTAGTATAGTTTGTATACTAAAATATGGTTGCAGGACACCATAAGTTTTGTTCCAAAAACGGTTCTACAACATCTCTCGTAGAATGGTTTATAATAGGCTTAAACTTTAGTTTTCAATAAGGATATTTTTTCTTTTTAAGAAAACTTGTAAAGCACTGTAGCATATTCTAATCGAATTGTGAAATTTAGTATTGCTTTACCAGACCTTTTTCAGACTTAACTTATAACTTAAATAATAAAAAAATAATTATTTTATGAAAAAAAACTATTTAATCATCTTAATTTTTTCATTCAATAATTAACTGTCAGTTTTAATGTTTTCTATGGAACACAGTTATAATTGTCAAGGAAAAACTCTTTTGTCAACAAATATTTCTGTTATAACCCAAACAAAAACAGATTTTTTTCGTTATTTTGTTTTTGCCCAATGATTTGTATGCACTGCCATTGTGTTGAAAATCACTTTTTCACACATGGCTTCAATTTGTCTATTTTAAAAACTCGAGTTTATAAAAATTATTGTCTATGAATGTTTATATTTCGCTATATAAGTTTGAATCTTAGTTTTATTCGGAACTAAATAATTAGTTTTATTAATAAACCAATTATATTCCTTAAGAAATAAGTTTACTACTAATATATTTCCCTTGAAAATGTAGGGAACTAAATTCATGGATCTTAGTTCTACTTTATTCTATAAGGCAGACTTCTCTATAGGCAAGCTTCAGTATACAACGTAATGAATCTCATAAAATAATTATTTCTAATTTGCACAACGCCAATCAGCCATGATAATAATGTACAACGTTCCCAAATACAACTATTTTTAGTCTCTACCTATAGGAATTTTCCGAGAAAGGATACATTATATACAGGGAAACGAGATTTTCAGTAGGCCTAAGCTTCATTTAAAAACGTTTGTATTTACTTCCATTTGAGTAATAGGTTAGATAATGTATATGTCTGAAGGGAATGTTTTCAGTTCCTTCAAACCACTGACCTTGTAGCCATATGGCATCACTAACCAAATGACGTCACTGTTTCAAATTTCGGTCACGCAAATCGCTAACATCACTCCCCCCCCAGAGATAAGACATATCCATGTAAAAACTTTACTTTAAAATAATATTTAGAACAAAGGTAAAAACAAAAGGGTTATGCTACCATTTATGTCACCAATGTGTCTAGCAAAAATAGTTCTTACATTTTTGCCAAAAATCAAACTATGAGAGAGTATACCAGAAAAGAAATTAGAAGGAATGATAGGTGGTGCAAATATACAAAAGTGACAAGCCTGCATAATGCAAAAATCTTCTTGTCATACAGTTTTTTCATAATTCTTAAGTATATTAAATATTTATACCATTGTTGTACTAAATATAATTATTTTGGTGGAAACATCTCTTTAATTAAGGAAAATACAATTCAGAGAATTTCAATTTTTGCTGTATTGGAGGTGGTAAGATAATGAATATTTTATCAACAACTTTTTTTGAAACACGAAGTTTTTCTTCATTAGCATTAAAACTGTTATAATTAATGAATACAATTTAAATTGCGTCTTCCAAAACTCAACATTTATTAATTTACGCTTGAACTGTAATTTCGTCAGCAAAAAGTACACGAAAGAAATAAACAAAATCAGTGGACTGACAAATAATTTCTTCCTAAATTAAATTTAAAAAAATATAGACCTTAATAATAGTATCATGTTATTTAACGTTTATCTAAATATCAATTAAAATTTATTGTTTTAAAGTTAATCATCTAATTTCTTAACCAACAACCAGAGATAATTGTTAGAAATTTGTTGGTATATTAACCCCTCACCTCCACAGATAATACCAAACTTTTTGTGGGTTTTGTTAGGTGATGTAACCCTACATTGCACACCAAATTTCATGAGAAATAAAAAAGAAATTTTTTTTATATTCTCCATAACAATGGCAATGGCGCTCTAAGACGACGTACTGCGTTCACCATGGACGATAATTTACAAAATTTAATTTCACTATTTTAAAATTTAATCTAAAAATTTAGCTATTCTCTGGAACCATTAGTCGTAGACTAAATTCAAAATACTAATTTGTTTACTTTTTAAGCTGGATTTAATGGTGATAATTATATTATAATATTATTTTTAATTTTGGTTTTGCTGAAAACAAAATTGTTTTTGAAATTCCTGCCATAATGTCCTGTTCATAATGCAATGTATCTGGGACCTTAATAAACCATGCCATTTTAATCAAAGTCGTTCAAGTGGATTTGAGAAATTTGTACTTTTCACATTTTTTGGAGGGGTTTTAAGAGTTAAACTAACCTTAAAATAATAGATAAAAAAATTTCTGGAGATATGTCCAAAGTACACTTGTGTACCAAATTTCATAAGACTGGCAGACTGAAAGTCAGGCAAATAGATATACATAATTCCGAAAACCATTTTTTTTATTCAGGGAGCATCAAAACGGTTACATCCACCGCTCTCAACTCAAATTCGAATATTTTGACAAAAAAAATACTTTCTCCATATACAATGTATAGGGAGAAAATAAAAAAGTATATGTCGTAAGCGAAATAGTATATTCATAAGAAGAGTCAAAAGTGGGTCATTACATATTCGAGACCTTATGTTTAAAAAGCGAGATTTATCGAGCACTTAAAATATGATCGAGAATATTTGCTCGTATTTTGAACAATCTTTTTGATACACTACAAATACTAATAATTTAAAAAAATGTAAAACAGAGATTGGAATACACCTTTTATACAATTACAAACTCACAAAATTGGATTATGCCTTGTGAAACAATAACAAACGTTTGTTTATACTGGTAAAATCCAAAAATGTTAGTAAAGATTTTTTCGATGGTAAACAGCACAGTTATGAATATTTTTTCAGGTAGTAGACATACAAAATTGGATAATAATTTCACAGTAGTTTAGTGAAAATGAAAATATACTTATGAGTTGAAAATGGTTAGTATATTTAAAAAGCAAATTGATCAAAGTTCATCACTTGATGTTGGCATTGTTTATCAGCTACATGGGGTTTCAATCAACAGGTCTACAACGTGCGTTTTTCATATCATGTCTGCTCCCTTAGTGATTGTTACTGTTTAAAAACACAATGAGGCGCAATGTAGGGCTTGTCCGATGAAGATAACATTGTGCACCATAGCGGTTCGCCAGTATTACTGGACCGTTATTGAGTCGTTTTACACAATGGATATTGTGCATGGATATTCTGGTATCAATAAACATGTAATGGTCACAGCGTTGCATTATATAATGCATGCAGTAATGCAGTATTACATCGGTGTGTTCAGTGATACTGGTACATTGTCAAAATAATTGTGCCATTTAATTAATTTATTATCGAAAGACTTTTATACAGGGTGTCCATGAAAACGTTTCAGGACTTAGGCGAGTGGTCAGGTACATTAAGAGGAAGAAAAAAGTTCCAATGGAGGTATGGCCTAAAACGCTAATTTTCTCAGATATCCGCCATTCTATATCCGCCATTTTATTCCAAAAATTTTTACAGATTATTTTCAAATTTGGTATGTGTTTTACAATAGTAGACTACTATTACTAAAAAAATTAACTAGCATGATCCAAGTTCAAAATCCAAAGCGGCGGCCATTGTATTTTTTTACCGTTTCAAAGTAGTTTTAAAATTTTAAATGGCCGCCATTTTGAATTTTGAGCTTTGATCATGCTTGTTATTTTTTTTAATAATAATAGTCTACTAGTGTAAAAGATATACCAAATTTGAAAGTAATCCGTTCAAAAATGTTTGAAATTAAAAATATTTTGTGAAAATATAAAATGGTGGATATCTGAGAAAATAAGCGTTTTAGGCCTTACATCCAATGGAACTTTTTTATTCCTTTTAATGTACTCAATCACTCGTTGAAGTCCTGAAACGTTTTTCATGGACACTCTGTATATTTTAGTCAAAAAAGTTTGAATTTTCAATTGATGAATTGTATTTTCAATACCATTTATAAGTTCTTTGCATGAGTCGATATGATATACTGTATAGGTGTAATTTGGAAATACCGAATCAAACTTCTACCTTTAAAGATACTATTTACTTATGAGACCAAATTAAAGGTTTTGCGACTATTTTGAAATTTAAGTACATTTTTGAATGTTTTCACAAGTTAACCAACTAAAACACTTTTCAATTACGGGTATAATTACAGTCTTAACTTCTTGTAATTCTTCAATTTAGTTTTGTTTTTGAATAATGTTTTTAAATTGTGTTGGTTAAGCTTGGTTCAAGTATTTTTACTTGGTTGGATAAAAAAAGACAAAAAAAGAAGTATGAAAAAGTTTATGATGAACCGTATAATGGTTTAAAACTAGATCTTCCAGAAGAAGAAATGAATATAAGACTCTTTCAAAACTAATCAATAGTTGGCATGCTATAATAATGAATAAAAATGTTCTATATGAATCCTACTTACTCTAAAAAAACTCATTGGCTGGCCAAAACACTTATCAGACCAAGAATTTATGATTTGTTTGTTAAATACGAGGTATTTGGCCACGTGAAATTGATTCAATCATATGTCAAGTCATACAGCCCTTTAAAGTGTCCGTAAAAAACTACACAATTAAGTCCTTAAAGTACTCTATCTAAGAGAATATTAAAAAACAAATCAGTACATTGTATTTTAATGTTAATCTTATAGATAGAGAAAAAATTAATATTTATATTAAATATATTTTATTGATGACATATATAATTATGTGGTTGAGATCATCTTTTATGCTTAAAAAATAGTTTCGTGATCATGGAAGCAAATGCATACCGTATTCTATCATATAGGAATAGGCAAACTCCTTTATTTGGACAGATGTTTGAAACTTGGTATTTGGTTAAAATAAAAAATTATCTATGGTAGAAATGACTACTTTCATGTTCCTTACAGCAGCTAACCTGAAAATTTATGTCAATCTATGGAAAATACAAATAATTTCATGTTTATGACAGTTTTTTATAAAAACTTGTCATTTATTATATATTAAAATGTATTTTTGTGAATTGTGGGGCTCCAATAATGTAATCGTTATTAAAGTAACATTTAATTTCATATTAATGAATATTTGAAAATGAAACATGGAAAAAATGAGGTATAGTTGAGATTTCTCCATAAACTTAATATGGAGGTAAACAACATAAAATATGTGTTTATTTTAAGGAATGGAAAATAAAACTCATTGACATTAAACATGGTTCTTTCTTTTTTCGTTTAATAAACTCTAAAAATAAAAAAATTTTTTATTTAAAAACCAAAACTAAACAAAATGAATCTTTGGAAAATCTAAATAATTCTCATGTTTATGGACAGTTTTTTATAAAAACTTGTCATATTTTATTATTATTATATTATTGATTTGGAAATTCGCTGAGTACGCAGATCTGCTGCGACGGGGGTATTTTGAAGCTGCAGTTAACCAAAATAGCTGAGGTTATTTTATTTTTCATAGTAAAGTTCTTGAACGTTGAATGTTTTTTTTAGGTTAACTTGAAAGAACCTCCTCTAACTTTACTTTAATTTTAACTTTACTTTAAAGAATAGTTATGTTTAGTTTGATTTAATTTTACAGAAAATGTTATGAAGAATAGATAAATTTAGTTTGTTTCTTTTTTACAAACGTTATTAGTTTTACAATTTTTCAAGAATAATAATTGTTTGAATCAAAAGTGAAACGTGATGGACCTCCGAAACTAAAATATTAAGAATCTGCAAGGTTGAGGAGGTCCACATGATCCTCAGGAAACAATTTTAAGTTTAAATTCAAAACATAAATTAATTAAGGTGTATTGAAACGTTTTTATTTCAACAATATTAACTTTTTTAGGCCTACATGATAAATGTGTTTTAATTTAGCCAAAGATCGGTATATTGATTCTACATAATAACTTATATTAGGTACTATACTCGTAATTTAAAACCTAAACGATAAAAGGAATTATTAAATTTGATGTTTTAAATCTGTAGCAAGAAAATTATTACTAACACTCGTTAAATAATAATAACATTGTTATTGTCACCAAAACAAATAATTGCCATTAGTAACGTTAAAATAACAAAAGTTTTAGTGAAATTGACTAATGTGATAAAACAAAATAGAAGATTATATACATATTAACCTTGTTTAATCTATTTCACACCAAATTGAATCTATAAAAATGTATGAACAAAATTTGATAAGTGGTAAAAATATATCAATCACGATAATTTAGAGTATGGTCTATGAGTTCATCCAGAGTTCATCAACTCTGTAGAATGCATCGGTGATTAAATATTTTTTAAATGTTGGAGAATTTGTATGCTTTATTATTCTTTCTGTAATTTATTACTTAGTTTTATCCCTGACTGAGATGAAAGGGTTTGAAAATATTAGTTTGTATGGTTTTACTCTTAATTTGTCATTTGTTTTGATGTTATATTGATGAACATCCCTCCCACTCATTGATTTACTTGTGGGCATACAATACACATCGTTCCCAAAATTTAAATGCATGGGGGGTGAGTAAATACAAAGTTTTGAAAGCTTCTTTACATGATTCTCGAACACTACATTTACTTCTAATTCTTATTACTTTTTTGTAAAAAAAATCTATTAAACTAGTTTTCAGTAAATGAGCCCCGAAACATTATACCATAGGATAAATGAGAATAAAATAAACCACAATATGCCATTAAAAGAATATTCATTGGGAAATATTTTTAAGTACCTTATAAAATAAATATTTGAAGATAATTTTGAACTAATGTAATTTATGAGATCACATGTAATTTATAAGAATTTATGAGTTAAATTCTTTGTCAAAGAATTTTCTGAGAAATTTCTCATTATTGTCTTTTTCTATTTTAAAACCATCAATAATTTTATAGTTGGGCCAAATTTGTTTGTTGATTTAGTGTTAAAATTTATGCATTTTGATTTACATTTAAGTTTATAACTAAAAAATAGACACTTGAGTTTAAATTAATTTCTGAATCCGGTGTTGACTTTTAAGGAAGAAATAATGTTGTATTGTCTGCAAATTGTATAACGTCACGTTGTTTTAATGATGATTGACAATTATTTACTTATATAAAAAATAAAAGGGGTACAAGTATCGATCCTTGAGGTACCCTGAGTTTAAACTTGTAACATTCGAAGTTACCCTATTTATATAAACTCATTTCTCTCTGTTTTAGGTAGCCATTTACATGGAATTCCTCTTAAACCTAATGAACATAGTTTCACTAAAATAATTTCGTGGTTGACACAGTAAAAGGCTTTAGAAATACCCAAGAATACTCCCCACTGACAAATGCTAGTTTTCTAGACATTCAACTATACTATTTAATTATTGTGTTAGCACATCAATTGTTGATTTACCTTGTAAAAAGCCAAATCGGGTGTTGGCTAAAATGTTTTACTTGTCTAGATAATTTATTAATCTGTTTAAGAATAATCTTTTATATATTTTACTAAATACTGGTAAATTTATGCTGGTAATATGTTCGCTTCATTAAATTGTACTCTCTAGTCCTGTACAATTTCTATTAACATGTGAACATGAATTTACACAAAGTAGCTATGTATTTAAAATATGTAACTACATTCCTCATTTCATATATATTTCATTAAAATATATTTGAATATTCAAATAATGTAAAAGTTGTTTCGTACGTCAGTAAGATTATATTTCGTCGCCAGAACCTAAGTTTCTCTGTTTCACCCATGGCCAAGTTTAACGACCGAGGTTGGAAAATGGATGAAAAATACATTTTTGGTCCATGTTACGAAATATATTTTCGTCTCACTGTGCAATATATTAAGGTATATATGGCAAACAACTAAACTTTCACAAAGTGTTTACAGCTTTCGTCATAAAATGGTTTCCACAATTAGCTTTATATTTAAAAGGAACAACTGATTCAATTTTATTCTTTATTTTCTTAGAATTTATCCATGACCTAAAAATCAGCTAAGTATTTTTCGCCATGGGACTGAAAATATGTATTTCCACACCTACTATTGTAATCCGTACCTTACTCTTTGTAAAAAGCTCTAAAGCAATACTTTTAGTCCCAAGGGAGAAAAAGCTTGTTTTTTAGTCCCAAGGGAGAGAAAGTAATCCCATTAGAATAACATAGGAGAAATCTGGTGTACCCTTTACTGAACCATCAGTAGTGATTAATACTAGAGACGGTCGATGGATAGTTTGCATCGATTGATTTGAGGTTATGTTTGCCAACTTAGAAATTTAGTGATTCAGGCTAGTTAACAGGATAATTTGTAGATTGTATTACTTGTATGCGTAGCTGGAGAAAACATTTTGTGTGCAACGTAGGATTAAAGCCCTTTTGTCCTTTAGGAAAATATCAGTTTCCATCGTGGACAACACGTTTCACTTTAATCCCTTGGTGCACAACTATATTTTATACAAGCACAATATTTTACCTCGCAATATCAGCGGATTTAGTTTTCGTCAAATCAATCAAATCTTTTTTATTCATGAACAAATTAAAAGTATTGACAAAGTCAAAAATACAGAACAATGTTCTTAGGTCAATTTCATTCTTGGACAGACGGTCAGTTTTTTACATTAGATCACAGTTCCTTCACATTCCAGGTGTAATACTCCTGAATATTTGACACATAAACTATGGCAACATAAATAAACTATATAATTACTAAAAAAACAAAATAAAGTCTTAATAAAAAGATAACAAAAATGAATAGTTATTTCGTTGATAGAAAACAGTTAAATAGCCAAAGAATAAATAAATAACAGATATAACAAATAAATAAAAAATATATATCAGAATAACAAATATAACAGAATAACAAAATAGTACTAAAATAGTGGTTCAGTTGTATAAAATTTAATTAAATATTCATTGTCGAAATGTTTAGAAATTCATCTATGTCATTAAAAGGGTTAACAGAAAGCCAATCATCTAATTTTTTGAGGAAGGTCTTGTGAGAGTACTTATTAATAAAATTAAATAACTTGTACATTTTCTTACATATCACTGAATGGCTGTTGAGAGATTTTTTTAAGTCTACAATGTTGAAAGCTTAAATGTTTTCTGTTACGGGTGTTATAGGAGTAAAACATCTTCATTTAGAGTCATACAAGATAAGCTCTTCAATGAGTACATAGCTAGTTCTAAGATGTATAGATTGATTACTGTTTTTATTTTTAGTTTTATAAATATTGGTTTACAGTGATCTGAAGGATTTGAGCCATTCATAATTATTCGAACAACCTTTTTTTGTAATATCAATATTTCAGCCAATAGTCCTAGGTAGAGAAGAGGTATGTTTTTACCTCATCGTGTGTATGAGAAACAACTGTATTCCAGATATGACGAAAAATAAATTATGAGTTGATGTTTTAATT
Source organism: Nephotettix cincticeps (assembly GCA_023375725.1). Lineage (NCBI taxonomy): Eukaryota > Metazoa > Arthropoda > Insecta > Hemiptera > Cicadellidae > Nephotettix > Nephotettix cincticeps. The sequence goes on along the minus strand of CM041786.1, from coordinate 15,321,661 downwards.
TGAACAAAATATAAATTACATAAATATTTGAGTACAAAAACGTTTCATGAAGGAATTTTACTTATTCTTGTGTCTGCTATCTGGGACGATGGGTAAGAGTGGACACCAAAATATTCAGCACTTGGCCCAATAAAAACCCATGTCTACTGTTCAGGAGCCCACCCCTTTGGAAACGACAAATATTATTGTAGAAGGATATTTAATATTACCAGCATGAATTTAAGAACCCTTTAAATTTATAAAATGTACAAATTAAAATGTTTTTAAATCGATAAGTAATAAACAAATCCTTTGATTGATTAAAATACCACATTTAACTTAAAATGTAACACATGCATTGTAGATGTACGCAATATAATATTAAAAACGATATTTTTCACTGTTATTTTTTCAAAAAATTAATCAAGACACTTAAAAAGCTCAAATAAATATAAAATGAAAAATAAAATATGAATGTGTTAAAGTATGGATAAAGAATTATGAAAAAATATCGAATATCTTTAAAAACATTCCAAAGAAAATTAATTGCGAATCAGAAAATAAAGTATGCTTTAACTAATAAGTATACTTATTATTATTATAAACTAAAATTCATCTTATGGTGACTAAGATTTGTAACTTATACAATTTTTGTTTTTTTCAAAGTCTAAAACTGCATTTTATATTTACCAAGGAAAACTCATTTAGGTTTCATAAAGAAAACAATTTTACTTTTAAACTAAAGTATTAAATGTTTGAAATTGTTTCCGTTTTCATAATTCGTACCTGAAGTAAACTATTAATAATGTAATTTAGGCGGAGAAGTATTCCAGGTAAAATACTCTGCTGAAATTGCGATAAGTAATTCTTTCTCAGAGAAAATGAAGTTGATGAATAATTTAAAGCTCCTATTGAATTCATTTCTTAAGAAATCAAAGTTATAATCTAAATAAACTTTCTTTTGATAATAATTTGGTGTAATGCAATTCCTAATCCAACCCTAGAGAACTTTTATTCTCCGCTCTCCAAGATTACAAGATCTAATTAACATGATAAGACTAATTTAATCCATTTCTTAGTTTTATTTGCATTTGTGCAAATGAGAGTAAAATATTTGTTCCCAAGTTTCATTTAACTTTACATAAGTTCTTGTTATGGTTGAGCAAAAAAATACGGCAGTTTTCAGTATGAAAGTTTTCGAGAAAAAAGAAATTATTTCTGCAAATACAAAAACTATTTACATGATTTTTGCATTTTATTTATGGTGGATGATGTCTCTTGATGACCATGTATGTGTATACAGGCTTCCCATCTCTTCTGTAAACCTTTTCGTAACATTGATTGAGGAATAGCAGCTTTAAAAAAACTTTACTTTTCAGATAGCCCGACGGTCAAAAGTTATAAGACGTGAAGTCTGGGAGTCACAGTGAACTGACCATCACAAAATCCTTGAATCAAGTTTACCGGAAACAACTGACGTAAAACAGCTATTGAGCGTCTTGATGCATGACACGTACCCACTGTAACCATAGCTTTGGTGTCGACTACTAAAATGTGTCACTCTGACACTAAAAACTACCCATTCATTGCCAAATATCGAGATGAATTAATTAAATGTCACAGTTATTATCTTATGTTCCTTTAAAAAAATCGGTGATTGATCGACCCAGTCTGCATGAAGTCCGAGGAAACTGTCGATCATCTGCCGTATGACTGTACTGGGTTTACTGAGGCGAGGACTGCAATTCTTGGCATCATGGAGGGGGCAGCTACCTTCCCCGAGAGGAGCTGATCGGAAGATTACGGCAGTTTGGCAGGCTTTTAAGTCTGAAAGGACCTTGAGACTCTTAATGGAGGGTGCAAAAACCCCATTTGGCTGACGTGCTTAAGGAATCTAGTTCAGCCCCTTTGTGTCATTATGATAGAGTAGAACTAAAAGTCTAAATAATAGCTTCTGCAGTACACCCCACTGCAAGCAATGTTTACGAAGCGATCTCACGAGCATTATCACACTCCGAGCAAACGACATCAATTACCTCAACAATAGCTTCTGCAGCTACAGGCCCCACTGCAACAAGCTGTCGTTTCTTTACGAAGCGATCTCACTCTGCATTATGATCACACTCCGAGCAGAACGGACCTCAAGAATTACCGCAACAATAGCTTCTGCAGTTACAGGTCCCACTGCAGAAGCAAGCTGTAGCATATCTTCTACGAAGCGATCTCACTCGAGCATTATGATCACACTCCGAGCAGAACGAACATCAAGAATTACCTCAACAATAGCTTCTGCAGCTACAGGCCCCACTGCAGAAGCAAGCTGTCGCCTTTCTTTAAGTAGCGATCTCACTCGAGCATTATGATCACACTCCGAGCAGAACGAACATCAAGAATTACCTCAACAATAGCTTCTGCAGCTACAGGCCCCACTGCAGAAGCAAGCTGTAGCATATCTTCTACGAAGCGATCTCACTCGAGCATTATGATCACACTCCGAGCAGAACGAACATCAAGAATTACCTCAACAATAGCTTCTGCAGCTACAGGCCCCACTGCAGAAGCAAGCTGTTGCCTTTCTTTACGAAGCGATCTCACTCGAGCATTATGATCACACTCCGAGCAGAACGAACATCAAGAATTACCTCAACAATAGCTTCTGCAGCTACAGGCCCCACTGCAGAAGCAAGCTGTCGCCTTTCTTTACGAAGCGATCTCACTCGAGCATTATGATCACACTCCGAGCAGAACGAACATCAAGAATTACCTCAACAATAGCTTCTGCTACAGGCCCCACTGCAGAAGCAAGCTGTCGCCTTTCTTTACGAAGCGATCTCACTCGAGCATTATGATCACACTCCGAGCAGAACGAACATCAAGAATTACCTCAACAATAGCTTCTGCAGCTACAGGCCCCACTGCAGAAGCAAGCTGTCGCCTTTCTTTACGAAGCGATCTCACTCGAGCATTATGATCACACTCCGAGCAGAACGAACATCAAGAATTACCTCAACAATAGCTTCTGCAGCTACAGGCCCCACTGCAGAAGCAAGCTGTCGCCTTTCTTTACGAAGCGATCTCACTCGAGCATTATGATCACACTCCGAGCAGAACGAACATCAAGAATTACCTCAACAATAGCTTCTGCAGCTACAGGCCCCACTGCAGAAGCAAGCTGTCGCCTTTCTTTACGAAGCGATCTCACTCGAGCATTATGATCACACTCCGAGCAGAACGAACATCAAGAATTACCTCAACAATAGCTTCTGCAGCTACAGGCCCCACTGCAGAAGCAAGCTGTCGCCTTTCTTTACGAAGCGATCTCACTCGAGCATTATGATCACACTCCGAGCAGAACGGACATTAAGAATTACCTCAACAATAGCTTCTGCAGCTACAGGCCCCACTGCAGAAGCAAGCTGTTGCCTTTCTTTACGAAGCGATCTCACTCGAGCATTATGATCACACTCCGAGCAGAACGAACATCAAGAATTACCTCAACAATAGCTTCTGCAGCTACAGGCCCCACTGCAGAAGCAAGCTGTTGCCTTTCTTTACGAAGCGATCTCACTCGAGCAGCCTGATCACACTCCGGGCCAAATATCAATTTAATCAATTTATCGAAGCTAAATACCCGATATTACTCAGTTAAATCATGAATACTTGGACAGAAAAAAATCATGCCCCAAACAGTGCCCGGAATATACAATTTTATAACCTAAAACGACCACATTTAGGACAAAATTTTCTTTAGTTGAAGGATCTATTATATTTGTGTAGTACAGGGAAACCGATTGGAACAGGTCTTAAGACTGGGAAAATACGGGATTCGTCCTAATGAGTGTTTTATTTTTAGGTTAACTTTGAAAAAAACATGTTTAAGGAATACTTATATTTAGTTATATTTTGATATAATTTTAGGATAAACGTTATGAAGAATAGGTATATTAAGTTTGGTTTAGAAAAAAATATACTAAAATAAAAATTGTCAAATGTTGATTAAAATATTTTAATTACATTTTTTGGAATGAAAATGAAACGTGCGGACAAAAAACCGGGTATATTTAGATCTGCAAGGGGGGGAATACAATCGATACTCAGGAAACAAATCCGGTTTGTACAAAAATGTTTTTGTTAAATCATATAAACTGTGTTTCTATTGAGTACATAATACTTGTGTTTTAATGTAGCTGATACATGTTTTATTCTATCTTAGCAAGGCTTGGACTCCCAGTATTGAATGAATGAATTCCAAAACATTGTCACAATATATTCATTCGTTGACTCGACGCGTCATTACGTTATACCCCTCATTTTAAAAACTTTGCGAAAAAAGTTTTTTAAAGTTTTCCCCAAATGTAAAATGGCGAATCAATCAGCTAGTTACACATCTGGAGGCGGGAGAGGGTGGTGGCTGGACCATGGGTCGTTGCCCGCACCGCCTCCAGGACGCAGCTCCCCGGCAGAGCTCCAGTCCACCTCCGAGCGGCTCCCGGTCCACACCCTCGCACATCCTCGCCTCCGCCACCTCGGCCTTTCACCCTAGTACGCGTACTAGTCGAAAATGCAAATTTTCAATTGAAAAAACCCGATATTGTTAATGAGAGCGGGATCGGGGCTTTATCGATCGGAGGGTGTACCGAGGGAGGAGGGGGGCGCACGCGTGCAGGGGCAGTTCCGACGCAGGCGCGACACCGTCCCGACGTCAGACCCGGCGTCGCGGCCACACTCCGTCGTCGCACTCACCCCCGGCTGGTCTCAAACAGGTAACTCACCTTCATTCACATCAATCATTCATTTCACCATCGGGTGTTCACAGTGGTTCACTCATTTCCGGCGAGTAGAAGACACTTCCTTTGCGTGAACACCGAGGGATCGATCTGTATTACAAGTATTTTACAACTATTGAACGTACTCTATTCCGAACGTAGTAATGTAGAACGTAAAGTGACAGACCATTATAAAGTAACCGTGGATACGAAGCTACATCGTGAATCAGTGCCTCGCTCAAGGAGTAACGACCTCACGGAAATCGCGAGGCGGCGATCGATCAGTGACGTCACACCAGCTGGCGGCCGCGTCCCCTTCCAATTATTATAATTAATACGTCCCCTTTAAAGGGTGTCGCAGGCGAGCGTGGTCTGTCGCATTGTCTGGCCGCCGGCAGCTGGAGTCACGAGGCGACGCGTACGTTACGCGCTACGCTAGTCCGCCAATCTGTGCGTGTGCGTGTACGTGCGCGTGAGCATGAGCGCGTCCTTTTGTACTGTATTGTGATTCATACAACATCTGTGGTATTTTTACGTTTTCATAAGGTAGGGAACCCCCTTATATCATTACAATCTAACGTTGACTTTTCATTAGATGCTTAGTAAATGAATACCTTATGAAATATGGCGGCTTGTACCAGAATCGAACCGGGGACTCTCGAGTTGTAAGGTTAGCTGTGCTTGGATCGCTACGGGACCTCACATGCATGTTATTAGATTAGAGATTCATTATGTTGTTATTGTGACGAGTACAGTAAATTTTATTTTTGTAGTTTAGTATCAATCTGAACTAATTTATCATCTTATTTTGATACGTAACTCTAAAGTTTTTAATATTAGCATTATTTAAATGTTATTATGTAGTTAAACGAAATTGTTTCTGTATAGACAATTATTTAGTAATAAAGTAGTCGTATGTAAAATGTAGTTTAAAGTGATCTGGTCAATAAGGGTTACCTAATTTTAGTATCTTCAAGGAATTTAATATAATTAAATAAGTATATTTAAAATGATACATGTGTTTTAATGTGTTTACATTAAGTTTAAGACACGATTTATCACTTTTAATTAAAGGCTTCATAACTCATTTTCATGATAAACTTCTTTTTACTGCATTATTTAATGAAATAGGTAAACTATAAGCTATATGCTTGAAGATGAATGTGGTTCTTTGTGGCACATAGAGCATTAATAAGCTAAAATACATAAATTTTGTCAATAGATATAGTTTAATTTAGTCGTAACTTAACAATCGTCCATAGCTGAATAAAAATACCATAAATCAATAAATTTACAGTGCTATAAATCATATTTATAACTCCATGAATGGTTCTTGAGAAAATAACAAGTTTCACGGAAGATTAAAATCTTAGAGACATAAAATGGAATAAATCCTGGAACGTAATATTACAGACGTATCGAGTAAGAATAAGGAGTAAGATGTAAATTAGTAACACGACTTTCATTCATAAAATAATAGCGTAAATATAGCCAATAGAAGGCAAGGGTTGAGCTGAGGTTATTAGACATTAAGGATGGGGCGGTCCGGACCTGCCTTTCATGCAGTATGCAGGGCCTGCCCAGTGGGCGTACAGACGAGCACAACAATGTCTACATTGACTCGTTGTGATCACTCATTTATAAATGTCACCTCAACCAGAATTTCTACACATTATTGCTTTTCAATCGACTTTTCTATTCCCATCGTTCTTTCTCACACACAAACTCAGTCTTATTTTTTCACATAATATGAGCTTACCTATCTAAAAGTTAAAACAACCTACAAATTATTAAAAATAATAATTAATCATTAGTAGGCATAGTTTTCAAACAAAAAGTTTAGTAAAAAGGCAAACGTGGAGTGAGCATCGATTGTAATAACTGAACTTGGCTAAGACTATTAAATTTATTTGAAGTTTGAACAAACACTTTGAACTCATATTTAGTAGCGGTGTTATAATAGGGTGTTTTGATAGCATAGCGGTAAGCATAATTTTGGACTAGTTTCTAAAAAAACCATATATTTAATTTCAGTTAATTGAATATTCATAACTCCTCAGGTGTCGATTAAAAAAATTGCAATTACGTAAAGCCTAATTCATTTAAAAACAATTACTTAAGGCCTCCTTCAAATTAATATAAGCCCTCAAAAATAATGTAATATACTAAAAAGGTGGAAGTGAATTTGGGAGTGAGATTTCCACCGAACATATTTAAAAAAAAAATATTGCGTAGACCAACAATCTACTTTGAACAAATGGTTAATCCGTGGGTGGAAGTTGTGCAAAACCCGGAGTTTCTCGGGAGGAAATCGGTCTGGGCTGGGTTGACTGCGCATGGCCGGGCCCCGTACTCGATGCTCGATGCTCGATGCTCGATGCTCCGTGCTCCATGCTCGATGCGTGAGGGTGGGGCTGGCATTCAAAGGGTTCCCGTCCTTGACCCCTCAGGTGCGTCTCTTCTGCTCAGGTAAATTATTGTTGACACTTCACGTTATTGCACCGTCTTACTATTTCTCATACTATCTTTAAGTTACAACACTTTTTAGGAATTTCATTTTTTTTAACTTAGAACAATTTCAATATTTTACTTTTTGATTGACTTAAATTGTATTTTTTTACTAAACTTAAAAATAAAAGTTGTATCTACTAAAGTATACATTCAATTTCAAACAGTTAATTGTAGTATAATATTTGTGTTTGTTATTTAAATTTAATATGGATCGGTACAAACCCCTACCTAGCTATTGCAAGCTATAGCTACTATCTAACGCTACCTAACGAGCTATGGTTAGGTAAGTAATTAATACTGGGCTCAATTAATGCTAACCTCAAGGGTCTGGAATCAACCATTTATTCCACCTTTAGATTGTAATGAGTTCTCATTACACCGAAGATGTCCTTCCTATTAAATACTTTGTTATTTATTCAGTTTTAAACTAATGTTTGTATTAACTTACTTACATATAGTATAGTAGGAGTCAACTACTGTAATAAATATTTCTGTTATATTGGAAAATGCACATTAACTTTTTAAATTTTGTCTCTTAAAAATTAAGTGTTAAAAATTAAATTAAAAATACTATGTATAATTTATTGATTGGAGTTTTGGAAAATATCCCTTTAAGATTCGGAAATCTTAAATCTTTTTTTGAGTGTCTTTCTAGCAAAAAAATTAGCATAATCAGCATCTGGACCTATAATACTTGTCTCAGTAATACTGTAATATCTTCCTCAAATAACACACACACTAATAAATTCCGAAACATTATTATCAAAACATACAACTGGATATATTGTTGTATTTTAAAATTATAACTAATTCACCTTATGTTTTATCTCAGAGATAATTTTTTAATAATACTTTGTTAATAAAAAGCTGGAATAAAACACTTTTCGACTTTGGCCACACAGCATTCTTAAACGCAAAACCAATTGTTCAACTTTCATGTGTACACCTACCAATTGTTAATCTCACAAGTTTTTTTATATTTTAATATGTTAAGGTTTAATTGAATAACGTTGCAAATATATAAGCACTATATTTACTTCGATTGTCTAATGTATAGTAGAACAATACTTTAATTTAGAAATAATTCTTGTAAAGTAAAATTATTAAAAAAAAACTATTTGGATTCAAAACTAATCTATGAATAGTAATTTAACATCACTTACAATACAATAAATTTCACCATGAAATATGGAACTTTAACGGTATTAATGTACACGTAACTATAAAAAGGCCTTAAATATATTTACTAAAAGCAAGAGAAAACTAAATATATAAAGGAATATCATAAAATATATATTAAATAATTTATCTCATTTAATTTAAACAATTTTACACTCAGTGAAACGTATAGATTCAAGAACATTAATCAGTAAAAGGTCGTTCAATGAGTCAAAAGTCATTTGAAATAAATTTTTAAGAAAACTATCTCAAGAAAACAGATTATATACTTAAGTTTTAGTCATTTAATTACAGTGGTTAGGTGTAAGTACCTTAATAGGTGTATAAAGTTCTTAAATTGACTCTAAAAATAACAAGTTGACAACAATCCTAATATTAATTTAATAAGTGTTTACCCATTGTAACGTACTATAATGGATTATATTTTTTGACGGATAAAGTAATTGGTGTCTATTGACATATTGACTCTAAGATGGCCGATGTGTAAGGTGTTAGTGGCCATTAACACCCAAACACCTAGTTATGCTTTCTTCTAGCTCAGGTTAGGCATTTAAATTGATTGTGGAACAAAATGCAATTTATTACAAACACTGGTAGAGATGGTGCAATATCCCTGTACAATCAATTTTTTTGCCATGGCAACATGGCTTTAAAAAAATTAAAAACATCACCATGGGAATAGAGTGAATTAAAACACATAGTGAGATTTGTGTGATGAATTAATTAAACTCAGCGAGGTACAGTGAGTCATGTAGTTTGGCGAGAGGACCACTTAAGGAGCGTCTCATATCGGAAATACAAAAAATATAAAAAAATGTATTGCATTTAACTGTTCTATGATTATATATCTTTCAAATAACACCTCATTACAGTGTTCATACGTTTATAACTAGTTTTATAAAGGTTATCCTTATGTACAAAATGAGTTTTCACCAATACGTCAATACGTACGATTGAGATTTACCGAAAAACTTCTTTTTGTACATAAATATCTCAGAAAATGTTTAAGCCGTTGCTAAGCAATTTTTGTGCAAGTAGACTACATACATACATTTATTTTAAAACAGTGGTTTTAGGATAACTTATTTTATTCATAAATAAAAAATAAATCGTGTGATATTTCGAGACCTAAAAACTATAGTATTAAAGTAAAAATATTCCAAAAAATTGAAACTGTTTGATTACAAAGAACCCCATATGTTAAAGTCAAGTGATGAAAACATTTGAAAACATGTTTCAAAACTCTCACCAGTGGTTTCCAAGGAAACGGGTCTCGAAAAACTATAAATTAAATTGTGCGAGATAGGGATGTGCGACTCCCCTCTGAACTGAAGGGAGTCGCCGGCAACTGGTTTCGATCCAGCAATCTTGGACTTACCCGTCCGCCTTTCCGGAACACTGAGTGCTAAGATTGGAGTTTGAAGATTTTTGAGGAGCTTTGGCAAGGCTATTAACCCTAGAAGTGGCAAGCTTTTTACCTTTAACTGTAACATAAAAATAATTATCTTCTTAAAATATTGTCATTCTTAAAATATTTGCAAGCTAAATTGAGATTTCATGGTCGGGATTTGAACCCTAGCACTTCCGTATGGCTAGAACGTTACACTCATCAGCGCAGCGCTTCAACCGGTTCGCCCACCGTGTCTAGTCGTAGCAAACGCTTACTTGGCTATAAGACATGCTCTAGTGGCAGTTTAGTGAACTGCGTGAGCAGGTTTTGTTGCTTACCCCCAGAGGGCAACACTGTCACGAAGGCGATGGTGTATAACAAGTTCACTAAATTGACGACAGATGCCTCCACCTACTAATTCTTATTGAATTTGTAAATGCGTCGTTAATTATAACTTTGCCAGTTCTAGGCTTAATGTAAGTGGGCACCTTAAAATGTTCGGAATCAAAGTGTAGGCCTTATAGTAATTTAACACCCAATAAATTATTTTCGGGTTTTCGGCCTCTAAAGGTTTCATTGAATGAGGTTAGCAATGTGTTAGATTTTACATGAAAATCGTAATTGAATATAAGATTTTTTATTTAAAAAATGAAAAACTACTCATTGTCAATACTTGTAGAAGTCTGGATCTAATTTTTTCAATGACAACCACTTTTATCCATGATTGTTCACTCATATGGACAAAATATATGCACGTCGAACGTATCAGCAAATACAGGGTTAAACTGACACAGTAAAAACACCTCGAAAGTGCTTTTGATGATTATATGTAATTGAATATATTTAATCAAAATTGGTGAAACAAACTTTTTTAAGTAAATAACTTTTTTAATAAACTGTTGGTGTTTAGTATGCGAACAACAATGCTTTCACAGCTCATTAAATCACAAGCCTCTTAACTGTTAAGTCGATAGATAGTGAAAACAGTGCCAGGAGCCATAAATATACTAGTATAGAATATCACTAATTTATAGTAATATACTAACTGTTGATTTTGTGGTTTAATTGGTAACTTTATGGTCTCTTTATGGACAGTTCTATGGATGGATATTGTTACTTTCCATAAAAAAGTGCAATAGTAAGTAGTGATATCTATAGAAGATTTAGTGAAACTGTTGGTTGTCGTCATCATCTGCCATGCTGCCATCTATGTGGTGGCACTGGAACTAATTCATGGGGTTCACCGTTTTGCCGCTGGGGAAGTTGAATAAAAAAGTCAAATAATTAAATTGCACTGAAAGAGTTAAAAAACTATAGTTGTTTCGCCAATCTGTACTGAGAAAGTTTTCTTATTACACAAGCAGCTGATAGTTTAAACATGTGCTATACGTTTGGCGTGATAAGAAATCAATAACATTAATCGATTTGGAAGCACGTGGTCGATTTGGGCGCGGCATCGAGTCATGTTTAGGGAACATAACAGTTACTCATCACATCAAGTGTGTTACTGTTACTTATAGCGTACTCAGAATTATGTAACGATCACGACTAACTGCAACTTACGGATGAATCGTCCTTTTAAATTAGTCTATTCCAAACGTCGGTTTTTACACGCAGTCCACAGCAAGGAAACGAATTGAAAACAACCCTTCTAACAATAAGGAATGTATAAATTTAATGTTTATTTTAAAATTAAAGTTTGTTTTGACACAAGTTCGACCAGTTAACGTTTGGTTATAAACAAAAATTAATTAAAAACAATTATAATAAGAATATTTTGACCTTACAAATTTGTAAGGTCAAAATATTCTAATCACGCAATTGCGTGATTCGCGAAAATTAAAGTGTACCTTTTAATACGAGTTTTAATAACTTTAATTTTACGAGCGTAATAATAAAAAATATAGAGTACTTTTGTGACTAACAATTTAGATTGGTGCGAGAACATCTATGAGATAGCTAGGACTGTTGTTACAATGCTATAAACGAAAAATGGGTCCAAAGTAGTCTTCGCAAATAGATTATTACTGTTAGTTTTAATTATGGAATTCGAAGCTAGTAAAAGTTTCAAAAAGGTGTAAATACTGTGTTAAGACAATAATTTAGTAGAAAATAACAGTAAATTAATTATAATTGGTACATTTTTACAAATCTTTTCGTTACGGCATACTCAAAATACAATTTTGCCCAAGCAAATTCAAAGAGCCACTATCTTATTTCATAACAATTATTATTACAATATTACACTGGCACACATAAAATTCAACACCGTATATAGATTTCTTCTGTTTACAAAAAGTGTTATAAAAATGTAGGGTATTTACTTCCCTTTGAGAAATAGCTTATATAATGGATATATATGCTTCCAACCAGCTATCCTTATAACCATATTACGTCACTAACCACATGACGTCACTTCTGTTTAAAGTTTTGGTCTGACGGTTTGCCAATACCTCCTTCCTCAGACCTAAGACATATTAATGTCAAATTATTTGCTCGCTATCATTTCAGCCAATCTAAAACACAAATAACGGGATCTGCCTTGCAATAATGAACTTCATTCTTAAAACCCAAATAACCCATTCAAGGTTTTACGATACCAATTATAAATCGAGAACGTTAAGTGTTCAAGGACACCCTGAATTGGTCTGAGCGGCAATGACGTCACAGTGGGGTGGGTGGGGGAAGGGACATGCGCAACCCCACCCCAGAAAATCACCCCAAACCACAGCAGTGAGAACTCTATCAAAAATCTTCTAATTAGACCCGTTGCCCGTTATACAATTTCTGATTCGGTTGGCATAAATTGGTTTTGTGTCACGTTCTCAACGAGTTCTGTGAAATTAAAAATTATTCTTCAATTGGCGCAGCTGAATGAAACGATCTCGGGGATTTAATATTTTAACTGAGTACACCAGTTTTGCGTTATCAAACCTTGACTACTCTCGGATTTTATTTAAATTATTTTTAAATGCAAATTTTTTATCAGTTGTCAACGAAGAGAAAATTTTTTATAAATTAAATTAATGCCTTTTTAGTTATTTCAAATTTTTACTTTTCCCTCTACACAAAATATATGAATAAAATATCGTTTTCGTTAAAACTTGTGGAAGTAAAAGTGGAAATAACCGTTTACATTTTTGTACATTCCGTGTATTAATTTTGAAATTGAATACTCTATAGTGAAAACAAGTAAAAATATTTCTATGTAAAAACTAAATATTTTATATTACCTCAAAAATCTTCAAACGGACTAAGTATATAAGATACTTGTTATTTTTTGCATTAAAATTAAACCAATCTAAGTGAAAATAATAAAATAAGAATGTAGTTCAATCTAAAAATGTTATTTTTATTACATAAGGTTAAAGGAAGGTTTTAGTATCTGGTAGTTACTACCTGAACAATCAATGGAACCTGATAACACAAGTACTGATAAGATTACCTCACATCCGACTTCTGATTAAACAATAACGTACGCATTCAACTTAATAAAAGACTAATAATTCAATGATACAAAGTGTAGTATTGGACTACTGGGTTCTAATCCAAATTGTAATACAGTTTTTTATAAAAAATTTTAATTATATCTTCCATAGTGAAGTAACGAAGCAAAATAAACACACACAACTTGTTTTACAATATAGAATATCGTTGTAAACTTTTTAGCTTAGGGCAATTCAATTAGGCGTGAATAACTTCAGTAAATAATAAACAATAGGACTTAATTTGTCAGACATATTCTTAGTGTCATAAATAGTGAGTGGTCACAATTGGCAATTGAAGTGAGGTTGAGTAAATTTACAATGTGTAATTAACGCAAAAATTATGAACGTGAAACTAATTTGTACTTGTAATAAGTTTTTAAAATAAAATCTAAAAGAAATTAGTTTTTGCTTTATACAATTAGTTTCTTAATGTTTGTTAAATATTTTTAGATCAAGAAAACTATAAGTTTTGGTACAAATGTGTTCTAAGATATTGGGTCCTAGAAATAACCTAAATTTGTCAATTTAGATTTTTACTGATTCTCATTATTGCACTCACTAACTACGTTTGATTTAAACTATTCATTAAACCTTATTTAGAAAATATATCTCAAAATTAACATTTTCAAAGTATGTACAAAGACATAGATAGCTTATTGCAATTTTTTAAACGCTATTAAAGTGTTTTTAAGAGTTACTATTGGTTTTTAGATCGAATGTTCTACCCTAAAATAATAAATTTAAATACAACCAGTTTATGAACATGAGACAGATATAGATTTCTAATTAATTCACGGTCACACAATACCTAATCACGGTCATAAATAATAAAAATGCCTGATTGAGGTCAATGCCCTACACTTAAGACGATCTATGTAAGTTTTCATTCTCAGTTTATTCTCAAACTACGCCTAAATATTTATAGTTGTCCACTTTACGTACTATTAAACATTTTAACTTATAGTATGCAGTAATGTTCAAACATATTTGTAATCCGTGATATTTACGTTATGTTTTTACATACTTTTAACATGTTGTTATTTGTACTAAACACATCAGTTGTATCTTAAATTATATTGCCTATGATTAAAAATTTCGCTATATCCAAAAGTACAGTTTTAACTTGGTGTCACAATAGATTATAACATAATCATTTTTAGATGACAATTTCAAAGTTCTAAGTTAAATGGGGAGGACTTCATGTCCTCGACGCGACATAACAAACATGCATGAGCCCCCTCCATTCTTGTATTTACTGTTAGGCGTTACGAAGTTCGACGGGTCAGCTAGTTTTTGATATAAAAAAATAAGAACAGCTGTTTAGATGAATTGAACACATTCCCTTTAGACATATCCATGATCTAACCTATTTCCCACAGGGAATTAAATACAAACGTTTTTGCTTAGAGTTATAGCTTAGAATCTCCCATTTCCATTGACATAGCAATTAAACCTAATTCAGTTCTAAATCTGGGAAAAAATAATTTTGGAATTTTCTTACCGCTTCAGTATTTTTATTAATTAAGTCACGACCCAGTATATCTAATATTTCACAACGAAGTATCTTTTTGGCCAATCTTAAAGTTAACATGTATTTGCAGCTTTAGCCAATACAAAAAATTCTAAATAGTTTTTATTTATTTTCTCCATATTCTTGATTTCTATAGGTTGGCAACAATATATTTTCAGAGAGAGAACATGGAAGAATAACGAGAAATATACTATCGCACTATTGTTATATCACGCGATTGCATGGATCCCGTTAAATGAATTAATGGAGTCAATTTTTCAATATGATAGTTTAAAACACTAAGAAAACAGTTGAGTAAAAGTTAAACTATTATTTTAGGGAAATACAAATTATTAGAGAAAACTTTTATACGTACAATTTTCAGTTATTAAAACAACGTTTGATTATTATTGAAACTAGAAAATAATACGGAATTTCGATGTCTAAATAATTGAGAATACAGTATATAGAATCGATAACCAATTTGTAAACCACCCCCCACTACAACCACAATAGACACTTCAACACAAAAAGATGTCCTCGTAAACTACTTTTCCTGGAGAAACCCTTTCCGGCGGAGCACGCGTGTCGTGCCGGGGGTACGGGAGGAAGTGGCGTGTCGTGGGGGAGGGGGTTGAGGTGATACTGACTCACGCTCTCTCAACCCCCCCACGGTAGACGGTGACGTCACCATTGATCGGAACGTCTGCCGCATTGCTTTACGTCTCACTCTATATAAGATAAATCCTGAGGCATCTATTTATTAACTACGCCAACTCTCAATAATTACGCCGGTTCTTACATTGCTGGAAACCTCACCCAAGAAAATTTAAAAAATAAACGAGACTTGAGAACAGAGCTCTTAAGTGATCATAACCTAAAAAGGTTGGACGAGTTCAGATTGAAGCAAATGCACTGAACATTTTTCAAACCTTACTTGTAGTCCTTAAGATCTTGCTGGCTAAAAGCCCGCTATGTCTGTTTTGAAAACTGTGCACAGGTCTGAGTTGTGTGAGCACCGAACTCGACAGGAAGGTTAGCTGCACTTGCCATAGGTTAGAATCCACATTGGTATGACACATGTTTACTATGAATTGTGCATTCGAAGAGAAAGTAGAAAGCTATGGAGTCTTAAAAAGTGGCATTATGTCTTTTTTAAATAAAAATTGTCAATGTTTTACTTTAGTTAGCTATTTTTATGTATAAAATACATCAGTTATCATGTTAAACAATACTTGTATCTGATAAATGCTGGCTACTAAATAATTTATTATTATTAACTAAGGAAAACCTCTTACCTACTCGTGATCCTGAAAGTAAACCTATCGTAAAATTATACTAAAGAATAACCATGATAAATTATTTTAGAGGGTTAACATTTTCCATTTGGACTAGTTCAGAATCTCTTAGAAACATATACTGTAGCACTATTTATTTTTTTGTATATAAAATTTATTTTATATTATTTTCGTACTCGATCTAACTATCCACAAGGAAAATGTTTAATCTGTGAACTAATATTACGTGAACGTAATGCAAATTATGTACCGGGCGTCTCGCCTAAAGTGAACCAATCTTTTATACTATGCATATGACAGTAAACTTCTTATGGGGGACTACCCTTTATTTTTTAGAGGATTTCAAAATCAATTTTGAATCCAAAAAATATGGCCGCCATTTTCCAATATGGCCGACAACTTGAAAATTTCTATAAGAACATCCTATATTGGTTCACTTTGGGTTAGACACCCGGTATATCAGGCAAGGCCTTAAAAATAAATGTTTAAATTAATAATATTTGAACGAACATTAGACGAACTTAATTGTACTATATATTTCATAAAAATTATTCCAGGTCGTTATATTATGTACACAACCATAATTGAAATTATAGGACTACGTTACTTGAAATATGATTTGGTTCTTTGAATTCTTCTACTGTGTTTCAGTGAAATTCGGTTTAACAAACAAAGACCTAGCACATTTAAAGAATGTCTCTTTGGTTGTTTGTACTAATATTGATATGTTTATTTACATTATTGTTTTTAGGAGAAATTTGTTGAAGGAGAAGGCATGATTGTAGTCGTACACTATTTAACACAAATAATATTGAAAAATAAAGAAGAAACAATGCTAACTAAACTATAGAACTTCTTACTTTTTCCAATTCAATTCAAATCTACCAATGGGGTTTTAAATACATTAATTTATTAGAATAGGACAGGGAATACAGTTATACTAAAGAATTGAAAATCATTCTTTCACTCGCCCTTTGTTACTCATTATTGCCGATTGTCTCAGGACCAAAAGGTTCTTTAAAGTTTAGACAATCATTAATTACTGAACAATAGGCTAACTTACTACAAATAATATCACGATAAAAAAATCTGGAATGAAACTTCTAAACTATAGAACCCTTTTTGAGTTTCCACCAATCGTAAATCTACCAATGGATTGAAATTTAGTAGTAATTTATAGAGAATTAAAGTAGTTGTATTGTGATGAAGAGATTAGACACAATGCTACTTTACACATTATTCGTCCAACGAGCCTAGTCCTTCTTAGCAGATATAACTTTAATAATGTACCACATCTCTTTTAACCATGAAATGACAACTTGTTTGCAGTATGATTAGACACTGAAACTGCCCTTTGATTCATGTAGAACTTTTAAAATTTACAACATTAATCCCATGACGTGAATGCATTTTTAAAATTAGACAAACTTGATCAAAATAGGGTATTTGGTTTTTGATTTTAAGGGAGTCCTTATAATATTTTTTTCGTCATACTGCATCAACAGCTGTTTTAGATACATGCGTTGAAAAGCAAAAGTTTTTCTTTTTCTTCCTAGAACTAAGCCTATTGTTGTGATGATTTTTGGAGTTCTAGGTCATTGATCATCGTTGTTGTTACTTCTGATTCGAGGTAAATTGTAAAATTATTTACAATTTTGAAAATAATCGATAAAGTAACTGCAATAACTATAGATTTGTTGTGTATTTTAGACGTTCTGATAAACGATTAAGACCGGATGTTGTTTGAAAGGAAATAGGTAATTCGCTAGGTCTGTCATGAGGGGCTGTGTTACAATTAATTAGGAATCAACAAAGAACTGCAATAAAGTAAGTAACATATCAGCTGATTAGTCTAAAAATGGTCGACAACTATTGACCAGGTAATAATTTATGTTTTACGATTTTATTTTTTTACGGGTATAGTTTGCTACTTTTTGCTATTTCTCAATTCGAAGAACCTCTTATCCTTTTAGTACTCAACAGTTACAGCAGAGTGCTCCACGGGTTATGTGTAGGTATGCAGGTTAGTTACACGTACCTCCACCAGAAGCCCCTCAAGGTATCGATTGCCTGTCTGGGAGTCGGTACCACGTCTACACACGACTGTCTACCACCCTGCTACTACCGGTACTACCTTCCATTAAACTTCCGGCCGACCCTGACACGTCAGCTGATTAATGACTTTCTAATTAGCAATCAACAATCTTTTCCACTATACGAATACCACTGTTAAGTGGTGTCAAATCATAATAATTGGAAGTTATGTATTTTAGTTTACTTTTAAGTCAATTTCACGCATAATTTCGAAAATAGTACAATTAGAAAGTGTGTGTCATTTTAGAAAAATAAATTTGGTTTCGTTGAATAAGGTAAAGATACAAACGTAACATGTCCATGTACAAGGTACAACTGTCAATTTGGGCTTTAATGGGCAATTTGAGTAAGTAGTAACTGTACTAAAATTTAATATTATTTGTTGTTTGTGTTGTAACCCTATCCAAATTTTGCAACTTTTTTGTCTTTCATGTTTTTTTTGTAAAGCACATAGTTTTTTCATTTATTGAGCTTTGAAAAATTGAAATGGCCGCCATTTTGAGGCGGTACAAAGTAGAAATTTGGTACTAAGCACAAAAATAGGTACTGCCGATTAGTACTCACACACGCACTAAGTTTGACTTCAAGTGGTTTTAAAGATGGCAAGTTATTTAAAAACACATACACACCGACAGACGGAAAACGGAGCGAGTTTGCCATAAGTTCAAAGGAAAATTTTTGTTTATGTTGACCTCAGGACAATATCCCAAAGTTTTTCGGTATTATTAAGATACACTATGTTTAAAACACTTTATCACTTAAAGAAGGACATTCACAGAATTCCTTAGATTTAAGTTCATTTTGATTACATATTGACTTTAACTAAACAATAAGTGTGTAAGAAGCACTCTAATGAATTGCCTTGTGGAAGATATTTATATACAAAAACTTTCACCATTTTAGGGTGGGTTTTTATCATTAGCGAAATTTCCTAGTTTTTGTCACAATATAGCCTAAAAATAGAGAAAAAGAAAAAACATCAAAATACCTGTGCCAATTAAAAAATATAATTATAACTAGAACTAACGTTAAGATTGGTAATAAAAATTCAACAAATTTTAAGAGGTCTTTTAAGGGCATTTAAGGGCATTGCCCCCCACGTCCCCCCTTAACTCCCCCCTGGTTTTATTAGTTAAAGCTGTAAAATGCGTAGACTTAATCAGCTTCATTGAGAGTCAATAGTGTATATTTAATGTATAATACAAATTACATCGTTTGAAAAATCTAGAGGATTTAAAGCTACGCATAGGTAAATCCAAACGAAAGACTTTTTAAGCGTAGTTCGTTTCCAAATCAATCGTAGAATCATTAAAATTCAGTAAAATTGGTTGGACGGAGACAATTAAATTCATCCAATGAAAGTCCTAAGAAGTTAGTTGTGCATAGGTTTATAGATTCTTACCAAGAAATCAAAGGGGTTTTACATGAGAAAAGCTGATTCTAGAAAATTTATTATGTTCAAAACTATATGTATTTTTTTACAAACCTCACCCCTAGAGCAATCACTGAGATATCGGACGGTATAACAATTCGAATACAAGTACGTAATCCAACAAAGAACAAAATATTAAAGATTAATAGTTTTCGATTAAAACATAGCTCCAAGACCTAGTGCTCATCACGTCGTTGTATTCTACATGTCACGTACTCAAGCAATATCAGGGCGAACCTACGTGTTTAAAACACGTACTTGGAGGTACGTGTCACGTTGATTTTGTGATTTCGCCTTTAGCTGCAGTCTCTTATCTTTAGCATGTACGTGTTAGCCGTATCTCCTATATCATAGCCAGTTAACGTTTGTACTCAAATATACTCATGTATTGTGTACCCAATTACCTAAGCGACTTTAAACCGTAATAAAATGAAACTATTACAATTTTCATCAAATTATTTAAAATGGTTAATATAATTAATTTATAATAAAACTTTGGTAGATTCGTAATAGTTTTTTTGGTATTTATAAATTTTTACAATGTAGATTAACGTATTTGATAACTAAAATCGACCAAATGAATACATTTCTCCAGTGATAATTCTTTTCTAATTTCATATTTACTATGGTCCTGTATATTACTTTATGTGATATGATTGTAACAGTAAAAATCTGTGATCTACGAATCGTACTTTTGCAATGCCAAACACAAAATAACAGTTTAAAGATTGATTTAAACCTCAGAACTGTCGTGTCTCACGGCTATAGGGTGAAAGACTTGGTAACACAAATGTTTCGAACTAAACAGCAAACAGCTGGCACTATGGTGGGGGAGGGTCGTGTTGTGGGGGGGTTAGGGGTTTACCCCCCCCCTCACCCGGGTAGCGTGTAAGGTTCCGACGCCAAGCGCACGAGGTACCATCTGATTACTCATAATTACACAAGTATAAGGCTATTTATGTACTTTTGTATACTCGCAGTTCGGAAACAGAATACATAAAATATGTGACTCAATCGATTCCATTTATAGCGTTTCCATCGATATATCATATAGGTGTTTCAACTCGATACGAATACAGATACAGTACTTTATTTACAAGAATTTAAAATGTAATGGCATTACAATTTTGAAATATTCTCGGAAAGGCCCATTTGCAAAAAAAGGTTTTTACTTCCCTTTGTGAAATAGCTTATATCATGGATATGGTTAAAGGGAATATTTTCAGTTCATCAAAACATGTTCCTCATAACCATACGACGTGTTTCAAATTTTGGTCTGACGGATTGACAATAACCCATCTCAGAGCTAAGAAAAATTCATGTCAAAAGCTATATGCATTAATTTATATTAATGCACTGTATAAATCCATCTTTTAAATCAGCTTCTGCATTGGCATGTTTGAGTGATTTTAAAATAATACTTTTTTGTACTAAAAATTATCCCATTAAAAAATTTTTGTTTATATGAGTAGTATTAAGATTACATTATCTTCTTGTTTGTGGGAATGTTAAATATTTTTATGTCATCCCTCTTTTAGTTTTTTAAGTTTTAAATACTTTTTTTATATAAAATAATTTTTGTTTTTATTTTCAATAATGTTGTTTTTGCTATTTAAATATGATTAGGTGTTAGAAAGACTACCTAGTTTTGTTTAAATAATTATAAAGGATTTCAATTTTCTATACGTTTTAAGGACAGAAGCACATTAGTTTACAAGTATACATCCTTCATTAACTATTTTATTTAATTTTGTTGTATCTTTATTTGGTTGATTATTTTTATTGTAATGATTATTAGTTGTAATAATTTGTATTTTGAATTTTGTACAATACTCCTATAGTATTAAAAATATATTAGGCTACTTTAAAATTTAGTATTTAATGTAATGATTAATACTCTTATGTTTTATTATTTAATTACTTTCAAAATAAATTTTATAGTATAAGCTACCCATTCCTCAACCGATAGTTTAATGAATGCATTGCAAATATATTTTAAGTTATTTAAAAATTAACATTTTATGGGAAACGTTAAGTAATTTGACTGATAAGACTTTTATCTTTTTATATTTTTTGTCACTGATCGGGTCACAGTCTTGTAGTCATTTCAATGTCACTTAATGTGTTTTACACCTATTATTTATCTATAACATTCCTATACCAGTTGACTGATATAGAATAGTATAACTATACCGTTATATTGGCAAATATGAAGACATTTACAGCATTTCTCATTTTTAATGTTTGAATACGTCTTCTTTCAGAGCATTCTAGGATAAGTTATTTAAGGAATTGCAATTTAACATTTATTTAATGAAAAGCCATTAAAGTAACTTGTCTGCTTAGTATTAGAAATATTTATATGAGAAATAATGTCAGTCACATAGGAAATTATAAATAGTTTTTGAAAGTATTGTCTGTCATACATACGCAAGCTATTAATTAAATATTTTTTCAACTGTATTTAGTTATTTGTATGGACTGTATAAATTTATATTTAATCAGTTCTATGATTATTGTAGATTATAAGAATAAATTAATCTTTGGTGGTGATAATTGTTTAAAAAGTAACTTAATGCTTATTTGTATAGTCTTAACACACACTAGATATTCATCTAATAAAATGTAAACTTTCGAATGGTTACCAGTAGTTTTTATAGATATAATATACTCCTGTTATTGTAAACTTTAATGTAAAGTTTTCGATACCTTAACCGATGTGTCAACGTTAATGGAATTAGGACTTATTTTTAAATAACGTGTATATTAATATAGTATTGCTTTTTAATGGTATCCTATACAAACAACCTATAAAAAATCAACCAAACACAAAAACAGTTGTATGTGTCTTAGTTTATGTCATTGCTGTTACTCAGACGTGACATTTTGTTCGATTTGGATGTAGTTATTGTTATTTTGTACGAAGCTGTTATTGTTATTCTCTGTCTGGCTCCTCGTGTTCACTGTTGGCCTGTATGTGAATCAGTCATAAGGCACGCGGTGAATGCCAAGAGAGGACTAAAATTCTACGTTATTTTATCAACGTTCTGCGTCTACAGTCAGCTACAGCAACATCAGTCTACGTTGAAATCGAGCCTCAGATCTTAAATTCTACTCATCTTTAGTTTCAACACGATAAAACTCCTTTAAGTGAATCTATTATTCTCCATCTGTTGTTAGACGCTGTAATTCGTAGTGAAACATTTAGTTATATACAACAATTGTCGCCAATCAAATCGTTTGATACATAAGTTTATTATAGAACTTATTTAAACATTTTTGCCCTCTGAATTGATAACGAGATCGCACGCAGCACGCTGGCGTGAGTAGAGTGAATTTTACATAACTTATTATTCCCATCATAGTAATCGAATAGTACTGAGTATGAATGTTTGCTGCAATACGTGTTGTTTTACATGGTGATTTGGTTTCATTAAAGCTGCATTACGTTAAAACACATACAATACTCGTATTTTATCAAATTGTGTCAATAACTAAACGAGTTACACCAATTTATCTATTCTCCGTAAGAATTATATGGGTTATGAATACGTTGGCTTGCTGCCGTAGAAAACATTAAATTTGGGATTTTTATGGATGTATTAATAAGTTTGATATGTAAGTCCATTTAGTTAAGATGGACTTACATACCAAATTTAAAAAATAAGTAAATGAGTTATTGATTTTTAGCTATTTTCCATAAGATTAACATCGCACAATGTACTAAGTTTACCATTTGAATAGCTCACTTTTTTTAAAGGAAATTCACTAATTTGTAAGACCAATCATTGAATACATAAGTTTAACTCGAAATTTACTTAACCCTTATCTGGCAAAGGTCCAAAAATGGACCACTATTTTTCAACTGTGAACTGGCAGGATCCATTAATGGACCACTGTGACATGGTGCGTATTATCGACATGTTAAAGTCTGATAACTGTTTTAAAGCGCTATGACTTAAAGCGCTGTTTTAAAGGACAGTCGACAATGAAACTTATCGTTGGATAAGCAATTGATTTAACAACAGTAAAATGCACTAATATAAAACGTATCGTTATACACAACAAATTGTCGTGAACCTGATCGTTATAAGTTTTGTTTTTTAGTTTCTTCGTAACAAACCTCTCTTACAAGACTGTTTAGGGTAACAATTTTAAGTCTTAAAACGACTTTATAAAGAAAAGAGATACCATAAAAAAATTGGAATGTCATTACAGGTAATAGTAGGCTACCATATTGTGTACATGGTGATCGGATGTCACCTGTGACCCACGGGAAGTAAGTTTGAAATCTTAGGTCAGCACAGAATGATATGGGCATTGAGTTAAAGGTAATTAGTAGAAAAAATACTGCAATCTTGATCTTGAAAGGGTGATCCAAAACATAATGGTGGTGGTTCGAAAATTAAAGGCTACTAATTTTGAACTACTGCCATTTCATTTTGGATCAACCTTTTGAGACCCCGTTCCTGGAATTGTATTCAAATTTAAAATACCAACAATATATTACAGAATTTAATTAATACTGCTGATTAAGAAATTCCCCCTACTTGTTATTAGATTCACCAACAAAGAATATTTTAAAAGTGGCAAAAGTTGAATTTGGTATAAAATTGTAGATAGTTTTAACTATACACTGCCTGAAACAGGATATCAATATGGTTGATCCAAAACAAAATAGCATCGGTTTGAAGTTCATAACTTTCCATTTTAAAACCGCCATTTTGTTTGCATGAACCTTTTAAGGTGGATTTGTGGCATTGATTTTAGTTTAACTTCAACTAGACCTTAAGTTTTTTGTACATATAGACCTATACTTACCTTTAAGAACTTATTTCCCATAAGCCATGCCCCATAGGTGACATCTTATCACCATCACATCAATAAGTAGTAACTTACTATTACCAGTAATGAAACACCAAATTTAGTTGTGAAATATCTTTTCGTTTTAAAGTTATTAAGTTGTCCTAAGACGTAATTGTCAACCTGTGTATACTAAAAAAGTTGCAGGGTATTTATTAAATATTTTTTTTCAAACAGATAAAAATATCGTTATGAGTCTATTCCGAGGGTAAACAAAGGGGAAGCCACCGGAACTCGGATCTAGGGCAGGTATCGATCATACGATAGGAGCTGACATTTGTTCATCGCCCTTCATCTTATCTTGGGTGAATGAGCCCTTTATGCATATGCTAGGAACACAGTTCTGTGATAACCAAAAACCTATACAACATTGATTAGAGTTGAAATACATTAAAGTCCAATAATAACAAAGCGTACTTAAAGAAAACGATTTTTGACCTTCTTAATATAGGTAATGAAGACCACATAAGGGTGGGGTTGAAGAAGATATTATTTAATTCATAAAATAGAACATTATTATTTTTGATATTTACGTAAAAAATAATTGCCACCAAACTATATTAAAAGGTTTTTTAAATTCAGTTTCATAATATTACATCAGTATTTGCAATTTAACCACAGAAGAAACGCTTTTTATTAGAAAATATAAATCTAAGTAGCTTTGATGAGTGACTACGAGTATTTTGTGTTGTGTACATTACATAGTCTGTGACAGTTACATTGTTGTAATTGGAATGTCTTGTTACAATTGTCGTTTATATTAATGGTAAAAAGGCTAATTCATGTATGATATGTCTAATTTATTACAACTTATAGCTTGTTATAAATTTAAGCCGTTACAAAAAAGCTACTTGTTCAAATACTTAAAAAATATTGAATGTAAATATTTAATTGTCTATTAACTTATAAAAATATAATATAACACAGATTAAAATATCAATTGCAAAGAAATTTAAATTATTTGTGAAAGTTTTATTATTGTTGTATGCAACCTTCATTTTAAAATAAATGTTTTCCTTTTGATATTGATAAATCCCAATTTGGATTGTAAATACTATATATGGTACAGAGGTGGGATGGCCTACCTTAAATAAACGGTGACCGGTTTAGGTGGAAGTTGACGGTATTTGTAGACTTAAATTGGGATTGAGGTGGACACCTCTTTTGCTTATTTTACTGTTGTATGTTAAAGGGTGCCACGTTTTGTGTAAAAATGCTTTTTCACATATCATATGTCTACTTTATTTTAATTCATAATCTTACAAAAACATTTACTTTTATGCAGCATTTAAAAAACTCACTTTGTTCAAACATAAATTCATACCTGTTTAATAACAATATAGCAATTAATATAATACACTTCAAAAATATCAATTGGAAATAGGTTTACATTATTTGTGAACGTTTTATTATTGCTGTATGCAATTTTGTTTTGAAAATAAATGTTTACCTCATGTATGTAGTTTCAATTAATTCTACCCCTTGTGAATGAATCACACACCGGTTTAACTAAACTTTAATCGTATTTTAACCATTAATTTGTTGTTAAAATAATTTTTACCGTTAAGATAAAGAATACTTGAACAATTAAAATTCTACTCAATTTCTAATTCGTGAATAACAACGATAATTAACATAAATTACCTTATGAAAAGGTTGTCTACGGTACAATAACATTTCCGTATTTTCAATCGTAAAAATACTATTAAATTGTAAAACATCCTAGTTCATACGAAAGGTAGAAAAGGAACTTTCCATACAAATCACAAAACAGGCCGATCTATAACTGAGAAGGAGACACGCAATAGAACGAACGGCGCCATATACAGACAATGGCGACAACCATGCGGCCCCATACCAGTCGCAAAAATATTATATGTTATACTTGAAACCGATTACAAAGTTTACTCAAAAATAATACCAAACTGACTCAAAATATATGCTGAAGAAATGATCAAAGATCAACAGGCATAACTTATGAATGGAAGGTCAACTTTAGATCAATTATTACTTTAGAACGAGTGATCACAAAGAACCGGGAGTACGACAAAGAAACTCATGTTCTATTCTTTGACTCTCATAACGCTTACGACAGCATTATTCGAAAAGATGTGGGATACCTTACAGAAGTCTGGAGTGCCAAATAAATTGATCCAGTTAGTAAAAGTATGCTGTGAGGATCCAAAGAACAAAGTAAGAATTGTTAATGAGTGTAGCAGTGAATTTACAACAATCTAGTAAAGCAAGGGGATGGGTTATCATCAATTTTATTAAACTTGGACAAAAAGGCACTTCAGGAATGTAGGAAGAAGAAAAAGTTACAGGAACCGTAAATTAATGTATTAGAATTTGCTAATTATGTAGCCTAGTAGCAGGATAAAAATAATACCTATAAACTTATTGTTAAAAGATAGGAAAGTTGAGTTTTAAATTAAATGAAGAATAGACCATATAAGTCCTAATCTCAAGAAAAAACAGATCCTGATTTACAATCTTCAAACTGATGAGGCGAAGAGACAGAGAACTCAAATACTTAGAGGTATTATCCCAAAATAACAAGGAGTAATTACAGGCAGAAAAAAGATTGGAATGTGGAAGCAAAGGTTTCTATTCCTTATCAAAATTACTAAGCTCCAAAAACATTTCAAAACAACAGTGGTCCTGGTTAATGGAACAAAAATCTAGTTCTAATAAAAATGTTTATATTTACTTCCCTGTGGGAAATAGGTTAGATCATGGATATGTCTAAAGATAATGTTTTTACTCCATCTAAACTGCCGTTCTCATTCTTTTATGTAAAGAATTCAATACAATAGCTCTGGTGGTTTCTATAGGAACCTGTTACATATTTTCCATCTTAGAAGTCACCAACACCCCCTAGAGCTAAGACATATCCATGTCAAAACTCAGAAAAGAAATTCATAGTATTTAAAAATCAAGTCTTAAGAACAATATTTGACCCAATAAATAAAAATTGTGAGTGGAAGATTTAAAGAATCAAGAACTAAGAAACCTATACCAATATTCACAGTAGCTACTGTATCATTAAGAGCCTAAGGTTAAGATAGGCAGACCACAGAATGAAAACACCAGCAAGCACACAGATTGAAGGGGAGACCAGCACAAGACCACTTAAGAAATCAAATATCAAGATAGAAAGAAGTGGTAAAGAACGGAGGACTGCAAAAGCTAGATAAAGCTTTGGAGGAGGCAACAATCTGGGAAGATATGAGGTACATTGTTGTGCAGGCCTAAAACCTACTTCATTTTGAATAGCCATGGCGGTAAGGTAAGGCAATCAGTTAGATTATCTGTCAAAACCTTAAATTTATAAAAAAGCTAACTTTTCTAGTTAAAATTAGTTAAAAAACTGAATAATTTATTATTTAGGATTGTTCGTTTAGGATAAACAATCATATAGAAATGTAAGATTACTGTGCGTGGTAAACACAGTACGTTGTCTAAGGGCGTCCTATGTTATTCTTATGGGGGACACAAAAAATCAATTTCTTCCTTTTAAACAACAGTTTTGGATTAAAATAATGTAGCTTAGGTTACATTATCCTATAATTTCCACTCAAAAATAGGTATTGTCTTGGGTGATGCGATTAAGGAGAAGTTGAACATATTCCCAAAAATCCTGAACCTCATAGAAAGAGAATGTGTAAAAAAATTAAAATCAATATCGATAAGCATTTAAGAATACTATAGTTTTATTAATTAAATACAAGAAAGTATTTTAGTTTGATATTTTGTAGAATACTTGGTATCAGTGGTCACATAAAAATTACAATCTGTAATAAAACTATAATATCCTGTAAAGTTTATCTAAATTAAATTGAAGTTTATCAATTTCAATTGATAATAATTTATTGTTTATGTATTTGCTTTTACAAACATGAAACTCAGTTTTGATTTTTTAAGGGCTTGCTTTCGCAGTTGTTTTGGGTAAAGCTGCAATCTGTGTCAACCTGTGTCCACGTCTTTGTTTCGCTAACAGGTAACCCACTCGGTAAGGAAAGGAAAGCAGGGTTAAGTTGGAAACAAGGAGTTCGCCAAGGAGTTGTGAAGGGAAATTTGAAGGAGGTACCGTTGGAGTTGAAGAGGAAACCGTTTGGTCCGTGGTGCAGGAATAGTGGAGTGTTTAATTGTAACACTTTTCTAGCTTCGTTTTAAAATTTACTTCTAACTAATTTAACTACTGCAGCGTGATTGGTCAACTTAGATTAACACATTACACCGATACGGCTCAGAGGTACGTTCTGGACCAATAAGTCAAAGGTTAGTCAAAGGTTGTGGTCGGTGATTCCTGTCAGATCATGATATATTTGACCTATCTAACCTCTAGCTATACTATGCAACTAGTACCTCTACGGTACCTCTCTGTCTTTAATTCACCTTACATGCCCTCAGCCCAAGGTGATGAGCAGTTGAGTTTAAAAAGAATAAATAAAATAATTCAAAGATTATAATTAATTTTATAAATCATCAAGTTTTATTTTAGTTACTAAAGGTTAATCACTGGTGACTAAATAGGGTTGGATTTTATACCTATGCAATAGTGGTTGTTTCCATATTTTTATATAGAATAATATTACATTTTTTGTTTCATTTACTATATAACCAACGCGTTTACTTCTTTCCCCTAGTCCTCTAGCCAATCGATCTTTATGGGGCTACACTCTTACACTCTTTTCAAAGTAGCCACTTTCGGTACAGAAAGGTAGAAACTAAAGTTCTTAGTTTTAATTTTAAGTAACTCTGCATTTAATCATTCACGGTGGTAGATTCGTATTTCATACGTCTATGACGATCCGTCACGGAAAGCTGAACTCAGTCGTTAAAGGGTATTTCTCCAGGGGTCCAATTCTAGGATAGTGTGGCTCAGTCAAAAATTTTAGTTACTTGTTAATAATTATCAGATGGGTAATGTTATTTTCCTGGAAAAATCATGTAACTCCGTAAAGAACCACTAAATCTCTAACTTTACTCCATGACCATCTGTTGACGACTATCATGTAACCAGTAATGCTGTCACAAAATTAACATTGTTCTTAAGGGAATAAAACTAAATATAATGTCAGTAAGGCAATCTCTTACGTAATGTTTTCATTACTCTACACACGACGATAACACTCTATAAACGTAAAATGAGCTAAGAAAATTGATATTCCCGCTACTGCACGGGGAAATTACACAACGTTTACTTTTTGTGATTTGTGGAACACAAAAAGTAACCGCTATGGAATTTTGTGGTGCAGTCCGATCAGCTGTTAGGCCCTATACATTCCGTGCGTATGTTTTGAGGTACATAAGTACGGAAATTCAGCCTTATGAGTTCGGGTTTTTCTTGATACTAAGTTAAATATTCACGTGGTTTCAAAGTATTTCGATATTATAAAGAAAAATAATGTTCAATACTCGTTTCTAAAGTGCAGGGCTCAATGGCTTTTTCCACGTTCGGTTCACCCTCGCGTTTAAATGCAATCTCTCCCCGCAAAGGTTACTTTCGAGGCTAGTAATGCAACCTCTCCCCGCAATAGGTTACTTTCGAGGCTAGTAATGCAATCTCTCCCCGCAAAGGTTACTTTCGAGGCTAGTAATGCAATCTCTCCCCGCAAAGGTTACTTTCGAGGCTAGTAATGCAATCTCTCCCCGCAATAGGTTACTTTCGAGGCTAGTAATGAAAACTAATATTGTATTCACTTCTCTGTGGTAAATAGATTATTCATCACATCATGGAGATGTGTAAAGAGAATGTTTCCAGTTCATCCACACAGCTATTTTTATAACGAAACTATGACGTCACTAACCATATGACGTCCCTAAGCAAATGACGTCACTGTTTGAAATTTTGGTCATGAAAATTGCTAAAAACTCTCCCTCCCAGAGCTAAGACATATCTATGCCAAAATCTTCGTGTAAAATTAGTATGAATATACTGGTTTTTCTTTAATTTTCAAAAAAGCTACTTCAGTCCATGCCTGGTACATTTATTTAGCACATACTTAAATCAATTAAGGTTAAACTACACAGGGTGTATATAATTATTGCACAATGTGGTAAGTCAGAGGATAGATTGGTAAAGTGACGGAATCTGAATTTAAGGCATTGTTCATTGCATATAGATACCGGCTATGACAGCCAGATCCATCTTGTACTGTGTCGAATCGCTTCATTTTTAATTGGATACCTTACACGCTTAGACATGGTGTCATTTCGGGTATAGTAATATATACAAGGCACGTCACAGTATAAACATATAAACTTGGCAATAAACTAAAGAAATGAAATGTTAAGCGAATTTTAAGAACGAGAACACCCAGCCTTTCTGGGGTTAGCCAAGAACTCTTAACGTCAAATTGGGATGTTAGATGTTAGAGAGTTTGCCCGGGGCCTTTCACAAGCTTCTCCACACTTCAACGTCCACCCTTTGTTTCTCAGTTGTACGCGTTACAAATTCATGGTGTCATACTCACCAGTTCCAAAAGTTACAACACGCGTCAAACAGTCGCGCTCTGCCTCAGCGTCAAAATCTTCGGATGGTTCTCGTACTCAATTTGAAGAAGTGACAAGGGATGATTTTGATTACCGTATAGTACCTGTATTTTTGAGATTTGGAACTACAGTTGGTCGGTTGTTTAAAAAGTTGGTTTTGTAGACTTTCGCAAATTTATTGATATAGACGATCTTATAGACTCGAAAACAATTATTAGTGTCCGGTATTTATTTATATTTTGTTCAAGGATTTTTGAATTCTTGTGTAGTATGGGGTATTTGGCCACTTCAAGGCCGGGACTAATCTCGGTTTCGTCATACAGCCCAGCAAAAAGTCCATGTTATCGTTAGATTTTTGCCGTGCGAAAACAACTAATTCACGTTGTTTTTACTTTTCATAGTAAAATTTGTAAACAATAAATGTTTTATTTCATAAGAATAACATAGTTGGTAATCTTACCACGTATCAAAAAGTATTTTCCACTCCTCATTCTTCTTGTATATGATAAACTAAAACGCATATCCTACTTATGAACAAGAACGCACCCACATAATTAAAATTGAAAAGGTTTTTTACTGTTAAAAATAAAATAATTTATATTTCTATTAAATGTAAAAAATTGCTGTTTAAAACCTTGTAAGTATTATTTTACTGGTCTCCGCCCATGCATTTCAAATGAACTGAATAGCACCGTATTATCAACAGGAAAATAGGGTTTTGACATGGATATGTCTTAGCTCTAGGGGGGGGGGTGTTGGCGATTTCTAAGATGGCAAACATGTATAGCAGGTTTCTATTGAAACTACTAGAGCTATTGTGTTGAATTTTTAATTTAAAAGAATAAGAACAGCTGTTTAGATGAACTGAGACCATCCCTGTTAGACTTATCCATGATCTAACCTACTTCCCACAGGGAAGTAAATACAAATATTTTTGTCTGTTATACGCACTGGATCATTTTTCGCCAAAACACCAAAGATTTTGCCCTCTATCATTTTTCTATTTAAGTTTTAATGAATTAAAAATGGGAAAACCCACCCATATTATATAAGTATTTCAAAAAACAATTTTGCTCTCATTGATAAAATCATTTTTTCTCAGTTTAACGCCACAGTTTCTATTAATCATAGAAAAGTTTATAAAAAATACATTTCATTTGATTTTTATGATAAAAAATATAAACCTAAAAGTGTTTCGATGTAAATAATTTATAGAGTTAAGTTTGGGACTATGAAGAAGTTCATAATTCAACCCCCTAAACAAGTTTTGGGCGGGAGGTAGTTCAAAATGATATTTATAAATACGTATTAACTATAATGATAACCCAGGTAATTATTGTCTGATTATTAAAACATTTGGTGAAATTGTTCCTTTCTGAAAAAGTTCATCCAAATTCATCATGAATATCTCGGACAAGTTCTTAGATCAACCTTTAGTTCTAGTTTTACCTAGTACCTTTAGTTTTAGTTCTTGGACTACACCTTTGAGGGGGTTTCGTACCCCAAAATGGGGTTTTCAATTTGTTCATGTACAGCTCATGAAATAATTTACTTTTTCTTTTCGCCATTGTATTCAGCTAAAAAAACACACACAATTTAATATATTTCATTATGACTCTAGGTCTAAAAACCCCAAATTTAATTTTTTTTGGCAGCAAACATACGTATTTATTGTTCATGGAGAATATATAGGTAATTCTTATGGAGGTAAGAATTACTCTAATTCTTACGTAATTCTTATGGAGATTAGATAGGTTGGTATAACTCGCTTAATTTTTGCCATATTGATATGTGAGTTCACTTAGTTAATAGCCTTCATATAAGCATATTAAGCAAACATTGAAGCAAACCTGCATACTAAGTATTATTTGATTACTATAATCGGAATAATAAGTTAAATGAAATTCGCTCTTCTCAGGCCAGTGTGTTGCGTGCGATCTCATTTTATTGAAGAAAAATGTTTCTAATGACAGTTAAATCCATAAGCGAATTTCTAAACTGAATGTATTCAAAAGTTTTAGTTTCCGGAATGTCTCAGAAATGAAATGAAAAGTCAGGTTCTGTTTGGTAATCCAATACGGGGGACTTGGACCACTCCAAATTGCAATCGGGCTTCAACAGGATCGCATTAACATTAATTGAACAGAGCTTTGGCTGACCACATCCTCCCTCTGTGGATTATAATTGTTTAACCGCCCTTTCATGGTATTGTGACAAACTAAAACAATTATCAGTTTTAGAACACTACTGATTATTTTTTCAAATTTGTATATATAGTAGTTAAACTTTCATTTATTATTTTTTGCATCAAATTATATGATTTGTTATTTTTTGAACAATTTTAAAAGAAGATAATGTTTAAGGAAGAGATTCTTTCGATTATTTTCCTTTAAAATAAAAATGAAACTAGTTTAGTTTTTTCGACTAGTTTTGTTGATATTTTAATTAAATTTCATTAAATTTAGTTTACTTAGAAACTTGCTGATACACGGAAAAAATACGTTGAAATGGACTTTTCTTTACTTTTACAAACTTTTCTCGATCATAGATTTTATTGCTTTGCTATTTTATTGAAGTCAAATAGAGAAAGAAATTGGAATGCTGTTTAATGTTGATTATATTTCACGGTACCGAAGATATTTGTAAGCAATGATGTGTCTTTAGAATCAATGGTTAAAAAATAATTAAGTAAAGAAGTAATACAAAATTATCACGTAATTTCATTTTTTGGATGTAAAAACTAATAAAACTTTTGCCTCCAGCCCATGAATAAATTACTTTATAATATACTTTCTCTAATTTGAGCCAAGTTTTAGCCGCTAAAACATTTCTACCAAATCAAGCATACACAATATATCAGAATATATGAATCATATATATTAAATAAATTTTAATGTCAGAGGTAGTAAAGGACGTTTTTGGACTAAAGTATTTTAAACGTGTTTTTTAATATTGCATTTTATTATTATGCACTGTTATATTATTATCTTTTGCAGTTTTTTTAAATTTGTTGTGTAACATTGATAATACAACAGTTGTAGTTGTTATATATATACATCAATAAAAATATTGTTTTTATTATTTTTGTTATTTCCAGCAAGACCCAACGTTTGTATAATCACCCAGGATTGTTTTCAATTTTGACATTACCATTACTTTGAATCTATATACGTTCGGAGACACAATGAACTTTCAAAAAAATCGTCACCTTAAAGAATTTCTTACTTCATGTAAAGCATATTTGGGACTTTTAAAAGAAAATTTAAACCGCTAAATTCTTTGGTCTAAGCTGGAATCAGCACTCTACAAAAAGAAAGATTCTGGCCTGTTGAAATTGGTGAGCACAGTATTTTGTTATTCGTAAGCTGTTTCATGGAACCGCAATATTTATCATTATATACATTATATTATGTTTACCAAAATATTACTTAACATTTAAAATGTTGTAATAAAATTTTTGTACACAGATTCATCAATATAACAATGTCTTGTTAAACCTAATAATTTCATAAGGTAAAAATCCTAATTTTTTGCTTTTCTTGCAACAACCGAACCTCCTTACTCCCCATGTTATTCTTAACTAGAATAGGTAATATCTTCATCATAAAAAAATTTTGTATGAGACTTATTCGTAGCCTCATTCGCAACCTCATTCCTTCCCTTGGTTTGTACCTAAACATCTCCTGATGAAACCCTTGTTGCAGCAAACCTGTATTCTCATGAGGAGATAGAAATATCGTAAGTTTTGATTTGTAAATTGTAGCTTATGATTAATTTTAATTTGTAACATCACATTTACTTAATGAAAATGTATTATGCATCTATGTTGCATCGTGGGTATTTTCATACCAGGCTAGCGGTACCCGTCACACGTTGCTGTGATGTACAAACCGTTGCGTTGTACAAAACAGATTAATGAGGTTTATATTCGCTGGAAATATGAAACATAATTATTACCTTTTAGAAATGGTGGCCTATCCAGGTATTTTAAGTCAAATTATGTATAATAGAAGAGTCTATTCATGTGGGACTTGAAACATTAAATCAAATATGAAAATTTGGCATATGACGTGATTTGAAACAGACTATATTATTTTACACCACAGTACCTTTGGTCATGTTACAACCTGGTAATTTTATTCACTCGCACGCACACACACACACACACACACACACACACACTCACACAGCCGAGCGTCTGTGTGTGTGTGTGTATGCGCGACACATATCATTTTGACATATCCGTGTAAAAAAGGAACACCCCTAAAACTAGATTTCAGTATAAAAGTCCAGTATACTAAGTAATACGGTATACTAGGTAATATGGTATAGGTAAGTCCAGTTATTGGTCTGGTTCCAGTATACTGGGTTCTTCTGAAAACCTTGAGAGGACGAGCCAAAGATGTCCAAACATGGAGAGCCAGCATTACCAAATCTCAAGAGTCGAGAATTCACACTGTTGCAGTCATACAGGATATAATGTAGAGGCTTGCCAAACAGCTCCTAGAATCTGATGCCTCGAGGAATACGGAAATCTACAAAGGAAAGGAGATCAGCACAGTAAATGTCACCTTTGAGAAGTCGATATGTCTTGACTCCTCCGCAACTTCAGTTCAGGCACATGCAGGTAATTGAACTTTTCGTTTGAACCATTCGGGTACTAGTACGCGTTTACCCTACCCTTAGGAATGCTATTATCGCCCAGGTAGATTGTGTGGCGTATATATAACTGTACCACGTAGGCTGTTTAGGTCATGGAGATGGGCAGTTGAGGTTAAAAGCATCTGTTTATAAAGGGAGATCGAGACCACACGTATCACGTTGGCGTAAGTAAAGTGAATACCATAGAACTTATTTTATTTGATATTAGTAATCTTATAGTACTGAGTATGCAGGTTTGCTGCGTGTAACTTTTTCAAAATATGCTGATAGTTAAGCGAGTTATACCAATTTATCTATTCTCCGTAAGAATCACAAAGAATGTCAATACGTAAATAATTCGTTGGTTGTTTTTTTTACTGAAATGGTAACCCAGGTAGGTATTTAAAGCCAAGTATGAATGAGAAATGTGTGTAGATGATTGTGGCGCGATCTTGTACTATTGTTACTGACTAACACTACATGTTTAAAAGTTAGAACTTTTAATTAATAGCCCAACAGTCAATGGTATCTAAGGGACCTACATTCTAACGTGAAGTCCGAACCACTGCCTCTGAATTACGAACTGGTCTAATTATGAGTATGATCTTTGTGGACTAAGGTAGTATTAAAAGTGGGGACGTCAATCCGCACAAGAGAACACTACACCCACCAACCGTCGCTCACACATATCCACAAATAAATCTTGATCTCAAACTAGCTTAAAGGACACGCCATGGTCCCAGTAATAAATCAGTCACTATTAGATTAGATTATATTAGATTAGATTATTTGAAATGGTGACCATACCACAAGGTAGGTATTGTAAGTCAAGTAGGAATGAGGATTGAATATAAGATGGTTGTGGCGCGATCTTGTAGTCTTGTTACTGACTAAGGTTCCTTACACAGGACTGTTAATTAATAGCCCAACAGCCGATGGCAACTAAGGGACCTACAGTTTAACGTGGAATCCGAACCATGGCCTCTGAATTACGAATTGGTCTAATTATGATGATGGTCTTTGCGGATTAACGTAGTATTCAATAGTGCGGACGTTAATCCACACAACAGAACACCACACCCACCGACCATCTCTCACAACTATCCTCAATTCGTGACCTCCAAGTAGCTGGATTACAGGATGACGAGCCATCCCAGTCACTATCTTGGATTTAGGCAAACGTGACGTGTGATATTGTTGGGAGACACCGAAATTAGTTTGATTCATCGACCATTCGAAATCAAACTGTCCTCGACCGAGTGGCGAGACCGGTTTGATCAAAGCAGGCACGCGCCGGCCACCTCTGGTCATCGAATAATGACCGTTGGAAAAATTACTTTTTTAAATAGTACAGCCAACAATAGGATCAAAGTTTAACGCACGCATCTGGCGAACGCTTGATTGAAGGGGTTCAACCCCTGCCCGGGGGCGATCGGAGGGGGAGGAAGGGTACGGTCCAGGGAGGATGCGACAACTATCCCCAACAACTTTGTGATTTGATTCAGCATGGTCAAAACTTTTAAAAGGGGATACAACTGTTTCAGAGGTCCTGGATAAGCTGAGAATTTGCCAGCTACAGGAAGTACGTGACTCGTGTGCAGCGCTTAGTGGAGTTGATGGTTCAGTGACGTGAGGATAGAATGTCTCTGGTTCGAATCCCGGTTGTTACAATTAAAGTTTTATCACTCCTGGCCACGTAGTGCTGTATTGCCTCATCCTATTTTTTCTTAATAGGTTCTACGCACAGACTTTGTTGGTGGGTAAAAAAATTAGTGTATCCCCCAATACGTGTTCAAAACGTGTTGTGAGTTGAGTTATAAACTTCTATCACGGTCCCGGGCTTAAATGACACCATGTTGATCATGTGATAAGTTCTATAGGAAATTCTATAAAACTAGTATATTCAAATAACTTTGTTTCAAATCTTTTAGCGAATTTCCCATAGGGAAGAAGCTATTACCGTAGGTCTCATGGTGAGGCTTAAGCCCGGGACCATGTTATTTTTTCTTCTTTAGGTGCCCAGAGTCCAAAAACAATAGTCGTTAAAATTTATATATATATATATATATATATATATATATATATATATATATATATATATATATGTGTCTGTGAACACGATAACTCTCGTAAAAATGATCCAATCAAGACCAAATTTGGTAGAGACGTGTATTCCTACAAGTGCTCAGACGAGTTCGTAAACCAGACATATCGGTCAATGGGAACGGGTAGTTTGGGGGGTTTTGTACCCCAAAATGGGGTTTTTTGCGTTTTTCACATGTAATTTTTAAAAATTTCTAATTTTATATTTCACCATTAGAATCAGCTTAAAAACTACACAATTAAGTTCCTTAAAGTTTTTCTCTATCTCCAACGGTTACCTAGATATTAAAAAATCTAAACACAGTACGTTGTATTGTGGGGCTCCAATGTTAATCTTATGGAGGATAGGGAAAAATTAATATTTCCCATATTAATGAATATTTTTGGATAAAACTTGATATTTAGCTTCATGTGGTTGAGATCTATCCATTTATGCTTAAAAATCATAGTTTATGTGTTTATCATGGCAGAAAACCTGCATACTCTTTTCCCATAATAATCATATAGGGAATAGGCAAACACCTTTATTTATGGACAGATGTTGATGAAAGTTGGTATAAATGTTAAGATAAAAATTATTTATGGTAGAAATGCCTAATTTCAGTGTTCCTCACAGCAGCAAACCTGCACACTCTTTGCCATCTTATGGAGAATAGGCAAATAATTCTCATGTTTATGGACAGATTTTTTTTAACTTGTCATATATTATTTTTATATTATTGATTTGGAAATTCGCTGAGTACGCAGGTCTGCTGCGACGGGGGTATTTCAATTTTCGCCAAAGAGTTTTGGAACCAGTGAAACAGTACTGTTCTAAAACACAAGTGTAGATTTAACCATATATTCAACTTAATTACTTTCCTTGGATCCTTTGATATTTATTCATTTTGTGTAATCACCTATTTGTTGAAAATAAAGAAATGAGCTCTCAAAAACTCATAGTATTTGAACGGTTGTGAACTGTATTAGACACAGTTTTTGAAGCTATTTAGTATGTTGAAATAATCAGTAGTCAAATTGAAACCAATATTTGTTTTAACTGATATAAAACTTAAAAGCTTCCAGTACCTCTGCCATCTTGAACTTAAATCTCGTAAGAACGATGGCAATCCTATGACAGATATATTCGTTCAGAGAATAAAATAAAATTTAATTACGTTATTCATTAGGTAACCACTTAACATGTAATTTAACAACACAACTATTCGTTTACGATAATCATTTAACCAGTATTTCCTTCATAAAATAAACATTTTTCTTATGGGACCTAAGCAAATAGTGTTTGCCACTAATTTAGATTCTTCATTCAGAATCATACTATATGAAATTTATACCATAACGTCGATTCGGATAGCTAATAAAAAAAGCGCACTGCAATTTTTTACTATAAACCTTTTGTAAAACAAAAGGTATCAGTGGACTGACACATACTTTATCCCTTAAGTAAATTTAAAAACGACAATTTGTAATAAAACTATCATATCCCTTAAAATTTATCTAAATATGACTTAATAATTTGTTGTTTCAAAAATAATCATCAAATTTCTAAAAATAACAACACGAGAAACAAAGTTAGATTAATTTTTAGAATTTTATGGGGAAACCCCCCACCCGTCCGGTAATACCAAGCTTTTTGAATGGGTTTTGACCAAGTTTCATGGAAAATGGTTGGAAAATAAGGTAGAAATTTATTTTTTAATATTCTCCATAAGAATAACATTGGGTGCTCTCAGACAACGTACTGCGTTTATCATGGACATTAAATTTAACTTTTCTCTGGAATCGTTAGTCGTAGACAAATAATTAAAACTAGTAATTTGTTTAGTTTTTAATCTGGTTTTAATTATGGTAGTCAAATTATAATTTACCTTTATTGCTTTCACGAAAACTTAAAAAAATTGATATTTTACATTTAAAAGCTCATAACTTTGGAACCGTAATATTTACAGACATGCGGGTGGAGTCATGTTATTTAGTACTGTATGCACTATAAACTTTTAGATTTTAACTAAAATCTTTAAAGCCGTTTTTGATAAATCGGAATTTTTCACGTTTATTACGGGTGTTTAGGAGTGAACTACCCTTTTAAAATTCGAAAAAGCTAAAAAATGCCTGGAGTTACGGTGAATATATATATACATACCAATTTCATCTAAATCGGACTAACCCAATGGTCCTGTACGCATTCAGACACACGGGCACACATACACACACGAACGAACAGACATCACATTAAAACTAACTTTTTTGGATTCAGGGGACCTTTAAATGGATATATCCACTCTCAACTCAAATTCGAAAATTTTGACGATAACTTTATCCAATTACTATCGTGTAAGGGGAGAAAGTAAAAATGACATATTTAAGTTAAAACGTCTGCTTTCTCTTTCACATCCGTGAGCCGCAACACATCATTAAAGTTCCTGCAATGCAGAGATCTCCTGGCTAAGCTCTGTACAGGTCCCTCTTGACTCGTAAGAGCAATTATCCTGAAACCGTTAACAGGATTCCCTTAGGGCGACTGTAATCTTGGTTTCACCGAGCATACTGCCTCACATAAAAGTGTTGCGTTTATAACAGTGTAAACTAATTTAAACTTCCTACTTTGAATATAACCCTCACCTTCTCTATCTCCATACAGAATTAAAAACATATTTTTCATATCTAGCAACGAAAGTGACTCTTTTAGCGAATTTCCCATAGGGAAGAAGCTTTTACCGTATGTCTCATGGTAAGACTTAAGCCCGGGACCATGTTATTTTTTCGTCTTTAGGTGCCCAGAGACCAAAAACAATAGTCGTTAAAATTTATATATATATGTGTATATACATGTATATATATGTGTGTCTGTGAACACGATAAATCTCGTAAAAATGGTCCGATCGAGACCAAATTTAGTAGAGACGTGTATTTCTACATTTGCTCGGACGAGTGCGTAAACCAGACATATCGGTCAATGGGAACGGGTAGTTTGGGGGAGTTTTGTACCCCAAAATGGGGGTTTTGATTTTTCCCATGTAATTTAAAAAACATTTTAATTTTATATTTCACCATTAGAATCATAAAATTTTCTAATTTTAAAATGAGAGGGGAAAATTCGTTTTGAGGCTCCCTGAATATAAAAGTGGCATAGTAGATGGATGTCTGTCTCTGATTTATATTAAAAAATAAATTTCTTCCTCATTTCTCAACCATTTTCAAATGAAACTTAGTACATGGTGAAACATTTTATTGTTATAAACATTATTCAGAAAAAATGTTTTTGTCAA
Organism: Nephotettix cincticeps; assembly: GCA_023375725.1. Taxonomy (NCBI): domain Eukaryota; kingdom Metazoa; phylum Arthropoda; class Insecta; order Hemiptera; family Cicadellidae; genus Nephotettix; species Nephotettix cincticeps. The sequence goes on along the minus strand of CM041786.1, from coordinate 15,280,640 downwards.
ATTTAATTCCCTATCCAATGAAACCAAAATGATGAAAATTGGTTAGTTAAACTGAATATTCAGTACTATGTATATTCACCAGTATTATGTTTGTACTACTGCATTATCATCTCCAACAATGGACCGTCGGCCTGCCCAACTAGGAGGGTGGCAAAGATAGGAGTGCTAGTACTTTGTTAATACTGATACCTATTGTCATATTTTATTTTCATTGGATAGGAAATTATATTTGGCATAGCTTTTTATTCTTAATAATGTTTCGAAAGATCAACCGTTTTTTAGTTATTTTAATTTAAACTAATTAAAGAAATTAAAAACTTGATCGATTTGACATTTTTTTCATTATAAGGTCTGTTGAATAATGACTGTGATATAAAATAGTTTGTAAAAAATACAAAATGGTGAATATTTGGCTTAGTATATATTTTAGGATACATACATACATAGGATATATATCCTCAAAAGGACATTTACTCAATAAACTACATCATAAAGTTAGGTGATGGATTCGGAGAGACGAGGGTTCGAATCCCGACCATGAGCAATCCCAATTTGGCTTGCAAATGTGTGGTATAGTGGAGTGGAGGGCCCACCTTAAATAAACGGTGATTGGTAAGTTGACGGCATTTGTAGGCTTAATTATTGCAGTACACCTATTGCTTTTATATGGTTATAACATGTTTTGTGTTATTTTGTGTTTTTTTTGTATTTTATGAAGAGTTGCATAAAAATAACAAAATTTAAATAGTCATAGCACTTGGAGGGTTAATAATGTTTCGAAAGATCAACCGTTTTTTAGTTATTTTAATTTAAACTAATTAAAGAAATTAAAAACTTGATCGATTTGACATTTTTTTCATTATAAGGTCTTTGAAAAAGACACATGCCTAGTTCCAATACAATCGATTGAATAATGACTGTGATATAAAATAGTTTGTAAAAAATACAAAATGGTGAATATTTGGCTTAGTATATATTTTAGGATACATACATACATAGGATATATATCCTCAAAAGGACATTTACTCAATAAACTACATCATAAAGTTAGGTGATGGACCCACAAGTGCAATTATTTGCTATTAGTTACCCTATTTTTAACTTTAACCTTGAAATGCCTTTTTGGTGGATCATAAAGCATAGAACATAACATTTTTTATAACATGTAATCCCATCATCTTGAAATCGCTGTAATTGCTTAAACGATTTTTATTTTAAAGTAAAGTCAATCAATTTTCGTAGGATATTCAAGATTTTTACAGATGAAAATGTTACGTCAATATGATACGAAACGTGAGAAACATTATACATTTTAGTTTATTCCTAAATCACCCAATTATAATCATAAAATGGTATAATAAACCATAATTTAGATAAAATACGATAATTTTTGCTAATTTATTATAGATGTGTCATTCTCTCCTCAGCTTTTGTGTAGCTTTATAGCTTTTGAATAAAAGTCTAGAAGACTGTTTTGTTTAGACAGATAATGAAGTTTTAAGGAATTGAAGATCAAATCACTTATATAAAATTATTTTTGTATATTTAATAAACACTCTCAGAGTAAACTCTTTCAAACGATTTAAAACATTAGAGAAATTCAAATAATATACTATAAGCGATAGAAAACTGTGACGTTAGTGTGTCCTGTTACAGATACGTGGTGGTCACGAATTGTGGATAGTAATGAGTAATTGCCTATGGATGCGATATTTTTGGTGTGGATTCAAGTCCGCATTATTGAATACTAAGCTCATTTTCAAAGATCATCCTCAGAATTATACCATTTTATAATAAGAGGCAAAATTGTGGTTCGGAATCCAGGTTAAACTGTAAGTCCCTTAGATGCCATTGGCTGTTGAACTATAATTTAATGTCCAGTCTAAGAACATGTTAGCTCAAGACAGTATGAATACTACAAAATCGCACCGCAATTATCTTACACTCATTCTCTTTCATACCTGCCTAAACACCTACCTGAGTAGGTCACTATTTCAGAGAGGTAACAATAATAAAATAAACATAGATGTATAACTACAATAATACGTTTCTCAGATACTTTTAGATATTGGTGGTCATAGTAAAAAATAGCTAAAAGTCAATAATATACATGAATATTGCGTTTAAATAAACTTCTATTATCACCATAATGTAGCTATCGAAGTGTACTTACCCTCTAATATAAAATTATATTTTTCCAAATTAATTTTTTGAGAATTTTTTAATTGCATGGCCTTGAATACACCTTTCCTTAGGTCAGGAATTCAATTTCAAATTTAATTCAAGTTTAGAAAACCCAACTTTTTGAAGCATAAAGTAGGTTAGGTATTGTAATCAGTTGAAAATTATTTTCTATAAGCTAAAAAAATAAAATACCATATTAAATTTGTGCAATCTTTTTCTTAAAATAAAAATAAACGTGAATGAAAAATATTTAAAGTGCTGTGTTTTTAAAACCAGATTTAAAACAATCATTGATAATTAACGTGCCCATGGGGAATAATGTATGAGATGTTTCAAAAGGTAAACAGAACAAAACTACTAAAACTTTCTCTAAACTCAAAACTGTCTAAACAAGAAAACTTTGATTTGTCTTGGGATTCAGGCACAAGTAAACAAATAGAACCTCAAGAGTACGTGATGGATTCGCCAAAAGAAAACTTTGCTTATCTTGTCCTCAGCTACTAAAAGTTTCTCTTCAATTTTGCGTTACAAATGCGAGTGATTTCAAAACATTTTGCAGTAAAAAGTTTGAAAAACCTTAGATTTGTATTTCATCAATGTTGTAACCTTGTTTGTGCCATTTCATAACTTGTAAAACCAACGATATAATTAAAAATGGTCTGTTTTGATAAAATAATATAAAAAAATTCTTTTTTTTTTTTTTTTTTTTTTTTTATAATGCGAAAAATACATGCACGTTTGAAATTTTAGGCAAAGGTAATCATAATTTTATAAAATATATTTTCTTAAAATTTTGTATGTGCTTTAATTTTATTTTAATTTTAAAAAAAATAAAATACTTGTTTTGTCAACACTTTAAAATAAAAGAAAACGTGAGAAAAAGAAAATGGTGTTTAGGTTTCAGTTTACATTTTTCTAAACACATCCGTTTGATATATTTTGACTTCAAGAAAAAATAAATGACAGATAAAACTCTAAAATTAGTGATATTTGAAAAATAGATTTTAAAGTTTTTTTCACACTAAGGAAGGATCAAAGCTGGTCCTGATCCTCTTCTGTCTCTTTTCTCTTGAGAACGTTCTCGAAAAATGCAGTAATACATCGGTTTTCTCAAGAGGTGTCGACATGAGAGGGACAATAATTCTCGGGCGATATGGCCCCCACTTCCAGTTCCATACTTCTCCTCTGGGCTGTCCACCACAATTTTTGGCAGGCATCGTCCCGCGGAGCATCCCCGAATCAAAAAGCTGCACTGTCGACCTTGCCCATCTTAGTAGTTGCGGAATGGCCTGTACCCAATGAGGAGCTACGTGGTAAAGAAGTTGACCTCACCGAACCCGCACTCGACCCACACGAACAGTTCCAGGATTATTTGATGCTTCCAGGAACCTCTTGTCTCCCGGTTCCACCTGTCTTGTCATGATGTCATTGTGGCCTCTCTGGCCACTTGTGTCGCCTCCTGGACACCAAGATCGGATTTGGTTTGAAAAACCTTCTACTGGACAATCTGGACGTCTCGAGCTGCAACGTCATTCACATAATCCACGAGGAAGGAGTCTTCGGGGAGGGCCAGTCGCAGTATCCCAGGAACATCTGGAACATCATGAGAAATGTTCCAGAGATCTAGCCCCAAGGATGGAACCCTGAACTGCACCAGCTCTTCGGCAAGGGCCCTCACTGGCCTCCTTATTTTCCTGTCTGGAAAATATGTTCCCTGACTTTAAGATAACTCAGAAGGTTCCGAAGAAGATACTCAGGAACATGGAACACGTGCCTAAGTGCAGGTAGCATAACTCTCCAGCTCGAGGAGTTAAACGTGTTCCTCACGTCAAGGGTGACGAGCAAAGTGAGGAAGCGGGAATGGTCGTTTCCGCGCTGGGCGTTTCTTTCAGATTCCATGACCTCCTGGATGGCTCCGATGGTAGAATGTCCTTTTGTGATTTCGTGTTGCCTCACCGACTGTCCACCAGCATCTGCCACAGCCGCTACAAGACGTGGTTTCAGTAGACGCACCATGGATTTCCCTGCCGTATCCAGTATATACAGAGGGCGGTAAGCGTTCCCGGGATTCCCTTACCCTTGCCAATCAGTGTCAGACGCTGGAGCTTCCATCGCTGACAAAAGACACCCGAGATCCAGCTAGACGGAGTAGGAATACCGTGGAAGACGCCCGTGAAGTACTTGGGTGTCACCCTGGACTTACACCTGTGTTTCAAACAGCATGTTGACAGGAAAGTCGCTGAGGCAACGGAAATCCTGGAGCTGGTGTGGCCACTTCTTGCAACAAGGAGCCCAATCCTGGTCAGGACGAAGGTCACCACGTTCCTACTAACTATACGCTCTTGTATTATGTATGTGTCAGAAGCATGGTGGATTCTGGCCAGCAAGACCAACAGGAAACACCTAGAGGTCGTCATCCAGACGAAATCGCTGAGACGAATCACACGACAACCGTGGTTCATCAGGAACTCCGTAATTATGGTATCGTTGGGAGTCCCAAATCTTGATCTATTTAACAGAACAAAAGCCCGTGGTCTGTTTCAGAAAGCAGCCGAGTCCACCCTAGAACACATCAGGTAGACGGCATTACTTCGTAGAGGTCCGGAGGCCCAGGCCCATTGCCATCCTGGAAGATCCACCGTAGGTGAACAGCGTGCTTTACCCAGCCAAAGCCTAACACAGCGATGCGTCAACACTTCTTAATTTAAGTTTAATATATTTTGATTAACATCATTCTTTTATATCACTTGCCCCGGCCCTGTTCTGATTTCATTGTTCTGGGTAATCCAGCAGCTACAGCAAAAAATGCTGTGATAAAACCAAATTAAGTCCATTTGCCCATATGTAGGATGCTCATACACGTCTGGACGGATGGGGGAAAGTGGGTTTAGTTTGGGTATACACCGCTTAACGGTGGAGTCACCGCATAACCCTCGCAGGAGCGGGTAAAAAAATGTCCATATCCATGGCGTTCCGGAGGCCTATCAGTGAGGTACCGTGGTGACGTTAGTCAAATGGGCCAGACCATGATCTGGAAGGAGTCGCCCTCTACTGGTTTATAACTAGAAACGTTAGACCTGGTTTTCATTCCCCAGTTACCTTTTCCTATTGTAAAAAATATTAACAATAAAAATAGTTAAAATAGTTTCTTACATTAATAATTTGTTGAAACATAACAACTTATAACGTTTCATTAGTACAATGCAGAAATAATAGAACCCAAATGTAGATCACTCATAAGGGATGAGTGTCTGCTGTGTTTACAGTTAAAATAGTTAGTACTAGAACTGGGTGACTAGCAAAATAATGCAAAAAATATTGGCCTCAAATATTTGAACTAAAAAAGCTATAACGCAATAAAACTAGTGAGAAATACTCCAATTACAAAGAGGCCAAAAGATTTCCTTTTTCAAGCTAAATTACAAAGAGAGTGTATAAACTCGGCCGGTGTATATTAGCTACAGGATCACGTTATTTGGAGAACACAAAGCAAAATGAAGCAATTGTTTAGCGAGGTAGCCGCCAGCAACTTCACGGCTTAATCAACGGAACAAAAGCAACTGTCATGTTTAATTACGCTTTGTAATTATGTTAAAGGGTAAAAGGTCGAGTCTGGCAAAACAGGCTAACATGTTGTACGCTTCCAGTCGTGCAAAGGTGTTCGCTTTTGTTTTTACTACATTGTTCCTCAACTTGGCCATTCTGATTTAGCATCGAGGAAGAAGGCAAAAAATTTTATGTGTTACTTAAACACATAAATTTTTTTTGTCGATTTTCTGAAATTTTTTTTATTGTTCTTTGGAGTTTTGTGAACTATTTGATGGGTCACTTATCAATGTAAGACTACTAGAAGTATGCTAAATATGTTTTTAAAAATAATGTGACCAGCTCTCCATATAGGTAATATATCGTAGGATGCTTGTCACTCTGTAATTAAATGCGTTTCCCCGGAAACCGTGTTTTCATCCATACATTTCCCATTATCTCAGTAACCATAAGAGATATCTCCACCAAATTTTTACCAAGTGTCAACAACACTATGGTGGTAGTATTGAAGCAGTATTATCAAAATATAAAAAAATACTACTGAGAAAAAAAATATTTTACAAAAAATTTAAAAAATGTAAACATTAATTAAAAACAATTTTTTATTAGACATGTTTTTTGGTTATATGGTGATTTTATTGGTTCAGTGTCATTATAGTGAGTCTAAAAAACTGCTGTAAAAATTCAGAAGCTCTATCTCTTACAGTTTCTTAGTAAATGGGAAATAATTTAACATAGGCTTAAATGGGCGTTTAAGTAACCTTAAAATTTGAGAATCTTGTACCACCAATGCTACAGTATAAACTGCCAACAGGTGAAGGCGAGATCTGTTATATGGAGCAAACATTATTTTCTTCAAAATTTTTTAATTTGAGTTGAGAGTAGATGTATCCGTATTGAGACCCTCTGAATCCAAAAAAGTAGTTTCCGGACTGATATCTGTCTGTCTGTCTGTGTACAAACCCCAAAGCCATACTGGTCGTTAGATTTTTATGAAATTCGGTACACATGTGCACTTTAGCTATATCCCCAGGCATTTTTTTACTTTCTTTTTATTTTTAAAACCTCTTAAAAATGTGAAAAACTTTCTCAAAATCCGCTCTAACGATGTTGATTAAACTTTCAATAGTTATTAAGATTCCGAAAATATGAAATTACACGTACGTATTTAAAACCAATGGTTCAAACGGGCTTACAAATGTCAACATATCATTTTTAAATATCCTGGCAAAACGAAAATTTTTCAAATTGATTTCGCTATCACCACTAAACCCGGATTAAAAACTAACCAAATTAGGATTTCGAATCATTACTAACATTATCATATCATTACTCTAAGACTAATGATTCCAGAGAAAAGTTCAATTTAATGTCCATGGTAAACGCAGTACCTTGTCCGAGAGTGTCCGATGTTAATGTACTGAAGAATATTAAAAATCAATTTCTTTCTTATTTCTCAACAGTTTACCATGTAACTTAGTATGTAGTGTAAGGCTACATCACCCAACAAAGCCCAATCAAAAACGTTTGGTATTACCTCTGGGAGGGTAGAAAGGGGGAGGGTAATGCCCCAAAGCATACGTAACAATTAATTTTACTTATTTTCTCTTGTAGTTAGTTTCAGAAATTGGATGATTATTTTTCAAACAATCATTTTAAATGATATTTAGATAAACTTTACAAAGGTTGTAGTTTTGACATTTCGTTGAGAGTATGTTTCAGTCAACTGATACCGTTTATTCTGTTATCTTTTCAATCTTAATTTAAATCGACAATGTAAGAAATTTGAATTTCAACAAAAAATTTTAATAATAGGTTGATCATACTAATAAATTATTTAAATTTAAAAAATTATAAATCAGTTAGTGGTGAAATTAGGTGACGATATGAGTAAATATTTTATCTCCTTATTACAGGAACTCCTTTTTACATGGATCTTCTTCAAAAATATAAAGAATCCAAGCACATAATTTAAACAAAATATAGGTCTGTCCTTGATGCTAAAAATACATAACAAGTCCTATTTCATTCCTTCCAAGTCTCTGTTAGACTTAGGTAAAAGTGAAAAGTCCTTTCGTCATTAAGAAACCGACTCCTCATTAGAGCCAAGTTTCACTTCAGCAAACCCACCCTGTAAACATTTTTCATTATGGACTTGACACATTATCAGATGCAAAGGTTCTAAATGGTCCACGCAGATGACTGTTCATTTTCAACTATCAGTGAAATCGTACTTTGTGCGGGTTGCATGATTCAAAAGATAATACTATCATAATTGAATATTATCCTGAAATCTTAAACAAAATGAAATAAAATTAGAAGAGAAATTCTTGGTTTAGTTATTCAGCATTAGTTTAGTATCAGATAAATTAGAAAAAATGTATGATTATTAAAATTCGTTATACGTTAAGATAATATTTTGACATAGTACAATTTTGAAACAGGTTTTAAATCAATTAAAATGTTTAATAAAGTAGTGCTGATTTTATTTTGACAACTGATGGTCATTTAATTCTATTAAATCACTTTTATAGATCCGTGAAACATATATTAAGCTCAAAATCGGGGTTTTAAGAGCTCATTATTTTATTTTAAAAGAGTGTGGGTCAGTTACAAAATCAAAAACCTTCTCAAAAAGGTATAAAATAATGAAAATAAGTCCCATAATTTTGAGTGCTCTCGTTTTTATGGAGAATTTCTACAAAGATACCTTGGTTTACGTTTCAGAAATACATACACGCAGAGATCAAAAGCAATATAATGTATATATTACATTTAGACATTGATATAAGACACATTTTTTATTTTCTGGAGTATCAAATAAATATAAAAAACTATTTAATAAACTATTAATGAAAACGTATTATAATTCTAAGGACTGTAGAGACAATACAAATTCGTCAAAGAAGAATAGGGAAAGCTTCAGGTTCGTCGTCCTGGGTAGGTCGACATTTCAGTAACTAACTAATATTATTTCGGGTACTTGATAAAATGTAATTTTTAATACTATTAATCTATAATTAATAGAATAATGAATGGGTAAACCTGTTACGTGATAAAGATTGAAATATTATGGAATAATACAGGAATATAGAGTTGCGTTTTTATATGTTTAATATAAACATATGTAAAATTTATATCCATATGCAATAGCCAACTTTATATAAAGTTGCGTTTCTATATTTTTAATACTATTATATATAAAATTTATATACAATAGCTAACTTTATATAGAGTTGTGTTTCTATATTTTTAATATTAACATATGTAAAATGTATATACATATGCAATAGCCAACTTTATATTAAGCCTCGTTTCTATATTTTTAATAATAACATATGTAAAATTTATATTCATATACAATAGCCAACTTTATATAGAGCTGCGTTTCTATATTTTTGATATTAACATATGTAAAATCTATTTACATATACAATATCCAACTTTATATAGAGTTGCGTTACTGCATTTTTAATATAAACAAACGTAAAATTTATATCCATATGCAATAACCAACTTTTCAATGCTTGAGGTTTAAAAAGTTATATTTTTAAACTAAAAAGACATTTTGGTAAACAAGTAATATAAATAACACACTATAACTTTAATTTTAACGTTGGTACTGAGGGAGATCATCTTAACTGTCCTGGAAAAAAGTAATATTTTCTGATGAGGGAAGATATATAATCTATGTCGCGGTTAGCCACTTTCTTATGGTATACTAGCAGTAAGCCCGTCCTTTGTACGGGTTGTAGGATTCAGTTTGAGGAAGAAAGATCATCATACCAAAATGTAAACCTGAAATCCTAAACAAATCAATAGAAAGAACATAAATGAATACCCAGCTTTATTATTTTGAATTATTTTGCAATTAAATAAATTAGAACATTTTTACCATTATAATTAGTTATACGTTAAAATACCTTTTTTATATAGTATGATTTTGAAATGGGTTGAAAAAAATTACCAATATAAACTAACTAATATTGATTTGACAGCTGTTTTTATTTCTACTAAATCTTTAAACTACAAAGACAGCTGATTATTACAAGTAGGTTATTCATTGAAAACTGAATCAAAATTCGAGTAATATCGCGTAAAAGTGGATTTTTAAATGCTCGTTATTTACTTTTCTAAGGGCGTCGGACACTTCTAAGCCTTTAAAAACCTTCTCTGGGATGTAGAGAATGTATGAAATATGTTTCATTGTAATCATTTCTCTCGTTTTATTCTGAGAAGACGGTGTAAAATGCAACCTAGAGTGTCACAGACAAAAATTGAGTTAAGACCGGTTTCGGCTTCTCTAACGCACGAAAAGTAAAAATAACTAAAAAATGAATAATTCTGAGCAATGTACAGACAAAACTCTAATTTTATTTATATAGATAACCTATTCAGTTGACGCGGGATATAGTCAGCCGTGCCGCAGTCATAACTTCTGACAACCTGTTGCTCCTTTCTTCATGCTGCTTCCTCCGGGATCACCGAACATTTTTCACCGGCAGCCTGCTTCCGAGCAACCCGGATAAATTAAGCCGAATATAATAGATTTAGAATGAATTAGTTAAGGACAAGTTGGGGGAATTTTAGGGATCAGTAGGGAACAGGGGATGCCACCAATTACTTAAAAAATTATTAATTAGTAAAGTACGCAGGGACTTCTTCCAAGTACATGTGTTGACCAAATCACACCCAAGTCTACTAGTCTTACTAGTAGACTAAGTCTTACTAGTTTATACTCGCAATCACCCAAATTGATTAGCCAAGATATGGATTAAATTTAGCACACCATCAAAGCTGGCTTGACTTAGTGCTGAGTGGCTACGATCGGGCTCAAGGTAATAATTTCCAGTACCTTCCTCTCATTTTTCATCATAGAGTTAGTATTATTTCAGTTAAACTAATCTTTAGCATCGATAACATTCAACACTTATACTAACATCAATCTCAGCATTTGTTTCTTGAAGTTATATCAATCTACACTTACACATATTGTTTCAGCATACACCTTTTACTCTCTACTTCAGTATGTATACTTCATACATAATAGGTAGGAATCAATATTTCAACGTTAACTAACACACATACTCCCATAACTGCACATTTCACTAGGATAACTACACCCTATTCACTGCATCTGGGGCATGTGTGGATTTTATTTGTCTGCATTGGGTAAAATGAGAACCAAAAGAAGGAAAAGAAAACATATGTCTCACATAGAGTATTTCCGGTGGTCCATTATTTTATCTTATGAGTTTGCAAATCTCCATAGAATGTGGGGTACAGTTGCGTCCCACTTTTAAATTTTACACAATATCATAAATAACATACTCGTAATATTCAACAGTTTCCTGAATAGTTTTATTTTTATAGGACATGTTTATATAATTCAACTGAAATAATTTTAAGATTGAAAGTTTGATCGTTATACTAAACTTTAGTTCTGTTTAGTGCCGTTAGTAGTTAGTTACTTGAAATATACATCGGTGGGAAATAATTATTATTGTTACCGTCATGTAAAATAATTTCTAATACGACATTAAACATATTCTAACCAAATGTCGTAACCAATAAACCGTGAAGTCAATAATAGTAACAGTAGTTTTATCGACAGACAGTAGTTTTATTTTATTAACAGTAGTTCTATCCACAAACTGTAGTATTATTTTAGTAACATTAGTTTTATCCACAAACAGTACTTCTACTTTAAAACGGTGATTTTATCCACAGACAGCAGTTTTATTTTAGTAACAGTATTTTTATCCACAGACAGTAGTTTTATTTTAATAACAGTAGTCTTATCCACAACGCTAAACTAAATAATTTACCCACAACAAAACTAGTACTTCACTTTAATAGTACAGAACTAGTATAAAATATGGGTACACCAAGAAGAGAATTCCTATTCAAACATTATAAACCATCTAACGAATATTATTTTTGTGAAGGATTTAATTAGTATGTCATGAATTTCCAAAACTCCACAATTAAATAGTAAAACCAATATTTGAAATGTATACAGGAGTGTAGTTACACCCCATGTAACGTCTGAAAACCTTTGAGTACTACAATAAATACATCATCTTCAAATCCTTAACATGCTAACATTAAATAATAAATCCATATAACTAAGCCATAATTCATTGAACAACTGTAATTCACATCAGTAAAATTGTAATTCAGAGTGAACAGTATCCAAAAGAACAGTGAGTAATGTACATGAAGTAATTGAAGGATAAAATCAACAAAGAGTTAGGTCTTTTTATAAAGTATAGTCCGTAAATAGAATTAATGTTTTCACTTCCCTTTTGGAAATACTCTAACTTACATCGTGTATATAAGGGAATGTTTTCAGTTCCTCAAAAAATCTGTTCTAATGACTATATCAAGTCACTCCGATACACCATTTAATTCTCGTAAATTACTAACACCTCTTTCCAGAGCTTAGATATATCTATGTCAAAACCAAATATAAACTATCATTAATGTACTATAAATCATTATTCAATCATATATACTGACTAACTGCTAAAGTAGCTTTTATAGTTAAGTTAAAGTAGAGAAAGACAACAATTGCGATTGGACGATACGGCAGACAATAAATTGTTTCCGACTACCACGATAAATTATACACATCCGTAAAATTTAATTTACCATTCTATTAAGTCTGTATTGTATATGAATTTGAAATTAAATTTAGAAACGCACCATTTATTACACTGTCAAAAATAAAAACAACAATCAAAATTTAAGTGCCAAATTTAATTGGGTGAACCAGTTTTTGGGGTTTCCTGGGTTTTATCTTTATTACTACAAACAAACTAAAAAATAAATATAACTTCGAATTTTTTCTTCGAGAATTGTAATTGAAATGGACAAATAACTGGGAAACATAACCTTAAGTTTATTCATGTTTTATACCTCCTGAATTGTTGTAAACTAAATTATAAAGGTTTAATACCTTGGGTCCATCGCAATCCAAAAGTCTTTCCGAATAGATTAAAAGTTTCAGGATTGGATTCCATTTGTAAAATATTTAAAGAAGTCGTTTTTTATGTTTTGATAATTTTTCATTATTGTATACATAAGGGAACTTAGCATAGCCTAATGTAGACATTCTCACAGGCTGTGCTCAGTGTGGCCATGTGACCATGGTCAAACCCCAACTGCGATTTGATGATCTGTAAAGAGGTTTTAGCCCCGGAACTAGTAGTTTTACTCTCTCCCCTTATACGACATAAAAGAATACGATATATAAAGAAAGTATTGTTTTCGTCAAAATTATTGAATTCTAGTTATATCCGATTTAGACCCCAAATCGGATACCTGAATACAAAAAAGTGGGTTTCGACGTGATGTCTGTCCGTCCGTGTGTGAGTGTGTGGTCCGATTTAGATGAAATTTGGTATTCATCCGGTGTTATATATATATATACCGTATCTCCAGGTATTTTTTCAAAGGTAGTTCATCTCTAAAGACCTTTAAAGGGGAAAAATCCAAATTTCTCAAAAATGGCTCAAACAATTTTGATTAAAATTCAGTAATAGTTTATTGCATAGAGTACTAAAAAATATAACACCACCCGCATGTCTGTAAAAATGGCTGTTCAAGTTATGGGCTTTGAAAAGTCAAAAAATATTTTTTTTTAGTTTTCCGTGAAAACAATAAAGGTATATTCTACACAATATCGCAAGAAATTTTAGAAAATGTTGTTAAGTCTCTTTGTAACTGACATGTGTCAAAGACTCCAGGGTAAACCCAGCTTTACCGCTGAGGCGGGAAACTACATTGAGGACTTCATTAGCCCCGCCTCGTAGTATTGCACGCCCTTGGTATTCTTTGGTGGAATGGATTCCTGGAGACGAAATACTTCGTTGCACTTCCAGCACGCCCCTTTACTTCGCGCAGTCACGCTGCTGCAAAACATTACAAATTATCTTTGTAAGTGCACTTATGATCTTTCTAAAGTTAAAGCCACATCAATAAATACGCTCTTCAGAGTCAGGACTCGTCTCGAAACTTTTAGGAAATGTTCGGAGGGTGGGTCAAAATGTCCCACAGTTTTATTTAAGAATACCAAACCGAATTAATTATGTTCTGAGTTTCCTTTCACGTAATTTTTATATTAATTGTAAAGTCATCAAGAAAAAGTTTAAGCTTTATGGTGATTTGTAACTATTGTTGTTTCAAGCTTTTAACTCAAAAGCCATTGCGTTAAAAAGTAACGTAGTTTTTGCTCTCCGGTTATATGATCCAGCTTATCAGGTACAAGTAGTTCAGTATGGCTGCCAGCAGGGGCGCTGGGTGATTGTTGGCGGTCCAGGTAGTAGGCGGGAGGCCCGGGCCAGCATCCCGGAGATATCGATCCCGTCTCCATGGCAACCATCTCCCCGCACCGCCCCGCCCACAGCTGCTACACTATTTTTCATAGCTTTTATTTGTCAAGTCAACTGTTATCTTATGTTTTATCAAAGAGTGATGAGTGATGTAGAGTAAGTGACGCGAGCTTTATCAACCAATCCGGAGAGTTTGCGTCTGATCCGAAATCAGCGTTAGGCCTAATGGCGTAGCTAAAGCAGCTGGGATTATACATGTGACAGCTCTAAGTAGAGATTGAGTTTATATATTTATTTTTGAGTTGAAAGATTAAAAATTTTCTTTGAACACACGTTTCTCCTGTTTTTAATTTAAATAATACTTTCAAACAGATATTTCAAAGAATCGATAAGTAATAGAGGAAATGTATTAAATTTATTTATTCATAGCTGCTGAGTAGATTTGTCGATGGTCTCAAACCTTTACCTGCGATACTATAGGTTTATATCTCCGTATAACAGGGTTTTTGTCACTATTGAATTCATAATGTGCCAAATTCCCACTTTCTTTCTTCTCGTGCCAATACTCCAGGCCAGATTTGTATGAGTTATAGGTGAAATCGATTCAAACTTAGATTTCCATATAATTGAACTTATATATTGAACGATATATAATTTTTATTTTAAGAATAGATATGTTAGTGAATACGTAACCTGTAACGTAGGTCAATTTCCCAGAGAGACTATATATCTGTGTAGGAGAGTCTTCACTCTTCTCTGCACTTACTTCCACTTCAAATTTTACGTTTTGACATGGATATGTCTTAGCTCTGGGGGGGGGTTGGTGATTTTTAAGATGGAAATATGAAACGGACTTCCATATAAACTACTAGAGCTAGTGTATTGAATTTTGAGTATAAACAATAAGAACAGATTATATGAACTGAAAAAAATTACTTTTAGACATATCCTTGATCTAACCAATTTCCCACAGGGAAGTAAATAAATATTTTTTACCATGTTTTTTGTATAAAATGTTGTTTAACAAATTGAAAAACACATATTAAAAATCCTAGACTCTGTTTACAGCCAATTACATTTTAAAAAATCATTGAGATATCTCTTATGGTTCCTGAGAAGAAGGTTTGTGAAAAAACTCATTTTTCAGGAGAAGTGTTTAATCGGACATTAGTTACGGATCAATTAATACAGTGCTTATAAACAATTTTCTGGTGATCGAAATTTATTAAACAAGGTCTTAAATTAAAGCTAAATATGTATTAGGTTAGATTAGATCATTGAAATGGTAACCATAATACAATGTAGGTATTTTAAGCCAAGTATGAATGAGGATTGAATGTAAGATAATTGTGACGCGATCTTGTAGTCTTGTTACTGACTAAGGCTGACATGTTCCTTAGACAGGACTGATAATTAATAGCCCAACAGGCGATGGCAACTAATGGACCTTCAGTTTAACGTGGAATCCGAACCACGGCCTCTGAATTTCTAATTGGTATAATTATGAGGATGGTAGTATTCAATAGTGTGGACATTAATCCACACAACAGAACAACATACCCACCGACCATCTCTCACAACTATCCACAATTCGTGACCTCCAAGTAGCTGGATTACATGACGCCGCCACCGTCATTTAATGAAATTAGATAAAAAACATAAAATCTATAATAATATTTTTTCAAAGGGTCCGACCCCGCCCAAAACATCTCAATGTTCGTGCTTGAAATGTTTGAATAAAAGTTTTAAGGTAGGTGTAATCGTGTCAATAACATAGGTAAATACGACACTGTTAAAAGTATCTGTTTAAAAATTGGAATAAACTAAGATGAAATTCAGCGGTAATCAATTAATCTGAAGTGACAATTCTGGAGCGGAATCATTGCCTGGAGATCACCCGGCTCCATGGATGCCGAGAACTAATTTGATAACAACGTCCAACTGGGTGTAAAATCAGGTTTGCCCCACGAATAACTTCCAGCTTGTGTGTTTACTTTGGATATTTGCTGGTGCAGAACTCTATTTGATACATTTTGTTAATTTTACAAACTTAATTCGGGAGTTTAAAATTTCCATTAAAATTACTATTTTAATGTGTTGAGTGGTAGAAAAAGTACTCTTGAGTTATTCCATTAAAATGTTAACGTTTTGTTTCTAACTGGTGTTCATTTAGGTTTTAGTTTATTTAGGTAGAAAAAAGGATAGGATTAGTTAGAGGAAAAATATTACGTGATAGATTTCTGGTATGATTTTGTGTTTTCAAGTAATATCATTTTACTTAAAACTGACATTCTAAATTTATTTTTGTTAACTTTGAAATAAAAAAAACGCCTTATTACACTGTTGCAACGAAGAAAGAATGATTTTAACACAAATAAAGCGACATGGTTAGTTTTAAACGAATCAAATAAACAGAATGAATTATTATAAGGAAACTGAAGTAAATAACTTAAATGAAATTCGTGAAATAATTGAAAGGCTTAGGCTCGTAGTTCTGTAATTAATTCTAGAAAGTATAAAACCACAGCTTGGAAAACTTTGCCAACTGCCAAACGCATCCGTTCTCTCTGCATCTAGCAAAACGAAAATGTTTAGCCGTCTGACCCTATTCCTGATATAAGTTTCTATAAGAGAAAATAAGGAAAAGGGTTAGGCTGCATTAAGCCTCACTTTTTTCTTGATTTTCCTACACTTATCAACAATAGAGTTGATTCGGAAATTTTCCGTGCTAAACTGATTAGTATATTTTCCTAAACGTAGGATTATTTTCTCAAGAGTCTAAATATTTTATATTTTGTTGGAGTTGAGAATGATATTAAAATACTTACAGGATGTTTACAGGATAATAACCTGAATATGATTGCAAGGTAGTCTCCACCAAGGTCGAATGATTTTCTTTACTATCCAGATAGTACAATACAAATTATAAAACAAAACAGCACAGAAAAATAAAAAAAAACTCAGTGACAAAGGTACAGGTTATTTTGTTTAGAGATGTCTGGCAGGAAAAGTATAATATGAATTCAATACGTATACAATAAACTCTTGAAAATTTTACTTAAATTATATAAATCCTGGGGAATCGAATACGAGGGAAGCATCTAAGTGACTCAGCATGCGCACAGCAACAAGAATTTTTGCCTTGAAATACAATGATCGAAAAACAAAAGTCTTCGGAAATAGTTTTGAAAATGCATTCAGCCAATGAGAAATCCGTGGTCTTGAGAAGTAGATGAATTTGTATGTGGAAGCCCAAGTAGCGCAGAACTTCCAGTGAAATCTTATATATCTTAAAAAATAAGTAGTATCATTAAAAATTGGTCAAACAAAAATTTCCTGCACACCATTTAATATCTAATGTAGTTTTTAAAAAAATGTAGGGTTGTTACATACCGTTGGTTCTCCAAATATGTAACAATGTCAGAAAGAAATATTTCTCGTAATTATATAATCATATGTTACGCGTTTTTTCTGTCTAATATTAAAAAAATAAACATAGACTTTTTTGTACCATTGTTTACAACAGACTGACTGAGTGATTCGCCTGTCATTGAGTCCGCTTATACATCTGAAGGTCGCCGGTTCTGTTCTGAGAGAATCGTAACAAAACTTGGTGATAGTACAACACTGTGATATATTTGTAAATTATGTTCTTTATCAACCCTGGCAAATGAATCGTTTGGTAGCCTATCCGTTAGTAACAACGTCATCTAACTCATTTTTCACTCATAATTATTCTTTATGATAGGTAAGTTGGTATCTAGGACGAATAATGAATCCTATTTGCACGCATTCCTTCACCTTTAGTGTAGTTTTTCTTTGCAGATCAAGCCGTAATTAACCCAGGGAACAAGTCAGATGGGTCGGAAGCGCAGTTTCCCGGTACGGGAGTCGGGCGAGGCAATCAAAGTTTAAAGGGCGCACCCAGAGCCGCCCCGTCTACCCAGGCCGTTGCCATGACGACGCCTATATTGATCCTCTCGGAAGCTGCGAGCCCCTCCCCTCCCCCACCCCTGTAACAACATCTCCACGCCGCGCGTTTTATCCGAATCACCGAATTATGAACCTTTTGTTCGTTCGATAATACGAAATAAAATTCCGCTCCGGGTGAATGACACATTGTAATCCGATGTGGGGTTCCGGCCGAGCGATTTCGGGGGATTAAAAATGGACCGCTAATTGGAGGTTTGACGGACAAAGATGACAATGATGTGGGTCGAGATGCGTCGTACCGGGAATTTCACGGAAAGCATATTTTTCCTCTTCAACAAATGCTATACAAACTTAAATAGATTTAATATTGCCTATGGAATAATTTACGTTAGACAGTTTTTTTAACTTTTAACTTTGATTTTTACCTATTGGATGTTACATTTTACAGCCTCGGGAGGATCCGGAAAAGACAGATACCCGGATATCTTCCTTATACAGTATTTTACGGGATCTTGGGGTGTCCTGTAATCCAGCTACTTGAAGGTCAATTGTGGATAGTTGTGAACAATGGTCGGTGGGTGTAGTGTTCTCTTGTGTGGATTAACGTCCGCACTATCCTCATAAGTAGACCAATTCGTAATTCAGAGGCAGTGGTTCGGACTCTATGTTAAACTGTAGGACCCTTTGTTATGCCATTGACTGTTGGGTCATTAATTAACAGTTCTGTATAAAGAACATATCAGCCTTAGCAACAAGACTACAAGATTGCGCTACAACCATCTTACTCATATTTCTCATTCGTACTTTGGTAATCTAATCTAACTCACTCGAAAGAAGCCTGAGTTGGCCCGAGCTTGAATCTAGATTGGTTTGTAGGGTTTTTTAATTTCTTTGACAATTTGGTAGACTGCCAAATTGGTCCATGTCCCATATATTTCCCATTATCATGAATGAATCCGTTCTTTCTAGTGTCCATACATATATTCCGCACTTAAACAGGTCTATCGACCTCTTCTATGACCTCCTGATACTGCAGTATCTAACATCTGTATCTGGTTCTTAGGGTAGTCAACAACCACCAATACTGATCAATGATCCACCCTTGACTCTTCGTGTCCACATGACGGATCATGAGTATAAGCCAGAGAGAGCTCAAAATTTTTCATATTGACAGTAAACCCAAAATGATAGTGCACTCAAATCACCCAACTTCAGAGCGTGCCAAGTACATACATCCTTTTGCTTATTTTTAATCTTCTGGAGACTCCTTCCGGTCGGGTAAGCAAAGAAACTCTTCCCAAGGATTTGGTTTAGACCAAGGAAGAAAGACTTTATCTTGAGTATTATCTGGAAATCGAGCGCCCAAAAAAGTCAGCAAGAAGGGCCAAAATATACGGAACACCAGTCAAAATGCCATCAAGGGCTTAATTGAGGATTAATATTTTTGATGTGAGTATATTTTAACATTTCGTTACACAGGACTGTACAGTGTTTAAAAAATTCATATGAGTAACAGGCAAATATAGAGTTTGATAATGATACAACTTACAATAACTCATATATAACAACGCAAAAATTATTATTACAGCTAGGATATGATTTAAATTTTCTGTCTAGCAATTATTATATAAATATTCCCATTTAAAAATGACTAACGGATGCGTATCTCAATATTGGAACACATTTTGAAAAAATCTGCTTTTTTGTTAGAATATTTTACTTCGTCATAAGTGGAATATTTAATATTTAAATATCCTAATTACGACATTAAACTTATGGGAATAAGGAATACGTTTGTTTCGGTGAGAAAAGAACCAACACCTTGAGAGTAATGGAAGTGAGGGATTTGGGAGCCATTTGGTCCATCGCTTTGGGACCCCTGACGTCTTCTCTTTGACCTCAAAACTAACCTGAGCAATTTATCTAACAGCGCCTCACTAAATTACGATTGAACTTGAACCAACATATCACTTGATAAATCAAATATCAAATGTTCGACATCATTTTTTTTTTAATTTTATCCAATGTAAAAAGCCGTGTTTGACCAATGACTACAACAGATGTGTGCCTCATAGATTTACTCAACTTATATAAATATAGCTTCAGAGAGAGACTTTATATACTTTATACACCTGAATAAAACTTCAGGATTTTGAAATACTTGCATTTAATTTAGTAATTATTGCACTATAGACACAAAATAGAAACATTGAAAAACCCGTTGGTAAAATGCATGGACGGAGTTAGAGGTCATTTATTGTTGGCGGTATAACATCTGGGGGGGGGTCTGGTGGTATGAAGCATGCCCTTATTGTAGAGGGGTTTTTATGAAACACAAGAAAAAAGCGTTATTATGTTATTGAAAGCACATTTTTCTCCCAGAAGTGAAGAAGAAAATGTATTTAGCAAATTAAGATTTAGGGTCCTGTAACAATTTGTGACGTGGATATTGAAGCGGCAACGATCGTAATACTTACTATTGCACTAGAACATTACTGTATTTTACTCTAAATATAATTTGTATTTATTTTAATTTGTAAACTGGGCAAAGCTTAATTTTCGATAACTATTATTGACGGTAAACATATAAATATTTACCAAAAGACTTGGGAGGCATGGCAATGCCTCCTTTAAACTCCGTTGATGGTAAAATGTCTCATTAAAGGTTTTACCTCCTCTTTCGAATAATACTCTATATGGTTTGTGTTTAAAAATAATAAATCTTTGTTTACTGCGTGATGTCCAGGGCCCAGGTACTTCGAGTGGAGTTAATAGCGTGTTACAAGAACTATTTAATACAAGTTAAATATAATCGTTTTAGACTCTTTTGTTTCAATACTATTGAAACGATTTCAGGAATCGAAAATACACTGTAAGTAGGCATAGGGTTATCAGAACGAAAAATAAAGCCCTACGTCTATATTAGGGTCTACATACATATTCTGCGTAAATTTTACTTTTTAAAATTCAGGAAAGTCTATTATTTCGAAACTGCCGTGGTTACGCTAATTCTGAAAAAAAGTAATAACAATATTGAAGTGTATCAAAGTTGAAATGTTGATTTGTATCAAAGATGGAGTGAAAAGTAGATTCTTTATTTAACAGGGGCTTGAAGTGTTTCAGAAAATTGCCGACGAAGCGCAGCACTTGCCATGTGGAAAAATACTTTAGCCGATTACGAGAACGAAACAAATACAGGTAAAGCAACTTGTAGGTTATATAAAAATGGAGTTTAAATAAAATAATATATACATAATCCATTTTTAAAACAGCGTTTTTATGTAGGTAACAAAGAAAGTCTGTATCAGACCATTTTAAAGCAACAAAAAATGGGTCTCAATGAAAAAAAGTACGGTAAGCATATGGTCGTGAGTGCATAATATACTAGATAATATAGGATAGTTTTGGGTGCTATATCAAAATAAGATTTTTACAATATATTTTAAGTTATCCTTTCATACGTAACACAACAAACATCCATAATAACGAACCTGGACACAAATATCTTAATAAAAGTCAAACGTGAAAAGTGTATGACGATCGAGGACTCAAGAATTGAGAACGTAGTCTTGAAAAAGTAAAAGGCACCTCTAGGATTTTAAACTTCATGCGAAGGAAAATCAATTCGCATCGCCTAGGTACCATCGTGGGTACAAATTGTAAGATAGTTCTCAATCCCCATGACCAGCACCAGCAACCTGAGAGACTAGACAATGGACGTGTGTCCCTGTGTGTTTCTACCCCTCGTTGGATGGAGACAGGGCACTTTGCACCGTTAAGCAGGTGCATGGGCTGATAATTCTCTTAGTCTCTTAAAACTTTCAAGTCTGATGGTATCAGACCTGTCTGTCTGCACAAGGGGATGGATAGGCTTCTGTTAACCCTATATCTGGCAAAGGTCCAAAAATGGACCACTATTCTTCAACTGTGAACTGGTAGGATCCATTAATGGACCACTGTGACATGGTGCAGATTATCGGCAAGTTAAAGCCTGATTCCTGTTTTAAAGCGTTATGATACTTATACCACTAGAAAGACGAGATTTCGGGAATTCATTTTCATATATAAAATATTATAAAGCGACTATTATTTTGTCACAAACATCATAATAAAAATACGTTATTTGAAGTGATTACGGCGGGAGAAAAATCAAACGAGGTGGTCACAAAACACCTGTTTTTGTCGGCCAATAGAAAAATAACTAAAAGCCACACAGAGTTGCTATTGATGCCATAGCAACCACATCATATTATTCTACGTTATCTGCTGAAACAGAATATATACATATGTATAAACGTATTTGTAGAAGAAAACGAAATACGTCAAATAGTTTGTTACCACTACCCAGTGCACAAAAAATCCCTGCCACACAGAAATCCAACACTGGCCAGATATAGGGTTAATTCTGTGAAGCTCTTCAGAGCATGCCTGGAATTGGATTATGTTTTACCGGCGTGGAGTCGCTCTAGGGTGGTCTTCATTCGGAAACCTATTAAGACAAGGTACGCTGGTTGTAATTTCGTCAAATTTTGCTGTAGTTTTTATTGCAGACGCTAGAGAAATTGGCCTTAAAGGTATGTCTGAGATGCTACTCTCAATTATTATCATCCCCTTCACAGGCATCGGTACGCTTATATTTTGATAAGTCTTGCGAGTTTCCAATCCACTAGCTTGTGGTAAGACTTTAGAAGATGGAGAAATAGCCCTCAGAGCCTTTCTAGTCATCCAGGAAGAGCCTTTGGCATCACATCTACTGCTGAACGCCGTCAGGCTTCACGGGTTAGGCGGAGTCATCAACAACTGGATAGAGGAATTGCTGATATATATGAAGGTAAAGGACGCATTTTTTCTCACTTCATGGGGAGAAAGTGATGACCCTAACCACAACAGGTCGCTCACAGGAAGGGGTCCTGTCAGCTCTGCTGTGTATAAACTTGCAGCTGACGATCTCATTCGACATTTCAATGAATCTAGCGTTTTGTTCTGGGATATGCCAATAACATTTGCAACTCGGGTTGTTGATAAGTACAGAAACCAAATCAGCTCATGCATAGAGCACTGAACCTAGTTGGTGATTAATAGATGCCCAAACTTTGATCTCGCCATCAAACCCTACATGGAGGTCACAGTCCCCTTCACAACAAGGAGAAATCTAAAGGGACTGGGCCTACTAAACTTGCACCCAGGGTACTTATGTAGTATTTTGGAGGAATTTGAGGTCATACTTTAGAGGGAACTTCAGTGGGATTAATTAAGGTAAGTGTTCATTCTGGGGGGCATTATAGGTTAATTATTATTTTTACTTTACACTTAAAAGTATAAAGTAAAAAAAATACTATTTGAAATGGTAACCTACCCAGGTATGTATTTTAAGCCAAGTATAATGAGGAAATTAGTGTAAGATGATAGTGGCACAATCTTGTAGTCTTGTTACTGACTAAGGCTGACATGTTCCTTTAGACAGATCTGTTAATTAATAGCCCAACATTCTATGGCATATCTAAGGGACCTGCAATTTAACGTGGAGTCTGAATCACTGCTTCTGAATTACAAACTGGTCTAATTATGAGGATGGTCTTTTTTTAAGGATGAACGTAGTATTCAATAGTATGGGCGCTGCAACAAAGGCTTCTGAACTGAATGTACGCTGCTGTGGCGAAGCTATGAACTATGGATCCATAGGGACCCAAGAAAAAATCAGGAACCGGCAGTGGCGGATATTCAAAAGATTTCTTGCCCTACGGTCTCAGGAGCACTGAGCACCTGTGCAGGAACAGCCTTAGACTGTCTCTTAAACAACCTGCCCATCATCATCTTCATCACAATGATCAGGGAAAATGTGCTACCAATTTCAATATGAGGATCTCTGGATTACCGTAAATGTACTCTCTATTGGGCACATCAGAATCAGGTTGGTGTTGGACCTGTTCAACCCTGCGAGACAGAATGGTACACAAATGGCTCAAGGAAACCGGAGCTAGGATAGAGGATGTGGCGAGTTTCTGTGATACGATCGGGTTATTCTTGACAATGTTCCAAACAGAAGTGACAGCAATTATATAGTGGTCACTGTCCAACCTCAGCAGGGACACGATGAACAGGAGAATCACCATATTCATAGACAGTAAAGCTGCCCTCAAGGTATTTGACTCCTGCACTTTCAACTCTAAGATCGTGTAGGACTGCCATAACACAGTCTATATTCTTGGAAGCCAAAACATCGTTATTCTATGCTCAGTTCCAGGTCACTCAGGTATTGTGGGCAATGACATAGCGGACCATCAAGCAAATTCTGGTTTATCCATCCCATTTAAGGAACCCAAACCTTTTTGTTGGGTCTCTCTAGGGCTAATGCATCATGAAATCACGATATGGGCTTGTGAGAGGCACCGCAGAAGATGATCAAAACTTTCCCTTCACAGAACAAGTAAATTGTCCCTCAGCTCCCCCTTCTCAAGGATTGCAGAAGACCTTCTACAGTTAGGTAGGTAGAAATTCATACTCATTGCAGGTCTTATTATGTGACATGGACATATGAGGAAGCATCTTGCAAGCATGGTAATCTACAGGGAGACCCGGTTTGCAGGAAGTGCGGGCAGTCTGAAGAGACTGCCCATCACCTGCTATATAACTGCATCAAGTACGGTTTACAGTCTTACCACCACCTGTCTTGGCACTGTAGAGAGGCATGGTGAGACTCCAACCATGGTTTGCACAAAAAGCCGAATGGCTGATGCACTTTGGAGCAAGAGCTCCACCCCTTTGTATAATTGCAATTGTAATCCTAATTGGGTTCAAGAACAATAGTAGAGGGGAATTAAGTCTCATGAGAGACACATTAAAAAGGACGTTTCAATAATTTTATTTTTAGATACAAAAATAGTGAGATCTCATTGGCTGAGCTGGCAGAGGAGTGCCACTCCCCGCATGATCCAGTGTTCCTCAGGTTGCTTGCTTGGCAGCAGAATGGCGATGACGAAATTGGTGGAGTGGCCGGTAGTGAGCAGTGTGCCTCTTCGCTCCGACGTCTTGTACAGTGGACATCGGTAAACTGACTGCACAGTCAGGTCCTCCTTCTTGATAGGTTTAAGCCACATCTGTAAAGCAGAACATAGTTATTCAGCTGTAGACTTAAAGCGTGTTTGTTCAAAAGACTAATTTTTATTTTACAATAGGAAAATTAGACCATCTATATATTATATAATATAAGAAAAAATAACGTAGTCAGGAGCTCTGTATCAAATTTGTCACATAAAATTACTTTTATTTCAAGAGAAAACCGATTAATTTGATTTTAGAGATTTTTAATATATCTGGGCTTGAAAATTAGCTTATTAACCATTAATTTATTTTGCTTAACACGTTTGCTGCTAATCTGAGTGGTGACATTTAGGTTAAAATCAAGATGGTGGATCTGGCGATATACATTGTGCTGCCACCTGTTGGGGTCTGAGAGAACTACGACCAGCTTTGTTATAACACAGTATATATTTCTGTATGGGTCACTTGAAATCACTGGTCCCTCCGCGCGAGGAACGGGGGTTTCGGGCACCGCAGGGAATGTTAAGCTGATATTTTGGGTATAGCTAAATGTTCATATAATTTGAGTGTTTAGGCACTGCCCATTGCAACAAAGAATGATTATTGATAACTGATGATTTATTTATTCTAGGAGTGCTAATTTTATGATTAAATGCGGCTAAACTGTAACTCCCTGAATACAGAAGTTCAGTTCCGAGATGCAATAAAAGTTCAAAACATGGTAAAAAATATTAGTTTTAATTTGTCACAGGCTACAATTTACTTTGAAAAAACCAACAACAGGGGTAGATAAGAAATACGGTACAACTACCAGAAAGATGGGATTGGAAACAAGGGAGTAATGCCTAGGTCACCTAGGGAGGGATAAGTAACTGCTACGAGCCCATTAAACTTGAATCATGTCTAAGTGTCTTAAGGTTACAGAACAGAGATGAGAAAGTCACCAATCCTGAGGGGATTAATCTTGGTGCACCCCACGCCTACAAGAGAAACGGAGAAATAACCAACAAACTACTATACCGATACTGAAAACTGAAGTAAAAATAAACAAGTCAGAAAGTCATATATTGAGAACAAATGGAAAAATGAACTTACATATGGTACAGCATCGTAGAGAACCTTGGGTAAGGATTCGTCCAGGACATGGGTCTTGTTGTTCCAACGAGCGCCGTCCAAAAAGAGTCCATAAATGTAAACACCATCCTCCGGAGCCACCGACAGCCTGTCTTGCTTCATTATCTGTACATCATAAATTGGAATGAGTTTTATCTATACAGGGTGTTCATTAAAGTCGGACACGAACTTTGGGGGGTGATAGTACTCATCAAAATAAATAAAAAATTACCTATAAACATTTGTCGAAAAATCCTTCATTTAGTCAATAGCCGCCATTTTGTATTTTTTACAAAAAACTTTATGTATCAAGAACTATTTAAGATACAGAATCCAAACTTTGCACACATATTTATTGGTAAAAGAGAAAAATATTTTCCAAGTATAATTTAATTTGCTTTTAATTTTTTAAAATTAAAAAATTAAAAATCGGCGGTTAAAAATCTTTGAATTAAAATAACAAAAAACCCATTAACTTTATAAAATTTATAGCCTACATGATACATAAAAGGTTCAAATTTTTATTTCAAATCGAACGGTACTTTGGTGAACGAAATCTGTCCAAAAACAAAACAAACAAAATTTGGTTTCTGTATCTTAAATAGTTTTTTTAACAATTGTTTGTTAGGATTTTTAACAAATTTTATAGGTAATTTTTTGTTTATTTTGATGAGTACTATCACCCCTCGAAGTTTGTGCCCGACTTTAATGAACACCCTGTATAAATAAAATTTAGAGTTTTCATTACTCTATACCTTTAGGAGAAGGTTTTTTCCTTACTTTAAACTGACCTAAGACCTGTTAAAATAAGGTATGAGCTTTAAAAAAAACCAGTTCTAAGCAATATTATTTGTAAGTTTTAATGAACCATGTGAAATGAACCATTTATTCAGTGGTTTATTAGCTGTCAAATTTAAATAAATATCAGTATGTTTGCATTGATCATTGAAGTTTAACCTCTTTTAGCGAATTTACCATAGGGAAGAAGCTATTACCATAGGTCTCATCACAGGACTTAAGCCCATGACCATTTTATTTTTTGTTTTGAGAATACAATTAACACTTAAGAATTTTATTTTAGTACAAAGAAATAATATTTTTCACCTCAAAATCGAAGGTAAGCAGGTCAATGGGTATTCTGTATTTCCTGGCAAAGTTCTGCTGAGCTCCAGTTAGAAAGGCTTGTGTGAAGAAAAATCCTGACAGCCAAAATATAGATGGTGCTCCATTGTCATACCATTTCTGGAAACAACAGTTTTGATAAATGTACTGGGAAGTTTACATGGAATGCATGTTTGAAAATTACATGTGGAAAAACCGTAGAAAAATACAACAAAAATCTTTTCTTGATCAGTCAGAGACTAACCTGTAAGAATTCAAGCCTGGAGAGAAAGTCAGCGATGTAGCTGCCTAGGGGCTTCAGAGATGGGTATGACTTTTTCTTCCACATGGCAGGTATCTTTCCCGTCAAAACACTGTTGAACAGTTCTTCCAACTCTGTTGTCATGACAATCTGACCTGGAAGAAAAGACTACACATTACCAATGGAAAGTTTTACTGTAAGACAAAGCACAGACTGTAGTATAACTGAACAATTGAAGTGAGCCTCTTATTCAGTTTCCGTAATTGCAAACTCTTCTACAACACAAAAAAAGTTGAAATGTGCCGATGACCCAAAATGAGACGAATACTACCATAGATGTCCGAATTGGAAACATACAATTTTTTTATCATATTAGTAAAAAAACAGTCTTACTCTGTGGTTAAAAAACTGTGTTGTTGATTAAAAAAATAATAAAAAATATTCTGTAAATTCTTGACGCTGTATATTTCTCTTTGATACCAAGAAATCGGAAAAGAAACTTATAGTGTTTGAGAACAAAGTTCTTCGTTCAATATTTGGACCAGTTTATGATCAAGGTACATGGAGGAAAAGGACCAACAGGGAATTAAGAACTCTCTATCAAGATCCTGACATCATTGCTCTAATTAAAAGCAGAAGACTGAGATGGGCAGGTCACGTTATTAGAGGGGAGCTGAACTCCCCTCTAATAATGGATGGGATGATAAGAGTGCATCTGATGCTCAGGAACTGTGTTAAGGCACAAGTATGAAAAAGTCACTAATCCATCCTGGAGTGAAATCCATGTAATAAAGAAAAGATAGAAAACATCTTATCTGTAATTTTCCACAAATATTAAATAACAGCGAGATGTTAGTGATAAATTAACAATATCTTTAGCAGTTGCTCTGAAAAAACAGATAGTTGAATGTAATTAAAAAGAAAGAGTGAAACTATCAAGGATTAGATGGTCTGGACACTTGGGAAGAATGAAAGAAGAATAGATTCTTTGTTCTTATAAAAAATTCCTAGGAGTTTATGGAGGTGCAAGAAGATTTAAAATAGGAGCTCGTCATCAACCAGACCAATGAATTATCAAAACAGAAGAGGACATGAATGTATGCGTGACAAATCAAATCGACAATCAGATATTTGCCAAATAAGACTTGGATCTCAGCTGCTATAACACTAATTTTATGCTTACTAAAACACACATTTCAGCCACAAAAAACCTTATTAACTTAACCCAACATTCCACCTCAAAATATGGGGATTAAAATACTAACTTACTAACTTATACTAACTAATACTAACTTTGTGATGTTGGTCTAACCTTTGATGGCCTTGCGCAGGTTGACGAGGCTCCCGCGGATCATCCGCAGCAGGTTGTTAAACCTCTCCATCTCCTGCACCAGCACAGTGTTCATGCTCTGGTTATACGATGTCGGATACTTCTCCAGAGCCGTTACCGTGTCAAAGTCCTTTGGCAGTTTGTCAAGAATCCCGCCAGCCACATCGAACACTGTCTTCTCAGAGACATCGTCCTGGCCTCCGCCACCTCCTGCATCCTGAACACAGCCAATAAGTGTGCAAATCGCCTTGAGTCAATGTTTTACCTCTTTAAAAAATCCTAATCACCCATCATCACATGCTTCACTTCACCTAAATCTAACCCTAGAACTGGCAAAATCGTAATTCGAGAGGAACTAACTCATTCAGTTTACTGTTCTGCCGATAGAGGATGCTTTATAGGCAAGCAAGCACTTTCTCCAACTATGCACCAGTGGTCGAGAGGTTTACGGCACTAGCTGACGAGTGAAATATCGGAAGCCTTTCAAAAGTGCTAGGAAGATTTAAGAAGATCGCCAGCTCCCAAAACAGAGACATCAAGTTTAAAACCTGTCACAACCTTTAATCACTTGAATAACAGATTCAAATTGAATATGACTGGAATAAACATTAAAATGATTTACAAAGCTTATCTTAAAAATGAATTGATAAATAAAAATTTAAATTTGATATTGAAATTGAAATATAGACATAGATATTTAGATAGAAATAATTTTACAATGTATTAAATTTAAAAATAATATAGAAAAATAATTTAAGTACTTACAGGCAGTAATAGTAATAGTAACAAATGAAAGAAATATAATACTTTTCATCATACAAAACAAAATCAGTTCAAAAAGCACAATAATAAATAAAATTGAATATAAGAATAACTAAAATTTTAAAACAAAAAAAATATCTTATTACCACCTTATAATCAACAAAAAAAGATATAATAAAAAAAGTTGAAAGCAAATGTAAGTATTAAAAATTGAATATACTACAGTACAATAATAAACACACATATAAATAATAATAAGAAAATTATAACTGAATACAAATATAATTAAAATTATATGAATAAAAAAAAAATTTAACTGAGCAAATGAAAAAATAAATAATTAATAACAAATATAAATCACAGCCGATTTAAAGTCAAAAGTGGTGTACAAACCACTTGAAGTTGAATGTATTCAAATTGAAATATATAATTACTACCTAGTACAATATAATATACATTACCAATATGAGTCATAAAGCTATTGAATAAAATTAAATCAGTAATGAATCATAAATTATAAAAAATAAAAAACAATCCAATGTTACGAAGCAAAAATAAAATAAAATCGTAAAATGGTTGAAATAGTTAATAATTTCCTCATTCTGCGCATGAAGATTTGAACGTAAGTTGGTTATACTCCACATAAAACACATGGGATACAAGCAACTTCCATCGAAATCTTCAGACAACAAATTAAATAAATACAAATATATAAGACATATTTTGAAACTGAAACTGGAAACCATATACTGTAGACTCCCCACTATCTGTGATCAACAAAAAATATTAGTAACTGCGGCAAGCAAGTTTAAAGCATAAACGCCCATCCTTGCACCTGCAAATTATAGCTACCGCCCGCGACACACTTGGCCTTGGGCGAACGATTGTACGCAACTGCCTGCCATTATGCAAGAGGGGACTATTGAACTTCTTGGAAGGGAAGATCTTCGCTGTGCGCTCTCATGGTACTGGGAAATTTGGTCCACCATTATTATAAAGGAAGTAAACGCCTAGACACAAAAATCAACAACACAAACACAAACAACACAATGTTCATGGTAATAAGTGTTTTCATAATATACAAACAAGTGCAGGACATGAAAGATTAAATTTGTTTATGTAAGTATTTTATAAAAACACAAACCATAATAGAAGATCTTAAAGATGTTAATTATGTAATAATGAAATTAAAAGTTTGACCATATTTTATCCTACACAAAGAACTGATAGTTATGTTACTATACTTTAAAGTGGTGCTAATGCAGATTGTGAAGTGAAAACTCAAAGAGAAAAATTCTCTTATTTGAGTTTAAAAATACGGGAGACGAAAAATAACAAATTTAAAATTGGGACAAATTTCAGAATGAAAGGTGCAATATTTATCTCAACTTATTCAACACTGTTCAATGAGATAGGGTAGAGGGTGTACTCAAAGATTGACGGGAAAAACAAACTCAAACAATCAAGCAACAAATAATCTAAGAAGTAGTGGTTTCTGTATGTTTCTTTGTTGATTTGTTTGTTATGGGAAGTAAACACGAAAAATACTGAACCGACCGATTTGAGATTTTACACAAAGGTAGATCTTAAACTCATGCAACTCATAGGCATATTAATTTCCTTAAAATTCCCTTTAATTTCCCCATGATCATCCTAAGTTTCATCGTTTACAAGTTCAAAGATTATCAACATAAAATTAAGTTATTTTAAAAATAAAATAAAAAAATGTCAACAGCCGTGGACACTAAAATTTGACATTTCGGGAAGAAGAAAGAGTTGCTGAGTATGTCCTCGGTTTATATATTTGCATTTTTTAATGTCAACATATGTTTACACTACATTTTAACAGTTTGGGAAGAAGAAGAAACAAAGTTCATTTTTACAGATACTAAAACTGGCTGGATCAAAACTAGTTTGAGTATTACCGAAAGGCAAAAAAGGTAGATTTTAAGTTTTCTCCAGATGTCTGTCTTTGTTATGTTATTCTTTATCATTTCCCAACATTACTTAACAGGTGTTATTACTTATTATTTATACGTATAACTCTCAGCATTTTTTCACCTGCGCAAAGAATGTGTACCTTAGCTAGTATTCATTAAAACATGCATAAGCAGAAAGCATAAGCGTAGTTTTGAAAACGACACCCGACCACCATCCGTTCAGGAAGAGTGTTCCTGAATGATCATGCAACCATGCATCCTACTCACCACTCTATCCTGAGAGTGCCCAACAAAGAACATTATTTAACAAATATCTGTAATGAAAAACAGAAATACATAGCATATAACTGTGTTATACAACACATGAAAACTTGCACTGGAAGCCAATAAGTATACTAAAAATATGCTACATATTAGAGGTGTGCCGATATCCAAAATGTCGGATTGGTTTTTGATAGGATCGGATATTCAACTCCGATCTGAATGCAAAACAAGTATCCGGTAAAGTCTGATAGATATCCAAACTTTCCATTTTAGATTAAGTCGGTGATATGGAACATCTTTGATTGAACATAAGTGTTAAAGCAGATGACGAAATTACGCAATTTTAATATGCTACGGGAATGTAAAAACGTCATTGGCCTGAGAATGCAGTACAATTATTTTAATCTTCAACTAGGTATTTAAGTAACCAATTAGTTTTAACACAATATTGCATTTTAAAATACAAAGCATAGCATTATCGATTGTTTTACTGAGTGCCAGATTGCGGTTTGATATTATTCTGCATAAAATATGATTTCGGCTACAAAAGCCTTGAATCGTTGAACAAAAACCTTGATCGATGATTTTAATATTTGGCAAAAAGCTCAATCAACAGAATAGCTCATTTTGGAGTGGTATTTATAGCAACAATAATATAGACCTCCTACTTTGATTTTGATTGACTACGTAGACAATCAAATTAACCTTGAATTATTTTGATATAATGAATTATTATTCGTTATCGCATTCTCAAATTCTCCAGTTTTGAGCAGTACAATAAAGTGTTGCTAGATTAACATTTAACCTATTTCGGTCATTCGGTGTTCACATAACAAACAAAGTTTTCATTCTACATTTTCTCTTTGTTAGATAATTTTAAACATCATTAATTTTTAAAGGTGTATTTTTATATAATTTTAAGATAAAATAACTAGATTACGATATAGTACCATAATTTCACGGGTTTTAATATTGTATCACGGCAGCTCGATATGCACATAGCCGATGTCAACAAGTCAACTCGGTCTGTCAAATCTTGGTTCTTTGTTTATGGCGATTCTTTTTATCATTGTAATAAATAAAATAGTTGAATCATGAAATAAAAACTATAAATTATTATTTATCAATCTACCTATTATTTTTATAACTAACTTTGAAGATCTGTTGATGTAATTATGTACTTTTAAATGCAGTGAAGTATACATTTTAGTTTTGTTGTTCAGCCTATGAAGAAGTTATGATTTTTTATGTCCAATTTGATAACATTTTTATTGATATTTTCAAATTTATTCTTAGATAAGTGTGATCACTATGTTTTTACGAGTATTCAAATCTGAAAATTATCTGATCCGAACCCTAACTCAATTCAATCCAAAAAACCTACCTGCACGACCGCACACCTCTACTGCATTTACTGTCAAAAGTAACAAGATTTTTCCTAAGAACAAGAAATTAATTTTTCTGTGATAAAATTATTTCATGGTAAAGAAGTTGATTCAAAGGATATTCCATCAATAACAATGTTTGCTTAAATCAGTTTTCTCAAGGTGAATATTCACTCGAAATCAGTTTTTCTTCGGTATTCAATTTATACCTAACCTTCCATGATTATTTACTAGTTTTGTACAGAAACAATAATTATTTTGTTCCTCAGCTTTAGTATTCCATCATTTTTATTAATGTAACATTTTTATTCAAATATTGTATTTTAAAAAAAGTTTAAAATTACAAAAATTTAAAATCCTCATAAAATTTGTTTAATTAGTGGGACTAATGCAGGCTTAAACTAAATTTTTTATACCTTTATTTTACAAAATTTTGAGAACCATTTTTTGCTAATACACAAATTGCAAATGGATTGTATATTTCACTATCACATCTATGAACTGCAATAAAAACTATTTTCAATCTTTATGAAACTTATTTAAGTTTAGAAACACAGTTAAATACCTGAGTAAGAAGTGTGTTGGCGAAGAGTATGTTGGTTTCCTGTTGATCTTTCATGATGTCCGCGTTTTCATTCATGCCAAACACCGACGGGTTCGTGATGAGAGGGAATGTCTTTACGTAATTAACGAACGCCTCGTGGTCCTTCACATTGGGGACGAAGTACATTTCTGGAAGTATCGATGACTGATTTAAACATTTAAAGTGATACTACTGTAGAATGGCATAACATAGTTTTTAGCATAATGGTAAAAAGTCTGATGTCGGCTAATAAAACACATTTCCTAGGTAGAAAAAGATTATTAGACAATTGTAATAACATTTTCTTGTACCAACAGCACATCAAGATTAGATTAGATCATTGAAATGGCAACCATACTACAATGTAGGTATTTTAAGCCAAGTTATGAATGATAAATTAAAGAAAGATGGCACTATTTAAATGTAAATGTCTACAATTTCAGCCATTATGCTGATATAAGGGATATTTCCTGAGAGATGGAAGAAAAGTATTGTGCATCCACTCCCTAAAACTGTGAATCCGAAATATTCTGCAACAATTGAGACCAATATCAATACTGCCTGCATTTCAAATACATTAAAGAAAGCTGCCATTCGTCAAACTATGATATTCTTTAATTCAGAACATATTTTGTCCAAATTACAGTCTGGGTTTAGAAGGAATCATAGTACATGCATTGCATTGTTGAATATGTCTGATGAATTATTCAAAGCCAGAGATTAGATTAAGACCAAACTTGTATCTTTTTATTTTGCTGACGTAAGTTTTTTTTGAAAAGCCATATTTACAGAATATTGCTTGAAAAATAAAGGCATTTATTATTATTACAAATAGAATAAGTCTTTCATGTTTTGACATGCTCAGCAATGGCGGGAACCCAGGAATCCACAATTGGAGACTAGGTCAGATAAAGGAGGTACTACTGTATAAGTTTTGAAATCAGTCTTGAGCTGAAGTAGTTAAGTAAATCATCACTTGTGGACAGGGATAACTTGTGATCCGTGTGAAACAGGTGATATCAAAAAAGTTGGTACTACTGGAAATTTGAACATAACTAGCCTATAAGTAAATTTCAAAACCCTAAAAATATAATACAATTTGATTTATTTTTTCAGTACTTTGTCTGAAAAACAGATGTCTTCAAAAGGTTTGTTAGAATATGTTTATAACCAAAATTTAAATGAACATTGTGTGAAAAGTGTGGAAGGCCTGAAAATTTTAAGATTTTTGCAAACTCAAGGATAAAAGATTTAAAAAGTAAAGTTCTTTTAAATAAGTCCCATGATGAACTCACTGGAGGGGTCAAAGTAGTACACCTCGTTATGGACCAGCCCAGGACAATAGAACTTGCGCAGGATCGTGTTGAGGCACCGTCTATCCCAGTCGTCAGTGACTCTGCCTCCGTAGTTGCATTCTCCTGTCAGATAGCAGAGCGCGTCAAACTGAACGTCCTAAACGGAAACAGAATCTGTCAAAGTGGGAATCACAAAGGATATCCAAGGACATATATTTATACATTTTACAGGAATATAAATAGAGAAATGATTTTCTACAGTGACATATCTCATCATTTCTAAATGTACAATGGAGCCCCTCTAATCTGAACTAATTAGGGCTGAAGCCGATTCGGATTTAGGGACATTCGGATTCCCGGGAAGTAATATTTACGCACTTATTTTGTCACTGTATTCGCAGTAAGAAACAAGAGACACGGCAATTGGGGTTATACAGGCTGGTTGACTCATTGTTCGAAAGGGCAGTGACGTTGGCGGGTGGATGTATGTCCCATAACATGTCATTTGCTAGGCGAGCGTGTACTAAAAATTAATCACTCAATTCCCTCAATTAGATGATAAATAGTGTATGCAAAATGAGAACGTTTTTCATTGTCTGTCTTTGAAACTTGTGTACCTCTATTGCTCCACAACCGTACAAATTTGAAGGACAATAACATGTAACAAAAGGTGTATGTTATCAAAATGATATTTTTTATTAGACAAACATGGGTTGGTTTAACGATGTAAACAATGCAAAACATTTATGCATAAATGCGTACAGCTGTAACTGGTGACAGACCTGCCTGGGCTAATAGAGAGCCACAACGTGCTGGTGAAATAAATTATTCCTTCGGTATGGAGTTGGCCTCTAGAGGCCTACAAAGCTATATATGTATAAAATATTTAAGTAAGTGTATATTTTGAAAACAAGAGTTGACATATTGCTTAACTCATCAAGCTAGACCATTTTACAACAAAAACACAATTCCGGTTTTTTTAACCTAGTAGTTTATCCTGTATATTTAAAAAATATGCAAAATCACAATTGTCGCAAAAGTGTTTCAACAGTTCCATAGATGGGATATCCATAGATTTAATTTGTACTTAAAAAAATCAAAACATCACAAAAAATAAGGAAAATTTAGCTCAAACTCTTAGTTAGTGACACTTCTTTGTTCTTGCTATTATTAATTACAAATTTAGCCATACTATCAATATTGAGGTTGCATTGTTTTAAACTGAGATAAATATAGAAAGACATCATTAAAAGCACAAGAGTTGAAGAATATAATCTATATTTTTGTGAACTTACACAAATTAACAAGTACTTGCCTCATATTGATTCAAGAGTATATGAAGTTGCTGAACGCTTATTCTCAAATCTGTTTCATTGAACTCGTAAGGAATGTTCCACCCAAGTGGACCAAATTTCCTTCGCTCTTGCACCAGAGCGTGGAAAAAACACAGCCCGAAAACAAGTTTCTTAAAGGCAGATGCTTGTTTACAGCCTTCAAAAAACTC
Organism: Nephotettix cincticeps; assembly: GCA_023375725.1. Lineage (NCBI taxonomy): Eukaryota > Metazoa > Arthropoda > Insecta > Hemiptera > Cicadellidae > Nephotettix > Nephotettix cincticeps. Next base: position 15,244,061 of record CM041786.1, on the reverse strand, counting down.
CAGATTTGCTATCGGGTCACTTGTTAAGGATCTGCAAGTCAGGGAATAACATTTTTAAATTTTGATATTGACAGATAATATTGTGATCTGCTAGTATTTAACCCTAGAAGTGGCAAGCTTTTTACTTTTAACTGTACCATAAAAATAATTACTAATATTTTCTTGAAATATCAAAGTGCAAACAAAAAAAGCATAAAACATGCCCCCCCCCTTATAACCACTAACCACAAAAGCAAAACAGGTGTCCACTGCAATCCCAAATAAGCCTACAAATGCCGTTAACTTCCACCCAAGCCGGCCACCGTTTATTTAAGGTGGACCCTCCACTCCGCTTTACCACACATTTGCAAGCCAAATTGGGATTGCTCATGGTCGGGATTCGAACCCTAGCACTTCCGAATGGCTAGAACGTTACGCTCGTCAGCGTAGCGCGCTAGCCGGCTCGGACAATCAGTGCCTAGGAGTAGAAAGCGCTTACTTGGTTATAGACCTGCCCGGTATTTGTATTTTGTATGTTTTGAGAGGTTTTTTACTCAATTATATTTATTAAAGGTGGGTGTACTTGAAGACAGGATATCAAAAATAATGTTAACGATTTTTTTAACCTATAACTTTTATTAACTTACAAGTGATTAGGATATCAAAGCAAAATAAATTTTCTTAGGATTCACATTTTTTGTAAATTTACGGATTCTTTTTTGGATTAAGTCCACTTCATACCAGCATTTCATCTAACTTTTTGTTACAGATGTTACATTTAACCTTTGCAAACATATTTTCCTGAGTATAGCCGCAATTCAGGACACAGTGTACTAATGGCCATCTCTGAGACTGAAATAGCAACGATAAAAAGAATAAAATACTACCTCCTTGACGTAGTGGTAGTGGGTGAGGAATACATCCAGGGCTGAAGCTTCTGATGATCATGACTGACCTAATACACACTAAAGATTAAAGAGGCGGCAGTCCGCCGCCTAAGCGAGCTGATAAAGGTTGTTTATCTGTAGTTAAAACACAGACCCATTGGAAAAATCTAATAAAATATATTGAATAATTAATAAACAATGCTATTATAAATTTTAAAGATTATGTTGTTTGCAATTGATAGGCATAAAAATACTACCTGAACACATTTGCTCGCATGCCTTTCGGGGGCTCGTTGGTCATTTTGACGCCATTCTGCAGCACAAACACTGGGAAGTGTTCAGCCGGGTACGAGGTTAACCACAGCCGGAAGTCCGGGTGGGTCGAGTCTGGGCTGAAGTTCTCACACAGCTGCCAACAAAACCATCAAGTCCACTCAGGGCAACGAACACGACAACAATCCGAGAGTTCAGCTATGCCAATGAGGTAAATTATCATCGGGTGACCCCAAAAAACTAAAGCCCTACTGGGACTGACAAAATATTTAAACTTAAACTTTGTAAAAGTACTTGAAAACATACAATTACCACATAGATCATAAAACAAACAAAAAATAATAAAATAATGAGTTTTTTTCAGTATGCAATTTGGTTTTCTTAATTTATTTATACAAAACAATAGTCACGGCTTGGACCTTTGTTGCTAAATTGTAATTAGGTAAATACTTCAACTTTTATTTATTGTGTTCATGAAGATAGATATCCCAATTTATTTAAATTTAAATATAGTAATTTTGTCGCTCAGTTGCTAGCATGATGGATTCTAAACCACGGTCGGACGTTGACGGCTTTGGTTTTGACCATTGAATTGGCAATTAGGTATTTTCAGTTCTCCTTCTTCAGTTCTATCTTATACTGTGTCAGCTAACACTTTTAATTGCTTGATACCTCAGAAGCACAGATCTGTACTCTTTTTGGGCGGAAAATTAATAGGTAAAGAAGACTGCCACCCTCTTTAAGATACAAAATTTAGCTCACTGAGCACAAGTTATTTACCTGGTCAAGTTGTTACAAAGGTCAATAAAAAATTGCAACGATCAAGAATTTCCCATTTAATTAAATTCAACCAATTCAAGAAAAATGTCATAGTAAACTCATACTGAACGTGGCAAGCATATTGCACAATCAATGAAAATTTAGTGAATAAACAAAATGTTATGGCATGTTCTAGTACAGGGCTATTATAAATAAATACTAATTAAGATACTATAAGAAAATGCCACTTCATTGTCAGTCTTTATAGTTACATTCACCCTGCATTTCTCAACAAATTGCAACAATATTAATGACAAATTATAAGGTAAATGGAAAACCCAATCAAATTAAAAATTCCAATTTTAACAGGAATCTAGATTAACACCCAATCTCGATCAATTTTATTCTGATACTGATATGTTACTGTGCTATATATCTACTAAAATATAAAACCACAAAGTAGAAAAATCAAGACCTTCTCAAGAACCGGCATCCAACTCTTGGCCAAGTGACAGTTCTGCAGCAGGACCCAGGTTCCGTTCTTGACGCCCTCGTCAATCATCCGCACAGCTATCGGCCCCTGTCCTTGCCCCAACGACAGCGAGTTCAGTCTGTTCCCTCCAAATCCCTGCAAATTTTCAAGATAGATTATAATAATTTCTTTTAGAGCAAAAACAACAGCAGATGTTCTGATAGACAATACGATCTTTTTTTGGCTAAACAATATTTATAGTTTAGGTTAGCTTAATGCATCAGAAAACCAAAACATAGGTCTGACACTTACCTAGGTTAGGAGTGTAGACACTAGGTTAAGGGTTTTGGGTCTAACCTATCACCATCTGAGATAACCTAAATTTTAGTTGTTTGGTATGTGACTTATTTGGGTTGGTATGTGACATTCAAAGCTATCATTTGCTGATATCATTTTGCATGCTCCTCTCCTGAAAGCGACCCTCTTCCGGATCAGCTGTTAACCCCCTCATCTTTCCCTGGGTAAGGGAAGTCAGAGGAACTAGTTGTTCCCAGGAAGGTCACTACTGTGGTAACTCTGGTGCACATAAGGTAGGTAAGGTCTGGTGCGTAAGTTGTGTAGCATTACTAGTATAGACTACGCTCTACTCGATTTACACAGTAAGTGTAAGAAGAGTAACCGTAGTATTCTATATAAGTTAGGTATCGAATTTAGTTTTTATTAAAGAGGAGGGTTATTTGATAGATTTTGCCTAGAATTATTTGTGTCGGTTTGCACAAAGGAGTGGGTAGAACTCACGACTCAAATTGTGATCCCATAACCCTGTTAGAGTAAGAAGGTTGAGATGGAGTGTCCCACCCTGTACTCCGAACCGGTGTAATCATTGGTATTTGGCGTTATTTTTTAATTTGCCTGGTCAGGTTCTGTTGGTTGAGCCCCCTGTCCTGATCATTTTGCAAATCGTAGCCAATACTCAAACGATCCTGTCCGGATGGGTTGGAGACTGGTTAAGATTTGCCAATCGGCTTTAATTGGCAATTGTAATTGTTTTCATTAGGTAAAGTATTTACTTCACATTTCCCTTAGTGGAGCTGAGATCCCACTAAGTCCAGCATCAATTGCATTGTACAGAATAAAATAAAACTTTATTATATTTTAAAATAATCCTAGAATAGAAATAATACAGTGTACCCAACACTTGATAGGACAGTACCATATCTTCAGCGAATTTGAGCAGCAAAGCTGTCGGGTCAGCTCCGGGGGTGAGTACGAAGATGAGAGGAATGCAGCAATGCGAGTCGGCAAACGACGCCGGAAGGTCAAAGGGCGGTGGCTCGACAAACCGACGCCCCAGCTGTCCTGATTGGGCAGAGGGCATAAAAATTTATTAACTTTTAAAACCTTTCTACAGCCAAAGAGTTCCTCTACGGTTTGAAATGGGCTACGGTGGTTTTACTGTTTTACTTATTACAAGGCTTTGAATTTCATTAATCATTCTTAGTGAACTTGACAAAGTTTATATTGTCAAGAACATGAAAACATACACAGAGGATACATATTACAGAGGACCCAAAAAACATGCCTCATTATGAGAAATTTCATTCGGTGTCCAACATTATAAGTCATCTTTCCCACGCTTGGCTTTACATTTTTTAAATAGGAGAAAAGTAATTAGTTTTAATGTAACTAATACTCAATACTTACTTTCAACTTCATCTTGAATAGCGGGTACAACTTTATCATAGCGAACACATCTCAACATAATGATTTTTTGAAATCGATTCAATTTCTTTTCCCATGGATCTGGAAATGGGTTCTTGTGTGGTTCCATGCTGTCGAAGAAATCCTTCCATTCTTTTTGACGGGTCTCAAAGTGTCTTCGGAAACCCTGAAATAGTTCAAATGTTGAAAAACTCTGTGTTGATTACTGCACTGTTAAATTCACTACAGGAGGTACAGCTGCAAGTTTAATCACACAGGGAGTAGTTTGAGTTAAACCTGAGTTACAGGGAACTAAAATAGAACCAAGCAGCCGTGTTGGAAATATTCTGAATTATATGCAGATTACAGAAACAATTTTTATTATAGAGTTATCTGGATACTAAACAAACAAATGAAATGGAAGTACAGTAGAACTCCTCAAATCAGAACTAATTGGGGCTGAAGCCTGTTTAGCGGATTTAGGGGTGTTCAGATTTTCCAGGAAAAAATATTATGCAATTATATCGTCACTGTATTCGCCGTAAGTGACGGCAGACATGACGATTGGGGCTATACAAGCTCACCAGCTTGTATAGCCCCAATCAGTGTTTGAAAGGGCAGAGGGGATGTCCTGTGACATGTTGTTGTTGCCAGGTGAGCGTGGGCTAAAAATAAATCACTCTATCTCTTCCCCTTACTGGGATGCGTCTCGAGCCGGTCTACTGTCAAGTGAGCTGCTGGTTAGTGTGTATTGCTAACAGTTGAACGATGTGATGTTCATGCGACGCTGGCTAGGAATTGCACCCGCGTGAAGATATTTTTCAATTTGACAGTAAAAGATAACAGACTCTAAGTGAAAAACTTGTGTTTGTTCAATCTTGTAACTTGAATAAAGTGTAAAACAGAAATTTGCTTTATTTTTAATTATTGAAGATTTTAAGACTATTTTTAGATATTAAAAAAGTATTTTCCGTCTGGAAGAGCTATTTCAGTTAATAATAATTAGTTAACAAATCCTATTCAATAAAAACATTCACACAATATACATTATTTACTGTTAAAACACAGTGAAAATAAACACATATCGATAAATATGTCAATAAATAAGGTTAGCAAAAGTGAAAACAGCTGGCCATAGTGACTCGCAAGTTTTCTCGATGAAAGCAGTTCAGGAGCGCACAAATAGGGGCCAAAGTTGCCTATCAACTACTTTCAGTCACTAAATATTTCAACATAGCCGCCATATTGGTTTTGTGAGTGCATAGAGGCTAAAGCAACATAACCATGCACTCTATCGCTTGCTTCATTATTTATTAAAAAAACGGTTATTTTCATAAAACATAGATAACATAACGAAATGATCTTAGCACTAAATATATAGCAAAGGTCCCTGGACAGTCTGTTGTGGTTAGAAAAAGCCTGGAAGTACAATAATATTGTTACATATAACATAATTTTTAATAACATTTATAATCTGAATTTGATAATTTTTTAGATTAGATTTAAATTCAAAGGGAAATATGTAGTATTTTTTATGACTGCCTAAAAAATATATTTGAGCAAGAAAAACTGAAATTGTAGAGTAATCTAGATAAGACATTTAATTGGTAATAATAACATTGATACCTTGAAAGTAGGAAGGTCATCACAGCGGCAAAGCTCGTCCCATGAATTCTGCGGCAGCCAGATGGTGGGGTTGGATGGGGGTTATCCAGACCTACACCTCCCGTCAGCAGGAACATCCACTCTGTGTGGTCCATCTCATGTCGGTTGAACATGAGGTTCACAGTCAGCAGAAGTGAGAACAACAGCTTGTCCTACGGAAGGCGGGAAAACAATGATTTGTTACATAACCATGCACTCTATCGCTTGCTTCATTATTTATAAAAAAAAACGGTTATTTTCATAAAACATAGATAACATAACGAAATGATCTTAGCACTAAATATATAGCAAAGGTCCCTGGACAGTCTGTTGTGGTTAGAAAAAGCCTGGAAGTACAATAATATTGTTACATATAACATAATTTTTAATAACATTTATAATCTGAATTTGATAATTTTTTAGATTAGATTTAAATTCAAAGGGAAATGTGTAGTATTTTTTATGACTGCCTAAAAAAATATATTTGAGCAAGAAAAACTGAAATTGTAGAGTAATCTAGATAAGACATTTAATTGGTAATAATAACATTGATACCTTGAAAGTAGGAAGGTCATCACAGCGGCAAAGCTCGTCCCATGAATTCTGCGGCAGCCAGATGGTGGGGTTGGGATGGGGGTTATCCAGACCTACACCTCCCGTCAGCAGGAACATCCACTCTGTGTGGTCCATCTCATGTCGGTTGAACATGAGGTTCACAGTCAGCAGAAGTGAGAACAACAGCTTGTCCTACGGAAGGCGGGAAAACAATGATTTGTTACATTATAAGGTCAGATAGTTTAGAAAAAAAGTTGAAAATTGATAAAGTTAGGTAAGTAAAACCATCCACAGGGAAAGCATAAAAGATGTTCAAAAATATTAGGGATAAGAAACCCTTGGACGATAATTATAGAAGTCTTTAATAATAATGTTTGACTACAATAATATAAATGTTATATATTATATACAGATTTTCGTTTATCCTTTTATAATAATCTACTCAATTTAAGTTTTTCTTAATTTTAATTTTTCACTGTTACCTTGAGGTCTGAATCATCTGAGCTAAAATATTCGTAAGTGTCTGGAAATAACCAATAATTGAATGGGGATTAATGAAAACATCTGATTATATCTCAGCTGATTCGTCTTTCTAGGAAAGTAACATAGGCTTTTTCAGAAGGGTATGCTCTACACTCTCAGGGAATGAAGTGTAATGTAATTATTCATTAAATTAATACATATAAGTCCATATAATAAATAAGTACACCATTTTTAATCCGATGGGTGGAAAATGTAGAATTAAATAACAATGAATCTGTGACGTTAAAAGTAAAAGATAAAATTTCAGTGATGAGAAATAGGTTCAACAGTTATAAGAAGGATGCTGGTACAGTACAAGATAAACAAAATAAAAGTTAATGATAAAATGGTGCAATTTGATGTGAAAATCACAGAAACATGTGATCAATGGTCACAAGTGATCTGGCACTTGAATATCACTGATGGTAAATCTCAATGGTTTGACCGTTAGTATGTTTAAAACTCTTGCACTAAGAAAAATGATTAACAAATCAAATTTAACCATCATGGATTTATGTTAAATGTTATTTAGCCATGAATGAATTCAGCCATTTAAAATAAATGCTACCAAGTGCAGACAAGCAACTCAGAGCTCAAAATAAAATAAATGCTTTGAAGTGCAGACAAGCAAAAAAGAACTCAAAATGTTATTATTTAGTTGAACCTGACACCTACTTGCCTCTGATGAAAGAACTGACATTGTAGCACTTCCATTAAGGAAAATGGAAATTACTAAATGAACCTTACTTTCCGAGGGTACATTACTTACTTTTCTCAATTAACTCACCATTAAAATAATGTACTGTATTTAAAATACTCACTACTTTTATGTACTTGTATTAAATTGGCAAAAAAATCATAAATTTATAGTTCTCAGAATTATTGCTCCTTAACACCAAATGCAATACCTTTTCGAAAAGGCTTCTGCATATGTTGACATAGAGAGAATATGTGAAGTATGTAGAAAGTTCAGCGATTCTGTCTTCCACATTTTCCGATTTCTCCGTATTATCTATAGCTGCTTTGAACAGGTTTATGAACCAAACCAGGGAATATTGGTACATGGGATCAATGTTGGCAAGGTTAGCTGAAAGGCAAGGAAACCCATATATATTAGTTGTTAAATATATAAGTGTAAAAAATAGTTAAATTAATAATTTTGATGTTGTTTGGACAGTACAGAAAATAAATTTTTTTAAATACATGTGGGATAATACAACACTCATACATCATCTGATATCGGAAATGTTTGTAAAATTTGTAACACAAAATACACAGTACTAAAAAATTTGAAACGCCCCATATTTTTATTTTTTAACCTCAACTGTCCATCACCATGGATCTAGAGCCCGTGTGATAAATTTAAGACAGCGAGGTACCTTAGGAGCATGAGTCACTTAGGCTAGTCAGAAGTGACCGCTCTAGATCTAATATGAGTTGACAGGCACTGGTTTACAACAAGAAACGTCAGACTAACTTAACTAATGTCAATCATTAAGAGCCATGTTAGTATTAAATTATGTTTCAAATAAATTAAAATAAAATACTTAATGAGTCTAATTATTCGTATAAACTTAACTCATACATTTGTAGGTTGATAAAAAGTTTTGCCGGAAAACGGTAAAATCAAATTAAACGCTAAGATAACAGCTGGTTCATTTACGTATATATACTATACATAAACTAACCAGCTGACATCTTCTATGTGCATCCATCCAAACCCTCATTATGGAAAATTAGATTTATATACTTGTTTTAGTGAAGTATCATCGTATCGTCTAAACACAATAAAAACATTTAGTGCCCACCCTGCAACTATAAAGAAGAAAAGAAGACACATTTACTGTTTAGCGTTTAAAGTTCTTTTGATTAACTCAAAACAAAACAAAATTATTCTTATAAATGGCGTTTAACGTAGTCGATAAAAATTGTAAAGTTACAAAAAGTCGTGCACTCACTGATGCTAAAGAACAATACGGTGGAGTGGTTGGCGATGGGAACGTACTCGAGCCTGGCAGCGTCAATGGACTTCTCAGTCACCTCAGCCACGGCTTGCTTCTCAGTGATCTCGTTGGCCAACACCTTGGATGAGCTCAGCACTGACACTCCCTCCTCATCCTCCAGAAGGTTGTCTCCGGACGTCTCTAATATGTATAGTATCTTCTCTTCTATCTCTTTCAACATCCTGTTGATAACAATCATTGTTAACCCTCCAGCTGATCGCTATAAAGCTGTTACATGATAAGGCGACTTTGACATATTTGCTGACATATTTTTAAACAATCATAAAAAATACATTCAAAACCAAAACATTTGATATTATATGTTTTTATTGTTCAGTGTAAACAAGAAAATGTGAATAAGTAATAAAAAAGGGACATACCATACATCCAATTTTTTTCTATTCAAAATTGTCACATCATCATATACAAAAAATATTTCTTTACTTTCACCATGAATTTCTTTAAAACCATAGCCAATATCAATTAACAGTAAATGTACAAAATATTGCTTATTTAATTCCAAACAAAACAATTCAAATACATGTTTCAATAATACTAAAAGAGAAAAAGTTATTTACAAAAATCACAACTATGTACACTGCCTCTGCCCCCAGCACTGATGCAGCGTCGTGGTGGCCTTTGTAATAGTTGCAGTTAGTATAAAATATAAAAAAAACATTGTGATATTTGAATACTATAAATTATGTACACAATGAACTGAGCTATTGATCTATAAATATTTTTAAAATATTTTTAAATATTTTTGTAAATATTTACCAAGCGGTTGATGAGCTAATTGACACTAAATAAATGAGTCGTTCAGAACGACTTTATCACTCCACAATTGCGTTATAGTCGTTATGGACGACTCATATCACGTCGAGGGTTAATTGAAGGTTGACTAATGGTTTTTGTCAACATAATATTTTACACTTTGTACTCAAAAGCTGTTATAAGCTGGGAAGATAGTATTTTATTGGTTGAATTGGGATTGAAACGTACACCAGTTTTTTTTTCTTTACGAATGAATGGTTTTGGTTATAGTTAAGAGGTGGCCCAGGTTTTTAACCCATTCGGGTCTAAAGATGGTTTATATCCATCTCAGATTACGAGTTGCCTCATGGGCTAAATGTGGACAGTACTCGTGCAGCAGTTCCACAGTTTTCTGTTAGGCTGCAGCATATACTTGAAACTGATTCTTTCGCCCTAGTAGTTACACTGTTTCTCCACAGATAGCACCATTAGTCTGTAAGGTGATTTATCACTTGCCTTTGGTCTATACAAAAATGTTGTTTATGTTTCATGTCGAATGCAACACAAACACAGCTGTGTTGTGAGGGCGACGCGAGATGAATAATTTATTACGAGTGATTTTATTGAAAATATTCTCAACAATATTGGCTGTGAAACTGATGATAATGACGATGAAAATGTAGGGAATGAAGATTTTTGGAAGTGAGTAATGAGGAAAGTGGCGATGAAAGTGATGGTAAAAGAGGACCTGAAAGGTGGCTAGAGCAAAAAGTCAGCTTCAGGCAGTAGTTTTTGATCTTGAAACTCAGTCACCAATGGGTTAGAATTCTAAATTTTGATAATTTATTATATTTTCAAAATGTTTAAGCCTATTTCTCAGGGCACAAAAACAAACTTTTAACACTAAGGAAAATACACAATGAACTGAGCTATTGATCTATAAATATTTTAAATATTTTTAAATATTTTTGTAAATATTTACCAAGCGGTTGATGAGCTAATTGACACTAAATAGAGTCGTTCAGACGACTTTATCACTCCACAATTGAGTTATAGTCGTTATGGACGACTCATATCACGTCGAGGGTTAATTGAAGGTTGACTAATGGTTTTTGTCAACATAATATTTTACACTTTGTACTCAAAAGCTGTTATAAGCTGGGAAGATAGTATTTTATTGGTTGAATTGGGATTGAAACGTACACCAGTTTTTTTTTCTTTACGAATGAATGGTTTTGGTTATAGTTAAGAGGTGGCCCAGGTTTTTAACCCATTCGGGTCTAAAGATGGTTTATATCCATCTCAGATTACGAGTTGCCTCATGGGCTAAATGTGGACAGTACTCGTGCAGCAGTTCCACAGTTTTCTGTTAGGCTGCAGCATATACTTGAAACTGATTCTTTCGCCCTAGTAGTTACACTGTTTCTCCACAGATAGCACCATTAGTCTGTAAGGTGATTTATCACTTGCCTTTGGTCTATACAAAAATGTTGTTTATGTTTCATGTCGAATGCAACACAAACACAGCTGTGTTGTGAGGGCGACGCGAGATGAAGCATTTATTACGAGTGATTTTATTGAAAATATTCTCAACGAAAGTGGCTGTGAAAGTGATGATAATGACGATGAAAATGTATAGAATGAAGAATTTATTAAAAATGAAGTGAGTAATGAGGAAAGTGACCATGAAAGTGATGGTAAAGGAGGACCTGAAAGGTGGCTAGAGCAAAAAGTCAGCTTCAGGCAGTAGTTTTTGATCTTGAAACTCAGTCACCAATGGGTTAGAATTCTAAATTTTGATAATTTATTATATTTTCAAAATGTTTAAGCCTATTTCTCAGGGCACAAAATAAACTTAAGCAGTAGGGAAAAAACTTTGCATTGAAGAATTAATGGTGGCGATCCTAACCGCTTGTTGTCTGCCCCCTGGACTATCAGCTGGTTCTTCTCCGCTTCCAGGTCGGGCCGGTCCTTGGCCACCACGATGCCCAGCAGCTGGTCCTCCAGGCCCGTCGGTGTGATCATGAAGTTGAGCAACGTTACCTTCACCGCGATCTCTGGCAGGTAGTGCGGGTTTCGCAGCTTGGACGTCAAGTAGAACCTGTTGGCAGCAGAATGTTGTATTCCTACCATAAATAGGGATGAGATAGAGAAAAGTAAGAAGTCAACAACTCAAACTAAGCATTGAAACCAAAAATATCCTAAGCTAATTCGCAACTTTATACAGCAAACCTAGTGAACACCAGCACACCTTCAGACCTCACCACATGTAAATCTCTTGGTCGAGTCTGCAGACTGGGTCTTTAGTCTGAGTTTGTCCTCATCTCACCTGACAGCCATTAGTGTAACAGCTTCTTCTACAGGTAACCAATTTTGACGCTTAAATTACTTAAAACTAGGCAGTCTTAAGAAAAGTATTAATTTATTTTATACTAGCTGACCAGACAAACTTTGTAACGCCTGACAGTAAATACTTTTTAACTTTAAGATTAGCTATGTTCTGAAGTCGAATAGCATTACGGCTTCGTTGTGTAGATATTCTGGGTCACAGCATAGTGAATAACAATATTGAAACTATAAGACATATTAATAACATTGCCACAAATTAAATAAATCTGAGTGGGGGGGATTCACAATTTTCTAATCCAACCTAAACCCAAACCTAACCTAACTGTAATACTGATTTTATAGAAAATATATACTACAGCTGATTATTATAATAAACGTAATTTTTTTATAAACATTGTAATTTTTTATTTGGACAACATATAAACACGTGACTTTTAATCTGACAGAAAATAAAAAAAATATAATTACATAATCCCTAAAAACCGTAAACTATTAACGTGGCAAATGTAGCTATTCATTTTGTACAGCACAAATTGACTTCATAGTTTTAAATTAATGAATGATTCAGATGACATTGGAAAGTAAAGCATATTGCTAACGGAAAGTAACCAAACAGCTGTAAGCTTAAGAAATCAAATATTTTGATTGTAGGAAATTTAAAAAAAACAGTCCCCATGAGGTTAACATTATAAATTTAAAACACCATAAAATAGAAACTTATGGAGTTTTTGAAATTTTTTTCACTAAAACCTTCCCGGACACGTACTACTTGCTAAAATTTAATGGGGATCGGAGTAGTTTGGCAACGCATAAAGAACATACATACATACATGCATTCATATATATAGAGATAAGCATGCTACAAAGTACAGGTACACCCAACTCAATTACATTTAACATTTAACCCAATTACACCTATAGTTCATAATATGATTAACTGTAACACAAAAGCTTGTGATTCCAGTTACTCATTAAACAGTTCATATTTTTTGCACTGCCAGCCATAAAACAAGCTTAATTGGGCAACAATTTGAATAAAAAATAACTCTTGACATAGCTTTGGATGATTTCTTTTCAATGAGGTTGAATGAAGTTGACCTTAACTTTGACAATTTTATTCTTAAACAATTTATAAAAGAAATATATTTTTCTTCTTGGATAACAAAGTAAAAGTGTACATGACATTTATAAACAATACGTCTCATATATTTCTAGTATTGTGTAGCTATACTGAGATGATGACAAAACCAGAATGTGTCAAACTGAGACATTTTAGATAAGAAAAAACAAAGCCTGCCACTATCAAACCCGGCTACAATATGACTTCATCCTGGGTAATTTAAAACCGTTTTAGTTTGTCATGTACATATATGACCACCTGAAACACTTTTATTTTGGCACATGGGTGATAAAACCGGACGAAAAGAACCTAGGACTAAAAATCAGTCTCAGTTTGACTGTGGCTGATTTGGTCATCTGGTTTAGACACGGACCATCTGTATTTTATGTTTAATTTCTATTCTAGGTCTTTTGCCCTATCTAAACTGGTAATTACCTATTCATGTACTCTAGTCTAATCCACAACCTCATACCATACATTTGTAAAAAGGTTAACAAAACAGAACCGCTTGCCTGAACTGAGGCGAGTACTCAACCACAGAATCGCCCAGCTTGATACACATGGCCCCGCCTTGCTTGAACGTTTGCTTGAGCAGTAGAGGCTCCAGCAGGGCATCCAATTCTTCGCCCACGTTCTCCAGCAATACCTGGAAATACCTTCCCGTAGAAAATTTTACCTCCTTCCACGTCTTAAGGAATACAATATTTTAATCCTTTTTCACACATCTTACACTTTTCACAGTATGTGTACAAACACTAAAGCCAATATCCTATTACCTATTTACCTTACTCTGTAATCATATAAATTCTAACAAAAACTATTGTCATTATTATTTATATTTTTGTATTGTAAACCGACACAATAGATCATCACAGTCAGTGGCTCAGTAGGTCAGTAGGTAGCTTGATTGCCTCCAAAACTGATGCAGCAGTGTTGCTAGTTTGGATCCTGGTTTTAGAGCAAGTTTTATCTTTACTGTTCATCTTATATTGTTATGTTAGGTTACATACAAATCCGAGGTAATGTATATGTGGATGTCGGATTTCACATTTACTAATACAAATACCAAAATGGGAAAAAAATGAAATTTATAAAATATTTAAAGTAATTTGTAAAAAGAAACGGAACTTAGGCCTTTGAAAATCTTGATATTGATACCCACAAGCCAATAATTTGAACTAGCACATATTTATTTACACGTTTAAATATACATTACTTACAGGTTGTCCGAACTGTATTGCATTTTCAAGCACTCTCACGTAGTCCGAGCTGGTCATTCTTATCACACTCAAGTTGTTGGCCTTCTCCATATTTTTGATCCATTTGTTAGCCTGACTCTGTGGGTCGATCATTAATGGCCACCGTCGTGCATTTCTGGGGAGAAAATTAAAATTAACCCAAAAATTTAGAACTGGATCCACCACGAGAATGATTATGATAAATAGAGTGATAATTATATGTAACCTTGTTACCGAGGAAGACTAGATTATTCTTTGCTAGGATCCTTCTGTCACTGACAGAATACTTCTCTGACCATAGTTGATCTTTTTGTTACAGCCATCGTAAAGAAAGGATTCACAAGGATCGGTAAGGCAGGAGGAGAAAACAATCTTGGTCACCCTGGGAGGGAGAGGTGCCTTAGTGCTAGGTGACCAGACAAGCATGAAGCAGACAACAATCCATCCCACAGAAAACCATAACCAACCAGTACTGGGATTCTGATTGAGATCTAAGGTATGGAAGAACCAAAGGCTGTTGACTTTGGAAAGACTCATCAATATTGTGACAAATTTATTTTATTGTACACTCAATTATGGCCTCTGAGGTAAAAGAAAACAGTGAAACCACATCATAATAATTAACTATTACCCATATAAACAGAATGTGTACAGTACCAAAGTTTAAACTTAGCTATATACAAACTAAACACCCAGCCGGTACAAAAAAAATCTATACAGGAACACTTACTTCACGATGATGCCGTTATCAACAGAAAACGAATCACTGGGAAGACCGAAGATGTTCCACGCTCTAATTTCGACAGCCTCGCCCAGTACAGAAGTGAGCGTAAATTCTTTAGAGCAGTATATGTTGTAGCTTTTAACCTGTTCTATCCAGTTGTGCACCTGCTTCTGTCTGAACTGCATCGTGAATGGTCCTAGGTAGGCAACAACTCCTGATGCCACCAGAATATCTCCTGCAAAATATTACAAATGCTAATTTATGGTTTAATATCTTCATCATGAATTTTCAAGTGAGTCCCTGATTCAACTCTTTAATTACAAAACAGAGTGTGTGTTGGATTCCGAAAGGTAGTTACTACCTTTGTTTGGTTGATCACGGATAAGAAAATAACTTGTAATTTTTTAATTCTTTAAAATCAAACACCTAAGATGATCTAAAAATATCTATTTAAAATCTAACTAAATTATTATCTCATCTGACCTGTTAAGAGATGGTATCGTTCTCCGAGGGCTTTGGCGGTTGTGCTCCATCGATCTTTCTCCCCTCCCAGGCCTCCAATCAGCTCTTCCGCTCTCTGCAGCTTCTTGGTGCACAGATCCACCTCTTCCTGTGGTTCAAAAAGAGTTATAACCATACCATTTTCACAACTTACATTTCACTTATCCTAAACTATACTAACCTAAACTATACAAGGACCTTAAAAAACAGCTTAGCAAAATTTCTTTAAATTTTGTAATTCCGTTTAAGATTTGGATAAAGGTTTCATATTTTATGTATAACGGTACAAATATAAAATACAAATATGATATAAAAATAAAAGAGTAAATACTTTAGTCGGCCCGTAGCGAACAAATTTTAGCAACTACATTGCATTGAAGTAAATGAGTGAAATCAAAGCAGAATAATATATTACAGACATATTTTATGTTTTGACATAAAATATTTTGACATAACATAATATTTTATAACATATTTTGTGTTTTGAGAGAACAAGATTGTTTTAAGTGGATATGCCAACATAAAATAAAATAACTTCAAAAAGTATACCGAGGCAAGATTAAAAGCTTAATAATTATTTTTCTATGTTTTAAAATAAGTAATTTTCAGTTGATTGAAGTACACAATATAAAAACAATTGTTTGGAGTTGATATAATTTCCTATTTGGCCTTTGAACTTCCCCAACAAGTTTGAACATTTCCTTCAGTTGAGGTATTGCCAGCACCAGTTCACTCCTACTCAATCACTGAATACTTATAAAATAACATCATATAAATATGTTAACCTATTCCTGACTGAATTTCAATGAGAAGCCTGAGGCCCTCCTGTCTCAATTAAAATGGAGCCTTGTCCATTGCGACTGAGATGGAACAGAGGATACTAGGGAAAAATTATAAATATGATAATTAAAAGAAAATGCCAACACTATCTATCGGATGGGAAATAAACAAGCACACCTAAAAGGGCAAAAAAGAAATATAAGCAGGCAACGCACGTTGTTTGCTCCGAACCACTCAGGTCGTACAATGCACGTCTTTAGTCATTTTTCTAACGAAATGTGAGGACGTACGTCGTACAATGTACATCCTTAGACAGGAATGGATTAGAGATTCTTTTTGTTTCAGAATGTATTGTTAAAAATAATTAAAGACAACGATTTAAATATAAATAAAAATAAATATGAATAAAATATGAACAAATTGTCTTCCTAGTAGCGCACATGACAAACTACTATAGCCCATTGCTGGACTAGTTTACTGGCCAAATATTTATGGGAAAAATTACATTGACTAACTGCATGTAAGACTTTACTGTAAAAAAATGTTAAGAAAGCTTATATTTACAACTGCTATCTAGACTGAATGTCTAAGTTTATAGTTTAATACAATTTTTTGTTCTGTTTTTTTTTCTTAAAAAAAAGGAACCACAAATGTAAAGAGAATTTAATTTTGAGTATAATCAAAACACCAGTAATGTAATAACTTTTTAAGTACCTAAATGGGCCCGAATTACCTTCTCATTTTTAGGAACACCCATCTTCTCTACGGGTAAGAAAGCTGACAATCGATTATTACCTACCACAACTAAAAAGCCAAGGGTTTTTAAAACAAACCTCTAAATCTGAAGTGTAGATTACTGTCTCGGTAGCTCAAGGAAAAACACTGACCTAGTGTGTCAAACGCCTGGTTTAAAATCAATTATGGGGGACTCCTGTCATATTATGAGCGAATAGTCTATATGACTAAAGTTATTTTAGTACCCCTTTGACTTTAATTGCACCACACAAGCCTATGGTGATCAGCAGTTGAGACTTTTTTGAGGAAAAAGTGTCTGACCTGTTGGAGGCCAGAGTGGCTTAAGGCCAAAGGATAACAAGTTGATAGGGCACCATGTGGATGTGAATGATGTTTATTAATTACAATAGATAAACAGCGGACGCATCATCCTTGGGTTAACCAGATGGCCAGCCCGGGAGACGTACACCTGCAGCATGTCTATTTCAATTACTGTAGGTTTTGGTTAGTTTCTTATAATATGTTAAGTATAGAATACAAGTATTTACAAGATTAGCAAAACAAATTAGGAAAACATGGATAATCAATTATATTAATTAATATGGTAATCTGAACTTATCCGGTTGTCTTGCATACGTGAGATTTTAATTAGTGGCGTCGTTTAATGGCCAACCTCAATAATTGTTTTACTAACTTATACTGTAAATGTCCATAATATTACATCAACTGAGTTAAAACAGAAAGTTAAAACAAAAAAAATTTAATACAACAGTCAGTGGCTTAACA
This sequence comes from Nephotettix cincticeps, assembly GCA_023375725.1. Taxonomy (NCBI): domain Eukaryota; kingdom Metazoa; phylum Arthropoda; class Insecta; order Hemiptera; family Cicadellidae; genus Nephotettix; species Nephotettix cincticeps. The sequence goes on along the minus strand of CM041786.1, from coordinate 15,226,280 downwards.
ACAACGAATACGCATCAAATACAATATAAATACTCCCTGCTATTTCCCAGTTATGTTACCCAAAGTTTTTACAAATGCCATAATTTTACATTTAACATACATAAAATAAATTTTATGAAACCCATTCACATATCGCCGTCTTCGAACGTCAAACGTTTATATGTTTTGGATTGTACATTTGTTCTCCATAAGCATAATGTAAAAAGATTTAAACTTAATATTCAGCACGTCCTGGCTTTAGACCTATCAGAACTTATTTCTACTCGGAAATTGTTATTTCCAAAATTTAAAGACGGTGCCGTTTTCGAGATCCGTGTGCAAATATATATATATATATATATACAAACCTTGCTCGTATTATAGTATTGGATATGTTAAGGTGTTATTACCAAGGATTCAGCCATCTGGCATGGCCAAATAACCATAATGATCTGGTAATCACAATTAGATCCAGGTTACGTACCGGCGCTAACCGTTGTAATTTTGGTACATTAATTCCAATGGGGCTTAAAACAGTAATTTGGTGAATTTATGGGTATTGATTTTAACAGTTTGGGGCATGGCCATGACAGCACCTGTAGGTTGTTGAGGCGGGCCTTGTTCTGTTCCAGCACTGCCTCCAGATCAGCCAGCTTCTTCTGAACCTCGCGCAGCTTTGCCTGCTTCACCGCCAAGGCAGCCATTGCTGTATTGTAGTCATTCTCGGCCACCGCCAGTGCCGCTTTCTTGGGTGCGATTATCTTTGCCTGCACGTCGTACTCGGAAATCGCTCTGATCCACTTACACAGACCTTGTAACATACAAGATAAGATTACAAGCAGAAGTGTGATAAGCAAAATAGTTCACTTGAATGGTCATCTATATTCTATATTACTTCCACTTGATTTGTTTGGTCTTTTAAGAGAGAGATAATTACCTAATTTAATATGAATCTTGAATATTTAATAATAATAATAACCAAATTTTATCAAAAAACTGATTTACTTGCAATGGTTATGTAGGATGTTTAGAATTCTCTGTAAGAAAAACATGTAACTATTTTTAAAATCTCAAACTTCCCATAAAATGTTGATACGAAAATAATTTCCAATGCCATGTCAGATCATCAAGAAGCATTTCAGGGAAACAACCTAGTACAATTTTTTAAATATAATTTTTGTAGTGGCTTCAACATTATTCGTTATTTCTGAAAAAGCCTTTTATTTTTTTGAGCATGTATTATTTTTTTAAATTTACATAAATAAAATTTCAAAATTAAATATTTTTGAACAAAAAACTAAATTTACTTGCTGACCACACACTTTTCCTTTCTCTTCAAGAAAGACATTGCTCGAGGTAAAAACAAGAGGATTATATGACCTAATGATTATTAAGTCATATGGCTGTTCCTAAATATTCTCTCTTTAAATATATCATGAAGCAAATTCAGCCCATCTCTCTTAGCATGTATACAAAATATCACCATCATATCTAATCAATCAGTCTTGTAATAATTTTATCAACCTTATATGTGCTTTCAAGAATATTGAAAAGATTTCCTCATGCAAATACTCAGGAATGATCTTTTTTAGAGACGCCTAAAATAGAATCAACCCTGTAAAAGGAGTGTGAACGTCACAGGGATTTTATTATTCATTTAAGGGTATAAAAATACCCACCAGTTCTAGGGTTAATTAGTAGCCAAACAAACCAAAGTGACTGGGACCAGTGTTAGACCAGTGTTAAGAAGTTGCGCTAAATGTTGTTCAGAATAATCATTGTCATTGATGATTATAAACTCACCCTCTGCGGCAGCTGAGGCAACCTTGATTTTTACAGGATCAAAATCTTCATTGGTAAGGAATTTTTCATTGATGATTTTCATGATTCGAGGCGGAATGTTGTCCTTGTCGTACTGGATCAAACCCTCCAAGAACTTCAAGTCTCCCAGCAGCCGCTTGGAGGGTCCCCAGTAGTCCTCCACCATCTTGCCGCTGCCAGACGGGTCAGGGATTCTGTCCGGTTTTATATCCTGAAATTTGTATGAAATCACTTAATACAAAAATAGGTTTAACATTTTATTGATGTGATTGACCGCAGTATTATACAGGGTGTTCATTGAAGTCAGGGGGGGGAACAAACTTTGAGGGGTAATAGTACTCATCAAAGTAAACAAAAAATTCCTATACACATATAACCTATATGTGTATAACACACATATTTCCTATAACACACATATTTATTGGTCAAAGAGAAAAATATTCTCAAAGTATCACTTAGTTTGCTTTTATATTTTCAAAATGGGGGCAGTTGAAAATCGTTTAGTTAAAATAACAAAAAAACCATTAACTTTATAACATTTTTACAAGATACATGTTAGAATACAGGGTCCATGCGCCACCGCAGCGCACTGTAGCTAAGGAGCGGAGTTCAGCTGGCACAAAGCGGCTTCTTCGCCACGGCCACGCCGCGGTGTTGCGTGGGCCCTTTATCCTGATATTAAAAGTGCATTTTCTTGCTTATCCGTGGACGGATTTCGTTCACTAAAAAATCATTTGATTTGAAATTGAAATTGCAATATTTTTATCTCATGTAAAAATTTTATAAAGTTTGTCCCCGACTGAACACCCTGTATAATACTGCGGTCTATGGCTGAAAATCTTTTCTACCAATCCCGTTTAATCTATGAACACGTTAACTTAACAAACCTTTTAACACATTCAATGCTGATAATTTTTATGTATGCCAAGCTCTGTGTTTAAGGGTTTTAGTTACTCATTAAAAAAAAATCTTTTAAATATTAAAATTGTAAACCAAGCATTATACACGGAGAAGGAACAAATACACACAACATTCACAGACATCCATAACCTTAAAACTTGTTCATGGCTCCGTAACCAGTAAAAAATGGGCACAGGAGAACGCATTTATGCGTTGTCCGTATATGGGATAAACATTTAAGTGTTAATTACAAATTTCTATTGTACCTTGACTATACAGATAGCCTCCATGACCAACCGGACCCCTTTGGGCGGACTCTTCATTGACTTGACGACGGTGATGTCCGCAGGTGTAAGGGTGTCCAGGGCAGCCAGAGCCGCTTCCAGGATGGGCATGGCCTCGGCCAGACGGGCATCACACTCTGAGCGAATAGCCTGCGCTGCCTCCGCCTGTTCATTGGCAACAGCCTCGTCTGCCTTCACCACTGCTTCCACCTTTGTACATAAGCATTAGGTTAGGTTGAATTTTATATGATTAGACCTAAAGGAAATATATAATTGTTTTAAGCCCTAAAGATGTACAACTGTTACTACAATATTAAAACAAAACTAATAAGATAAACAAGAAATATTGGTTGTATATTCATAAAAGAGGCAGTTTTTAAATGTGGCCATCCAGATAAAGAATTCTAGACGTTGAATTATGTTCGCTACCACTCATTATAATGCTGGCTGAAAAATAAATGATTAGATACATCAGTGTTCAGGGAAACACATCAGTGTTCAGGAAGATACATCAGTGTTCTAGGAAATAAATCAGTATTTAGGGAGATACAGCGGTGTACAGGGAGATACATCAGTGTTCAGGGAGATACATCAGTGTTCAGGGAGATACATCAGTGATCACAGAGATAAAAGAGTATTCAGGGAGATACAACAGTGTACAGAGAGATACATCAGTGTTCAGGGAGATACATCAGTGTTCTTGGAGACACATCAGTGTTCAGAGAGATACATTAGTGTTCAGGGAGATACATCAGTGTTCAGGGAGATACATCAGTGTTTGTGTACAGTCACACGATGACTTATACCCAGTTCAATCGGAATGGCAATGGAGATGACTGTTGATTTTGTTGTGCAGAGACCAGAAAAATGACTTTTTAAGGGTTGGAATTCAGAACATCTAAGTCACTTGGCTTTGAGACATGTTTGTTGTTACCTTTGCTACATCCTCGCTCTCCGTCTCCACCTTCTGCATGACAGCCTTGACATTGTCCGTCGCCTGCTGTAGCTGTGGCTGCAGAGCTATCAGCTCAGACTTCATCACGCCCACCATGCGTGCTGCCTTCTGCAGACTCTCCAGCCCACTCTCGTACCGCTTTTTACCGCTCACCAGCTCCCTGTCATCAACAGTCTAGTGAAGTCAAACTGCAGTAATTTATAACTCCATGAACCAGCTAATTATCCTTCATTGGCTCAGAACAACCACTAACAGAGATGGATGGAGATTTTTTTACATGAGGTCAGCAAGGATAATCTGTACTCATCACAACGGAAGTCGCTTAGAGGATCCTGAGTTTATGCAGGATGCTGAGCGTATCACCAAAAATCAATTGCACACAGGGGTTTTCAATTATGACCCTCCATGTTTGAAATATGGATATCCTACATAAGAAAACTAACAACAACCTACTCTGTGATTGTACAGGGCTCCAAAAGGTAATACCCTCAGTTTTGTGCAGTATTAAAAGAGGTTGAAGTCTGCCCTAATGAACTTTTTCTATAAGTGTGTTAGCTCTTCTGAATCTGAAATGTCCTGAATCTGAATCCTTAACCCAGTGCGGTTAAAAAATATATTCATGTCCTGATGTGATCTTCACGTATTCATTTATTTTATTTGACCACTACACGATTGTACAATGGTCATTATCTGCCCAAAAATAAATACTTTTGTTTATGTATTTTTCTACTGATGTCAGAGATATGTAAGAATGTTGTGTGAATTTAGACCTGACAAGACTTGAAAACAGATTAATAAATCCCAAAACTAGTCACTTGATGACTATTAAAAATTTAATTGTTTGACAAAGGTACTATGGTATTAGCCTATACCAATTCAAGAGGCAGGAATGTTTAAATTAAGATCATAAGTCTCATGGATACACCTCCGGCTAGTTTGTCTTACTCATGAGTAACACAGGTATCACTGTGATTACACTGAGATCAAATTACCTTAATGTTTGTTTAATTTGCTGCACACAAATTAAGCCCACAGTGATGGGCAGTTGAGGTTTCTGATTAAGTAAAAAAATATGAAATTGGCATATGCCGACTGTACACCACCAGACACCTAAAGGTTCTGAATAAGGATAAGGTTCCTCACTCTCGTTTCTTGGACAGAATATCCTTGAAGGTGTTGATAAGCTCCAGGTAGGAGGTTGGCGTGACATAGGTGTGACGCTGCACTCTCATCAGGTACTCGATGCTCAGCTGTTGCGTGGATGTGTGGAACTCCTGGCACATGTCGATGCAGGCCTCACGCTCCTTGTCGGGAAGCTCTATGTCGCCCAGGAACCTTGTGGCCACAGCCAGCAATGCGTCTGGCGGCCATGCCTGACCACATGCAAAACATCAGTACAGTAGACCTACTTAGATAATTCTGCCCTTAAATTCTAAGTACAGTGGAGCGTCAAAAATCCGAACCAATTGCATAGGTAGATTGGATTATCGATTCGTCCGGATTTTTGAACATAATCTACAAATACCTCTTGAACTCATAATTAGGCCTACAGTATTATTGGTGAAGTTCTAGAATACAGATAAATGAAACAAAACTAATGTGTTTTGTATTTAAATGTATTAAATGTACATTACTGAGGTTTGTTTCTTGGAGAAAATGTAATAAACAAATTCACAATGTGTACAAAATCACAATATACAATACAGTAAAATCGTTCTGTTGTACATAAAAAAGGTGATAATCATTCGTTGTATTAGTTTTGATATTAGTTTCCTGGCAGCCAAGTCATTTACTTTAGAAACAAAAGCTGATCTTGACTGCATTCAGGCTGCATTTTTTACCATGACATACTCATTACTCAAGGATAAGGGCTAAGGCTGAGTCATCAAGTTAAAAATAGATGAAATGTGAAGGTCATTCACCTGGCTTGGCGCACCACTCATCCCTCGCTACACGGTGGCAGTTTATCCCGCAAAATTTTAAAATATGGTGCTGCAAAAACCTGTGAAGTGGTTTGGATTTTTTACGTCTGGTAATTTACCACTCTAAAATTTGAACTAACTCTTTGTCGGTGCTTTTGATTTTAAAACTTGAATGGTGACTCAATGAGCTTTTTAACAGATATTGAAATAATATAAAAACAATGTAATTTATACATATAGTGTAACAAAGATTGTATGAAAACCCTGTATAATCAATATTAACCCCTTATTGGCTTTTGCTGACATGTGTTGTCCGCATGAAAGTGCTAAAAAAAGGCCACTGACGTGAAACATCATTCTACAGTTAAACTATGTTCTGTTTTGATATTTGCCACGTTACATCGATGTAGTTTGTTAGTTTACCGCTAGAATATTTTAGAATTGCATTTATGAACAGTTTCTTTATCACTTTGTTTTCATAAGCCACATAGTAGATGACTAGAAACCGAAAGAGCTGTACAGTTGTTTGTTTCCATCTTGCGACTGGAGAGGTTCATTATTGTTGTATTTGGTTATTACTTGTATGGTGTATGGTTAGTTTATTTACAGTTAGTCTTTCTGATTCGTTTGTGTATTTCTTTCTTTGTGAAGGAAGATATAAAAAGTCACTACAAGTATAAGATATAAGTCAATAGTGCAAAATAAGTCCATACTACATAAGTAAAACTTTTAAAAATCATGAAATTGAGCTACTAAAATTTTATCACTTAAATAGATTTAATAAAGGCTTTTTTTAATCTTTAATCTACTTTTCCTAACCCTACTAAGCATTTTTAAGAAAATATGTGCACTTTTTTTAACATAAAGGTAAAAAAAATTAGGGGTTAACCTACTCCCGGGCAAACGGCTCAGACCGACTTGCACGTGAATTACCACTGCAGGTCAATCGACATGAATCGACTTGGATATCGATCCGGTATGTGCTGCCCTCTAGAATTCGTTTTAGGAATTACCACAACTAGGTCTGATATCTAGGTTGTTTATTGGGATCTATCTCCACTTTTAATAGCAATCAAAGGTCATTTTTTGGATCATATTTATTTTTATACTCGTTTACAAGTAGTTGATCATCAAAATTGGCGAAATGCGATGCCAGGTTAGATTGACTAAAGACACAATGACTAATAAGTGTTACTGTTATTACTACTATTGTTATGAGGTGAAATATAGTCAACGATTTAAGGAAAATAAACTACAGACGCTACCATTTGCAAGTGTGAATTCTGACCATTCTCCAATTTAATAGGTATCAACTGCTGTAAGTGGTACGCACTAATGTGACCGGGAGATGGTTAAGCAATAAAAATTGGAATTAAACAACACGGAATTAAGAAAACTTAACAACGAGTAGTAGTGAGATCGGTGATACATAGTGGCACCCTTGCTACGAGACTCGCAAGCTTCAAGTAATGAATAAAAGGGGTGTAAGTGGGGGAAGTTGGAAAAGCAAAATTAGGTCGAACTGGTTTCTAGAAAAAGGTGTGTGAGGTACAGTGACTCCTGCGACTGCCGACCGGTACAACGCTTTTTTTTACAAAAATATAAGTGCCTGCAGGCAAACTCCATTGTTTCACTGACCAAAGGTTAAAGAATGTAATTTAACAAATTTTCTATGGAATATTAAAAACTTTGAACTTAGAGTGTACTATCTAGCTTGCACTCTCTACCATGCTAAAATTCCTTAATGTAAAACTTGACATATACTAATATTTAAGCACAGAAGGCTCAGGATATCTTGTTCATATTCTCTTCCCACTCTTACTTCACTGCTGGTGTATGTTTTTCTTATTGTTAATTAGTTTTGTTTAGTGAATAACTTAAAATATTTTCCACAGGATTTTTAGATGTAAAACAGATTTTTTACACTTTATTTAAAAAATCCAATATTATAATAATTTGTCTCTTATTTAATTTGAACAAGACAAAGTTCCATAAAAATAGTACAGAAAAAATACACAGAAAAATGCCAAAAACTTTGCCAAAATAAAATATGTTTTCGATCGATAACATAAGTTACAATGTTGAATGAACAGCTAATATCTTTCTCTCAAAGGTTTAGAGTCATTCAGCCAGATATTGAAGTCACAGAATTATTGAAAAAATCCACTTAAATTTTACTCTGTGTGTGTTACACAGACGTTGTTAAGACGTGTTTTTTTGCAAAATATATTCAGCACTGAGGTCTGTTTGGTTGCAGTGACCGTTTCAGGATTGAAAACACAATTACTAAGGAACATGTCAGCCTTAGTCAGTAACAAGACTACAAGATCGCGCCACAATCATCTTACAATCAACTCTCATTCATACTTGGCTTAAAATACCTACCTTGTGGTATGCTCGCCATTTCAATAATCTAATCTAATCTATTTATACTTGCAATAGTTCCGTAGTGAAACAGTAGGTAAATTTGTACTTACTTGAAACCAATTGATCGTGCAGCAATTTACTAGCGCGGGAAATTTCCTTATCCGTATTCTGAATCCGTCTCCGATAGGGCTGAAGGCCAGGACGACATGGAGCTGGTCCTTGACTATTTGCAGGAACAGATTGAACAGGGCCACCGGGCTGCCATCGGTCTGACAGGAGAAGGACAAGTGATTAATTAATTAATTAATTAGAAATAGGTGTTTAGAACTAATTTTAAATTCAATTATACTGTCAATTTAATGAAGGGTTTTCATTTGAAAAGGCAATTTGTTGTTTTCAGCCCTGTTTGCAAGAACTTTTTAAATAAATATTTGGATAGTTTTTTATGTTTTTAGCTTTTCACTTGATGTTCAAACCATCGTAAGTTCTTCTGTATATTTTAATAATTACAACAATATATTTTCTATACTCCAAACACACCTGCTGTGATTTATCTTTCTGACGATCAATGACCCTCATCTTCTCGCATATCTCAGCTTTCTCATCGATACCAAATAGATTCGGGACCTCTCCTGAGTTCAGCATGTTGTTAATATCCTCAACAAAGGCTTCTTCTTTTATCTGAAAGCATAATTATTGTAAAGTAATAATTTTTAAAGAGGGAGATACTTATGGGGTTAGGTGACACAAAACAGAAGAACAGTACTGATAAATTTATGTTGAAAAATTAAAAAATAATTGCTTTTTGTATTTTGCTTTTGTCTCAGTTTTGGAGACAATCATGCTATAAACTCAGCTTACTGACCTAACCTTGGTATTGTTACGGAGTCACAGGAATGTTCCCAAAGGCTCAGCAGAGGTGTCAGGAACTGCGGAGATTCAATGTGCAAAATGTCTAGAATTTGCAAGAAGTGTTACCGTGCCACACTATGCTACGACAGTGTTTAAGGTTTTTCAAAGATTCTGAATGTGTCATGTTCTTTATGGTCATTTTCATACAGTATAGAGTCGATTATCCTAAAAAATAGGGGGTATGTGTGTTCAGATACCTGAATTTTCGGATAATCGGTCACAGACAGGAAAAACGATGATCAAGCACATAAGTATAAAACAATTTTTTTTAAATTTACTTTTTATGATATGATACTCACAAAAGATACAAAGAACTCTTTATGAAGCACAAAAAACATTCTGAGCTTTAAAGATTCCAAAAGAAAAAGCTTTAAAAATGTTTGTTGAACATCAATTCGGCGTGCAAATGCAAGTTTAGTCAAGCTGGCAGTGCAGTATTATTTGCACATAGGTTCTTCAAATCCTTATTGTGAAAAAATAAGTACACTAAAACCTCGTTTATCCGGTACTCGCTTATCCAAAATGGTTTCAAGAGAAAAATATAAAATGTTGCTGGAAAAATTTCAGCACGATTTGCGACAACCTAAAAGGCGCGGACTGTATTCGGCCGGTACTGCGTGGCGAATTCAGCCGGTACTGCATGGCGTTTTCGGCCGACCGTTCACATTAATGTCAGTCAAAAAAAGTCCACTGTACTTTTATATGTACCAATATAAACACTGTAATAAAATAAACGCAACCGTAATGCGCTCACATATTACGGGTACGATATAGAAAAAACTAAAGGCGTTTAGTTAACTTTTTCTTCCAAAAATCGGTAAAACGGTTTATCCGAAATTCATTTATGGGAATGTCCCTAGTCCAATAAAAACCGGATAAACGAGGTTTTAGTCTAAGTTAACAAAAACATACTGTATTAGTGGAGAATACCTGAGAATCTGTGAAGAGGAAGACCACGTGTTGATCACTAGCACAGGCTCTTAGCAGGATGTGTTTCAGGTCTTCGTGCCACTCGTACATTCCATACTGTCGACCCATCTCAACCTATCACAGTGTTTACAAAATTTATTGGAAATTAAGCCCAACAAATTGTTACCGTCGCTTTTGCGACGGTCAAACATCAGACAGGTTACAGCAAGATGATCCTATCTGTCGTCAATTTTGTGAACTTTTTAGTCGCTGGGCTGTTTGGCTGACCCACCGCCGCCTGTGAGCTAAAACTGGATATAAATTATCCAATTCGATGCTCTGCTGCTAGAGTAAGTTTTGTAGCCACTTGAGCGCTTTCTCAGACAATGGTACTGGTTGAGGCGCTTTGCTGACTTTGCTGATGAACCCGCATACTTTGAAGTACGCGGGTTCGAATCCTCATTTGGCTTGCAAATATGTGGTATAGTGGTGGGAGGGCCTACAGTGACTGGATGGGTGGATGTTGACGGCATATGTAGGCTTAATTGGGATTGCAGTGAACACCTGTTTTGCTTCTTTTACTATTATATTGTTAAGGGGGGAAGGCACGTTTTGTGTTTTTACTGACTAAAAGAATATTTTTCATTAGCTAAAACATATTTCTGCTCAATGAAAACTTTCATTTAGTTAACAATAAAAAAGTTTTATACCCTTAATTAAATGGCATAAATACTGAACATATATAAAATCACGATTGCATACGTGAGATCTAAGCGCTTAGCTATAATCGCGTCGTCGTTTTTACCTCAATAATTAGCTAAAACTGAATTAAATGTCCATACTGTTGTTATATCCTGTGATCAATGATTTGTTAGAAACATGAGGATTGAAAAAACAAAAGATAAATTTAATTTACACCAATTATTGGTGTTACAGTAGCTCAAGCAATACAACGAATCTTTTTCTATCAAAAACGAAGTTTTGGAAATACTCTTTCCTGCTTTTTTTTGCACAGTTATTTACCCAAAGTTTTACAAATTGTTTAGTAATGATAATTACATTTTTACATACATAAAATAAATATTTATGAAAAACCTCTATTCACATATTTTCTTTGGTCTTCATCAAAACTGTCAAACATTTATAAACACTTTTTGCATTGTTTACATTTGATTCTCCATAAGTATGAAATTTTTATTTTAAACTTAATATACAGTCACGAATTTTTGGTCATTAGACCTATCTGAACTTATTTTTTACTCTTTTAGTTTTTCAAAATTTAAAGAAATTTTCGGTGGTTTTTAATGTTAAAATATATATATCAATAATATACAAACTTCAAGTATTTAGTTTGTATTGTTAAGGGAAGCACTTGTGTTTTTACTGACTAAAAGAATAGTTGCATAGTGATTATTCTTTCATTCAGTTAAGGCTAAAACACCCATCAGTTGTAGGGTTGAATGAGACATAGATTTCCAATAACTGTTCATTTAGTTGTGCCCTTAGAGGTAAAGGAACTAGTTAATAGTATAGAAGAACCCACAAACTTAAATAATTTACAAAAAATAAAATCACGATTTATATTACAGTAAATCTGTGAGCATTTATGATTGAGTTCAAATATAATTTAAAATAACAAAGAATATTATCTGGAAAGTAAGATTACGTTGTGCAAACCGGCTGGAATCAGGCGTGGTGTTGCAGTGACTATGTGCTAGTACTTTCCGTTCCATCCTGTAATATCCTTATCTTGCTAATGTTGCAATGAAGTTTTCGATACTATTTAGTACCACATACTTACACGAACAATTCACAATAGTTCGTTCAACATTGGTGTTTTTTGAAAAACAAATACAGAAATCAAGAGACAGTGGAAAACGGCTTGAGATGAAAATGACCTCATTCATTGCTGACATAGAATCTCTTGTTGAGGAAAAACAGTGCCATACACATTTTGGTAAACAACTTTTTCAAGCTATTACTTTGTAGCCAAATGGTATTTCACTCTTTTTAAACAATGAAAAACATTTAATGTTGAATGTTTCCTGGTACACATCAAATCAATTTTTAGTTTTTAGTTTTTTATTTTTCATCCCATACCAAAATTTTTTGGTTTGTTATTAAGAAAATTTTAGTATGGATGTATTTTATTGACTTCAAAGGAATCAATTAAAACACCTGACAAAATTTTAGTTTTGTCAAGTATTGAAGGGGATTGTCTAGTGTTTGGAAGTTCTCAAATACTAGTGGGCTGCGATACAGTGTTTCTAGGTTGTTGTGGGTCACGGGTTAAAAGTGATGTTTTGTGGGTTTTAAAATAAAGTTATGAATTTTCCCAGTACTATGCACAATACACATCTTCATCAACATATATTCTGAGTGCTGGTCAGTGGTCACCTGGAAGAGGTCATACTCGCAGATGTGTGCTGCTAGCCGGGTAAGGGACTGTCGTCCGCTACCACCCACGCCCACCAGCAGAGCGTGACTCCTCGGTTGCTTCAATATTCGGCAGATCCTTGACAAGTGTTCTATGGCGAACCTACAAGACCCAGAGACTAATGAAAACACAGGAAGGTTATCAAATAATGCTTGAAACAGTCATTTTTTAGGATGCTAGGGTGTAGGTTCACTACGCCACGTACAAATTGAAGGTCAGTTCTGGGGATCCAACTAAACCTTTCTGTGTATAACCTAACAACTGATGAATTCCCAGTTCCTTGAACTCACCTTACCCTAGGGTGGGGTCAACCCAGAAGCTAATAGTCTGGGCTAGAGCTGGAGAGTCCAAACATAAGTTTAGTTACTGATATCTCCTTGCAGAACCTATTGGTCTGCCTACCTACTCACACAGACCCACATAAGCACAAGGGCTGCTGATCACACACTTGTGCACCATCAGCATTTCTATAAACAAGTTAACTTATTTATAGAAAATTACTACCCTTTTCAAAGGAATGAAAAAGTCTACCAAATCCCCCCTCGATGGTTAACACCTTCACAGCTATGTGGATGCATTTGCTGCCATCTAGTAGTGCAAGTTTTCATGGCTTATTATTGCTACAGGATAAGAACTAGAACTTTGAAACTTTTGCCAGTACTAGTTAATAGTACATTGTATATCATGTTAGCGTAGGCTGTCTTGGACGGTGCTGCTACGGGTGCGGCAGCGGCAGCCTCGGGAAATGCTTGTCAGACAACCGGCCAAAAAAAGTTCGCACCAAAAAACTGTACAAAATTTGTTTTTATGACTTTTGGTTTAGCAAAATGGTGTTATATTAACTTTTTTGCATCCATGTGACTTTATTTTGCATTTTTTGTATTTTTTTTGTGTTAGTGTTAGTGTTAAAACAATAAAAGGAACATAAAGAATTGCTTTAAAAATATAAGGATACACATCTTCAATTTTCGACAAAGCAAACCTAATCCCAGGTGCTGGTGGCAGCATATGCATCATGGAAGTAGGCGGCCATTTTCACACCTTCACCAGCTGAGGGAGTTAAAAAGAGATCTCTACTGGCATAACTAAAGTACAAGGTAAGAATTTTGTATACTGTAGTTTAATATTTCATTATGGTGAATAGGGTTTTGGAAAATAGGCTTAGCCGTGAACATGTTACAGAGACAATGAAACATTACGCAAGGATCAATTACCTGAACAGTACCAGGTTCATTGGCTTTTTACTCATGTTGTTGAACTCATTTAAGAAGCCTTCAACAATATTTCGTAGGGCGTTTAGGTCCGTCACTTCAATGTAGTTCCTGACATCAGCCTTAGGGTTGGCAAAGTCACAGTACAGCAGACGACGCAGCTCTGTTTCTCCTACCTGAAACCAAAATAAGTTGTTTTATTCTGAGATCTTTTTGAACAAATTTGAATAGAAAGATCAGAAAAGAAAATACACATTTACCAGGGCAATGAGTTAATAATAGTTTATGCAACAATTGTATGCCACCATAAGTTTTTTTTCAAACTATAGGCTTTGGCACATATGTTTTAAGTGAAATTTAGGAATAAAAGTAATAATTTGCAAACAAATATAGACAGAACACTCAAAACTAACAATTTAAATGTTCAACACGTTAACAGCGAGGCCAATCTTAGGCCTGATTCCTGGAGTTTTTCCAGTTATATGGGAATGATTTTGTACCCTTTTAGATTAGTTAAAAATGATTTTAAATGAAAACTACCATATATTGCAAGAAAAAAGGACAATCAGAAAAATCAGATTGGCACTAACAATTTCCAGCAAAAGTGTTGCTACAAAAATTAGCGCCAATATTTTATTTGATTGATTGGCAGTAGCATTATTTGCCCTGCAACTGGCTAGACCTCCTGATTCTGTACTAAACTTACATTTTTATCATTTTTTTATTTCCTCTCATCCATTTAAGTCACCGTTTTTCAACCATATTGCGATTTATTACATACTAGTAATTTAGGGACGTTTGGGCGTCAGAAATCTATCCCGATGCTGTTTTAGGATGTACTTAGACAATTTAGTTCATCACAATGTCTAGAGTTCTATGGTAGCTTCTAATGCTGAATTGGTAAAACACTGCACAATCCTTGCCACCAGCCCAATAGGATCAGGACATAAATCTAACCTACCTAACTATGTTGACCTATTAGACTGGTGTGGCAGTTAATAATATAACCAAAAAGTGACCACAAACCATCCAAAAAAAGACCAACAAACTGAATTAAACTAGTGATTTGGATGTTCAGAAAATAGTATAATTGTTTCCTAGAGCAGTTGTATAACTGTTTTTGAAGAAATTGTTTGCTTTACTCCAAACAAAAACCTACATTTCAAAAATGTCATTTTCAAAATTGCTAAATATTTCCTGTTTTTACTGCTAATCTTAACCAGGTGACAACTACTACGCACCCGGCTGCCAGGTGGTTTATCCTTAACCAGGTGTGCGAACATCTGGTCCAGATTCTCCTCGAGGTTAGACTCAACCACTGTGTGCAGGATGTCGAATATCCAATCCCGGTCCTTGTCGTCCACCAGGCGGTCGTAGTAGACTCGCAGCACCTCATGGACCCAGAGCCGCTTCATGGCCAGCAGGTCCTCCATGGCCTCGGGAACCGACAGCAGCACACCCTGTGGACATAAGTGTTATAGTAGTCTAAGCAGAAGCAGCTGTCAAAATTGCAAAAATTATACTGAAGAAGAATGCAGATCCTTATCTGGCACTCCTAGCATATCGTACAACTCCACTTCACAATAGCTACACTTCCAAATAGCTTCAAAGTGAATTTAGAAAGCCTACAAAGTCATAGCTTCTCATAGTCCAAGACCAAAAAGAAATGTCGGAAACCTGGCTGGAAAATTATAATAAAAAAATTGGGGTTTTGATGCTGAAAAGAAAGTGGCGTGGATTTAGTTTCATAAAATTCACTAGAATACAGTACCAAATGGGCTTTCACTTTTCACGGTCAATGTAACCGTCATAGCTCGTAATAAAACTAGCAGACGACTTGTATTCATTGCTCACAACTATGCACAGTTTGTCACCTCCAAGTAGCTGGGTTATAGGATGTCGCCACCGTCCAAATTCTCTAGCAAGTTTCAAGTCGGTCTTAGTGATGGATTCTAAAACTTACATCATCTGTTGTCTGATTACCTGGATGACTCGTGAGAAGTCTCTGAGGTTGAACAGGTAGTGAGACTTGGCAGGTGTGGGCAGGAGGTTGGCCAAACTCTGCTTGTAGATGAAGAGAGTGGCAGATACCAGCTGGTCGATGCAAGGGTCAAACTCTTTACTGAACCCTCTGAACACAAACAGCACCAATGTCAAGCAAGTCCGCACATTTATACAATGAGTCATATGTGATTAAACTAATCAATAATTAATTAATGATACCAACAAGTTCAGAGTTTGGACCATTTCCAACCAAAAGTTAAAGAATAAAGATTTAAACTGTTTCTTGTTAAGCAGTCCATTTTGCTTCCATTAATTCTATTATTTCCTTTGGAATATCACTCCTATATAAATTAAAAACCTGAATGTAATTCTAAAAACTACATAAGAAGTCAATAAAAATAATTCTACATCCAAAACGAGAACCTCAGTAACAGAATATATTTTGATATTTAAAATAATTATATGAGTTATATATATTGGACATTTTTTTCCATTTTTTATATTTGTGTTTATAAAGAACAAATTCAAAATAAAATATTTAAGTCAAAATGTTATTCGAAGCACTGTATACTTTACTGCAGTCTGCATCAGCGTCTGTTGTTTGTTTACTTGGTTAGTTAGACAATTTCCCAAAGCAATTTAACGTTATTTTTATTAATTTAGTTTTTTTAGTGATTATGTAGCGTAGTCATTCACCTGTCAATGATAGAACAGATCTTAGAGTGTTACATGGTGACAGTAATTTTTCAATTTTAAGCTTGAGGAATTTTCTCTGGCATTTTTTTTACTTCAAACAGAAAAATGCATCATGAAATATTATGTTAGTAATCATTTTTTCATATTTTATTTTACTTTTTAAGTAAATTCATTTAAGTGTTACATTTACTTCACTTTTTTATAATAAAAACAAACTCAAAAGTAACCATTTTCATCAGTAAATAATTAAAACGGAGACGGGTTTTCCCCAAAAACTTGAATTGCTATTTTAACCTGGCATTTCTTGCACACACTATAGGAATAACGCCTGGCACTGAAAGGGTTAATTTGAACTAATAAAATAATACAACCTCCAAAAAATTACCTTGTGTCTAAATGCCAGAGCATAATCTTGCTGAAAATGGTAACCATGACGTCGTCTGTGAACTCGTTGATGACGATGACGTTAAAGTGACGACTGAACCTCGGTGTAACAGTATTGCCGGAGCTCGGAGGACCCATGGCGCACATCAGCTGCCAAACACAACACCTCAGTCATCCTGTACTTAGCGGAACATTTATTTCTATATAAATTAACTATGTGTTCTCTTGTCCGCACTATTGAATACTACGTTAATCCGCAAAGATCGTTCTCATAATTAGACCAGTTCGTAATTCAGTGGCAAAAGTGGTTCGTATTCCACGTTAAACTGTGGGTCCCTTAGTTGTCATTGGCTGTTGGGCCATTAATTAACAGTCATGTCTAAGGAACATGTTAGCCTTAGTCAGTAACAAGACTACAAGATCGCGCCACAATCATCTTACACTCAATCTTCATTCATACTTGGCTTAAAATACCAATCTTGTGGTAGGGTCGCCATTTCAATAATCTAATCTTATCCAATCTAATCTATAAGAGTTGTCCAGAGAGTAAAGAACAAATGTGCAAAGCACGCGGGGCAGATTGTGGTACAATTGAACGGCACCACTGCAATTACATGCACAGCCTCCTGCTTCTTATTTTCCGTTCAGTTTAAGAAGAGTTTCATTGCTGTGCAGTCAAGAAACTTGTTTTTGCAGTGTTAAAAAATTGCAGCGCTAATCAAAAATGCCCCGAAAAAGGAAAAACTGTTGTTTCAGACCCCAAATTAATGGTAACAGTTTTTGGGACTGAACACTTCGATTTGATGCCAAGAGATGCAACAACAAACTCCGAATCCTACTGTGAGACCCTCCAACATCTTCGACTTACCATTAGCCATGGAATGCTGCCAAAAAAGTTTTTCATTCACGATATGCCTGGCTTTATGCCTCAGCAGGAACAAGGCAAGAAATCCTACGTCTGAAGAAGGAAATCACCCCACCCAAACCTAACACCCACTTATTTTCATCTGTTTCCAAAGTTGAAGGAGTT
Source organism: Nephotettix cincticeps (assembly GCA_023375725.1). Classification (NCBI taxonomy): domain Eukaryota; kingdom Metazoa; phylum Arthropoda; class Insecta; order Hemiptera; family Cicadellidae; genus Nephotettix; species Nephotettix cincticeps. The sequence goes on along the minus strand of CM041786.1, from coordinate 15,208,469 downwards.
TTCGGGTGGAAAACAGTTTGGAAGTGACGACAAACATTTATACAATTAATTCAGTAATAAAGTAATTCAGAGCCCCTGCTCTGAATTACAATCGGGTCTAATTAATACTAATTAGCGGGTCTAATTGCAGATTAATGTAGTATTCAATTGTGCGGACATTAAATTCACACAAGAGAACACTACACCCATGGACCATCGATCACAACTATCCAAAATTCGTGACCTCCAAGTAGCTGGATTACAGGACACGACAAGGTCCCAGTAAGTGTGTATGTATCTCAGGTGGTGTGCTGGTGGAATGTAGAACTTGCTATTTCTAATGTTGTGTGGGTGAACGTCTTGGTTTTTTGTAGATTTTTCCACCCACATAAATCACGGCTTCTTGAATGTACTGGTAGTGCCTTGTAGTGTAGGCCAGCCTACAAAATACTGACATCTAGTGATGGTTACCTGAATGTCGATCAGCTTCATCGCGACCACCTCCTTGCGGTCGTACCAGATGTGATGGTCCAGCCACTGTCGCAACAACTCTATGGGAGGCTGGGCGCCGTACGTCTCTTTCATCGGCATGCTCACATCGTCCACAAACACCACACACTTCTTACCCAGAGGAGGGCCGTACACTCCTGCCAACCCATACCACATTAACAGTAGTGATGGTCAAAACCAGGAATTTCGAATCTCAAAATTGAAACTGAAACTAAAAAAATTGAAACTAAATCTCGAAACTAAATTCGCAAAACTAATTAACAGCGTTTACACACCACCAGTTGTCCTTCAATAATTCCAGAGCTACAAAATGCATAAAGACTATTTATATTCTTGGTTATAGCAATGAAAATTAAATTAAAAACAAAAAACATTCGAATAACTCACTCTCTATACAGCGAAAAAATAATATTGGTTTCAGTACCACCGGTAAATTAATAATTTTTGGTAGCATATTTTTTGACTGGGGTTCTTGCATAGTTTTATCACAAGTAAATAATTACAACTAAAGATAATGACAAAATACTTAAGGTGTTATTGAGGTGTTGAATACTATTTATCGGCTCATTATTACCGACAAAAGACAATAATGACTAAAAACATCGGACATTTTTGAGTTTCGCTATGATGCAAAAATTGCAGCAGTTTCGAATTTCCCAATGACGTGAAAATAGTTTTGAGTTTTGACTCATGAAACTCACCAATCAAAACTCGAATCTGGAACATTTTGTAAATTTTGGTGGTTTTGGGATTCGAGTTTCGGTATCGACACATCACTAATTTACAGTACAAGTTGTTGACTGCACACGCTGACTGTGGTCATTGCTTCTACCTGTAGTCAACACCATATTCATATTCTTGACTGTTAGGACTATTCTAATTTCCACAAATTATTAGTATTTATCTACATTTATATGATAAATAGACAAACCTTTCCTCCTTTTGTCTAACTTGGCCATAATAATGTCTTGAGTTTGATTTGCAGAGGTTTGAGCGGAAAAATTTATAAACATCGGCTTGTAAACATTATTATCAATCTTCTTTAATAGAAAATCCTGCAAAAAAGTATTAGAAACATTAGAAGGGAAGCAAGGGGATTAAAGCTGGGATACTGGGGATGCAAGATAAGGTAAAGCTCTGCGTTCCCATGGGGGATTTCCCCACGGTGTTCCAGGGAGAAGTGGCAGCCATCATGGAATGTGCTATGTTCAACCTCAACAGAGGGGTCAGGAACAGGAACATTACCATTTTCTCAGATAGTCAAGCCACTCTCAAGGCACTGGACTCTTGAACCTTCGACTCCAAGATAGTGTGGGAATGCCGCAATGCGGTGTCTTCTCTTGGCAGTTATAACAAAGTTACCGTTTGCACATTGGGTCCCAGGACACTCAATTATCGTTGGCAATGAAATAGCAGACTGTCTGGCAAACGATGGCGCTTCGATAACATTCGTGGGCCCACAACCCTTTTGCGGCATTTCGGGGCACATGTGGATGGAGAGATCAACATGTGGGCACGTGAGTGTCACCGCAGAAGATGGGCGGAGCTTCCCCTCCTGAGAGTAAGTAAACTGTCTACCAGTTCTCCCTCCTCGAGGATTGCAGAGGACCTTTTACAGTTAGTTAGGTCCGAACTAGACTCATTGTAGATCTCATCACGGGACACGGACGGCTGGTCGGGAGACTACGGCAGTTCATCAGGCTTTTAAGCCTAGAAGGTCCATGAGACATTCAACATCAGGGGTGTGCAAAAAGCCACATAGCTGATGTGGAACCCTTTGTGTAATTCAGGAACGCCCAGAAGAAGATGGTGGGACAGTGTGAAAAACTAAATCACAAAAGCAGGGACAGCAATTGACGAGGCATAGGACATGGAGAGATGGCGAGCAGTTGTTGGCGAGGCCAAAATCCTACTCGGGTACCAATGGCCATGGGAATAAGTACGTAAGTAAGAGTAAGTAGTATTTGATTATGGAGCTAAGAATTTTTTTCATTTTATTCATTAGTTTAAAATTGAGAGTAGTATTTTGCCATAATAATAAATATATTGCTGTTGGAAACTGAGTTACACAACCTGTACTAAAGAGCAGAAAGCCCACTTATTGATTGTATTGCTATAACAAATTAAGTGCCGATACAATTGGGTCAGCAATATTTATTTCTATTCTCTTTGGGTGGTTGGCAGTAACATCATTCGTGCGGAAACTGGCCACTATTAACTCCATGTTTTAGTCGTTCCACCACCTCCAGCGGCGTTTTTAGTCCTGTCTAAGGAAAATGTCTGCCTTAGTCAATAACAAGACTACAAGATTGCGCCACAATCATCTTACACTCATTTCACATTAATGCTTGGCCTAAAATACCTACCTCGATAGGACGCTATTTCATAAGGTAGAAGTAGTTATCTACAAAACTGATCAATAATTTAGAGACAGGTGATGGAGCAATAGAAAGCTAAGCAAACTATTTGTACGTATATTATGCAATTCAAAATATAAATGGCTTCTAAAATAAAAATATTCACTTCCCTAAACAATGGTTTACTATGTGTTCTCATGTTTTTATATGATCATTATACATTATTTTTACTTCTCTTTTCAGTAATATATAAAGTTTTCTCTTGTAATTACTTCCTCCTCATAAGATTGTACAATAATTAATATGAGTATGCATACGGGCAAAATTAACAAATTTAAAGGATTTAAAACCCAAACTACATTATTTTACATTACTTAAAGAAGTATCCCACTAGCGAATTTCATTTAGCTACAAAATCCATATGAACTTACCGCTTGCAATATGATTTAATGTGGACTTCCAAAATGTTACCACAATTTTTTCTGATCAAATAAATAAATCCTAGGTTTTTTGGAAAATTAATGTCAAAGATTTTAATAAAATTGTGTCCATAAATGTAGAAGAACTTATTGATATTTTTAAAAGATTGTTGTGTAAGATAAATTAAATTTTAACAATGCTATACTTGTATCCCTTGTAACAGCAATAGACTAATCTACATTATTATTCCTATTTCAACTGGCGTGTTAATCAAAAACATTCAACTAGAAATAGCTTACCATGGAGTAGGCAGACTTTCCAGTGCCGGTGGTGCCAACGAACATGATGGGTTTCTGGTGCATGACCAGAAGCTGCATGAGCGCCATGTTGCGGACCGTCTCCACTGTCGGCACAATGATCTGGTTGACGGGGATATCCCGCGGGATGGGCGGCGCCGATGTTAACTCCTCCGACCACAGCTTCCACTTCCCTTTACCCTGCCGATCGAGCAATCCTTAGTATTTGGTATGTTAACTATTTTATTTAAGAACTCGGAACAAACATCTAAGGACTGCCAATAACAAAAGTAATAATAATAAATAATGGGGAATAATTAACACTCCGGAGGTCGCGTGAGGAACAGTTGGATCCCAAAATTTTGTTGTTACTTACTTACTTACTCCCAGGGCCATCTATATCTAAGTTGACATTTGGCCGCACCAACAAACTGTCTCCACGTATTTCATTCCTCAGCATCTCTTTCTGTCGCTCCCAGTCTCTCCATGTCAGTCTTAACCTGTTGCCACCATCTCTGTCTGGGTCTCCCACAAGGTCTTCTTCCTAGAGGGTTGGGTGTTGAAACTTTTTTCAGCTTGGACTCTTTTCCTCTTCTGAGTATGTGCCCGGCCCATTGTAATCTCCTACATTTTATTTCACTTACAATGTCTGGTTTATTGTAGAGGTCTCTCTCTGATTTCCCTATTGTGTTTCCTTCTCCATTCTCCTTGCTCGTACGTGGGCCCATATATCTTTCGCAGCACTTTATTTTCAAACACTATGAGCTTTTGTTCTTCTTTCTTGGTCATTTTCCAAGTTTCAGACCCATAGAGTAACACTGGACTTATAATTGTCTTGTATAGTCTGAGCTTTGTTCTGTGAGATAGGGACTTTGAAGAAAGTAGTTTTTTGCAGGCACCTGACACATGTTTGCTGAGTTTACCCTATTTTGTATCTCTACACTATCCAAATTTTTACTTGAGATTGTTACTCCGAGATATTTGAATTCCGGCACTTGTTTGAATTCATGCTCATCTATTTTCAGGCTGCCCATCCTTTCCCCCTGGTTTCTTGTAAAGTGTATAAATTTAGTTTTGGAGTCATTTATTATTAGGCCCATTTTCTCGGCTTCTTCTATTAGCAATTTGGTAAGAGTTTTAAGGTAAGTTTGTTTTTACACATAATGTAAATATGGCAATATGTGTGGCCTTGAGCATTGGACCTTGTTTGAAAGCATTTTATCTCTAGTAAATCGGTGTTAGCGGAAGTTATCATCGTATGTAAGTTGTCATTGTTTGGAATACAACTGTACCTTGCATGACCTGATGTGCCTTAGTCTTTATTTCATGTTGTGCAGTGATTTTCTTCTTATTTCGACCGATTTTTAGATATTATTCCATTTACGCTATATATTTTTATACCTGTAGACTACCTGAACTTGACTACCTGAGGTGCAATTGTATAGCTCTATCGAAGTCAACAATTACCGTCACGGTGCTGCCATCTGTGAGCTAATAAATGCAAGTACTCATGTAGTTCCCTTGTTCTGTCGCTTGAGTTCGTCATTTTGCCGCTAGAGTATGCTTTTATCGCCAAAAAGCACTTTCTACTCCAATGAACTGGTGGCTGGACGCTTAGAACGCTGCGCTGAAGAGTGAAACGTTCTAGCCATTCGGAAGTGCTAGGGTTTGAATTCCGACCATGAGCAATCCCAATTTGGCTTGCAAGTGTAATATAGTGGAGTGGAGGGCCCACCTAAAATAAACAGTGATTGGCTTGGGTGGAAGTTGATGGCATTTGTAGGCTTAATTGGGATTGCAATGGACACCTGTTTTGCTTTTATGGTTAGTGGTTAGGTTATAAGGGGGGGCATGTTTTGTGTTTTTTTTTTAATATACACAATACTTGGTATTTTAAGAAGAGTTGCATAAAAATATAAAAATTAAAATAGTCATAGCACTTGGAGGGTTGAATGATAGATTTTAAGTTTTAAATGCCTTCTTTCATTGTGGATAGCCTCCGGATCTTTGAACGGCCGTAGTCGAAAAACTACACCAGGATCCATAGACAGAAAGGTATTTTAAACTATAATTTTAAATGCCTTAACTTTTTATCAATGTATCAATGTACTTACTTCTTTTATGAATCTGTAATCAAACACTGTTGATTGTTCAGGTATTGTGTAAATATACGGTTTTAATGGCGGCATGATAAGATGATCAGGTATACCAAACTGTTCTTTTAACTGCTGAGGAAAATCTTTCTGTAAGAGAGCTTGGAACAAAATGCTGAATTGTTCCCTTCCTGCAGAATTCAAACAAGCGCCCAATGACCAGATACACGAAAAGAAAAACACACCCTGAAACAAAATAAGTACGAGATATTTTGGTTCCAATATTGACCTTTATGGAAATAGTTTGAAATACAACCAGCATTATAATGTAATGTAACTTCACTGAGTGTAGTAAAAATTATTCCAAATACATGAGTCCGGGTAATCCGAACTAACTGGGACCGAACCCTGTCTGGATTACCAAGTTGTTCGGATTTTCAGGAAATGCAGTGTAAAGTTGCATTAAATGTGTGTATTTAGACCAATTAACTAACGTCTTATCATAGTTCATATATAGGTTTGTCCACTACTATCTTTTTTCCTGCACTTGTTTGAATTCATGCTCATCTATTTTCAGGCTGCCCATCCTTTCCCCCTGGTTTCTTGTAAAGTGTATAAATTTAGTTTTGGAGTCATTTATTATTAGGCCCATTTTCTCGGCTTCTTCTATTAGCAATTTGGTAAGAGTTTTAAGGTAAGTTTGTTTTTACACATAATGTAAATATGGCAATATGTGTGGCCTTGAGCATTGGACCTTGTTTGAAAGCATTTTATCTCTAGTAAATCGGTGTTAGCGGAAGTTATCATCGTATGTAAGTTGTCATTGTTTGGAATACAACTGTACCTTGCATGACCTGATGTGCCTTAGTCTTTATTTCATGTTGTGCAGTGATTTTCTTCTTATTTCTACCGATTTTTAGATATTATTCCTATATTTTTATACCTGTAGACCACCTGAACTTGACTACCTGAGGTGCAATTGTATAGCTCTATCGAAGTCAACAATTACCGTCACGGTGCTGCCATCTGTGAGCTAATACATGCAAGTACTCATGTAGTTCCCTTGTTCTGTCGCTTGAGTTCGTCATTTTGCCGCTAGAGTATGCTTTTATCGCCAAAAAGCACTTTCTACTCCAATGAACTGGTGGCTGGACGCTTAGAACGCTGCGCTGAAGAGTGAAACGTTCTAGCCATTCGGAAGTGCTAGGGTTTGAATTCCGACCATGAGCAATCCCAATTTGGCTTGCAAGTGTAATATAGTGGAGTGGAGGGCCCACCTAAAATAAACAGTGATTGGCTTGGGTGGAAGTTGATGGCATTTGTAGGCTTAATTTGGGATTGCAGTGGACACCTGTTTTGTTTTTATGGTTAGTGGTTGGGGGGCATGTTTTGTGTTTTTTTTTAAATATACACAATACTTGGTATTGGTAAGAGTTGCATAAAAATATAAAAATTAAAATAGTCATAGCACTTGGAGGGTTGAATGATAGATTTTAAGTTTTAAATGTCTTCTTTCATTGTAGATAGCCTCTGGATCTTTGAACGGCCGTAGTCGAAAAACTACACCAGGATCCATAGACAGAAAGGTATTTTAAACTATAATTTTAAATGCCTTAACTTTTTATCAATGTATCAATGTACTTACTTCTTTTATGAATCTGTAATCAAACACTGTTGATTGTTCAGGTATTGTGTAAATATACGGTTTTAATGGCGGCATGATAAGATGATCAGGTATACCAAACTGTTCTTTTAACTGCTGAGGAAAATCTTTCTGTAAGAGAGCTTGGAACAAAATGCTGAATTGTTCCCTTCCTGCAGAATTCAAACAAGCGCCCAATGACCAGATACACGAAAAGAAAAACACACCCTGAAACAAAATAAGTACGAGATATTTTGGTTCCAATATTGACCTTTATGGAAATAGTTTGAAATACAACCAGCATTATAATGTAATGTAACTTCACTGAGTGTAGTAAAAATTATTCCAAATACATGAGTCCGGGTAATCCGAACTAACTGGGACCGAACCCTGTCTGGATTACCAAGTTGTTCGGATTTTCAGGAAATGCAGTGTAAAGTTGCATTAAATGTGTGTATTTAGACCAATTAACTAACGTCTTATCATAGTTCATATATAGGTTTGTCCACTACTATCTTTTACCAGAATGGCATCGGGTGTTCCGACACAGACGTTTTATCCATTATAGACTTGACATTAGAAATAAAACACGACACAAATCAACACATAAAAAAGAAATAAATGATAAAACAGTGCTAACTGTAGACCTACTTTTTACACGATCGTGGTCATTGCTGGAGATGAACTCAAATGTTCGAAAAGTAGATGACAAAGAGTCGGCCGTAAGAATCGAGTATATTTTGATTTAATGTGAGTGTAGTTTGACATCACCCTACACTATCTCGAGCATCAGTATACATCCGCATACAATAATGTTTAATATAATGTTTATTAGAGGATGACACACCCCTGCATTAGATAACCGAATTTCTGAATGTTCAAAATAGTAAGTTATTGCATTTAATTATCATTGTGTACGCATTACTGTATAATTAGTGATACTGTGCTTATGTTTAAAGTGTTTTAATTGAGATTACATTGCTTCATTTTTTATTTAAACTCCGTAACCTTTTCCCCATCAGGAAGTTCGGATTAGCCGGACGTTCAAATTACCAGGACTCTGGTGTAGTTACAAACATGTATAGTTAAAATGACAAGAAATAAATTTGACAACAATATTTATGATATATTTTTATTCATAGTTTACTCAGATTATACTTTTTCAAGGAAACTTTTGCAAACTTTTTGAAGTGATACCTTAACACATAAAACATATCAAGTCATACCTTGATGTAATGAAACTCAATTTAACAAATTCCTTGATTTAGATTTAATGAATATTTTAAAATCTGCTTGACCTGTGTATAACACACAATGCATATTTAAACTCTATATATTACGAATAAACTATGGTCAAACCCTTGATATAACGAATTTTTAATAGTACTGTCAAACAAAAATTTTTACTCTACACAACGAATTTTATAGTTTCCGACCTTTATATAACGTATTTCACCTCTATGGACTATGAATCAATTTCAGTAAGACGTAAACAAACGTGTCCCAACCAGAATCATCTGTCAGAACAATCTAAATCCTATTGTTTTAGCTTCCGGCTGGCGTATCCTCGCTTTCGTTAGGTTACAATTGGGAGGTCATAACTTAATGTGTACTGTATGTATAGTGCAAAGTACATCTGTGAACCTCTATACAGTGTAATGAAATCTTAGCTGACCTAACCTCAATTTAACAAACTTCGATATAAAATATTACTGCATACAACATATTTTTTATTCAGTACCTTCAGATTCATTATATCAAAGGTTGACTGCACTCATCTATATCGAAACATATCACAGTTAGCAAGCATAGTAAAGTTTTAAAATATGATTTTTTATTTCCTCCTTGAAGCTAGAGTGACTGTCGTATTTAAAGGTGAGATTCATAAAAACCTACGATGCTCTTAATGATTCTTTACAGCAATATAATATTATTTTTTAGAGTATTTTGATAGTGATTTAAGATTTATATTTATGATCGATTGATACTGAGTGTGATTGTGATTTGAGGTTTAGTGATTATGATTTCATATTCATAATTGTCTTGTCATTTGCAAGTTTTACTTTTAACTTACTGTATTACTTCATATACTGCAATATTAAACAGATTCATGAGATCATGTTTAAATTAGTATGAATTAAAATATAAGCAATTATGTAAAAATTTTAAAATTTAATTTAAATTTGACACTAAAGATAAATCCTATGGGAATCCCACAACTTAGATACAACACGGAGAAATCCATTACAAATCATGTTGACAAATATAATTAACACAAAGAGACAAACCTCCAATTGTGCTCTGGTATCCAAATCTGAAATGTTTTTCACAAACTCTTCATCATAGAAATCATCCATGAAACAATCAAATAGGTTTGTCAAGGCTCTTATCAGATTTGAATCGGATGATGGGAATATTTCCTGAAAATATACGAAAATAAAGTACTAGTTAGTTTATAGGCCTTTGTTATATTAAAAACTGATTTATATGGAAAAAACTAATTTTAAAGTTATCTTATACCGTGTGTAATAAATAGGAAAGGACAGTTAAACTAATAATTTGAATTGATACTTCTCATGGTGTTCGTAAAATAAAATTTAAATAGTTTCGTATATCCATATCCATATCCAAATATCATTAATTTCTTACATGAGATCTTACTTAAGAAATTTATGTTAGATATAATTGTTATTAAATTCTCATTACGAACCGTTATTTAATTTTTTTAGTTTACAGAATAATCCATAATATTACACAATATTTAGAATTCCTGAAACCCTATATGAGAGCGTTTCAATTTTCGATTTGAGTGACTATATTTCCATATTAACCCTAGAATCGCTGAAGTCTCGATCACGACACACATTTACTAATTCAACTGGTATGGCCAATGCCGACCTCAAAACAAACGTTTTCCACATTTTTAAGCAAAATACTTGCAAGTGCGGAGGTAACCTCCGGTATGCGCCTGATGAAGGGTCAACAACATACATTTTCTGAATGGTTGATTGGATTGAGCTTTATTCTTACAGTGTCTCTTCGCCTTCAATAGTCTGCAGTTCCTCCACCGTCTTGGACATTATGTATTGTTAGAGCAATTTTAAAACTCTAAAATATGTCTCTTTTCAAACACGAGATTTCAAATTACACGTTGGATTAATTTTATTTGCTAGACATTATAATCCCCTTTCACACGATGCCAAGTAATAAGTTTCTGGTAGTAAACAATATCACTGCGATCTCTGAAATTAAACATTGTCCTCATAGGGAAGTAAGAAAAATAAGGAGGGTATATTAGTGATTCTTAAGATGCTACTGTACTTTATGTACTTTGAAATAAAACAATTTTTTTTACTTTCAATTCAGAGACGAATAAATGTTCTCTCTTGCTGTATAAACTAAAAAAAATGATTGATGGATTTAGAATACAGTTACATACCACGACTTTAGTACGACGCAGCATGTAAAGCAATACGGGACAGAAGCGGTGGAACAGATGTACGATGACCTGCTTGTTCTGAGCATGGAGACACGGAGGCAGTGTATTGAGCCAGGACTGCAGAAGACAGTCCCAGCCCAGCGTGGCAGGCTCCATGTAGATCATGCCACATCTGGACACCTGTACGACAAAGTAAACAGTGTCAGTGGATTGACACATTACTTTCTCCCTTGATAAACCTATCATATGCTTTAAAGTCTATCTAAATATGAATTAAAACTTATTATTTAAAAAATAATCATCCAACTACTTAAACTAAGAACAAGATCAAATAAGTTAAATTAACTGTTAGAAATTTTGGGGCATGAATTCGGATAAATAAATAACTCAGGGTCTGTTAGACCAGACCCAGGACATTAAGGGTTAATAAAGAAAGATTTAGATTTAAGGCACAGTAACACACAGAAAAACAAACCACCAAATACTTAATGTTACACACACAAAAAAAACCAAGACTTCTACGAAATAGCTTAAAACATAATTAAGAAGTCAAACTGAACATATTTACTGATTATTGAGATTATTGCAAAGATTTTCCAGGAAAGTAACCTTGAAACACAAAATAAATACTAAAGTAAATAACAACATAAATGTCTCTTCAGCTAAATTCTTGGGTCACCCTAAACTATCTCTATCCCTCTTCTACACAATAGACACACATAAAATATAGCTGGAACTCTACAAAACTCTCTTCAAGCCATGAAGTCGCTAAAACTCCATAGGTTAGCAGTATGTGACGGATTGTCATTGTGTGTTCCATGTACCGCCAAATCATGCAGAAGACATTATTTGGCTTGTGAATGGTACACATTAAACCACACTTATTTGATTTCTTTAATTTCTAATAGACTCAACAGCACGTACCGTGGCTGGGGAGGCTGCCTCCAAGTCCATCGGCTCGAACATCAAGTTGGTGGTCGGAGCCAGCTGGATGATCTCCCCGGACATGAGGCACAGCTTCTTGTTGTCATCCAGCACGGTGTTCATGTTCTCTATCCAGATGGCGTCAACTGGACCGTCAAAAATCAGCCACTTCCTAACAGGATGAAAATACAAAAACAGATGCAAATTGCTTGAACATGAGCCTAAACTCCACCAGGAGGTGAGTGGAAAAGTGTTCTGTGAACTAGGAAACAGCAATCGTAGGTTAAGTTAGACATAGTGACGCGGCATATTATACAAAATATAATTGTCTGAATAAACCATTGAATCATTGAAGATCTCTAAACAGTGGTACGGTGAACACCTCTACAATATGAAAGAATAACTTTATCTTGCTTATGAAAACTACCTTTATATGAACCATGCTGTTGATCGGAAACTATTCTGCAAGTTAAAATCTACAAAAAAGGAAGTAAAAGTACAAAAAAAGGAATAAGAGAAACCGAATACAATTGACTTTTAATAATCCAACAGTAATGATACTAAGGGGCGTCAGATTACCAAAGGCTAGCATATTTTTACTAAATTAACTATTGTGACTGGTTGTTGTCTATTGTTATGTAATTTTGATTATTTATTACTAAGTGACCTGTCAATGCATTTGTAATGTTTTATGACCAATAAATATTCGCAACTGACTACTAACTATTCATGCTATCGATGGTTTTAAACCAGTTCACAACCATGACCTACCCCATTGTAAGTTTCCAATGGAAATTGGACACAAACTTTAAAATACAAGACACAAACCTAATCAATTTATAAAAGAGTGAAACAATGTGGAACCATTAACTTTACCTGTTCAGATTGGTTGACATAGCAAACTGACGATAGCTGACTGCCAAAATTCCGTCAGACCACTCGTGTGACACTGGGTCAAACTGCCCATACAACTGTCCCATGGTGATGGACTTGGGATTGATTACAATGATTTCCACTTTGTGTTCATTCATTCCGCCCTAAAAAATGTTAATATTATATGTAATATTTTACTCTTAACAACTTCATTTTACTATAAAACAGGGTTTTAAAACTAACATTATATCATTAAGACCTGTTAACCTGCTAAATCTTACCATCAAGAAGTACAATAAATGTCGGTATTAAAAAGAGAGGTGTAATATTAAATATCATTGAAAACAGCAATACAATAATAATAATAAATTAAAATTATATACATTCACCAAAGTTCCATAATACAGCAGAGTCCCGGTAATCCGAACTAATTGGGACTGAACCCTGTTCAGATCACCAAGTTGTTCGGATTACCCAGAGGTGCAGTGTAAAATTCATTAAAAGTACTCATAATGTCCATAGTTTTAGACCAAACAGTGTATTTAGAGCAATTAACTTATGTCTTATCACAATTCACATAGATTTGCCCATTACATTATGTTGAAAGTAATTCAAAATTGAACAGACGTCATAAATCTAATATGCACAATTATGCTAATAACAATTAAAGTAAACATCACCCTACGCTATCTCAAAAACATACTGCTGCATTGAATGCCAATTTTTATATACAACGATAAACTGTAATGGCTAACTGTAATTTTACAAAAAGATTTAATTGAATCTTAGTTCAATGTCAAGAAGTAGTATTGTGTACTATTACAATATGAATGTAAAATTAGTGTAATCGTGCTGTAAATTAAAATATTATAATTGAGATTACATTTCTTTGTTTTTTAATTCAAACTCAGAAACCAGTTTGTTCGGTTGTCATCAAGTTGTTCGCATTAGCCGGACGTTAGGATTACCAGGGCTTAGATTACCGAGACTCTGGTGTACCACTTGGCAAAAATGTAATTAAAAGTTATTAAATAAATAAGATAGTGAATAGTGATGTGAGGGAAGACATGGCAAAAATAAAATTGAGAAATAGAATAGAAATTAAAATGCATTATCCCTTTTGGTCTATTAAGAAGTAAGTAAGCATTTGAGATCCGTGTAACTGATATTTCACTTGGAATCAAATTTGAACATGCAATTGTAATTGCACTTAGTAGGCCTATTAAAGAACCAAATATCCAAATCCAATACCCTTTCTTCAATCAGGGCCAATGCATCAGCCAACATTCTGTAAGATGAAGTCTTGCCACCGAAAGGCATGCCGACAATCATGAAGCCGTGTCGCACAATCATCATCTCATATATCTGCTGAATCTTCTCCAAGAAGAAGTCAGTACACTGGATGTTGGCTGCTTCACAGGCGTCTTGGGCTGCTTTATTGAGCACCGTGTAGTCCGGCTCTGGCAACACCACTCCCGGGAACAGATCGGAGGTGATTCCCTGCATAATCACAATCAGAACAACATCTTACACATAACTCTGTACTTATTACTCTTGTGACAACAATTTATCAAAGTGTGCTACTTTTTACATTATTGCCAATAGCATTTAACACTATTTCATTACTAGTTTATACTTTTATGGTGCAACAGAAAAGTTCCTGAAGGTTTCATAGCCGTGTCAGAATCAGCTGGGATTCAGCGTGTGAAGCGCCTAGAACGTTTTAGGAGCGCCGCAACAATCAACAATACAACCGAATTCTGGATTGTTCACGAAGATTGCAGAAGGCACTGAAAGTATAAATACCCATTGCTCTGCACGTCACGAGTTAGTTGAATACTGTGCAGGGTAAGTGACTGATCAGTGACAGCCGGATGATTGAAAGTGACAGTGATGGTCAATATTTTAAACTGTGTCAGTGACAATTAAAGTGTGTGTTAAATAGGAAAGACTGGATATAATAATTAGCTATAATTAATAAACATTGTAAATTAGGGTAATTTAAAAATTAGATAGTTTAGGATAGGTGTAGGCAACAGTTACTTATTTTTGTAATTTTAATTTTAATAATTGTAAAATTAATTGTAATTATCGAGAAATCACTATTGTTTTATTTGTAGAGCATGTAGGCCCTTAAAAACATCATCACGATGAATTTTGACATTGATACATTAACAATACAAACACAATAATACAAATACTAATATCCTTCACTGTGAAAAAATCTTACAGATTATAGACAACATCATCTTATTATTATTATATTACATAAATATACATATATATAAACTTATGATTATATATCAGCTTTTAAAAACAATAGTAGATAAGGTAAAAGTTAAGTACAATTTAAAGGGTAGGAAAATAAATAAAAAATGTATCTTTTTAAAACATTTAAAGAGAGAATGGAAATACCCTTGCCGCAGCAGACATGTGTGCTCAACGAATTTCCAAATCGATAGTAAGCGTGGCAATATCAAAATGAATTCCATATTTAGAAATACTTTAATACTTCTCCAAAAATGAAATACCACATACATTAAAAAAATGCATTACTTGGTTTTCTTACTTTATACTTTTCAAACTTGTATACATCGGTAATAAATCGTTCATCAATATCGAACACTGAATTTGAATAAATCTTAATCACATGTTTGAAAATATAAACATAGCAGACATTTCCATTTCTAATGCTATTCGTCTGGAAAATGTTTTACGTTATATTTGATTTTCTGTTGACTAACTTAATTCAAAGTATTTTTCCTGTATGCATAAAGCGTATACCCTTAATATGAACTCTCTCCTATAATAAAACTTCAAGCCAAAAGCTCACAACTTTCTGGATAAATTTTCCCTAATAGAATTATATAGGAAAGGAGGAGGCAGGTTTGCTGGCACAACGAACACAACATGTTGTATGTTTGATATACATAATTTGACTTTGATCGTTGAATCTATAT
Organism: Nephotettix cincticeps; assembly: GCA_023375725.1. NCBI lineage: Eukaryota > Metazoa > Arthropoda > Insecta > Hemiptera > Cicadellidae > Nephotettix > Nephotettix cincticeps. Next base: position 15,192,976 of record CM041786.1, on the reverse strand, counting down.
GACCAGTTTCATCAACATCTGTCTATAAATAAATGATTTCAAAAAATATTATTTTTTCACTATCCTCCATAAGATTAACATTGGAGCCTAAAAATACAACATACTGTGTTTAGACTATGACTACAGAAAGATTAAATATGACAAGAGTTGTTCTGTAAAACAGGTGTAACTGAATCATGCTCGGGAATAAAAGGAAATTTCATTTTCATATTAAAAAATTAAATTCTGTGTTTTATGTTCAGAAGGATTTAGAAGGAGACCAATTTTCAACAAAAACACTCACGTGAAATAAAGGAAGATCATGATTGAGAAACTTAGGCAAGTTGACATCTTTGATGGACCTAAGCACAATTATGTCCTCAGATTCATCAGGATACTTCAACTTGAGATTCGCAGCAGCAGTCAGGACCGACTTGACAGCTCTCATACCTGTATCAGAGCAACATGACAGTCTAAAACAATATTACTTCAATGATATCAGGTGTCAGCTGTAGTATTCAGAGAGATGGAGATCAGTGAATGCTAGAGATGTGCTCCATGTGAATACAGTCAAACCTTGATATAACGAATCTCAAGGGACCGGATTGAATATTCGTTATATCAAGGTTTTCGTTACATCGAGTTTCGTTATATTGAGTTTCGTTATATTCGTTGTATGATATTATACATCGTTATATTCCATCAAACGCTCTGTAATTGCATAGGATACTCTGTTGTTAAGTAAATGGAGAATAAAATAAATAGTCTCATTCTACTTGATACAAAATAAACTAACTTTATTTTTTAAAGTACAGTATGTTTAAAAGAAGAATTAAATCAATTACGTAGTAATGTTGTTATGACAATAATGTACATACTTATATGTATTAAAAAAGTAAACTACAGTATGTATTATAATAAAATAAAAAAGGCTTTCCTTAAAAATAGTTTTAACACTGCATATCTTTAAAACAACGAGAATAAAAATTCTAAATTGAAATTCATGACAGTCAAGACCGGGACACATCCGTGGTCGGGCGTCATGTTTAGACACGATTGTAAGTTTGTTTCCGTTCGTTATATCAAGGGAGGATAGAGATCATTCGTTTATAGAGGTAAATTCGCTATATAGAGGTTTTTATTAAGAAAAATTCGTTATATAGAGGTTGATTTATTTTCTGGCATCTTCAAAATTCGTTAAATCGATGTTTACAATACGGTTCAATCGTTATATAGAGGTGAAATTAGCATTGAGTCTTATGGAAGTTGTAGGGATTTAAAAAAAATTCGTTATATCAGGTCGTTATATCAAGGTTCGTATATCAAGTTTGACTGTATTCAACTTCAAATTACATTATAATTTTCTTAATAATAAATTATAAATTGGTTATGTTTTAGTCACTAACACTCCCACTGATAGTGTTTTGTGTAAGTAATTATTATATTTTTAAGTTATATGTCTGTAGTTTTGTTTGTTGCTTTGTTGTTGTTTGCAGTAAAGGCGTTTGTTAACTTTGGTAGCAGCTTGGTCTGCTCTTGTATCATGTGTGCCTCAGAAGCAAGGTGAGGAGATGAATTATACAACAACCATGGTTTGTCTCGAACTCCGCAACTATGGGGATGTTGGGAGTCCCAACTCTTTACTTTTTAAACAAAACTTAAGCCCATGGACTGTTTCAGAAAGCATCCCAGTCCACCCTGGATTTCATCAGGGAGCTCTGTAGACGGTTCCAAGTCGCAGAAGACTGGAGGCCCAAGAGGTGCATTGCCATCCTGGATGATCCACCGTAGGGGAATAACATAACCTGTCCAGCCAAAGCCTGACACAGGGACACATTGACACTATTCTCAATTTATGATTATGTTCAATATATTTTGATTAACATCTGTTATTTCATTTGCGCATTCTGATTTTACTGTTTTACCACCCTAAGAGGTATTTTAGGAGCTACAGTGGAAACCCTAAAAATGTGATTCGCCCAAATGAAGTCCTTGAGCCGGTGTTGCTCATACTTGTTTGGGCGGATGGGGAAGGTGGGTTTAGTTTGGGTATGCACTGGTTAACAGTGGGTTTCACATTACCCGTGATGGTGCGGGAGTATTCATAGTTACCTCCTGCCACAAACAAAAAAAGTTTAGCAGCAGAAAGTTTCTTCCACACTGCAAAATATGAAGATTTTGATTCTGATACATGTCGCCTTAAATGTCTTTCACGCTCTCTACCAGATGGTAGATAGCATTGCATGGGTGATATTAGGCTTTGCAAAAGAATTTTCATTCTTATACTTTAAGTGTAATTTATTTAGAGATGCACTACTCCTCTGGAAACCAACCAGTCTCCCAATTCATCAATTCATCTAAGTTTGATTATAGAATCATCACACAACAAACAGTTATCTTTATCTTGCATTTTGCGGTACAAATAGCTTACCATAGTCATAGTGTTGCTGAGAAGACAATTGTTCAGAGCAGAGCTTGTAAGTAGCGACGATCTTGATAGCCAGAGGCCGAGCGTTGAGGTAGCCGTTGGAGTAAAGCTGTATCTCGGAGATGAGCGCGTAATCAGGAACCATCATTGCCACTGATCGGAACAGGGCCTAAACACACACATTTAGATTGAAGGATAAAAATAATTACATGATACCTGTGTAATATAGTCTAGTGATATTAGTCTAAGGGAATAAGTGATTTAAAATAGCAGGAGAATGGAATGTTCAGAGAATGGGATGGTGGCGACATCCTGTAATCCAGCTACTTGGAGGTCACGAATTGTGGATAGTTGTGAGCGATGGTCGGTGGGTGTAGTGTTCTCTTGTGTGGATTAACGTCCGCACTATTTAATACTACGTTAATCCGCAAATACCATCCTCATAATTAGACCAGTTCGTAATTCAGAGGTCGTGGTTCGGATTCCACGTTAAACTGTAGGTCCCTTAGTTGCCATCGGCTGTTGGGCTATTAATTAACAGTCCTGTCTAAGGAACATGTCAGCCTTAGTCAGTAACAAGACTACAAGATCGCGCCACAATAATCCCACAATCATTTCTCATTCATACTTGGCTTAAAATACCTACCTGGGTAGGTCGCCATTTCAAATGGTAATCTAATCTAATCTGGTAATTAGGAATTCATTTGAAGGGTAAGGGAATTGAAGTGAATAGACTATGGCTTAATATAGTTTTGATTGATAAGTGTAACCACATCACCCGTACAGAGTAGTATAGTACAGTGAAACCCTCAATCCGAACCCGAGAAATCTAAAATCCTGGAATGTGTCTTGGGAAAACAAAAAAATAAAATAGCTATTAATTTAAAAACATATTTAATCACACAAATTTATTTTCAAGGTTAAACACAAAATATACAATACAAGATTGAACAAACACAAGTTTTTCACTTGAAGTCTTTTATCTTTAATTGTCTAAGTGAAGAAAATCATCACGCAGAAACAATTCCAAACCAGCTTCGCATAAACATCACTTCGTTCAGCTGTTAGCGATACGCACAAGTCAGAAAGTAAAGGCTCACTAGACAGAGAACAAACGTGAGGCGCATCCCATGAGAGGAGGAGTGGTTTATTTTTACATGTCATGGGTCGTACATCCACCCGCCAACGTCACTGGAACACTCAATCGCCCAGCCGTATAACCCCAATCGCCGCATCTGCCATCGCTTACCGCGAATACAGTGACAAAATAAGTTCATAAAAATATTTACCAGGGAATCCGAACACCCCTAAATCCGAACAGGCTTCAGACCCAATTATTTTGATTTTGAGGGGCTCCACTGTCTTCAAATCCAAGCAAGACCTGATATCGTCCAACACAATGGTTCAGCTCAGTTTCAACCTGTAGAGTTCTTCCAACCAACACAAAGCCACAATGGCCAGATTACCCAGTGTGGGTTAACTGTGTCTAGTTAAACTTGCAATTTGAAATCATTTATTCTTGAGTTTCGATCAGACCGGAGTGTCCAAGCTTAGCAAGCAGTTCAGCAATCAGTTCTCTTAGAAATGAAGAGGAACCTGATAAGACGGTAACATACCCCTCTGGTTAGACTGGAGGCTTACTAACTAATGTTGTTACAGTACTTTTGAACACACCCAACTTCAACCTCTGATCTAACTTGCACTATTCAGAAGCTTTAGACATTAAACCTTTTGGGGAGAAGATACTTGGTTTTAGGGAACTAATACTTAGTTAAAATTTTACATCATCTCTCTCATCCCAGGAAGATCTACACCATCCACTGGAATCATTTTCCACATTACTTCAGGCTACAACTAATGGAAAGTGGCAACTGGCAATATCAAATAGTGGAACTCAGGAACAACAACAATCACATGTCATGATTGAATGTTATTCTACTATATTCTACCATCTATATAGTTTGTGGGTTTCTATTGTTATGTAATAGAACAGATTAGAACAGGGATCATCACTAAGATTTTGCAGATTGGTCTTTGGTTTCTATCAAATTGTCCTTAGTGCTGCAATTAGTGGTGGCCTGTGATGACTTTTGGGGTCGCAGGGATTTGGGGTAAGTAAACAGGGAGGTATAGGGGCCCTTCCCGGAAAATTTTTGAAAATAAACACCTAGAACGTGTTTTTAAGCTTCCTGAAGCACATTTTTCTTAAGCAAGCACAAATTGTGTTACATAACCTAGAAAAAAATTTACAAAATAGGTGTATGCCTATTACTTAATTAGAAAAGTTTAAAGCTTATATATTTATAATGTATTTTGTAATTTTTTTATATTTGAGGGCCATAAATCATCCTGCCAAGAGCCACAAGAGCCATAGTCAGGACCCCTGGATTAGATTATCCAAAACCTAACCTTTAGGTTATCTGGAAGTTCAGAGCGGCCAGCATAGCCCGGGTTCATGGTGATGAAGACAGCGCATGTCGGGTCAAGATTCAGTTCCGTTCCTTCAAACAGCAACTTGGGGTTCCCGGAGTTGATACCTCGCTGAATGGTCAATATCTGCTGAGCCACAACGGACAAGACCTCCAGATCGATGCGGTTAAACTCGTCGAAACACGCCCAGGCACCACAAGAAGCCAGTCCCTGTGAAGTTAAACAATCAAACTACAATTAATTCAACAGCACACAGTTCTAGCAGGAGTAGAGTAGTATTCTCGATTTAATAGTTGTAAAGTGTGACTGCCAATATTGAAGTGGTCTGCAAATGTCGTACACATGTATAAATTTGTTTGTAGACACACATTTATTGACAAAGAGAATTTGTCGATGGTAGAGAGATATAAAATGTTCATTGTCATATTTCTTTGTATTATCAGAGAAATTATCATATAAATTTGTATAGTACCCTTAGAAATTTTTAACTTCAATTTAAAGTGAATTTTGTCATAAATCCCCATCTTTAACCCCAACTTAATTCTGCGATAAATACAAATTTCATTTCTCATAACTGCAATAAACATAACATTTGCAATGAATGTTACTCCGTAGTATTCATTGCGAATCAAGATCCTCTCCCAGTCAATGGCCATGAATTTGAACAGGTCCAGATTTTCAAATACCTTGGAGTCACAATATACTGTAAAGTAAAAATTCAGAAGAAATTGAGATACAACTCAGAATAAATAATTCAGCAAACAGATGTTTATATGCATGAAACAAACTATCCACATCCAATTCACTGTCAGACAAAATGAAAATTAGGTGGTAGGCCTATACAAAAACAAAATCTTGAGAAAGATATATGGACCCACATGTTGGCCAAGGAGAGTGGAGGAGGGAACATAATAAAGAAATTAGAGTGCAGACATTGTCAGTGAAATCAAGTGTAGGAGATTAAGATGGTCTTGGCACATTATGAGAAGAAAAGTCTCGCATTAACCCATTTCCGTCGGGCAGAACGGTCGACACCTGAGGCCCTCCAGTCTGAATGAAAAAAGAGCCTTGTTCACTACGACTGTGCGTCACTATTAGCGTGAAAGAATTAACAGTAACTTCATTAATTATGTTTTGATTTCTTTGCTATGTTCCTTCCTTATACCCTTTAACTGTGTATACAATCACTTTTAGCAAGAAAATAAATTATTACTGTACTTTTTCACCAGTTCCAAGCTGTAGACTTAGAAACAAATGGGTACTATTGTTTCATCAAATCTTATTTTATTTTCAAAAGATTCCTTTATTTCACTTTAGATCTACTTCTACTTACCTGCATTAATAAATAGGTATTGATAAATCTTCAAATAATAATCATTATTACTGTATAATCATCAATAAATACAATCGCTGAACGAATTGTGCGAACGAGAAAATAATTTACTGTCAATACGGAACATTTGACACTAAATAAGATGATAAAAGAGGATGCCAACACCATCTATCGGATGAGAAATGAACTAGAACACCTAACAGCGGAAAAAAGAACTACGTCGAAATATAAGCAGGCATCGCATATTGTTTGCTCCTCATGACCAGGGAGCGTCATTGACGACCTTACAGTGTGTGTCATTTACAGGAATGGGTTAAGGCAATCAGCAAAAATAACTCTGATTGAATGGAAGCATGGGAGACCAAAACAAAGGGGGTGGGACCAAATCAAGTCGGACATGCAGAGAGTTGGAGCTGCAGAACAGGTTACAGGGGGCAGGTTGAATTGGAGAGGCATTGTTGGTGCAGCTAAATATCACCGGCGATATTGATGGCCCTGGGAGTAAAAGCAAGAGTAAGTAAAACTTGTGAAACATTTACTTTCTAAAGTGACAATCAATTTTTTTAGGGTTTATCTTTAAAGAGAACGATTCATAGGCATGTTTATTATTTTGGACATCAAAATCTCTGTTCAGGAAATAAAATTTAGGTTTATGGTCTTTTATATAATAGTATGAATGTCGCTTTAACCCATTTTGCAAACTACTCCCTAATTCCATGAAAAATTTAAGTTGCCCTACATGTGTCCATGCTTAGTGAAAAAATTTTGAAATCTGTTTCCATTTGGAGTTTTCTTTTAACCCTTAGTAGTAGTGTTTTTACAAAATTGTCTACAATGAAAAAAAATTTGATTATCTTAGCTACAGCAGGCTTTTACTTCCAATAAAATGTATTAAAACTCTGATTTATTTCATCATTTTGTTAATTCATTTCAAAATCTTAGAATTAACACTTCTATTTTGTTTTTTTTATTGCGAATGTGATTAATAACATAGTTTTGTGATATTCGTCTATGCCGCGACCCAGGATTATTATTTTAAATAAGGTAATGCTAATTCGACTTCAGAACATCATGTTAATTGTTGTGACATTTTTTAGTAACTAAGCGTTCTAACACTAGTAAATCTAGTCTTCGTAAAATAATTCGCTAGTTCAAACAACAAAAGACACTACTGTAATACAGCAGGGCTATCGCATATTGTTCATACTCATGACCAGGTGCGGGATACTGCTGGTCTACGAACTGTCTAGCAAATATTACACAGTACATGTTCACTCGGATGGGTTTAACATCATTATAGTAATTGTCGTTTCCCTTTCAAACAAAATAACAAACTCATCTGGATATTTTTCTTATTTTTAGAAGCAGGTGAAATGTCAGTACATAGGAATTGGAGACATTGACAGGTGGTCATATTCTTTATCTGATCGGAGTTTAAATTAGGGCACATATAGAAAATATGAATGAGATTATCATAGTGTAAAGTGAAATTTTCTTTAATAATATACATAATGTATCGGAGTTACAGGAACGATTGCAAATCTTGGGTTAATTCGTCTTTTAAATCGGGTCTATAAATGTTCGATTTTTCCTAAAATTATCCTGATTCACAATTAAATCTGTATTTCTCTCACAATTCAACATGATTTCGGCTGGATGAACATATATTAGTCCTTTCAGGGATAATCTTGTTTGAGTGAGACAGGTTAATGTCTCGATACTCCTTGTTTCTCATTTGAGTGTTTTTGTTCAGTATTTTCATTAGAAGGAAATGTTTATCTAAGCCTCAAGAATGATCATGTTGCATACTTATTTGAATTATGTGTACGTCGTCTTTTGTGTTCATAGGTATAAGGAGCATATGTACGTCACTTCAGTTCTTCTCTTCATGTGTTAACAACACAGGTTACGACTGCATTGCGACAAAGAGCTTTTACGAGCTCAAACTGAGCGCAGAATAACAAACATCTCTTAACATATTACATGTCAGGCACAACTCGTCATCTTAAGTCATGTTAACACGTCGTGTGTATGATGGCTTCGTCAAAGCGAACCTACAAATCTCTGACGTTGCAAGAATAAATAGCGGCGATCAAGGAGGTAGAGAAGGGATTTGAAAAAGTTTGTAATAGCTAGTTTTCGGGATCCCTCCAAACACATTATTGACATTTAACAATAATTAGGATTTTTAATCAATAATATCTTCATTAGTCATTAACCTAACTTTTTTAATATACAATGATTAAACATGATGTTTGATTGTTTATTTCAACCACTTACATAAACTTTTCTAATTCAAATTTTTGGGATTCAAATTTTTTTCTGTTCCATGAGGTTCGAATTATCTAAGTTCTACTGTATATATTTTCAAGTATGAGTATTGATTTCAAAGTAAGATATCTAAATTAATGAATTTAATATTCTTAACAGAATAATATGGTGTCTTAAACACACTTTACATCCTTTTGTATTAATTAATTTCTCTAAAACTTAATAAGTCCAAAACTCAACCATCTTATCGTCTACATTGGGTTGTGTCCCGTAGCATATTGACTATGGTGGGACATCTGTAATCCAGCTACTTGGAGGTCACGAATTGTGGATAGTTGTGAGCGAAGGTCGGTGGGTGTAGTGTTCTCTTGTGTGGATTAACGTCTGCACTATTGAATACTACGTTAATCCGCAAAGATCAATCTCATAATTAGACCAATTCGTAATTCACAGTTAAACTGTAGGTCCTTAGTTGCCATCGGCTGTTGGGCTATTAATTAACAGTCCTGTCTAAGGAACATGTCAGCCTTAGTCAGTAACAAGACTACAAGATCGCACCACAATCATCTTACATTCATTCCTCATTCATACTTGGCTTAAAATACCTACCTGGGTAGGTCGCCATTTCAAATAATCTAATCTAAATCATAGCTAATTACCAAGATGCAGGTGAAGGGCTCCAAACAGTGTCCTATAGCAGCGGTCGGTCAGTGGCGTTATGACCAGCCTCGATGAGTTGCCGAGATACTCGTAGCCGTACTTGAGAGTAGAGTTGATCATGCTGACTAGTAACACTTTCTCCTGCAGGAAAACATTATGGGAGCGTTATGCATATGAGGATTAGTGGATCAGAGCTTAGTCACCAACGCTTGTACGTTGTACCGTTCCATTTATTGGTGTTCTCGCATCAAATACCATCACATGGTTCAATATCCCTGCTGCCACAATCGTTTGACACTCATGAATCTAGAACTCATAGAAAAAATCATCTCAGGATCAGATGAATAATATGCTCATTTAGTTACATTGGTAGGGCAAGGCCAGATGTGCGATAAAATTCAATAGCATCCAAACATTTATTTCCATATTTTTACAAAATAAAAAATTGTATTTACTTTTCCTACAGAAAATTAATGTTAGACCATTCTCAGGAAGCTATCAATATTTTGTTAGTTGAATATGACAAATGACATACTATAAAAATCTGTAACCTTAATGGTTTTAAACCACTCATCCCTGACCTATTTTTCGTAGGTGTGTAAACGAAACACAACCTAGGTTATAAGTTTTGACTACCTCCACTAAGTTTTTAGTGTCTGGCTTACATGATTTCAGGAAATAGACCTAAATGTATAATTTCAATAGACAAAGTATTTTTACAACGAGACAATATACTAGACAATTTTGCTAATAATGCTGAAACCTAGATTTTGGTAAACCCAACCAAAACATAACGAGATACAAGAGACTAACAAGTAATTGAAAATAATTTCAAAAGTAAACTCACGATTGATGGATTACCCAAAAGAAAGAATGTAACTAAGTGATTGAAAAAAAACACAAAATAATAATCCTCACATGGACTGAGGTGTTTGAGCAGAGATTTTTGAGTCTATAATCAGTCCTCAGTAAATAAAAAATAAAAATAAAAAAAATTATTAAATTTTCTCTAATAGGTAAAACTAAAACATTGCTTTTCATAAGAAAAAATAAATAACATTTAAATTTAAACTGTAATAAATGAAGCCACAAAAGCATGCCTATTCTATGAATAAATACTATTCACAATTTGGAATATAACTTTCTACATACTGCTTAACTGGACATTTGAACATTATCTAGATCTGGTTCATTTTTCTTAACCTTCTCATCATATTTTCTAAATATATAGCATAATAATACAGAATGCTTCATCACAAGACAGTTGTCTGACCTATATGTTATAATTTTCCTTAATAGAGCAATCCTTTAACATCTAACCGTGTATTTTACTCACTTTTAGCCTGAAGGTGTCCATTAACTGTAGCTGAACATAATTTGAGCTATTTAAAGTGCATCTTCAGCCAATAAATTTCAATTTAAATTAAACCTATCTTGCGACGGTTGTCAGACTTTTTTACACAAACATATCTTCAGCTACGATTAATTGATACTTTCAGGCTAAAAGTAAGCAAAATAAGTACTCTTTTAGATTAAAATTCAGGTGTCTAGGCTGTATAAATATAATGTCGAACAGTTTAATGGGCTCAACATACATACCTCCCAATAGTAGCGAAGCTGGGACAGCCACTGGAAATCATCGTCTTTTGCAATCTTCGACTTCACCAGAGAAAAGACCACATCTCTTGCGTGGACATCAATGACTACCAATGCCTCTGTATATTGTTATACAAATGATGAATTATTAATAGTTTTTATGAAAAAAGGTTGCACATACGTAAGCATCAAATTTGAAATCCATCCAAAATATAACGGTTTGTATTAATTAATGTCCTAATTAAAGCACTATTTAATTTTTTGTAGGCCGAGAAACATTTAGTTTCTCGGCCTACAAAAAATCCCACACCAGCAAACTTTGAACTTTGATTTATAAGACAATCATCAGACCAGTTCTCCAGTATGGTTCAGGAAATTGGATCTTAAGTAAGAAAGCAGAAAAGAAAGTTAATTTATTGTGAATAATATTTTGAGGAAAGTGGACCAATATTTTAGGATGGAAAATGGGAGATCGAGACATAAATGGGCACAAAGCAAAATATGTAAGCATCATCAAAGCACAGAATGGCCCCAACGGAGACAAAGCAAGCCAAAAATTGTGGCAGAACATTCATAAAATGCAGTAATTAGATCAATGTTCCCAGTATGAGGCTGAGCTCACCCTGAAGCAGGGCTGTTGACATCGTTCAAGGACAATATTTTTCACCCCACTCTTTGTTATCACTGCGGGGCAGATATATCGACACTTAGAGAATTAAATACATAAATAACATGAAAAATTCATAGCATTAAAAAAGTTAGAGGTGAGCCAACACTGTAGGGCCTACTAGGTAGACAGTACTCACCAAGTGTGATCCTGTTCTGTGTCTCCAGCTTGCCACGTACCAGCTCGATGATCTTGTCGATCTGCTTGTTGCACTTGGTGAGATACTCGGCCAGACCGTTGGGCTGGATACCGATGGCCACGTGTACCTCACTGGTCCAGTACGTGCAGGAGACGGCCAGCACAGTCTGGCCCGGCCAGTTGAGCACCCACTGCTGTCGGTTCGTCTCTGGGTATGCCTCCATGGCCAGCTCTATCATCTGTTACATCAGCTGCATGTTAGAAGATGGATTAGGCTGTCCCACCAGACCATTTTACTGTGAGATATTGTATATGCAAGCAGCAAAAAGAATTTGTAGTGGCAGAGGAGATTCAAAAAGTGTTCAATGTACGGTACTTGATTTTTAATAATAGTAGCTGTGTGGTCACTTATAATAGCTTTTATAATATATAGCGGTGACATATCAGTGAGTTTACACACCGATTGAGTGTAGACGACCGAGAGACAGGTTACCCCTCTAGAGGCTACCCTTATCAGCTGGTTGACTACGTTTCCTTATCGAAATTAAATGTGCAGGAGATTCAAATTTAAAACTGTAATAAGTTGATGTTGTTAAAAGATTTGACTTTACCAGACATACTGTCAGCCAAGCCACTAAGTTCTTTCTTGATACAAAAAAAATTCCTTTCATTGAAGATTTTGAATCAGATCATTTATTTACACACAAAAAACAAATCAAACTTGATCATTAGAAGGCTTATAAAAGTATAATCACTAAATAAAAAAAATAGAAAAAGTATGAAGAAACTCAAACAACTAATGCTTCCAGAAATGTTGGCGAATCTGTTGAAATAGTTGCCATCTTAAGAGATAGTTAAGTTTTGTTAAGGTGTAGTCAGGCTCTGGTAGACTGGTAATAGAAAATCCTCAGAGTGTTAGAAGATCAGGAGTTCATAGGAGCGGTAAATTGTTTGTTATAAAAGAAGTTCAAATTGTATTAAATAAAAAAAAAAATATATGGCCTGCTGCTTATAACGATTGTATTGTGAATGAAGATTCACTTTTACCTAAATTTAAAAGTAATATTAGTTTTATATTTTATAATTATGTTATGATACCATGCTAGCCAATTTCATTATTTTTTGTAATAAGAACCTGTAATAATTCATAAAATTTCGTTTTACTTTACCACATTATCATGATAAATAAATTATTTATTGGTTTTTAGTTAGATTTAGTTTTCACTTATAAATTCAAATATTAAAATTTGGCCACTGGTTTGGCCAAATTAATTTAATTGTCATAGCACTTTTTTATTTCTGCTAGTTATTTTTATTAGTTGTATTTTATTTTCACCCTAACATGTCCACTTATTTTTCCAGTTACTTTTGCCAAGTCAAGCAAAGAGGTCTACACATTTACGACTACACCTCCATGAATTGGTTTTCAAATATTTAAAAATATAAACTAGCACCGTAATGCAATTTTTTATAGTAGAATTTCACTCTTTAACATAAACATGACAATAAATAGAAAGAGAATAGAATAAAAATATGAAGTGTATAAATAATTTAATTTAATTAATTTTAAAGGAAGTGTGCATAAATAAGGTCTCTGATACTACTTATCATTTTAAGCGGTTATATAATGCATATAGGTAGATCATATAAATTTTTATAATAATTAGAAATTGTTAAAGAATCAGAACGACAAAAATGTATGAAACCTGACAGATAGTTAAAATGCCACATAACTAGATGAACAGTTTGAGTAATTAATTGTCACCTGGTTATAATGGATGTTACTCATTATCATCATTATTGCTACCAGCAGCTTAATCCACCCATTTGCCCTATCTTCTGACACGCATCATGCTAAAGGCTTTACACATATTTTTGGCTATTTTGTTAGTCTGTTGTCTATTTCCCGGATCATCGAGTGTGAGCACTTTATTATTTATTTTTTTTAGATAAGTTATGTATAAATATATGAATATAACACATATGTGTAATAATATACATATATGTATATATATATTAGACTAATTATATATATATATATATATATATATATATATATATATATATTAGATGTTAATAATTTGAAAGTACTAGACAGAAAAGGAGGTTTCAAGAAATTAATGAACTTCACAGTTTTAAGGCTATTTTTGCAGAATTTTGCCTTTTTTGACAGATTTTTTGAAATTTTCAATAAAACCAAAACCATAAAAAATTACTTAATTTATATAAAATTAGCTACAAAATAAAGCAAGTGAAACATAAAATTATTACAGATTAATGTAATTATATGATCTTCAAAATTTAGTTTGAAATCAATATTGTATAGTTTATTTAAAAATCCATGGTAAAATACTCATTTACCCAAATACCCATTCCTTTTTTTAGCGAATCTCCCATAGGGAAGAAGCTATTACCGTAGGTCTCATGGCAAGACTTAAGCCCAAGATCATGTTATCTTTTCTTCTTTAGGTGCCCAGAGACCAAAAAGAATAGTCGTTAATATATATACTCGTATATCTTATCTTAATCATCTTAATGAATAATCTGTAACTCCATTATTATAAATAATAAGGAACATACTTTAACCTACACAATGGTGACAAACTTTCTATTTTGATAAAGTTTTATGTAGTAATAGTACAGTGGAACTTGGATAATTCGAACTTCTGTAATTCGAAAACTTCTTTATTTCGAAATTTTGTCTTGGTCCCTAGAATTTTGTACAAAAACAATGTTAAAATATCTTGGTTAATTTGAATAATATTTTGGATAATTCGAAGTTTTTACAGCGGAAATCTATAGTGTGTGTATAAGTGAACAAGACATTGTGTGCGATTTTCCAGAAACGACGTTCGGCTTCCTGTCTCAGACTATTTTAGCTAGATCAAGTGCCCACCCACTCGCTAGTCCACTACTGCTCATAAATCACAACATTGACATCTGTGTGTATCATCGGTGGTGGTTTGTTCCGATATTCGTCGTCTGCTTTCATGTTAACACGTCGTGTGTATGATGGCTTCGTCAAAGCTACCTCGTCAAACCTACAATCTCTGACGTTGCTAGAAAAAATAGCGGCGATCAAGGAGGTAGGGAAGGGATTTGAAAAAGTTTGTAATACAGTAGCTAGTTTCAGGATCCCTCCAAACACATTATTGACATTTAACAAAAATAGGATTTTTAATCAATAATATCTTCATTATCCTAACTTTTTTAATGTACAATGTTAAAACCTGATGTTTGATTTTTTATTTCAACCACTTGCATAAACTTTTCTAATTCAAATTTTTGGATAATTCGAATTTTTTTCTGGTCCCTTGAGGTTCGAATTATCCAAGTTCTACTGTATAAGAATATATCGATAATTATTTCAAGGATTTGTTTTGAAGATCCTGGAGCCAATATACTGTAAGGTCAGAGGTTTCTCGGCAATTGAATGCATTCATAATAACTGTTACGTCAAGACGAGGAATAAGAAGGGAGGAGGCAGACGAACTGAGGAGGTAGCTTGTTTGTCACAAGACCCCGTCAGCAGCCTCGACCCTGAGGTCACCTGGACTCCGATAAGGAAATCTAGATTAACATTCTTCCGCTAGAGGTAAATAAACTAATCATTATTAGTTCTCAGACGTAGGTTTCACTTGTTAACCTATATTTTTTGTTGAAACTTATTTATATTTAGGACGCCTATTTAGGTATTTAGCTTCATGTGGTTGAGATACATCCACTAATACTAAAAAATCATTGTTTATGTGTTTATCATGGCAGCTAACCTGCATAATCTTTCCCATGTTAATCTTACAGAGAATAGGCAAACTCTCTTATTTATTGACGGATATTAAATCAAATTTGTCATATATTACTATTGTTATATTATTGATTTGGTCATTTACTGAGTATATTGGTCATTGTACTGAGGGCAGCATGTGTTATAATTTTTATGTTTGTTTCAACTTTAAAAATACCTATACTGGAAACTGTTTTTTGAACAGGATTAAGATTTAATCAAGAAGTAATATTCAATTTTCAAATCTATTTAAGGGAAAAAATTAAACTAGGTTTTGTTTGTCTAAAAATCACAGTTAGTGTAATTTATAAAATTTATAAATCATAATATGATATCCAACCACGACAATCCAACCACAATAATATTTACAATAAAATTAATATTTCATTAATATATTATATCACTTCCGCAGCCTAAAGTTGGATTTAATCTAGCCCTGCTCTGAACTTAAAGCTTTTCTAGGAAGCGAACCCAGGTGCAATCTTCTTTCACCACTACGGAGAATCGGCTATGAAATGAATGACCCAAACCCTCTTAACAAGTTTCAATATTTCTCAATGGGAATTACAAGATGTGTGACTCACTAGTGTTAAATTTTCTAGCTAAAATGTTTCAAAAGACAATAGTACAAAAGTAAACATAAGACTATAGAATATAGGTTAATCACAGTAGCCTAGGTCAGAATAGGGAAGAAAATTTTCATTTGCACGCGTTATCCTCCACGTACAAACCTGTTTTACACATATTTATAAAGATAAAGATTAAATATTAAAAGAAAATTTTTTGTTAAAATTTCTTGGGCAAAAGCTTCAACTAACAAATGCAAACGGCCCTTACTTCAAAAACAACCCTTGTATTTTAAAACCTACTGATGCTTATTGTTTTGTCTTAATCCTTCAAATTCTTTAAATTCTTATAATTCAAATTGAAAGTCTTATAAAAATTGACTGTTTATATTGAAACTTTGCATTCATACAGGACAAGAGGATTTCAAGTGCCAGTGCCCAAGTTACTATCGCACTGTGCTGTTTCATTTGCACTGAAGTGACTTCAGTATGGATAACATAACTCTGCAAACTAAATGGTTTATGCTACCAGCTAAATCTATTTATATAAATAAATATGTTGTTTTTCAAAGCTTGAACGTGTTGTGACTTCATACCTTTTATTTAACTAAAAAAACAATAAATTTCAATTATTAAACAAAATAATTCCTGAATTTATTAAAATCTTTTAAATTTGTATGAAATGCATTAATAGAAACTTAACTTTCATTAAGTGTTAGAATCATTGACATGGATATGTCTTACCTCTGGCGGGGGGTTAGCAATTTGCACCACTAAAATTTGAAACAGTGATGTCATTTGGTTAGTGACATCATATTGCGACGTTATTGTTTGGTTATAAGAACAGCTGTCTGGATGATCTGAAAATATTCCCTTTACACATATCCATGATCTAACCTATTTCCCAATGGGAAGGAAATAAATGCAAACTTTTTTTATTCGGATACTTATTCTAGTAATTAATATACTGAAAATTATTATACTGAAATCAGACAAGTGGATCAAAGTCAGCAGGTAAGAAGTCCTTGGTGAGGCAAAGGACTCACTGGGGCCTATGCCAATAAGCTAAAGTACTTCCAAAACCAGGAACTTGGTAGATATTTAATGTGCAATGTCAACCCAATTATCAAACCTGAGTCATAGAGTTTACAGAATTTGCGAAACAAATGGCTACAGAATAAAAATGTGCTAAGAGATATGACCTTGTTGGGATGGAACATACAGTGGAACTTGGTTATAACGTCATTGAAGGGACCACACAATTAATGACGCTATATCAGAGTGACACTATAAAAGAGGTTACATAATTTTAATTTAAAACCGAGGAAAAATAGAGAAACACATTTTTTACATGAAATTAAGACATTTAATGAAGGTAAGTTTATGTTTATGACTGACTGAACTACTCTACTATATAAAAAATCGAATTTGAAAATATTGCAATGAAGTTCGGCTTGGTGAATTCAACTGTTGGTTCGATTTTAAAAAACAAGCCCGAACACACGTCTGCTATCTTACGTCCCTCCTCACACGCTCTTATAACTCACACCTTTTCTTCAGCAAAACCTTTCTCTTAACACTTGCCATTATTTTTCAATACTGTATTCGTAAATTAAAATAACGAAAAACAAACTGTAAAAGACGTACACTGAACTAACGATATCTGCACGAACTGTAGGTACGTACGAACGGCATCACAGTGCTTTGATGCGACGTGAGTCACTGACACTGACCTTGATGACCGGCGACAGCGGATAATGTAGGGGAGGGGGTTGGGGTGGTTAGCGGTAAGACAGCAATAAAATGCTGTTTCTAAAAATAGAATGTAGCTAAACAATAGCCGCAGCCCTCACGTTGCACCACCGACCGAACTTTCTCTATTTAGCTATATGTTGCCTTCATCTCGGCCCGATTTTCTTGACGTTATATACGAGGTTTTAGAATTTACTGACGATATATCCGAGGTTTTACCTATGTAAATACCTATAGTTTGGCGGGACCTAAAAATAAATGACGTTATAACCAAGTTGCACTGTATTTGAATACTAAAGAGAGTTTGGAAATGCAAATAGACAAACCCATTTTTGTTTCAAACAACCTGTAGTATCTGAATGTGGATCTGAATGTGAATCCTCGTTGGACCTTATCGACGCTGCCGAGCAACAAAGTGCTGCCTCTCATGAAGACTGGTTAGAATGTAGGACTCAAGAAAATCCTCTTTATCTTAGATTATGACGTATTTTTCCCCCTGCAGAAAAATATCGGCAAAAGAATCTATTTATTGCTCAGACGGCTCAGCCTACAATGGCAGGGATACCCCAGGGATCGTTTTAGCAGTAATCAGGGGCTGCACTGGAACAACGATAAATTTGGGTCCGACTCAGGCAATCATTTAAAGATAAATAAAATAGTAAATTCTATACTAGAGCCGCCTCATCATTGTCAGACCCGGGGTAAATTAAAGATAGTGTGCACGTCACGGGCGCCGTTTCTTACTCGGGGTATTTTAAAGTAAGTCTGCGCGTCGTGGATTATCCGAAACGCAGGACTGCACGTGACGTCGTCACTTGAGACGTGCCCACACAGGAAAGTTCGTAGGGGCCTATCAGCAGGACGCACCCAGATCGACCATCAACTCAATGAATTAAATGATAAATTAATTCGGAAATATCTGGTCTCTCTACACCAGCCACCAAGATATATATCCTTAATTCAAGCTACTAAATTATTATTATGTTCACTGGGTCGACCGGGTCTACACGGATCATCTGCGCGAACGTGTCTAGTGCCTGTCTAGACCAGCCAATCTTGCCAGAACTCGTACGCTACCAGTAATTAATAATAATTATCACGTGCTGACTTAAATAACCACAGTATAGTCTACAAGCACTTCTTATAATTACGGTACTTTATTACCGTACGAGTTGGCCTAAATAAATGGCCTTCCAACCCTTTTAATGTCGCCTACTGGCAGGTCTTCACGAGTGAGCAACGCTAGCCATTTTAAGAAGTTAATAATTAAATGTCTTAAATTATTAAATATTCTAAGGAAGATATTCGGCGAAACTCACCCAAGAGTGGATCTCTCACCCAACTCTTAATTCACAGGACACTTTAGCTTTACTCTCACTCTCGATATACTTTCACTATCGACCGACACACTTTGTCACAGGAAAACTACCACGGTATTTGCCGCGCCACGACCGAAGCTCGACTGCCTAGTCCCCAGGACCTTCCACCCAAGCTTCACTGATAAGCCGGGTCAACGGTCGACGGTCAGTGGTGGCAGGTGATCTGGCCACGGCCTACGGCTCGCCGCTCGCAGCGACGACGAAATCATGTTATCTTTACCCCCCAACTAAAACGGCTCGTTACAAGATAATAATACTTTTCAGGTTTAGTAGCTATTCTTAGCAAAAGAACACTGTAATCTTACAATTATTTTTGCTAGGTTGGTCAGGAAAAATTTTCCTTATACTTAACCTTCGAAAAAAATAGTATTTTCTAATTCTAATGGCTTCAAATGCTTAAAAATCATAGTTTATGTGTTTTATCATGACAGGAAACCTGCTTACTCTTTTCCCATGTTAATCATAAAGGGAATATGCAAACTCCTTTATTTATGAACAGATGTTGATGAAAATTGGGTAAAAATTATTGTATTTACTTCCCTGTGCGAAATAGGTTAGATCATGGATATGTCTAAAGGGAATGTTTTGTTTGTTTTGTTCATCTAAACAGCTGTTCTTATTCTTTTATATTTAAAATTCAATACAATAGTTCTGGTAGTTTCTATGGAAACCTGTTACATATTTTCCATCTTAAAAATCACCAACACCCCCCCAGAGCTAAGACATATCCATGTCAAAATTGTTTATGGTATAAATGCCTACTTTCAGTGTTCCTCACAGCAGCAAACCTGCACACTCTTTCCCATGTTAATCTTATGGACAATAAGCAAATAATTATCGACAGATATTGATCGAACTTGTCATTTATTATTATTATTATATTATTGGTTTGGAAACTCACCGATTACGCAGGTCTGCTGTGTCGGGGGTATGTCTTTTTTTCTTTTTTCGGTTGTATTTGTTGATTGGGCTATTAATTAATGATCTTAACGAATAAATCAACTAGTCTTTTCCATTGACAAAGCTGACTTAAGACTGTCAAATCCATTACACTCATTACATTCAACCCCCATTCATATTCACCTTACAAAAACCCACCAGAGTGGGTTAGTCTACTGAGCTACTACTATCTGGGATCCAGGTGTTCAAGCATTAATTATCAGCTGATTTACCTCATATTTTACTATTTGGTGATTAGAAATCTATAGGCTCTGAAACTTACTGCAATTTTTCTCCATGGGTATCAATTTTTTAAATTAAATCTAAGCGTTGTTATTTAATAGTTTAAGTTGATTCATTTTGTTACGCTTGCCTCTGTTCTTTGTATGGGTAAAGACTTTCCATTTAATCTAATCTTAAACGAGATTTTACTCAACCTTGAAAAAACTATGTACCAGATAACTTAATTTGATTTGAAAATTAAATGTATGCTT
Source organism: Nephotettix cincticeps (assembly GCA_023375725.1). Lineage (NCBI taxonomy): Eukaryota > Metazoa > Arthropoda > Insecta > Hemiptera > Cicadellidae > Nephotettix > Nephotettix cincticeps. The sequence continues at coordinate 15,172,560 of CM041786.1, read as the reverse complement.
TTACTCCCAGTGATGATTGATTTCGATTTTTTGCATTATAGATGATTCTACTTTACTGATATAGATCAAAATATAAACATTTTCTTTTTAGGGACGTTCAATATTGCAGATAACTACTGTATCCGTTTTATATAGATTTCATAGTATTGGTATTTGCATTGTAGAGCATCAACCTGAAGACCAGAGCAAGGCAGGTTCAGGAGAGAAGAACAGTAAATGATATCAGTGGTTGCAACTGGATCATTAGTTCTGGATCATCAAATTTTCTACAAATTCTCAATCACCCCAGTAAACCCTGTATGGGACATACCTTGTGTATACTGATTCTCATGTCTTTCTCAAGCAGTAGTAGCCACTTCTCGACTTGTCCTCTTGCCTGTGATGTGGAAATGACATCCACCAACGTCACCTCCTCTCCCTCTGTCGACTTCATCTTAGTCACGTCCAAGTCCTCGGTAAACTGCAGCTTGGCGATGCCTTCAAAGCACTTCTTCAGATGCGGTTGGACTCTGGTTGTCGGAGAAGTTTTATCATTATTACAGTTACAAATTATTGTATCAGTGTGATGGATACCACTAAATTTGAACTTGGATCTACTCTTGTGACCCTGATAGAAGTTATAAAATATATTAACCCTAGAAGTAACAAGCGTTTTACCTTTAACTGTAACATAAATTAACGGTAGGTGTAGAAGTTAGTAAACCAGATTGATTACTACACCCGACTATGAAAAATTAGTTAAAATATTAAAATAGGGCATTATAGAATCATATTGAAACTTTAACTTAACAAATCTCTGTAATCTGATTAAAATTACAATTTGAATCAGGGAAGGTCAAATTTATTAAAAATGGTAGGTGTTCTTTGATAAACTTGAATAGGTCTTGAACAAATAATGTAACCCAATACTTTAAAGACAACATAACCAATTTCTCTGCCTCCCCAATTTTCATAAATAATAATCACTCTCGAGTTGTGAGATGACTATCCCAAAACCAGGAGGTTTTTGGGTTTCCCCATACGGCAAGATAGTCGCCCAACTGTTGCCAGGTGCTGACAGATTCGCTCAATTCTGATTACAGGGTTTATTCTACGGTTGTTTGAAATGATTTTAACCCATTAACAGAGGTGTAAGTTGGCACACCGCAGTTCAGTGGTGTGGGGTTTTTGTTACACTTGCTGATGGCCCACTGCAGGTTTTTCCGAAGCCACACACGGTTTTTTTTAATTCTGAGAAAACCTTATTTAAAACGCATTTTAAAGAAAATAACCATAATAAATCTAATATTTAACATTGTAAGACTATTCATCTAAATGTAAATGATTATTCAATGCTTACATTTTATAAATAATTACAACAAACTCCGAACTGGGCATTTACAGAAATCGTAATAATTCGTCATCTGCCATTTCAATCACTTATCACAGGCATTAAAAACATTCAATATTGAGTATAAAACTAAAGTAGATAAAACTTGTGCAGCGTAAAAAACCCTTTTATTTTCTCAAACCAAACACAAACCATCATCACAACGCGACGAAACAAACTATTCAAGAGGGATGTTTGATACTGCAAAGCAAGTGACGTTGACGTAGTTTATTCAAAGTTCACTAGAATACAGCACAAAATAGTATGCCATTCCTTACGGTCAATGTAACAGTCATAGCTTGAAAAAAACTAGCAGATGACTTGTATTCATGAGAGAATCAGCTGAGAATATCAAATCCGAGTTAACTCATGTGTTGCGGTTGGCGTAACAAGAGCATTGCACGAGTTAACTCGTTCGTCACAGCTAAAGGGTTAATAAAATATAATCGTATTTTGTTTGTGCAATTGAAGCTTGACTTGGTGGGAGCTCAGCATTGCTAAAGGAAATTCGAGGCAAGTCAATGCACTCACTTCATTGCTCCCACCAGTCAAAGTTGCCAAATGAAAACTGGCCAATTAAAGTCAATTGGTGAATCTCGCATCCTCACCGGACAGGATCGTCCGATTACTGGGTACAACCTGCAAAACGGTTGGGACACAGGGTTCAACCAACAGATTCTGACTGAGCAAATTTTGGAAAATGCAAAACCCCTCCTAGCGTCTACACTCCCAACCTAAGTAAGTGCCAGACTTATGTCTCGGTCTTATGATACATTAAGCTAACTTAGTGTAATTTTATCTCCCCCCCACTAAAATTTAGCTCATTACAGAGTATTCACATGGTCTAAATGAAATCATAAATTTCATATAGCTGAGAATATTTACCGTGTCGGATCCTTAGTTTCAGAAAGGATTTCCAAAAGTTCGTCATTTGAGAGGAAGAAGAACCGTGGGAAATAGAGCCTCTTTTTCTCCAAGTATTCGTTGAGACCTCTCTGTATCATCTCCAGCAGGTTGTTGCATTTCTTGAGCCGCTCCAACATCTTGTCTATCTCCACCACAGACATCACCTTTGTGTCAGCTACAACTGTCTTCATCACGTCTCTCCAGACCTGTCAATAATCTCCATATCATTGTTCTTTCTAAGAATATTCTTGGATTTTCGTTATAAATACAAATTGTGGTATAAAAATTAAATACACTAAGAGACAGAATCAAATAAAAATCTAACAACATGGCAAAATAAGATAATGTCCTGAACCAACAGCTGCAGTAAAAAAGTAGGCCAAGGGGCCAGTTTTTGGGTCAACAACACAGTCACTACTTTAAGTAAAACAAAGTTTCATGAAGACTCAAAGACAACACTATGTTGTCTTTGAGTCTTCGTGACGACTGGATGTGTTATGTTTCTTATGTGTGTAATGGTTAGTGAATGGTTTGTTTGTAAATTTTTTCCTGCTCTAAACTTTCTTGTTTTCAGCTTTATACCGGCTTAGTCCGGATTATGTAATTCCAAATCCTGAAAGGTTGTGAAACTTTGTTTTACTTAAAATCGTGATGGAAAATGTCCACAATAAAAACATAAATAAATCCACCATCACCAATAATGAATTTCAAACAAAGAACCACAAACAGTGTTTTAACATTTCTTATTTTTGTTACAGCAAGTGTCTAATTAATGGACCAAATAAGCTATTTGAGAATAAGAGGCAAGAGTATGACTGATTCACTTTTAACTGGACAAGACTAAATTGCTATGCACATTTCAGAATGTAAGCTCGGATCAAAGAAAAAGGAAACTCTTTGACCTCTCTGAAATTGTGAAATTGATTGATCAAAATTTTATAATATATTCAACCCTAGAAATTAAAGCAAATAAGGCTTAGGATTTTGAAGCAGCACAATAAGCCAAAGTCACAGCCCCTTCTCTTGAAATGAAGTGTCCACCCTACAGCTTCCTTAAAATCAATCTAAAAACATTAAAAGTTTTTTCCTTGTACCTTATCAACAGCACTGAACCGACGGCCCTCTTCCGGCATTTGTTGTTGAATGTCGGGAGAGGAGAATATCGGCTCTAGGTACATCCAGGTTCCCTGCACCTTCAGCCACTCATCCAGGATCTCTTGCAGAAGAGAAAGTTTCGCCTCCCACCCACTGTGATTCACGTTTGAGACGTTATTATAACATATAAATACAATTATTACAACTTTAATACTGTACTGTATGAAAATAAAAATATTTGTCTGCTAAGATCTCTACAAAACCAACCTGCATGAATACCTTTGATGAAAGATAAGCAAACCTTTCAAATCTTAATTAGTAGAAATAAACTGATAGATCTTAATCTTAAATGTTATTGATGCACGTTGTTGATACTTTGCAAAGTCAAATTGACACAATTGGAAGAGTGAGAAGAACTCTTCTAATTAATTGTACCTTAACAGAATATGTAGAAATTTTAAATCATAAACCATTCTAATCCGTAACTAAACTTACAAAATAATTTCTTCAAAAGGTTTAATGTAGAGAGAACTCTTCATGGTTTGTGTTTTGACAATGTGATCATCAAGTAGAAGCTGAATGTCGTCTATGCCGGACAAAATGTAGGTTCCCGTGTCTCTGTAAGCAAAGTTATACACCATTAGCAGTCTACAGTTGCACACCGAAAATTCACTAATAGCAAAGTCCAGGTAAGAAGAATACCCTTGACGTCCTGGGTGAACTTTTTGATACACTCAGTCCTGAGTGCTGTCTCACAGACCGCCTTTTTAGAAAAAAAAACATTTAAATTTTTTTTTATTGTTGGATATTATTTTATCAATCTAATAAGTTATTTGAAATGTTAAATATGTGAATAACTTTAAAATAAGTACATTTATTGATTACGTAAAATAGATGTAAAAAATTTAAAAAAAAACTTGGCGAAATCTGATGAAAAATGTAATCATTTTCTAAAACCATAAAAACATGATGATAAATATGACAAAATGTCTAGTTGTTGATATTTTTCCATTCCATAGGATATGATGAATATAAAAAAATAAAGATACTTATAAAAAAAGTATTATCATTAAAATTGAGACAGTTGCTTTACAGCTAATTTCAGCTTATAACATAGATCTACATTCATTACAAAATTTTGTTGTACACTCGAGGCAAACATGTTTTTTACATCAATAACAAATGTAGGCAGTTTTTCTTATCTTCTTCGGATCACATGTATAATATGTCTTTCTTTTATTCAGTGTATCATTAACAGTGTCGGGTTTAATCCGAGCCCAAAACACACACACTAGACAATGGGCCGGGTCGTGAATCTATCGCATACCGTCCTGAGTCTGGTCTCACAGACCGCTGACCACAAACAAATCTATAAATATTACGACTGAAACACAAGTGACAATAGGGATCGGTTTCAGTGGTGGGGAGCGACAACTACCTGTTATGGCTGGGGTCATCGTATTTTGAAACCCTTAAATTCAAATAAATAAATAACTCAAGCACTCTGTGAGACCGGACCAATGATTTAAGGGTTAAATTAAATTAAATAAACAGCTCATTTTAAATAAAACTAAAAACTACTACAAAAATCTAAGTATTGCGTAAAAATAATGGATAGAAATCACAAATATTACTGACATATTCTGTTACTTTTTACATCCAAACGATATTTTACTGACCCTAACCAGTCAATTAATTCATATTTTAAAAATAAGTACCTGTATGGTAAAACAGTGAATTCAATATCTTTCCATTCATTTATCATCTTGTTTAAATTCTTTTCAAGATTGTTTTCTTTGGTCGCTGAATCGCTTATCGCCTCAAACCTAGGTATGTATTCTTCCAATCCCAAGTCAATTATCTTCGCCAAAGTCAATTCGGCATCTGCTCTCAGCGGGAACCCGACTATTTCCGATATTTTTTCCCAATGCCGTTCTTTCATACCAGGATTACCTAGTGTCATTATAATTGGCATGTGACCCTTGAAGTCTTCCACCTCTTGTCTAACCTGTTAAGGTAAATGCAACTGGTTACAAAAGTATAATACAAATCTCCATAATAAGTATAATATAAAATACCCTTGTCACAGCAGAGACCTGCGTACTCAACGAATTTCCAAAGCAGTAATATAGTAATATATTATTAAATTAACAATTAGTTGGACTTTTCCAACACGTCTTTTGTTTAAAATCCATAAACAATAATAATAATTAATAATTAATAACCAACGCTATTATGAATTTTCAAAACTCTATAGTAATATATGACGAGTTTTATCTTGCCTATTCCCTAAATGATTAACGTGGGAAAAGAGTATGCAGGTTAGCTGCGATGATAAACGGATAAACTATGATTTTTAAGCATAAATGCTTGTATCTCAACCACATGAAGCTGAATACAAAGTTTCATCCAAAATACAGTTTATTGAGTGAAATATTAATTTTTTCATACCTCCATATGACTAATCTTGGAGCCTTAAAATACAACAAACTGTGTTTAGAGTTTTTAATGTCTCAGTAATCCTTGGAGCATATCTTTAAAAAACTAAATTTTGTTGTTTTTTGAGCTGAAACTAATGGTAAAAAATACATTTACAAAAAATTAAAATTTCATGTGAAAAAAACAAAAACCCCAATTTCAGGGTACAAAAAACCCCCAAAATACCCCTTCCGATAAACCAATATGTCTGGATTACGAATTTGTCCAAGTAAATGTAGAAATACATGTCTCTACCAAATTTATTCTCGATCAGACCATTTTTACGAGAGTTATCGTGTCCACAGACATATTTATATATGTTGACTATGGTTTTTGACCTCTAGGCACCTCAAAATGAAAAAGTAACATGGTCCTGGCTTAAGTATTTCCATGAGACCTACAGTAATAGCTTCTTCCCTATAGGAAATTCCGTAAAACCTGTTTTATTATTAAAGTATAGCAAAAACTATTCACTGACTGGGATGGTGGCACATCCTGTAATGCAAAACTGTGGGAAGTTATAAGAGGTGGCTGGTGGATGTCTGGTGTGGATTAACGTCCACACTATTGAATACTATACTATCCAAAAATCTTCATACTTAGACCAGTCCATACTTAAGAGGCTAAACTGTGGTTCAAATCTCATATTTAACTGTGGATTCCTTAGATTTTGTTAGCTTTTGGAAAATAATTTACAGTCCTGTCTAAGGAACATAGTCCTCAGTTAGTAACAAGATTACAAAATCGCATCACGATCATCTTGTGCTCATTTCTCATTCATTTTTGGTTTAAAATGCATAGTTATGTAGGTTGCCATTTCAGTAAAACGAAACAAATATTTAAGTATTCAAGATAAAATCATAATCTTGGCTATACAACATTTCTACAAAAATTGTAAATAGTTTATGAGAGGAAAAATTATTTTAGTTAACAATCAGAAAAAAGGGCAAACTTCAGTTTTCTGTGAATTGGTTCCTAATTTATTACAAGATTAAGGTAATCTTGTTGTAAGGCATAAGGCTACTCAAGCTATGCTCATTTCTCAAACTGTTAGAAAAATTTTAATTATGAAATTTGTATACCTCTACAAAAATGTAAGCCTACTTGAAACAATACAGAATAATAAATCCTGCAAGGGTCGAATCTGGACCCAGTTACCATTTTATCATTGGGCTATTAATTAATGATGCTTCCTAACAGCAGGTCGATGTTAGGTTGTAATAAGGCCGGGGTTTAGACTGTTCCCCATCAAAACGTTAAAAAAGCTGAGTGGCGTAGAAAGACACAAAACAAAAATATCTGACACATTTAGTTGAGGTGAGAATAGTGTTTCTGCATAATATTTGTTTCTACAGCCCATTATTCTAACTTCCTTATGATTTCGTAGAACATTCACAAATTTTTCATTTGTTCTTTAGTGAAATTTGGATGGTTCAAACACAGGATGTTTTACAATTTTTTTTGGTTCAATGTAACATGGGTTCAATCCTCCAGATGTCTACAAAATTTAAAATGTCTCAACTGTTTTCCTTACAAACTTTTGTGAAACTATTAAAAATATTGCATCTGAATACAAAAACAAAAACATCAGAACAGCACCAACCTGACTAGCAAGCTGACCGGGGGCAGGTAAGTCTGCAAACTGTTTCTCCAGTTTATAAATGTTACGGAAGAATGTTTGCATCTCTTGATCGATTTCCTCTGGGTCGTACGATCCGACCCGACTTGTTGTCCAAAGCTCATGCTTCTCCATGAACTCGACAGCGTTGTCGTACAGCCGCTTGTAGGGAGCCAGCTTGTCTGCAATCTTAAAATAAATTTCATCAGTTACTACAGTGGAACTTGGTTATAACGTCATTGAAGGGACCACACAATTAATGACGCTATATCCGAGTGACGCTATAAAAGAGGTTACATAATTTTAATTTAAAACCGAGGAAAAATAGGGAAACACATTTTTTACATGAAATTAGGACATTTAATGAAGGTAATTTGAAATACACCGTAAGTTTATGTTTATGACTGACTGACTACTCTACTATACAAAAATGGAATTTGAAAATATTGCAATGAAGTTCGGCTTGGTGAATTCAACTGTTGGTTCGATTTTAAAAAACAAGCCCGAACACACGTCTGCTATCTTACGTCCCTCCTCACACGCTCTTATAACTCACACCTTTTCTTCAGCAAAACCTTTCTCTTAACACTTGCCATTATTTTTCAATACTGTATTCGTAAATTAAAATAACGAAAAACAAACTGTAAAAGACATACACTGAACTAACGATATCTACACGAACTGTAGGTACGTACGAACGGCATCACAGTGCTTTGATGCGACGTGAGTCACTGACACTGACCTTGATGACCGGCGACAGCGGATATAGGTTAGGGGAGGGGGTTGGGGTGGTTAGCGGTAAGACAGCAATAAAATGCCGTTTCTAAAAATAGAATGTAGCTAAACAATAGCCGTAGCCCTCACGTTGCACCACCGACCGAACTTTCTCTATTTAGCTATATGTTGCCTTCATCTCGGCCCGATTTTCTTGACGTTATATACGAGGTTTGAGAATTTACTGACGATATATCCGAGGTTTTTTCCTATGTAAATACATATAGTTTGGCGGGACCTAAAAATAAATGACGTTATATCCGAGTTGACGTTATGGCCGAGGCCGCAATAACCGAGTTGCACTGTATTACTATTTGTGATACTTGTGATTTCTTAAAGCCATACATATTAGTCAACACTAAACATACAGGTAGGAATGGAGGTTTTCCTTTCAGACACACGTATCTGCAAATAGTTAAATCCTCTCATTGGCTTGGCTCTTAAGTCTCCATTACAGTAACCCATAATGTCAAGCAATTTTTTGCAAAGTATTGTTAAGACACACACGAAAATCACAAAACACCACAAACTTATATAATGTTGTATATTGCCTTAAAGTAGATAAAAAAGGCTATTTAAAAATGTAGCATGTATTAATCTTAGCTTCTTATTATGTATCGTTCTTATAGGTTCAACTCCAGACGTTCTTAAAAAAAGTTTCTTCTCCCTATCGATAATTTAATTGTGTCATACACACTATATCAAACTTCCAAAATAAACATTTTGTCCAAACTTTTATTGTGATAAAGAGAATATATAGTTGATATCGCTTGAAACCATTATTTACAAAAAAACTAAAAATTCCAGAGTATGTACATGAAAAATGGCACCTTCTTGCAACGGCTACCAGTTTTATGCAGCTTTTTGTTTTGTTTTTTTTGGCTTTTGCCGGTTTTCCAAACATCCTCTTCAAAACCCTTAAGTTATCATTTAATAACTATCTAATTAATAACACTAGAACGTAAACCATCACACATTTTAGGGATGTTATCAAGCAACAACATAAACAAAGTTTAAAAAAATTGCAACACAATAAAACAGCTGCGTCGGTAAATAAATACTCACAGACCATCGAAATAGGTGTGAAACGGCAAACATAAAGTCTAGAAGTTCCTGAACAGGATGTTATACACTGCAACTCATTTTAAGCTTATGTAAACCTTTAAATAACCAGTAGAGCCTAAAAAGTCGTCCGAATTCAGGCGATTGACACTTGGCGGTCCAACAGAGTCGCCCGAATTCGGATGATTGACACTTAGAGGGCTACGGGGAGGATATGAAGGAGGTGAAAAGGGTTGAATCTGATACTTCCAAGTCATGCATGGTGGGAAACGGAAGGTAGAAAGGCTAGACTGACTTGACATTGGTCTGGGAAGTAGCTGTAATGTGAGTGAAGGGGAGTCAAAATTTGCAAAAAAAGATTTGTTTTGTTTTTTCTTTCTTATTTAGTAGTTTTTATAGTTTAATTTTCCATAAAATTATGAGCAATAGTTTTATAGTTGATAAATCTATCAATTAAGTGAATAGACTGTATAAAACATTATAATAAGAACGGATCATGGTAACTCAGCAAACAATGAATATAAACAATATTAAAAGGAATTACAGTTATCAGATAAACAGCTGATAACGTATAAATAATTTTCTCCCCTTTTATTAAGTAGAATATTTCTCAGGCATTTTTCGAGTTCTCTTTGAACATCGGGGAACTGTCTCCACTTGATTCAGGATCGGAGACGCCAATTTCAAAGTAACATGACAACTTTCACTTTCACAAGAATGAGGGATGGATGTCTTGGGTTACTAAGTGGTGGAGGGTAGCTATACCTCAGTTTAACCCCCATCCGAAAAAAAGGGTTCTATGCAAAATAAGATTATATTGAGAGGACTGACAATGTTCTAGGGGTTAACAATATTCTGAGAGGTTTAATTTGTAGAACTGAAATTTCCTTTGAATATTAGACTAATGATATCATAGTACTACACGTAAGAATATTATTTTACCTATAGTATTATATGGATCTGAGATCTGGTCACTTACCAAGAAATCGGAAAATAAACTTAAAATGTTTGAGAAAAAGTTCTTTGTTCAATATTTGGACCAGTTTATGATCAAGGTATATGGAGAATAAGGACCAACAGGGAATTAAGAACTTTCTACCAAGATCCTGACATCATTGCTCTAATCAAAAGCAGGAGACTGAGATGGGCAGGTCACGTTAATAGAAGGGAGCTGGACTCCACATTAAGAATAGCTTTAGAGCATCTTCCACGAGGCAAACGACCACTGGGGAACCCAAGACTACGGTGGTGGGATCCGGTGCAGAAGGACATGCATAAGATTGATGTTGCAATAGACCTCATGCAGGACCGAGACGGATGGCGTGCTGCTGTTGGCGAGGCTAAAAACCTTTTACAGTTTGAGTGGCCACATAGGTAAGGTAAGGTATATCAGAGTACTTTGCTCAAGCCATTAAACCACAAAAGGTATGCTGTATCTGGTGGGCCTAAGGGATTAAAAACCCAAAATCTTAATCACCTGTTTCCTCATTGGAAAAAAGCTCTCCTCCCACTTGTAAGCCTTCTCCTCTTCGTTGAACTGATCAATCCTTGCCATCGCCTGTTCCAGTTTGGAGTCTAGCATCTGAGCTTTCTTCTGGTAACGGTGAAGTTCATTGATGTCTCCACAAGTTTGCAGTTCATCAACTTGCTTCATGTACAGCTCCAAATCTTCTTTGAACTTTTCTATTCTTTCCTGCAATATATTTCCATTAAATTTCATGGATTACTTTAAGCTAAACTAGTTCAGAGTTAAACTACTATAAATAGTGGATTGAAGTTAGTAAATATACACTGTCACAAGCCATTATTACGCTTGCATTTTCACACAGACAAATATGAAAAATAAAGATTTTTAAGTACATCACATGGTGATATATGGACACATTTATTCAGATGCAGGACAAACGGACGACCCAAATCCAAGCAGTGTAGCTAATCTCCACTACTAATTTGCGAGGTTTAAGAAGAGAGAAGAAATATGGGATAATTCTTTTGAAACTTATAGGTGTTGAAAACTGAAGAATTTGTGGTCAGTGGTATGATGAATGGTGAAAATAAAGTTGAAGATTAAACTAGTTTGGTAGCACAGCCAACCCAACCCTCGATCCGTTGCAAACGAATGAACGATCGACAGAAAACTCAATAGGCATGATAAAAAAATTAGAATGCTAGGCAAAAAATTTACTTTCCTTTTTATTGTCCATTGCAACAATTTATAAAAGGGCCCTAAGTGATTTACTTCAATCGTTTTCGCTTATAAATGAAACGTATTGCACCTATAATATAATATTTATTTTCAGAAATTTTAATGTGTAAAAATAACTGCCAAAACTGTGACCTTAAGAGACTGCTGGTACTCCAATGTTTTCTGCTCCACAATGCGTCTGTTCTCCTCGAGAACGCTGGACATCTTGTTGTACCACTGGAATGTGAGAGAGTTCTGCTTCATCTCGATGGCCGTTATGATCGTGTAGTCGGAGAGGAAGAGAATGTAACCCATGACCTCTTTGAGCCGATCCTCCATCTCAAACACAGTCTGACACTCTACCACTCGCACATACTCGATCAGCTGCATCAATTCTGCTGTGTCTGCCGGTTCCGTTAGAGCTTTGTCTGCTATCTGCTGGTAGTCTTCTCCTAGCCTGCAAAAAATTACTAAATAGTCATACATATAATATAAGGTATAATAACAAATATTATTGTTAGTTACAACAGAGAATGAGGGATTTTACCGTATAAAAATTCTGAGTGCTGTAAAATTGATTTTTTTATCTGTACAAAACCAAAATTTACAAAGATATTCACATACTCAATTTGAACACTTATAATATATGAGGAGGAAATAAAATTTTATGATGATAGCATTCATAATCACTCAGTTGATCATTTAATTGACAGCAATCTCAGCTAGTCAAGTATTCATCAACAATCTTGAAATTCTCCATGTCATGATTGCCAATTCATGGTCTAAGGAAGAATTTGAAACATAGAAAAACACAGAGCATATTAAATGAACAAATAGACTCCAAATCTAACATCATATGTAAATTGGCAATAAAGTTTACAGATTTGTCTGCCCAACAATCGTCAACAAATGATAGGGAAGGGGAAGGACAAAGGACTATACACCCTGAAAAGATCAATAACACCAGTCTAGACTAGTTCCTCATAAGCATCGCATATCTAATGTCTATACTTATAAATGTTTTCTGAAATTAAGTAATTAACTGTCATTGTTGTGATTGCATAGACCTACTCATGATTTATGTTTCGATATAACTGACAAAGTCCATTAGAAGAACTTGATGCCCTGTAACACCTAAGGAAGACCCTATGAGAGTTAAACTGTGTAGTTTGAAAACAACACCGAAACTCACGTGAGATTTTAATTACCACTTGGAGAAAGACAGTACAGTAAACCCTCTCATAACCAGACTAATGTGGCGACGGCCGATACGGATAGCGAAAATTCTGGATATGAGAGGGGAATAAAACATATTAAATAAATGGTGTACTAAATAAATAAATGGGCAGGAGACCATTGAGATGACAAAGAGTGTGATAGATGGATGAGGTGATTAAGAACCTAAGAAGAATGGGAACAGACATGGAACTGACAAAAGACTGAAAAGCATGGAAGCATTTGGTTGACTAGGCCACAAAACCAACTACTAGTCCAACGGCCAAAATAAGGATATAAAATTGATATGCATATAACTATTGTTTGATATTTTATTGTATTACTAGCTGACCCAGCCAAATTTGTAACGCCTGACAGTATATACGTACTAACTTTAAGATTGGCCATGTTCTGAAGTCGAATAGCATTACGGTTTCATTGTGAAAGGTTATATATTCTGGGTCGCGGCATAGTGAATAACAACATTGAAACGTTAAGGCATATTAATAACATTCCCATAAAACTAATAAATCTGAGTGGATTAATTCACAATTTTCAAATCCAATCCAAACCCAAACCAAACCTAACTGTAACACGGCTTTTATAGGAAAGATATACAACAGCTGATTATTATAATAAACGTAATAATATAAACATTGTAATTATCATATAAACATGTGATTTTAATCAGACAGAAAATAAAAATGTAAACACATAATCCCCCAAAACCGTAAACTATTAACGTTGTGAATAAAGCTGTTCATTTTTTACAGTACACATTTACTTCATAGTTTTTCATTATTGAATGATTCAGATGGCATTGGATAGTAAAGCATATTGCTAATGGAAAGTGAACCAATCAGCTGTAGCTAAGAAATCAAATGTTTCCATTGTAGACAATTTGTAAACAAACTTACTCTCCATAAGGTTAACATTATAAATTTAAAACGCCATAAAATGGAAACTAAAATGGAATGGGGTTTTCGAAAATATTTTTTCACTAAAACCTTCCCGGACACATATAGAGCAACTTCCTAAAATTTTATGGCGATCGGATGAGTAGTTTGGCAACACATAAAGGACATACAGACATACATACATACATTCAATTTTATATATAGAGATTTAGATGAGGCAGGGGCACATCTGTTAGTAAAAGGCTACCAAACTATGTAACGTATAACAGACCTTAGAGGCAACATTGCTTAGCTAGGCTCGTCTCATGGTCAATTTGGTTTGAAAAAGTCAGGGAAATTTAAAATCAGGGTCAGTCAGCTCCAAGGGTAGAAGTAGAAGTACTCCCTTAGATGTGTGGTTTGCTTGTAACGTTTGATTAAAAGGGATTTTTGAGAAAATAAGGGCAGACTTTATTGTTTGAGTAATAAAGTTGTCAAATTCATTTTCTGCCCTCTCTCACATAGTTTTCAGAACAGTATCAAAAGATTATAGCTAGAGTTGTGCCCCGAAAATTAAATTTGTCTGTGTATTTAATTTTTAATTCAATAAACATCAACATTATCTAGAAGGCCAGTCATGTGGTTCTTTAACATACCTATAGCTAAGTAACCAAAGTGAACGGGGAGTGGTCTCAGGATTTTAGGAAACTGAGCCTGAGATTCCTGCACGTCTCAACTAAAATAAGAAATCAGAAAGCCAAGTAGAAATATAATGAGATCCCGTTTATGGTCCTTAACAATTGCACTCACTGCTTGCAGAGGTTTTGGTAGTCCCGTGTAAGTCTTGTAATCAGCTGGTCTCTAAGATTCCTCGCTTGTGCCACCATTGTTGCGATCAGCTCTTCACGATGCATCTCAAACAAACCCATCGTGATAACGTGAGCAAGCTGAATTGGGATTTCCTTCATCAATGTGTCATAAATCGCAACCTGCACTTTGTACTCGTCAAACACATGATCCTGCTGTAAAAACTTCTCTACTTCCTCTTGCGCCTGAAACAAATTAATTTTAACAAAGCTATGTGAGGTCTGTAACTAAATCTTAAGATTAAATAAAAACAATACAAACAGCAAAAGAAATTTGTGTGAACATCAGTAACAAAAAAAGAGTCAGAATCAGTAACACAAACATTAGAGAACAGTTTGGTTCCAACATAATGATCCATGAAAGATCAGAATAGCATGATTAGACTGGTTTTGACATTTAAAGAGGATTGAAGAGGAGAGAGCGGCTAAAGTGTGGTTAGATAAGGAAATTGGTGGCAAAAGAAAAGTGGGAAGACCAAGAAAGACATCGATTGATATAATAAAAGAAGGCCTCATACTGATAGGCAGTGGTAAGTTTAAAACATTTCAAAGACCCTTTTCAACACACAAAAATATACTCAGAGCAAG